>CM034151.1:54331405-55039298 GCA_019776745.2 Taxus chinensis
ACTTAATTAAAGTAATTAAGTTATGTTGATTAGAAAAAATGTGGCACTTAGAGAAAAACATACAAAGGATCACGAGAAGAAGCAGAGCGCATTCAAAAGTGTGGGAGGATCAAAAAGGATAGCGCGTGAAGAAGAGAGACAGATTCGGGACTTAGCTATTTTCGTGATGAGGATCTATTTTCTGAAATAGCATGCAGAGCACACAAATCGGTCAAAGACTTGCGTGACATACATTAGCTATTTTTGGAGGATTGGCTACGAAGAACTTCGCATGGATGTAATATAAGAGTATATCTACTACTAGAAGTTAACTAAAAGTAGTCTATTGTTAGTGCACTTGCATGTGTGACTATTTTTGTAATGATATGTGGCTAATAATAGTATGTGACCTATTTTGGGATTAGATAAGTGGTGAAGGGAAAGTCCCCACCCTTGTAAATATGTAGTGAAATGTGTAGCATAGGAGAGAGGTGTGAGAGCTAAGTTATAATGAGGTTATGCTGCCAAATTTGATGCGCGCATGATCATATGTTACTATTATTGTAAGGAAGCTTTTGTTTATTATTGTATTTAATGTAATGGGGGTTATTGGATGAATTAAGCTGTTAATCATGGTTATAGTTTATTACTACATAGAGGGTTTCACTATGGTTATTGTTTGATTCATGATACTTTAAGATCTATATATAGGAAATGCTCTGTAGAATGTTAGATTAATTATGGATCTGAATGTTTTAAGTCTTCATCATGCTAACATAATGCAACAACAACCCTAAAGAGGGGCCTGGTACCTTTGTGTGCTTCGGGTGAGTGCTTAGTCTAGGTTGAGTGATGTGCCAGTGCGCCTGGGATTTTACTGTCGAATTCTAGGCTGCATCATTGGTTCTATTGCCAGGAACTATTTTTCAGTTGTTTTTAGAATGGTTCATGATGAAGACATATTGGTTGACCCTAGCAAGTGTTGAGGAGTGGATACATGATCTGGAAGAAGAGTACACATGGAGGTTCAACAATGGATCTTAGTTTAACGCATGGGCATGGGTGGAACATAATCTATATGATAGTTTGTATGAGAGATTCTTTGCTATTTTCCAGTAGAATTGTATGAGTGGCTGATTGCTTATGTATCTAAACAAAATTAGAGGTATCACACACTTGCATGGACGTAGGAAGAATTTCAGGCCCTTTATGATGCTAATCTGATTTGGACTTGCACTGTAGATACGCGGTTCCATGGTCTTTTGAATAGTTATATCTTGAAGTACTCAATTTCCACTTATTCGTTTTAAGAGGTAGCTGAATTCAAGTTTTTATGATATCCCATAGGAACTTACCTGTAGGGCATTCCATTGGCAATCAAGTTCTTGATGGTAAATTTGAATTTGGAGAGAAAACTGATGGCTAACTAAACCCCACCATGCGCAGGGGAAGGAGCAAGTTTGGTGAAATATGGAAGACCTAGCAATAGAAAGGTAGAGAGAGGAAAGGTGGATTAAGTATAATGAGGCATGAAAGATGGTGGTAGAGAAGTAGCGGGAGGTTACAGAGAAAATGGTGTTGTGGAGAAATATAGTTTAGGAAGGAGTTAAAGTTCATGCACAAGACATGGAACCCGAGCCTTGAGAATTCACCCATTTGGGAAAGGATGATGGGGAACCCTCCTCGACATCATGTAGAAGTGCTCTAGCAGAAACATCTTAGGCCACAGACACACATCTAAATCCACTTGCTAACCTTTCCCTTGTGCTTGGTTTTTTAGCATCTAGTACAAAAAATAGTCAAAAAGCTAATTCAAGCAGTGGGAGAGTAGGAGCGAGTCTTATAAGAGGCATAATGATGGCAGCGCAAACAACTTTGTTGTTATATGGGAGTACCTTTTCAGGTGTATCATCTACATAGAATTCAGGAGCAGATATTTTTGGACTATCTTCTCGGAGTAGTAACACTTAACAGACTGTTGGGGTGTAGTTTAGTACTACGGTTGGGACACAGGGAAGTACATCTTCTGGTTTGACCTTAGTTATAGGTTTAGGATTAGGAGGTATAGGTGGCTCTAGCTCTAGTGGATCTGGTAATTATGGAGGTAGAAGAAACATAGGAGGTTCTGGATTAGGTGGGCAAGGTCCGCACCAGCCCCAAAATATTTACATGGAGATGTCTCTTTGTCTTCAAGAGTATATGTGCATAAAAGATGCTGTTAAACACATACACATGTGTGAAATACTATGGTGTGCAAAAGGAATCACAGCTTTTGAGAATAGGGAAAGTTAATTTGTTACTACGTTGCAAGGGTATGGACACAACTGGTACAAAAAGTTTGACCTTGATCAGACTTGCGTAGACTATACAACTTTAAAAGATGCTTTCCTTAAAGAGTTTCACATCCCTGAGTTTGAGCAGAAGCCTACCATCACTAAAGAAGAGGTACTACATGCACGGTACCTAGATCCTACCCATCATAAGGAGGTTTACTACGAAACTATGGAGTTACTCAGGAATCTTCAAGGTGAAATACAATATTTAAAGGAGCAATCATGGAAGATGGAGCAAAATAAAGCATCATAGACGGCCCAAACTAGTATAGATGACTTGAAAGAATGGTGCAAATAGTTATGCTAGGATAATATCATTCCACTACTAGGAAATTGGTTAAAAGGAAATACTTTTCACATAAGTACTGAGACTGGATGATAGATCCTGCATGTGAATCTTCCCCCTCATAGCATAGATTATGAAAAGGAAATAACTCTAAATGCTTTTGTGGATGGGTGGCTATTAATTAATATACTGATTGATATAGGTGTGGAAGTCAATTTTCTTACCTTAGATACATGGGAACAAATGGGGAGACCCCCTTTACAACCATCCTCTAATGTATTGATCATGGCTAATCAGACTAAGGCCAATCCCATCAGATTTTTGAAAGATGCATCTATTGCCATATAAGGAGCCAAGTTCATAGGAGTCTTTGAGGTTTTAGCACTGGTAGAATCAAATAGCTTCCCTGATCTATTGGGGCATCCTTGGTGCTATGTAAATGATGCTAATATTCAGTTCAACAAGTGTTATATCAGTTTTGAAAACAAGGAGGAAAGAGTTATTATCCCTTTAACAGGTGGAAAATCTGTGCCCTATGTTGATCCTTTGAGTGAAGAAGACTTGAATAGAATTTATGTACGCGCCATCTAGGATCCAGAGGTTCTTGAGCCATGTAAAGAAGGAATCCTTCAGTGGGAGGATGCACAATCTATTAACGATACTACATGTGTTTCTTGTGATAATTGGGCTCATAACACTTATGATTTGGTAGGGCACACAGTAAAGAGCCTATTTTCTAAGGACAACAAACCACGTTATATCATGAGAATAGGTAATATTTTGGTACCATGTTACACCAGAGAAGGAGATCCTATGGTATTCCTACACACCATGGAAGAATGGTGGATAGACCCAATGGAGAGGCGTATGATAGCATATACACTACGTGGGACAACAACGTGCTGGTGGGTAGTCCACAAGGATAATCTTGTAGGATGGAATGAAATTAGGATTTCTCTTGCCACAAGGTTCTTAAGGAGAAATGTACCTACTCAAATATGCACTTATCATGGTAATCAACATGTTCAGAACCATGTTCAGAAGTATGAGAGACTCGAGAAAGAGGGGCATGAAGCTTTACCACCTTCACTTTACATGCACAAGTTTTATTCCACTTTACAAGGTTGCACGCGTGCTTGGTATGTATATTCAAAAATCCATAGAGAGACTAGAAATTAACAGGATTTAATTGTAGGAATGGCCCAGATGTTTGACTTCTTCTCTACCAAGGCTCCGATGGAAGAAGCATTAAAATTCATTGGAAGAATTTGATTTCACAGTTGTGGTTAAAACAGGGAAAATTAATTCTAGACCAGACCATTTATCCAGAATATAGTCACGAGAAGAGACACTGGCCATTAAAGATACCATGCCTGATACATAGTTATATAGGCTACAATGAGCACCATCAGAATTAGAGTACATTGTTGTCTTTCTACGAATAAGTATGGCACCAGAAGGAATGAAATCCTCAGAGAAGAAACAACTTGCTATACGCGTGACACCTTATATGTTGATTAGCGGTGACTTGTACAAGTTAGGCCAGGATGAAGTATTGTGTCATTGTATACTGGAACATGAGCACACAGATATCATGGATGAATCTCACGATAGTATTACAGGTGGCTACTATGCAGGTGATGCCACTACGCGTAAGATTTTACTCGCTGGATTATGGTGGGAGACCCTATATAAAGATTATAGGGAATTTTGTAGGGCTTGTGATCACTGTTAGCATCTTGGGAAACCAAGACAACGTGATGAGATGTCATTAAGGCATATTCCTAGTTCAAAACCATTTGAGAAATGGGATATAAATTTTGTGGGTCCTATTTCACTAGCCGCGTGTAGAATTGGATCGCTCTATATCAACACTTGCACAAACTATCTGACAAGGTGGGAAGAATCAACACCTATAAAGGATTGCACAACTACAATAGCCAAGTTTCTATGGGAGAATATTATTACAAGGTATGGATGTCCTTTAAGTTTAACCAGTGATAGGGGCACACATTTTCTTAACGAGACAATCTAAATTTTATTGGATGAATTTATGATTGCACACCATAAGACTACACCTTATCATCCTCAGGCTAATGGTAATCCTAAGGATTTTAACAACATTTTGAGCCAGTCATTGAAAAAATATGTGACGTTGGAAGGAAGGATTGGGATGATAAATTATTTGCAAAACTTTGGGCATATAGAACAACATATAAAAGGTTGAACAAAGTGACACAATTTCAGTTAGTGTTTAGCGCAGAAGTAGTTCTTCCTATGGAATTTATGTTACATTCTTTACGTATTGCACACAATGGAGGTCTAATTGATGAGAAATCATTAGAAGAATAGATTGAGAAGTTAATCAAGTTGGATGAGTGTCGAGAAATAACACGTTGGAGTCAGAAACAAGAGAAGGATAGGCAAAAAGCATGGCATGACAGGCACATCAGGGATATAAAGCTTGGGATAGGACAGATAGTACTCCTTTATGATTCTAAATTTTTACGCCATCCAGGTAAACTCAAAGTACATTGGTTGGGACCATATGTTATCATTCACATACTTGAAATAGGCACTTATTAGTTAGAGGTGCTTGATGGAATATGATTACCTAGGTATTTCAATGGGAGTAGACTAAAGCCCTACTATAAATAAGTCTTCTTGGTTTTTGTAATAAGGCAGTGTTGCCATTTAGATTAGGTTTTCAATTTTGAATTTCCTTAATGTATTTCCTTCTTCATTGTTATGCTTTTTCAATTTAATTGGTGTGTTTTTGTAATAAATCATGTTTACACACCAGAAGTTAATTCCTATTTTTAAGAATTTTTATGCGCAAAGAACTGCACATACCCTTAGTGTGGGATAGGTCATTGATATCCAGGTACAGGACTGATGAAAATAACACATGAAATTAACTAACTACTATGGGTGCTAGTCAAGTTAGAGAATTGAAAAAATTACTTCTAGAAATGAGGACCATAGATGGAGATGAATGAAGAAACAAGTATAACATGAGGTAAACAAAGGTCATGGGAGCTACCAAGGGAAAGTGCAATGATGAGGTACTCAGGTGCATAGAAGCATGTTGAAGAGAATTTTGTGGCTAGAAGGTAGGAAGGCACGCTGTAAGGTTATAGCTTGGGTGTGAAGATGTACTATGTGGAAAGAATGAAAATTGTTAATCAATGAGAGGATTGTTGGTAGGTGAAGAAGCAATAAATGTAGTAAATTTTTGAAAATATATATAACTACGGGATGCGAGTTCATTTTTACCATTGAAATCATGATAATTTGAAAGAGCCAAGTGTGACCGAGCTGCGAGAAGAGTATTCAGGTGTGAAGAGTGTGAATCAAGATGATATGAGAAGATTTGTGCACAGAGGAAGCTTGCGCCCCAGTTGCAAAGGGTTTGAGTGAAGCAAGGCATTACAAAAGAACTAGGGAACACAATCTCGACTAGGGAATTCTGAATCAAGCTAGGGTTTGGGTTTAAATGTTGCAAGAGATAAAAGGTGAATATTTGGAGTTGGAAGATTGCAGGTCATAGATGACACTGAAGAAATCACCCGCAATAGGAGTAAAAGGGAAGAAAAAGGTCGAAGTGGAAGAAGAAATTTCTCTCGAGAGTAATTTCTTAGAAATACAATATCTAGAGGGTGTGATTCTAGGACAAGAATGAGATTCCCACATCCATCAATGTAAAATCACTGATTATAACCATCGAACATCAGATAATAAGAAGAAGCTTGATGCATTGTTGAGCACAAAAATGAACAAGCACACAGTAGAAGATATGTAAGTATACGATGACGTTGGTGAGAAATTATTGAAGCAGATTGGAGTCTACCAGTTGTACGAGCTGCCATATTTTGTGAAGTATGAAGCATTGTATCAATGGTTGATGAGCAGAGTCCATGAGGACTTTTTATATTCTTCGAATGGAGGGTTAGAATCAAATCTGCTTTGATTTCAACAGTGATAAGACAAGGGGCCTCATGAGTAGATTTGGAGAGAGATTTAGATGATAAGGCCGCAATATTAGAGACAAGGAAGGAGCTGGGGTATACCAAAGATCCGCGTGGCATGGACATTGAAAAATTGAAGAAGTACCCAATAGTTCAGGAAGCTGCACACTTGATGAAAAATTTGAATGACCAAGAAAGGTGGTCGTAGGTAAACACAATATGACTACACGTTGCGAAGAAGATGTCTGAAGGAGTGGTCTACAATATTGTGGATCACATAACAAAGAAAATAATTGAAAAATCACGGATAGGTTTAAGAATAATTTTTGTCTCTATTTTACTATATTTTGTGTTCATGGAGATTGGGGTGCCCGATGGGCCAAAATAGAAGATTTGGGAGTAGCCCACGAAACACAAGTCACTTGCGGAAAGATTTAACAAGTGATTTTGTAATGGATCAATGAGTGGACCATTCAAGAAGAGGGTGGAGATGTGGTATGATAGACTCTGTGCAGCATTCAAAGAAGAGTGGTGCATACCCAAGGAGTTGCCTTTAGTGGTGGGTAAGGCAGTTCAGTTTGCAATCTACCAACATTTTTACATTGTGCAATTTGTGACGAAGGACAGGGCTTGGAGACCATGGTGCAAACTTCCATAGGAAGTCACAACAAGATATTTCTAGGCATCAATTCACTGATTTTCAGATGCGCAACACCTAACCTTCAACCTAGATAAGGTAGATTGCAACTACCACACTATGAGAAAGAAGTATGTATATTGAGGGCGGAATGCCTACATTGAGAGGCTCATGTCAGATATTATAAACATGAATCCTGTAAGCTTGGAAGTTGGGGAAACCAGAGCAACACTTGTGTACCTACAACTCAAGCCCAAGCTAGAGAAAAATAAGTATGTGGAGAATGAGTTAGCACTCCAAGAGCCACCAAAAGGTAAGCATATAATGGAGAATGTTCCAGTGCTTAAGCCCACAGAGACAAAACAAGTAAATGATGAAGAAGAGGGGCATGAAGATAGTGGTGGTTTGGAGCACAAAGGTAGGAGACAACCTCCAAATAGGGAATAAGTTGAGCGTGTGACTACTACTGCCCAGCCACAAGAGGGAGATGATGAGGACTTGGATGCATTCCAAAGAGAGTGCCATTTCAAAAGAGTATTCAGGAGAAAAAGGACCCAAGGTGATACTCTATAATCAGTGCATAGATCACTTTGAATCTCTCCACAAAAGGAAACCATTGAGAAGAGAAGAAGAAAGTTGAATCTTAATGAGGAGGTGGAAGAGTCTGAAGAAAGCGTGCCCAATTCCCATACACCTCTGGAGAATGTAGAAGAACCAAAGGATGAAGAAATGAAGGATAGAGAAGAGGGAGGAAAGGAAGTAGATGAGATAACAACCGAGACTACTCAGGACACAACATAATAAGCTCTGAATGTTGAAGCACGAAGTTCCTAAGGAGCTAGGATCAAAGAGAACAAGTGGAGAGTATGTTCAAGTAATCTTGGGCTACACCGAGGACACAAGAAAAATTGTTCGTGCCCACTTTCAGAGCACAATGACACAAAATGAGTTGTATGGCTGGGAGTTGATGGATGAAAGGATGGAAACCATGTGCAAAAGGAAGTAACTATCATGGTCGATGCACATGCACATGGATGAACTAGATTTTTATGTGTGTGAGGAGTCATACATATCAAAGAGGTTGAAGAAGACACCTCAGGCCAAAAACATAACAGTCAAGCCTACTGTTATGTTAGATGAACAAGTGAGTAATGCTTTGGTGAAAGTCTTGACAGAGGTGGCAAGGCAGAATATGGATAAGGATGCAATAATTAGGGTATTATGAGAGGAGATCAAGATTAAGGATGTATAAATAGCACACCTAAAGAAAGAAAAGGACTTCACACAAAAGAAAAATGTTGTTTTCATTCACATGATAGAGGAACTTAGGGACAATATCATGAAATAAAAGCCACACTTAGAGCCAAAGGTACCCAAAAAATTTCCTTCAGTAATACATTATGTAAGTACCTTTGTGGATTTAGTGCTTGAAGATGAACCTCTACTCATGTCAATGCCAAAGGATCCAGCGCAGAAAGTATAGTGGGAAAAGGCTTTCGTAATGTGAAATATTTCATCATATGAGGGGTTACTTAAGAGTTTGCAGGAGGAATTAAAGAAGGTAGATCAAGCACTAAATATTTGTACAACGTTAGAAGACGTTATAAGAACATGGACCATTTTAGAAGATAATGAAGTCCTGAATGCCATGAAAGATGAAACATTGAGCCGTGTAGAACAATTATTGCTTGTCAAGAAGAAGCGCGAGGCCCTTACAACAGCACAAGAGTGATCCAAAAATTACCAAGTTTTATTCACCTGATCTCAGACCCCTATAGGCTTATTTTATTTGCTGATAATTTTCTCCTTTTAAGTAATCAATTTAAAATTAATGCAAGCATATAATGACAAATTACACAATGATTGATTACAAAGTTTGGAAATTGCCTACGTCTCTGGGTTCTTATTGAACCGTTCCACTAGTCAAAACTTGTAAGTTACAATAGTAATTTCACAAGAAAACCTAATGGAAACTATTAAGAACTTGCTTAGAAGAATATCCAGACCTTCAGATGACAAGGGTGAAATATAGCACCCGAATTCCCCTTTCCTGGCGTATTCGGTAAGCTCTATGGCACCAACTCCACTGTTCGGAATCCTACGGTTCCTGATTATCCTTCCAGATGCTTTGTAACACCCTATGGCAATATGGTCGATATTCCAGGCTTCACAATAATTTGGTGTGGCACTATCGGCCAACTAGGTATTATTAATAATTCCTAGTCAAAATAATTTTAATTTACTATTGTCTTAAAAATAATAGGTCAATAATAATTAAAATAATAATGCCTAAATAAATTAGGTCTTCACACAAAAATGCTCATCCGACATAATATCTAAATATTCCTCAAGCTCGATCTCCACATTTCCGAGCTCTAGGAATGAGCTTGTGTTGTGTGTCTTTACAAAGAAATGGGTCCCCTATTTATACCCAAATGGGGCCCTAAAATAATGCATTTAAAAAATATCCTTAGGCTAATACTAGCCTTACCACAACATTTTGGATAGGATATTAATCCCATGTAGGGCGACATACATATTTGATGGGATAAATACCCATCTTGGTGGTTTGTATTTAAATGGGGAATATCCCACATTGGGAGGCATCTTAGTTTTTGGTAAGGTTTTAATAAACCTTACCTCCCCTCCTTTCACGTGGGATTCTCCACACACGGACCTTTTCCCCACCACTTCACCTTTCCATGTGGATGCTTGGATATGCATGGGGGCGGATTTGACATGGCCAAGTGGTGGGTACTATTTAATGTGCCCATTGTATAGGCAAAGCGCTTAGCAAGTTGGGATGTCTATTCACATGGGTGGCAAATGTGATCGCCGGTTGAAAATGGTCTCATCGAGATAATGATAATTTGATCCATACATTGTGGTCTAGAAAATAATTAACTTGTTCATTAGCTTAATGTGTTACTCAATCCATAACAAATAGTCCACTTCTCATCTCTTGATAGGAAAATTGAACAAATTTGACGAGTGGTGGCAAGCCACGTGGTGGCTTTTGGACCCACCACGTCAGCGACAATACCATAGTCCACACTGTGGCCGGGCTCCCCTCTATTAAAATTTTTGATCCTCTTGCTCCCATGAGCTCTATTATTTCATGACCATCGAAGAATGGAGATTGAAAACCAACAAACGACTCCCTTTTCCTTTTCACCACGTGTCATAGTGCCATTGGTCTAATATTGACATGTTGACTAGAGTTGACTTTCCTGTTGACTGAACTTTGACCAGACATAACTAGAGCTCCCAATGTCCATTTGTCACATTCTCATAGTCATCGGAAAGATCTCAAAAATATCTTCTGCACTGACAAAATTTAGGGATGTTTAGGGAAATTTTGATATAAAAAATGATCCCCTGATCACACCTCCCCACTGAGAAAGGATTTTTGTCCCAAAAAGCTTATATTGGAACATTTTTCCATCTTGTCCTGAATCTGGAAACTCTGCTGCCACCTCAGAAGTGCTATTGTAGTAGACCCTTTGGTCTCTTCTCTTGCAACCTTCTCACTTCAACAACTTTTCTCTTATCCTGGACCTGTGGGCTATGGGCCCACGATGCTTCTGTTGTGCCACTCTGATATCCGAAGAAGACCTCCATGCCTCCACTATATGGTGCTAAGTTTCTGAATGAAACCTCAATGCTCCTACTGTGCAGTGCTAAGCTTCCAGATATCTAACAACAAGGATATTCTTTGACTCTATAACACAACTCCTAGCTCCAAGTTGATTACAACAAATCTAAACTATTTCAAAGGAACTCCATGCTACTTAGAGCTATGATTGATCTGATGTCAGTGATGGACAATGACTTGTCCCTTTTCAGACCTCAACACCTCCATTATGCAATGCTAAGTCTCTTGCAGACCTCAATGCCTCTACTTTGCAGTGCTAAGTCTCTTGCAGACCTCAACACCTCCATTGTGTAGTGCTAAGTATCTTATAGACCTCAACACATCCACTATGCAGTGCTAAGTCTCTTTTAGACTTCAATGCCTCTGATGTGTAGTGCTGAGTCTCTTTCAAACCACAACGCCTCAAATGTGCAGTGATAAGTCTCTTTCATACCTCAACACCTATGTTGTGCAATGCTAAGTCTCTTTCATACCTCAACGCCTCTGTTATGCAGTGCTAAGTATCTTTCAGACCTCAATGCTAATGTTGCACGATGCTAAGTCTGATGATCAACTACCATTCAAATGTGTGGTCGCAATGCCTTGACACCGAATGACGTTTTGAGCTAATTTTTTGAGAGCTCCTTTTGTTGACAAACTATATCAAGTACCATTCTGCTAGTTTCCCATGATGGCCTCTTCACAGAATGAAGTTCTGACCGAATGTCAATGCCAATGGTGATTCAGCTACCATTTTGTTGCATGGTCACAATGCCTCTACACAAAATGAAGTTCTGTGCTAACCTCTGTGAACTCTACTATCTACACAAATGGAAGATCAATCTCCAAGCTTTATATGAGTTAAATCTTGTATCCAAGCTATAACAGGTACTCACAAACTGATTAGGAGATATGTTTGGAGTATTAATCAAATTTTCTAAGTAAGAAAATCCACTGAGTATGGTAAACCTTTCTCTCAACATTTTCTCACAAAATCTGATCTCCAAACAAATACTGCATACTATTCATCAATCTGAATTATGCAATATATAATTGAAAAATTGTTGACTTACCCATTTTAAAGGACTTTTACTTTCAGGTATTACCTGTCCTAGGTTGAATTGTCAACTGGTGGTGGAGTAGAAACTTCCTTTTCCTTTGCAATAGGCCTCCATTCCATCTTTGGCTTGCCATAACTCTGATGGTGAGATGGATGCAATTTCCAGCAATTTTCCACCCGGTGCCCATTCCTCTGGCAATGAGCACAAAAATTCCTCTTAATCTCCTTCTTTTGGGATGAGGAACTCTTTCTTCCATTTCTTGACTCTGCATGATGAGATTGGTCTTTCTGATTTTCCTTGTTCCTAATGAATGACATCAACTTCTTCATCAATGTCCTTCTCTTCCAGCATCTGGCCACAGAATGATTATGCAATCCAAAAAAAGTACATGGAAAGGAATTCCACATCTTCTGAAAATCATAACCATACTTCTTAAGCTAAAAAAAGTGGATCAGAAGTTTTATTGTGCTTATGATTATGGTAAGAAACTGGAGGTGGAATCTCATTACCTCTTCATTGATTTCTCTTACCACATCCTGCCTATGACGATGAAGCACAACTTTCCTGCTCAGAATCTTCTTGCAGGACTAGTGGGGTATTCACTTTGCTTTCAGAAGCTTGTCTTCCATCAGCATTCTTGGAGCATTCTCCAATTTCCATTCCCACACTAGAAAAACCCAAACCTACAAAATGAGGATGATCCTCGACCTGTATTGGGTTAGCAATGCCTTGGCCATTTTTACCAAGGTCTCTTCCATCAAATCCCATTTTATCTAGTAATTTGGATCCAATGCCTCTAGTATGCTTTTCAAACAAACCAAAGACTTCATTACCTGAATCTGAAACTGAATGGGAGGAAGAAGAAGATTCCATGGTGAACAAATTATAGTGCAAACATTTGCTATGGTCACTGCATCTAAATTTGAAGGTATTTCCTTTCTCTGATCACCACATTGTAACCTTGTCAAGAGCTCATCCTTGGTTTGTAATTAGGATTTTAAACTAGCTTTCTCCTCTTCTAAGGAGTAGTAAATTAATCAGAGGAGAGAGTTATCTTCCTGGATCTGGTGATTATAAGCTTAAATTTCCTCGAGCTTCACCTGTTTAGACATCTTACCCATAGTGCACTTATACCCTGTTCACACAAACTAAACCAACTGCACCAATCTTGAAGCAACCACTCTATTAATTATATTTACTAAAGCAAAAATGGAGCTAAACCAACTCTGATCCCAAACTTGATTTGAAAATTATCAAGTTTTTATTCACCTGATCTTGGACCCCTATAGGATTATTTTATTTTCCAATAATTTTCTCCTTTTAAGTAATCAATTTAAACTTAATGCAAGCATATAATGAAAAATTTCACAATTATTGATTATGGAGTTTGGAAATTGCCTACATCTTTGGGTTCTTATCAAACTGTTCCACTAGTCAAAAATTGTAAGTTACAATAGTACTTTCATAAGAAAACCTAATGGAAACTATTAAAAACTTTCTTAGAAGAATATCCAGACCTTTAGATGACAAGGGTGAAATATATCACCCGACTTTCCCTTTCCTGGCATATTCGACAAGCTCTATGACACCAACTCCACAATCAAAATCCTTCGGTTCTTGATCAGCCTTCCAGATGCTTTATAATGCCCTATGACACTCCGATCGATATTCCAGGCTTCACAATAATTTGGCGTGGTGCTATCGGCCGACTAGGTAGTATTAATAACTCCTACTCAATATTATTTTAATTTACTATTGCCTAAAAAATAATAGGTCACTAATAATTAAAATAATAATGCCTAAATAAATTATGACTTCACACAACTATGTCATTGACATAATATATAACTCTCCTCTTAGCTCGATCTCTACCTTTCCAAGCTCTAGGAATGAGCTTGTGTTGTGTGTTCTTTACAAAGAAATGGGTCCCCTATTTATACCTAAATGGGGCCCTAAAATAATGCATTTAAAAAATATCTTTAGGCTAATATTAGCCTTACCACAACATTTTGGATAGGATATTAATACCACGTAGGGCGACATACATATTTGATGGGATAAATACCCATGTTGGCAGTTTCATTTAAATGGGGAATATCCCACATTGGGCAGCATCTTAGTTTTTGGTAAGGTTTTACTAAACATTACCTCCCCTCCTTTCATGTGGGCTTATCCACACATGGGCCTTTGCCCCACCACTTCACCTTTCCACGTGGATGCTTACATATGCATTGAGGTAGATTTTAGATGGCCAAGTGGTGGATCTATTTAATGCACCCATTGTATAAGCCAAGCCCTTAGCAAGTTGGGATGTCTATTCACATGGGTGGCAATGTGGTCTCACTGAGATAATGATAATTCGAACCATACATTGTGGTATAGAAATTAATTAACTTGGTCATTATCTCAATGTGTTACTTGATCCCTAAAAAATAGTCCACTTGTCGTCTATTGATAAGAAAATCAAACAAATTTGACGAGTGGTGACAAGCCACGTGGTGGCTTGTGGACCCACCATGTCAGAGATAATACCATAGTCCACACAGTGGCTGGGCTCCCCTTCATTAAAAAATTTTATCCTCTTGCTCCCATGAGCTGTATTATTTTACGACCTTCGAAGACTAGAGATCGAAAACCAAAAAACAACTCCCTTTTCCTTTTTGCCATGTGTCGTAGTGCCATTGGTCCAATATTGACCTATTTACCAGAGTTGACTTTCCTGTTGACTGAACTTTGATTGGACATAACTAGAGCTCCCAATGTCTATTTGTCGTGTTCTTATAGTCATCAGAAATATATCGAAAATATCTTCTTCACTGACACAATTTAGGGATGTTTAGCAAAATTTTGATATAAAAATGATACCATGATCAAACCTCCCCCTGAGAACTTGATCTGAAAAATATCAAGTTTTTATTCACCTGATCTTAGACCCCTATAGGATTATTTTATTTGCCAATATTTTTCTCCTTTTAAGTAAGCAATTTAAAATTAATGCAATCATATAATGAAAAATTACACAATGATTGATTATGGAGTTCAGTAATTGCCTACGTCTCTGGGTTCTTATCGAACCGTTCCACTAGTCAAAACTTGTAAGTTACAATAGTAATTTCACAAGAAAACCTAAAGGAAACTATTAAGAAATTTCTTAGAAGAATATCCATACCTTCAGATGAAAAGGGTGAAAACTAACACTCAAATTCCCCTTTCCTGGCATATTCAGAAAACTCTATGGCATTGACTCTATTGTTTGGAATCCTCCAGTTCTCGATTGGCCTTCTGGATGCTTTATAACACCTTATGAGACTCCGGTTGATATTCCAGGCTTCACAATAATTTGGTGTGGCGCCATGGGCCGACTAGGTAGTATTAAAAAACTTCTAGTCACAATAATTTTAATTAACTATTGCCTAACAAATAATAGGTCAATAATAATGCTTAAATAAATTAGGACTTCACACAACTATGTCGTTTACATAATATCTAACTCTCCTCTTAGCTCGATCTCTGCCTTTCCTATCTCTAGGAATGAGCTTGTGTTGTGTGTCTTTACAAAGAAACAGGTCCCCTATTTATACCCAAATGGGGCCCTAAAATAATGCATTAAAAAAATATCCTTAGGCTAATATTAGCCTTACCGCAACATTTTGGATAGGATTTTAATACCATGTAGGGTGGCATACATATTTGATGGGATAAATACCCATGTTGGTGGTTTGCATTTAAATGGGGAATATCCCACATTGGGTGGCGCCTTAGTTTTTGGTAAATTTTTTGTTGGTTTCTCAAACATGCACTCGCATCTCAAATATTAGAAGGGCCGAGGTGTTTGAGACCACAATGGAATTGTCCCCAAGTTATGAGACCTTGTGCTTGGGATGGATCTGTGGAGAAGGCCAATTCCTCTACCTACCTCTAATGCTATTGCTACTCCTAATGCTGAAAGGGAACACTAATCTAATAATGCAAAGGGACCAGCGATAGAAGGATTCACAGAAAGGGGAAATCCTAAGCTAAGGAAGGCTACAAAACTAGAAGGAAAGGGTCAATCTCTCTCCATGGGCGGTGAAGGAAACAAAGAGGGTGGACGATGCCATACATCAACAAATGGGATTGGCCTTCTAGCGTGTGAAACACATTTATATGGGGAATGAAAGCACAGGAATATGCATGACATGCAAGAAAATACAAATAGAGAGGCGAGATGCAATGAAAATGAGAGAGGGAAGACAAGAGTTCCACAAAACATGATTTTAGTACTTAAGTGATGCACAATAATTTACATTCACGACAAGAGGTGAGAATACATTGCAGAGACCATGCCAAGGTCTGAGACCTATGGGAAGTTGGCCACCATTTTGGCATGGTGCCGTTACAACAAGGATGGATCATTTTTACAAATCAGAACTTTGTTATTTATAGAAGAAGAAGGAGAGAAGAGAAGGAGAAAGGGAGGGAAACTCGAATTCAAATATTCAACCACAAACAACTAGTGATAAATACCTACAAATCCACCTGTAAGGCTATCAGATGCACTTCCCCATGTCTATTTGGCATGTGGAAGAAGGAAGAAGGAAAGATTTGATGAAATATGGTGTTTGAGGTCGATTAGATGTGTACATTGATGAGTTGAGAGATGTTTCCCTATTTTTCACATAACAAATCCTACCTATATTTGAATTTGAAAAGTCCAATGTGTAGCTTGTGTTAGAATTTCTCTGACAAGTCTAAGCACGTGCCGATCTAAGCTCTGTAGAAAAAGATACAGCTATTAGAAGATGTCATAGCCGTCGGATCATGCAAAACATGTGGCGCGCGTAGATTTACCAAATAAATTAGTCAACTGTTCATTTATTTTGTCTTTTCTACCATGTGTCATGCACTGGTTAGTTGTACATATTCAATGCCCTATTGGTGCACTTTAATAGGTTGCATGTAGCACACTCAAGTTTGATAGAAGATGATATGGCATAGTGAAAGTCGCAGAAGAAGGCGCAAGGCATGTGAGTGAGAAGCAAGTGCGCAAAAGGGATACAGAGGGGAGGTGTGTGCGTGGGAGGAAGTCATACTTGTAGAAGAAAAGTATGGAAAAAAGATGCGAGCATTTAACTAAAGGCATATGAAGGAACTAAGTCTATGTAAGCATGCAAGAGGAATGCCAGGGACTTAGCTGATTGGAAGGTAAGTATGCAGAGGTGCGCATAAGGAGTGCATGATGGGATAGGAGAGAAAGAGGCCATGTAGGAGGAAGGCATGCAAGGGAAAATGGAAGAATATATAATAATGCAAAAGGGAGTAGGAATGTGTGCAAGGGTGCACATAGGAACTGGAAGTATGCCAAGGTGTTAAAAGAACAATCTTGAGTGTGCGTAACTTGAAATGTGAAACATCAGAGTCAGAATGAAAATATAAGTTATCTAGATAACTATGAGAGTTATTTGGATAACATTTTTGGTGACTTTTGGGGGCCATCTTCCTGCTAGATGATGAGACCAATAGCCTTAGAAGTCCATTGGGCATGGATTCAAGTGCTAATCTTGAAGATCTGATCTACAACTTTGGACTGAACTACTTATCTCATATGAAGATATTCTAAATTAGATAGATGAGAGTGAAAGCTATGTACTGAACGTTAGAACTACATCTATCCAAATTGAACTACCATCCTAGGAAGCAAAAAAAGGGGTGTGCAAGCGCAATAGGAAAGAAAAGGTGCTAGGGGGAGCATACCAAAAAAGAAGCACAAAACTATGTACATAAGCTGAAAATCATACATGTTCCAAATGGTTCAAACATGTAGAGTGTGCACGAGCACTTGCGTTATTGAAAGAAAACCTAAAATAACCTAAACTAACTAGAGGCAAGGGGTGCTCAAGTAAAACCTGTAATAGGAAGGGGAAGTAGCTTCCCTTCCTCACAAATTGTGACCATGTAGTTGATTTGGTGCTGAAGATGGTCAGAAATGAAAGTGAAAAACCACCTTGCAGATGGTGTTTCACCCTCCTCAAAGTATCAACAAATAGAATGTACACCTCCTGGAGTTAGTCTCCACATGGATCAGGGAGGAATTTCTGCTGACCTTTAGCACGTTGAAGCTCTACCTCATGCTTTGAAATGAGCATGACTGATGGCAACTCTATTTTTTACTCTAGGCTAGCTAAATATCTGATTGGGCACGGTCTGATCCTTGTGGTTTTCCCATTGCTTTGAAGCTTAATCCCATAACTAAGATTTTCTTGTAGACTCTCCTTCTAAAGGTGAGCACTTGTAGGCTAGGGCGTGTAAAGCTGGGGCGCGCATGGTTCTACCTATATAAGAAAATCAGTCTCTTCCATAACTACGCCCTATGGAGCTAACTAATTTTCCTTTGGAACAGGTGCCTGTATGATTTCCTCTTCCCATTCGAAGTCACATGAGTCATGTCATTCTTCAACTGTCTTGCATTTATCGAACATGATGACATTGGTTGGGAGAGGCACATTGGTAGGGGGTTGTTCATTTTTGGTACAATTAGAAAGAGGAGACTCAGAAGAAGATGGAAGGATGGGCACAAAAGGGATGGAAGGCATGCACGCAAGAGGAATATAGGCGCATGTGAAAGGGGGAATGGAAGGAGATAGAAGGTGAGAGAATGGAGGGGAATTCTCAATGAGGGAAACATGTAAGAAGATGGGAACACATGCAGTGGGCTGAGATGATGTAAGTTGGCGCAAAGGAGTGGGAGGATTGTAAGATGGTAGTGTAAGGTTTCCCCATTGACAGGGTTTCCGCATGCTAGATTTTTGAGCCTCCATTTCTTCTTCCCAATCTGTAATCTGGGGAAGCATCTTAGCGATAAAGTGTACCTTCTGCTAGGCACTAAACCATACTGGTATAAGGACGACCCATGGATAAGGGACCTTGTAGCCAAATTTCACTTCCTTTATGGAGCACTTGAATCTGAGCTACATCATGTCCATCTCCATCTTTTGTACCTGCCTCTCAAAATAAGCTTTGGCCAAGGATTTTCCACCATCATCTGCATAAACATGTTCTTCATAAACATTTTGGTTAGAAAAAGGTGGGTTGTATGCATTTTTCAAAATAATGGGGCTTATAAAATTGATTTGGAGGAGGATTTTGAAACTGTGGGGATGGAGGGAAATAGTTCTGCTGCTGCAAATGAGAATTCCATGGTGGGAAAGAAGTCATGATTTCACAACTTCAAAATAGGAATGTGGAATAATGGAAAAAAGGAGAAATGAATGGAGGAATGAGGGCATACTGGTCTGCACATGAGATAATGGGTGCATTGAATCAGTGGAGTCACCAGATGTGTTGAAAAATGCCTCCAAAGGTTGGATCTTAGCAATAACACATCAAAATTGTTGAGATGAAGATGTAAAGATCTTCATTATGGTCCCACCGGGCATGCCAGAAACTATTGGTTTCTCAAATGTGCACCCACGTCTCAGATATCGTAAGGGCCGAGGTGTTTGAGACCACAATGGAATCATCCCCAAGTTGTGGGACCTTGCGCGCTTGGGACAAATCTCTGGAGAAGGCCGATTCCTCTACCTACCTCTAACGCTACTACTACTCCTAATACTGAAAGGGAAAAATAATCTAATAATTCCAAGGGACCAGGGATAGAAGGATGTACATAAAGGGGAAATCCTAAGCTAAGGAAGGCGATAGTACCAGAAGGAAAGGGTTGATCTATCTCCACGAGCAAAAAAGGAAACAAAGAGGGTGCATGAGAAGAGGGTGGATGACGCATACCACAGATCAATACACGGGCTCGAACTTCGAGCGTGTGTAACACATGAACATGGGGAATGCAAGTAGAGGAGTATGCACAACATGCCATAAAATGAAAATAGAGAGGCGAGATGTAATGAAAATGAGAGAGGGAAGACAAGAGTTCCACAAAACATGATTTTATTGCTTAAGGGATGCACAATCATTTACATTCACGACAGGAGGCAAGAATACATTACAGAGACCATGCTAAGGTCTGAGACCTATGGGAAGTTAGCCACCATTTTGGAATGGTTCCGTTACAACAAGGAGGGATCCTTTTTACAAAGCAGAACTTTGCTATTTATAGAGGAAGAAGGAAAGAAGATAAGGAGAAAGGGAGGGAAACTCAGATTCAAATCTTCAACCACCAACAACCAGTGATAAATGCCTACAAATCCACTTGCAAGGCTGTCAGATGTGCTTCCCCATGTCTGTTTAGCATGTGGAATAAGAAAGAAGACAAGATCTGATGAAATCTAGTGGTTGAGGTCGATTGGATGTGTGCATTAATGAGCTAAGAGATGTTTCCTTATTTTTTTCCTAACAAATCCTGCCTATATTTGAATTTGAAAATTCCAATGTGTAGCTTGTGTCAGAAATTATCTGAAAATTATAGGCACATGTCGTTTTGAGCTCTATAAAAAAATATACGTTTGTCAGAAGATGTCAGAGCTGTCAGATCATGCAAAACACGTGGCATGCGCAGACTAACTGAATAAATCAGTCAATTTTTCATTTAATTTCTCTTTTCTACCATGTGTCATGCACTGGTTGGTTGTCTAGATTCAATGCCCTATTGGCATGCTTTGATAGGTTTCATGTAACAAACTCAAGTTTGACAGAAGATGATATGGCACAACGACTGGCATGGAAGAAGGTACAAGGTGCGGGAGCGAGAAGCAAGCACACAAAATGGATACAGAGGGGAGGCATGTAGGCAGGAGGAATTTATACTTATAGAAGAAAATTATGGAAACAAGATGCAAGCATTCAACTAAAGGAAGGCATGTGGAGGAAGAAAGAAAAGAGGGAGCACAAAGGAACCTAGTCTATGTAAGCACGTAAGAGGAATGCCAGGGACTTAGCTGATTGGAAGGTAAGTCTATAGAGGTGCGTGTAAGGAGTGCATGACAGGATAGGAGAGAAAGTGGGCGCATAGGAGGAAGGCATGCAAGGGAAAATGGAAGGATATAGAAGAATGAAAAAGGGAGCAAGCAATGCATGCAAGGGCATGCATACGAACTGTAATTTTGCCAAGGTGTCAAAAGAACAATCTTGAGTGTGCGTAACCTGAAATGTGAAACATCAGAGTCAGAATGAAAATATAAGTTATCCAGATAACTAGAAGAGTTATTTGGATAATTTTTTTAATAATACTTACCTCCCCTCCTTTCACGTGGGCTTCTCCATGCATGGGTCTTTGCCCCACTGCTTCACCTTTCCACATGGATGCCTGCATATGCATGGGGGTAGATTTTACATGGCCAAGTGGTGGATACTATTTAATGCTCCCATTGTATGGGACAAGTGCTTAGCAAGTTGGGATGTCTATTCACGTGGGTGGCAATGTGGTCTCACTGAGATAATGATAATTTGACCCATACATTATGGTATAGAAAATAATTAACTCAGTCATTAGATCAATGTGTTACTCGATCCATAATGCATAGTCCACTTGTCATCTTGTTTCACCATTTTCTTTATGTTATTGAGACAAAATAGATAATGGTAAGGGCTGAGGAGGAATACTTGTTTATGCTGTTCAGTTTGATGGTTGTTGCATGCATTATGACTTATCAATCCAATGCTAACTATGAGAGATTCCTTTTAGCTGGGAGGAACTACCTGAAATAGAAAATAAGACCACAAAATAAGAGTTAAATAATATATGAAAGTGGACTGCCTAGCTTGTGCTAGATCTAGGAAGTGTGATACTCCTGAGATGGCTATCAATCCACTATTTAAAATAACTTAATGTGAGAGATAAAAAAAGTCCTACTGTAGTTGATATGATTTAGGTATTTCATTTAAGCACAATAAGCAATTCTAACATAACATGCTAGGATATAGTCAGATCTAAAGGGCAGGTAGGTGTCAGGGTACTGGGACTAGTCAAGGTTAGGTTTTGGGTTGTTTAGGTCACTTGGTATGAGGTTATTTAGTTATGTTATCGGAAAAATATATGAAACACAGAGACCAATGTCGGTCAAGTATAACTAATGATAGTTTAGAAGGGACTGAAGGCAGTCGTGGATAATCGACATCGGTAGGGTCAGGGTGAAAGGATGTAAATATGATCTGATTGTGGGGATTGAACTAGATATAAAAAGAGATGGAAGGGTGGATGGGGAGGTCTATAATAGTCTCAGGTATACTAACATGTAGGTAGCAAGTGATAACAAGTGATTTGGTGGTTTCGGTAGAGGAATGGTTGAATCTGTAAGCAAGTAGGAGATGGGAAATGGACATGCAAAGTATAAACTAATAACGGGAGTAACAAAGGCTATTATACTTAAATGGACTATGTTGGTAGAAGGTATACTTATTGTGATACATGTTTGATGGCTGAATGGTGATGGAATTTAATCAAAAGAATGGTTTTTGGTGCCACAATAGTGCTTCCTGGAATGCTTCTGTGAGTGTAATAACTCTGGATCTGTCCTGGTGTTGGTTATGAATGTCTGGGTGCATGAAAATATTTTGGTTATGCTTACATGCAGCTCTCTTCTTGTCTCCTTGATCTCAAAATGTTCCAACCTAAAAAAATTTTGCTAAGTTGAATAAATGGTAACCGACGATGGTTATAGGTTGACTGGTGTCGGTTTAGGGGTGACCGGCGTCGATTAAGGTGGGATTCCCTATGTTTATTAAAAATGGCAGATCTCACATCTTTTGGATTAGGTTTGTTCCTTTCTCTATGGATTTTAATGGATGTTACCTTTTTACGAGTGGAAAGGTGGTTAGAGGGATAATAGGCATTAATTTTTAGGGTTAAACTAAGTCTTAGCTCATTAAGGTAAGTGGGACCAAGTCTTAGTTAGTTATGGAAACATGTCAAGAATAGGTCTAGGGTGAGGTGGAAATTAACTTAATTAAAATAATTAAGTAATGAATGTTGTGAGGATGGGTATTAATTTAATTAAGCTAATTAAATTAATATTAATGTGGGGTGGAAGGGGCCATTTTTAGGTGAATATGTTTGAGTTGGTTATTCGACGGGGGACCAAGGGGAGTGTGACCCAATTTTGGTGTCTACATTTCCCTCCTTTTTGTTGCATAGCTTGTATTGGTAAGTGACGCTGATAAAAATATGATGTGGTTGCCCCATGTGTGGGTGAAGGTGATGTTTCCCCAAGCATGGGTGAAGGTAACCCCCCTCAAACTAGGAATTGATGAGGTGAGAGAAGGAAGCAGTGGGTGGTTTGATAAAATGAGGAGGTGGGTAGTTTGAGAAAAAAAAGTTAGGTCTGAAGAAGGGGATGGTTGAGGGTATGGTGATTATAAGAGGTAGGGTGGGTGATTAGGTAGAGCATTTAGACATATGCACATGTTGTGAAATGCCATGAGATACAAGGGTTGCTCAACATAAAAAATGTACGTTAGCTAGGGTCGTAAAGGTCATCTAAACAAGGGTTATTAAGATCTGATATCTAGGGTAATTAAGATCTGGTATCTAGGGTAGAGGATATGGTCTGGGAACTCAACGAGGTAAGATGCATGAGCACATAGGTGTGGTTTCAGTACATCTAAAAGGTCAAAAGGTCAAGGTTTGTTTGGATAAGGGTCATAGTCATAGGCAAGGTAAGGCTATTAGGATGAGGAAAATAGGTACCATCATCACAAGATGCAATGGGTAAGGACACGGGAATATCCACCTAATCAATGATTAGGTAGGTAGGTGGAGGTAAAAATGGGTAATGGGGTAAAGGTCAAATCAGGAAAACACAAAAATGGGCTAGGGGGAAAGGTAGTGACAGTCAAATGTACGAACACATATAAACAATGACACTTTACCAAAGTGAAAATCTTGGAAAATCTACATCATCCAAGGTCGATAGGTCTATCCAAATAGGGTTGAAGTGCATCCAGTATCCAAGGTATAGGATATGGTGTGGAAACACAATAGAGGTCAAGTGTAGGAATGTTTAGGTATGTTCTGGTACACCAAAGGTCAGGTTAGGATAAACAACATGCCAATAGGCAAGGTAATGTCGGTAGGATAAACAAATATGGGTAATCGCGTCATAAGGTATAGTGAGTATAGTGCTTCAAAGGTCACTAACAATGTTTTGGGTCTAGGCATAAAGGGCATGGTACAGGAGGTTAGGTGTGGATAAAAATAAGGTGTGGCGTAGGTATGGCTACGGGAGGGGAAAAAATATGCCCTAACTGATGGTGAGGTGGGGTGATAAATAATGAGGTCAGGAGGATGAGTTGGAGGGTTAGGGTCAACATCGGGTTAGGTAAAAAAGGTTATGGGCATGTAGATAAGGTGTAATGAGTTATCATGGAGCCAAAATAGGTAACCGACACCAGTCATGCTTAATTGATGATTGTCTAGGTAAACTGACCATGGTTTGCTAGGGCACAAGACTGATGTTTGTCTAGGTACAACCAACATCGATCAGGTTGGGGTATGGTTAAAAAAGGAAATTTCTGATTTTTGTAGAATCATTTGTAATTTTCTAAATAGGAGAAAATGACAGAGGAGAGAGGAAAAGGTGGAAATCTATCGAGTGAGATAGAGACCTGAGTTGGTGAGCCTCATATTAGGTGATCGACAGGTGATAAGCAGGTCCACTAAATCTATTTGATCGATTCGGTTGGTTAGAGGTGAGGAGGTTGGTTGGTGATGGTAGAGGTAGGAGAGGGATTGGGGGGACCACCGGTGTAGTAGCCCAACATGCCACCATGGAAATGGTAGTGTGATGAGGTAT
Source organism: Taxus chinensis (assembly GCA_019776745.2). NCBI lineage: Eukaryota > Viridiplantae > Streptophyta > Pinopsida > Cupressales > Taxaceae > Taxus > Taxus chinensis. The sequence goes on from CM034151.1 coordinate 54,356,026, forward strand.
ACTTCAATCCCATTCCTAGTTTGGTAGATAAATATTTCTAGAGAAATTGGGTTAGGGGCAAATAGGTTTTGGGGGAAAAACATAAATTTGAATTTGGGATGAAAAATGGGTAAAATAAGAAGGGAGAAGGGTATATTTAGGTGAATGATGGGTGGAGATGGATTCAAGGGGGATTTGGGTAGGGAAGGATAGGTCGGTAGGGTAAAATGGTGTGTTTGTGGGGAAATAGGGTAGGGTGTTGCGGATGTGGTTTCATCGACAGTGACTGACATCGGTCAAGGGTTAGCTGATGTTGGTTGGTGTGAGATGGCAATGGTCATAGATGAGGTGACCAATGCCAGTTGTATTAGATCGTGGTCGATCTCTCCTAAACTAGTGCCAGTCATTATTTGGAGAAAACTGGGCTAAAAAGGAGGTAGGGTGGGTGGGTGAGATAGGTAATGGTATAAGAAGATGTTGTGGATGGAAAATTAGCATGGGTGAGAGGTTTAAATAGGTATGGTGGAATGGTAATGGGTTAGGGTTGGGGTGGGTAAATAGGACATGTGATGAGAAGGTAAGTTATGAGCAGAAAAGAGGAAGGGTAATAGGTATAGGTGAGGTGTGAATGGTGATTGTGGGTATGGTCAAGGTGTATTAATGTGATGGTTTTTTTGATGCAGGTGAGAGATCAGCTACGGATGTGAGATAACATACTGCCTCTTCTCATATAGGTGTAAGGGAGCATGATAGTCAATGATTGGAGCCATATCATAGAGGTTGGCCTAATTGGGGTCAGACGTTGGTTGGCCTGAATGGCTGAATCTATAAGAAAGTAGGAGATGGGAAATGGATGTGTAAAGTATAAACTGATGACGGGAGTAACAAAGGCTATTATACTAAAATGGACTATGATGGTAGAAGGTATACTTACTGTGATATAGGTTTGACGGCTAAATGGTGATGGCAGTTGATCATAAGAATGGTGTTTGGTGCCATAGTAGTGCTTCCTGGATTACATTCGTGAGCGCAATACCTCTAGATCTTTCCTGGTGCTGGTTGTGGATGTCTGGGTGTGTGAAAAGACCCTGGTTTTGCTTGCATGAATATCTCTTCTCTCCTTGATCTCAAAATTTTCCAACCCAAAAAAAAGGTTACTAAAGTGAATAAATGGTAATCGATGACGGTTCTGGGTTGACTGGCGTCAGTGTAGGGGTGACCGGCATCAGTTAAGGTAGGATTCACTAAGTTTACTAAAAATGGAAGATCTTACATCTTTTGGATCTGGTTTGTTCCTTTCTCTATGAATCCAAATGGATGTTACCTTTTTACGAGTGGGAAGGTGGTTAGAGGGATATTAGGAATTGATTTTTAGGGTTAAATTAATTCTTAGCTCATTAAGGTAAGTGGGACCAAGTCTTAGTTAGTTATAGAAACATGTAAAGAATAGGTCTAGGGTGAGGTGGCTAGAGGAGGTGGAAGGGTGAGGTGGAAATTAGCTTAATTAAAATAATTAAGTAATGAATATTGTGAGGATGGGTATTAATTTAATTAAGTTAGTTAAATTAATATTAATGTGGGGTGGAAGGGGCAATGGTTAGGTGAATATGTTTGAGTTGGTTATTCGACGGGGGACCAAGGGGAGTGTGACCCAATTTTGGTGTCTACATGTCTCTCGATAGGAAAATTGAATGAATTTGATGAGTGGTGGCAAGCCACGTGGTGGATTTTGGACCCAACACATCAGCAATAATACCATAGTCCACACGGCAGTCGGGCTCCCCTCCGTTAAAAAATTTGTGCCTCTTTCTCCCATGAGTTGTATTATTTTATGACCATTAAAGACTAGAGTTCAAAAACAAAAAAATGACTCCCTTTGCCTTTTTTCCACGTGTCACAGTGCCATTGGTCCAATATTGACCTGTTGACCAGAGTTGACTCTTGAGTTGACTAAACTTTGACCAGACATAACTAGATCTTGCAATGTCTGTTTGTCACGTTATTATAGTCATTAGAAAGCTCTCAAAAATATATTTTACACTGACATAAGTTAGGGATGTTTAGGGAAATTTTGATATAAAAAATGATCCCCTGATCAAAGAGCCACACAAGGAAAGTCTAGATGAGCTTGGGAAACTTATCACGTAACAGATGGACTTATTAGAAGGAAAAATGACTACAATGTTTAGAATTGTGTTGGTCTTATAGAATGAGAAGGGAGAGATTGTGAAAGATGAGTTAGAGTCAATTTCAGTGGATATCCCAGAAAAGGTAGAGGCTACGCTCAATGATTGACAGAATTTAGAGGTGGAAATAAAAGAAGAATATCCAAAATTTATTCTTTAGGTTTAAGCAGATGATACAATGCAGGGTAAAAACATTCTTTTGTTCATAAAAATTCTTTCTATTCTTCTATTCATATTCTTTGATTCATTTTGGGTGACAACCATTATCGGGGCGACAGTGCAACTAGTGTGGGGTAATGTTGATCAGAAAAAATCTTGCACTTAGAGAAAAACATACAAAAGGGTCACGCAAGGAAGTACAGTGCATTCAAAATTATAGGAGGATCAGAAAAGATAGTGCGAGAAGAGGAGAGATAGATTCGGGACTTAGCCATTTTCATGATGAGGATCTATTTTTGGAAATAGCATGCGGATCACACAACCTGGTCAAAGACTTGTGTGAAATGCATTAGCTATTTTTGGAGGATCGGCTACGAAGCAATTTACATGGATATAGCCTTAGAGTAGATCCACTACTGGACATTAACTAAAAGTAGTCTACTGTTAGCACACTTGCATGTGTGGCTATTTTTATAATGACGCATGGCTAATAATAGCATGCAACATATTTTGGGGTTAGATAAGTGGTGAAGGGAAAGTCCCCACCCTTATAAATATGTATTGAAATGTGTAGCATAAGAGAGAGGTATGAGAGCTAAGTTATTGTGAGGTTATGTTGCCAAATCTGATGTGCACATGAGCATATATTGCTGTTATTGTAAGGAAGCTTTTGTGTATTACTGTATTTAATGTAATAGGGGTTATTGGCTGAATTAAGGTGTTAATCATGGTTCTAGTTTATTATTGCATAAAAGGTTTCGCTATGGTTATTTTTTGATTCATGATACTTTAAGATCTAGATCTAGGAAATGCTCTTTAGAATGTTAGATTAATTATGGATTTGAATGTTTTAAGTCTTCATCATGCTAACATCCTGCAATAGAAACCCTAAAGAGGGGCCTGATACCTTTTCGTGCTTTGGGTGAGCACTCAGTCTAGGCTGAGTGATGTGCTAACTCACCTGGGATTTTATTGGCGAATTCTAGGCTGCATCAAGTTAATTAATAAAGTGAGGATGAAAATTAATTCCATTGTAAGTAATTAAATTAATATGAATGAAGGGTAAGGGGTCATGGTTAGGTGAACATGTTATGTTAATTGATTAAAGGGGACCAAGGGGAGTGTGACCCAAATTTCGTGTCTACATTTACCAATTTTTGTCATGTAGCTTGTATTGGTAAGTGATGCTAGAAAAAATAGGAAGTCAGTGGCCTAGGTGTGAGTAGAGATTAGGTTTCCCCAAGTATGGATGAAAGTAACCCCCCTCAAATAAGGAAATGATGAGGTAGGAAATAGAGTCAGTGAATGGTTTGATAAATAGGTTATTAATAAAAACAAGGGTAGATGAGTTGTAGGTAAGGGAAATGGTCAGGTCGGGTAATAGGTAATGGAAATCAAACACACACACACACACATATAGATTGTGATAAGGTATTAGGTGGAAGATCTTAGAAACTCTACTTCGTCAAAGGTTGATAGGTTTATCCAAACGCGGTTGAAGTGGTTCAGGTATAAAAGGTATAATACATGGTCATAAATCACAACTAGGCAAGGTGTAGGGATGGGTAATAGGTTTTGTTCCAGGGCACAAAAGGTTTGGTTGGGATAAACATCATGACATCAAGAAAGGTAAGGTCAATAGGCTAAACCACATGAGTAGCATCATCACAAGTTATAGTGAGTACACAAATTCAAAGTTCATAAAAATCAATTCAGGGTAGGGTATGTAGCTCAAGGCATAGGTAAGGCCAAGGTATAGGTAAATAACATGGTCCTAAATGCAAGTAAGGAAATGTATAGGTAATGTAGGCTTGTGGGTGAGTTTTAATAGGTGTTGGTAAGGGTAAAAGTTGTTTGAGCAACATGGGTTGGAGGCAAAGTGGGCATAGTGTGGGTCAAATGGTTATGTTGGGTGACCGATGCTAGTTATAGCTTAACTGATGTTGGTAAGATAGGGCATGACCTGACCGCTGTTGGTCATGACGATTTGGGGCTAAAAAAATTAAAATCCATGTTTTACAGATTCATTTGTTACTTTTCCATTTGTGGAAAATTACAGAGAAGAAGTGGAAAGTTCCAGTATGAGGTCTTTAGATGAGTTGGCAAGCAACTAGCAGGTGATTGACATTTGATAGGAAGGTCCACAAGATTGATTGGAGTGATTTGATTAGTTGTGAGGTGAGGAGTTTATTTTGGCATGAGAGAGGTGGGAGAGGGAGCGGGAGGACCACCAAAATAGAGACCAGAGGTGCCACCACAAAGATGACACCGAGTAGAGGTAGGATGCATTCTGACACCTCTTGTTGCATTTTAAAAGAACTGATTAATTCAAGTAAAATGGGGGTGGGAATTGTATTTTGAAATGTTTGGTAAAAAGGGGTGAAATAAGGGTGGGAAAGGGGAAAATGTAGGTTAAGTAGGGTTAGGAATGAATGTAGGGTAAATATAGGTGGTTTGGGATAGGGTTTTAGATTGTTTTTTTGTTGATTTTTGGCAATGGGGGACGTGGGTTTCAGTTTCATCACCAAAACAAAGCTACAGTTCAGTTTTTCAACCATCAGTTGGGCATGAATTCTAACATATAGGTTGCCCACAATTTTAGATTAGCTATAATGTAAAAAAATCAACAATGCAAGTGCATAAGTTTTAAAACCCAAATCCACAAATTATATTCGATGAGAAAAAATTATGAAGAGGTTAAGGGTACGAATTTCACTAAATGTAATACAAGAAAAGAAAGAATAATTAATTTTTATCCCGAAAGATAAATTTCACTGAGATCATCAGAAGAGTAAAATATATCCAGAGAAGAAGATTAATGTGAACTCATTTCAAATGAAATTAGACACACAAGATTTACCTAGGAATGAAAAATGTAAAGAACCCCTGATGGTTCCCACTGAGCATGCCAAGATGTTTCACCTAATTTTTGATTTGGTTAAAATGGAATAGGAAATAAGTTAGGAGGAATACCTGTGATATGTAGGTTGAATGTTAAATGTGCACATTACTAACTTTTTGATCCAAGCTGATCGTGAAGAGCTTCCCTTTGTCTAGGAGGAATGACTTGTATAAGAAAAAAAACAAGACCACCAAGTAGTATTAATAATATAGGTTAGTGGACTTCCTAGTGAGTGCTAGATCTGAGAAGTGAGGTGCTTCCTAGAAGGCTGTCAATCCATATTTAAATACAATTTCATGCAAATATCATGAATTAAGGAAATCCTACTATAGTTATAAGATTTAGGTATCTCATGCAAATACAATAAGTAGATATAATATAACAGGAACTGTTATGATTAAATCTAGAGGTTTGGTAGGTTATTCTTGATTTTTGCAAGTCTGACAGGGGTTTGGGGTTGATCGGGTCTGGGTTATTTTTTGTTGATCGGCAGCCTCATTGGTCAAAAGGAATGAAATGAAATAGAGACCGATATCGGTAAGGTGACAAGTGTTGGTATGGAGGTGAAACCAAAAATGGTTAGGTAACTTACGTTGGTAGGGGCAATTGACAATAATTTGATAAAAATGGTTATTGGGCTTCTCTATGATTGTACATAGAATAAGAAGGGTGTGGTTAGGTTTGAAATATTACTGAGAAGACTTAGGGATATAGAGGGGGAAGTCACAGAAGGAAAAAATGCTGTAGGTGGTTGGGTTGGTAGATTGGTGAGGTGGTGGAGATAAAGTAATATAGGTAGAAATAAAGTATAATGAAAGAGGTAAGGAATCTATACTTTATGCAAGAATAATCTAATTGAAATCATGCATACTTACTTGCATTTATAGATCTAGTAGGTACAGGTGAAGGGTAGTTGATCTGTGAAAATATTATAGAGTCATTACCATAGAAGTACTCCCGTAATGTTCTCGTGAGTATTCCAATACTTTTGAAGGAGAACTTGATGCTTGCTTAGGCATGTGGTTCAGTATTTTGTGTTGTCTGGCTACTGAGAGACTTTGGATTCACACTTGAATGTAATAGTTCTGCCAAATCTAAAAATGACCATCCTTGGTAAAAGGTTGCAAAGTTGTATATAAAGTAACCAATGGTGGTAGGTGATCGGCGCCAATTGAGGGATAACCAACATCGGTTAAGTCTAGGTTTACAAAAAATGGCAAATATTTACTATTTTTGGCGTGATTTTGATTTCCAATCTAGGTCTCAAGTGAGGGTTGGCACTTAGATAAGTGGGAGTGTTGTTGGAAAAGGAATATGACTTTAATTTTAGGGTTAGACTAAGTCCCAGCTGGTTGGGATAAGTAAGGACCTAGTCTTAGTTAATTAATAGGCTAGGAATAGGTCCATGGTGAGGTGTCTACGTGATGTGGCTAGGTGAGGTGTAAATTAACTTAATTAAAGTAATTACGTCAATTAATAATGTGAGGATGAACATTAATTCAATTGTAAGTAATTAAATTAATATGAATGCGAGGTAAGGGGTCATGGTTAGGTGAACACGTTACATTAATTGATTAAAGGAGACCAAGGGGAGTGTGACCCAAATTTGGTGTTTACAACCCTATAAATCCTTCAAGACCTTTCTGAAATTATCCATTTAAAAAAAAATCTAATCAGATATCCAATTTATTAAATGTCATAGCAAAATTCCAAATCTCAAACCCAACTTCAATAGACTATTAATGGTGGTGTTAATACAAGATACAACCTTCAAGATGAACTATATATGGATATCGAATGAGATTAATCATGATAAAAGACTTAGTGGATCATCTTATTTACCCAATTTTGTAGTAGTTGCTTATGTTTCTTGAACATTGTTTTTAGAGTTACCTTTTGCAGTTCCATTAACTAAATTTTTTATAATCTCATCTGAAAAATAGTTGATTCATATGTGAATGATCTTACAAAAAAATATATGAAGAGGGTTGATCGCCCTAATTCCCATATCAAATATTGCATCATTATGAATCAAGAAGAATGCGTATTCAAAATAATAGGCATACATATAATTTTATATACCATTTCCTCATTAATAATTGATGTTGATCTTACAAAAAATCATGTTATTCTTGAGGTGCTTTCCCATGAAGGATTAGTATCACATCAGATCATTTCTTGGGAATATTTGAGTTATTAAAAGGTTCATACCTAACCTCACTAATGCATTTCATCCATAAAAAACCTTTGAAATAAGTAGAGTGGTGTCATTTAGACACAAGATTTCCAAAATGCATTTGAGTTGGTGAATAGTTTTCTCTTGTCTCTTCTCAATATCACATGACAAAACTCTGACCATCCTCTAATTTTTTATGAGACATTTTTTTGTTTACATAAAATGAATTACAATATAAAGATGGAAAAGAGAGAGCCACATTTTTTTATATGTCATGTTCAAGTCTTGATTATGAGACAACATACAGCCAAGTAGAGAAAGAGTTCCTTTTTTTCATATTCACCACTAATTTTTTAAGGAATTACATACTAAATTAATGATCCCACTTTTTTTTATGAGCCCTATTGGAAATTGTAACTAAGGTCTGACAAAATTAGTACATATAACTAGAAGGTAATTACATGTACATTTAATAATATTTTAGATGAGGAACATATTTTTGTTGTAACATTTTGGGTTATGTTAGTCTTTATTATATTTTGCATATTGTTTAACTATTGATTTATTGTACATGTGTTTGAAAAGAAGTAGATTTAATGGGGAATATTGTGTATGTTTATGGCCTTCTAGGTTAGATATATTCCTTATTTTCAGATAATCTTATTATATTTTTTTTAATAATGGCAAATAGTTTTTTGAAAGGGACTATACCCTAGAATACAAAAAAAGGGCCTTTAAGCCGGAATAAGAGTGAGAAACATAGCAAGACTAACCAAGTCCAGGTAATACAATGAAATTCCACGTAGCCCAGAAACAGCTACACAAGCGAGACTTAACAGCAAAACAACAACAAAAAAACAGTAACCCGACAGCCAAGAAATAGTAAGAATAATAAAAGAGAGCAGTAGAAGCATGCAGGACTACTTCTTGGCTGCTTGATCAACACTGATCTTGACTTTTTTCCAAGCATGAAACATACCCAAAGTGGTCATGTGGGTAGCATCCGTCTTATCGAGCTCCTCGATGGTTCTTTTGCTCTCTATTATATTATATTAGATATGATAATCTTATTATATTAGATATGATATTATTGCATGTTAAATTAGTCTTGCTATAATTCATGTATGATATTTTCTAGTGGTTTTCATAGGGAAATATCTAATATAGCCTTAATCAAATTGTATGTACTTGGAAGTTTACACGTATCAAATATCTTGAAAATGAAAATTTTATTTTAACATAAATATACACAATATTTTAAGGAATTTTTTTCAGCATGTAGGAAAAGTATATGTTTTAATATTTTTTTATCAAAAAGAAATATAAATTTATGTGAAATTTTATCAATTTACCTAGGTTTACATTTTCAAAAAAAGTATTCTAAATTAAATTTTACTTTCAATTTTTTATAGTCAGGGCTTCTTCCTCTACTAATTTGTTTGAGAGGACTGATTTAGAGATTAAAAAAATTGAAACCTATCCTTGAGGATACAATTATAGTTGGGCATTATAAAACTCATAGTGAAAACATATTGGTTTATCTTTGAAAAATAGAAACAAACTTGGAAACATACAAACCTTTTGAGCTTGAGTCACTAAATTTTTTTATGGATTCATTAAAATCAAGTGTGTCAGGGGATGTAGGATATAATGAGGTTACATTACAACTTCCTGATAAGGAAGTCGTTAAGAGGTCATGTTGGAGTAGTTATACAGGACGAAATAAATAAGGGCATATTATGTAAGCAAGTGTTCATGTCCCGTTTATGCGCTTGATTTATCCTATATTTGTATCCTCTCAAGGCTAATTTCCAAATAATGACCAATTACCATTATATTTCATATTGATGCTACATGTTGAGGTTCACCTAAAACTAAGGGTGAACTATTTAGACATCCCTGGATATTACAGGTAGGGGCATGTACGTATTATCCACAGGAATACATATCAACAAGAAGGAGCTCCTCTAGTTGTTGACATGTGATATCTTGTAGTGAGGCCACAACCTTTCTTAGCAGGATTTCAAGGTGTCGCATCACCTATCTTTATTAGTTCCTATGAGGGTGCTATATAGGGTCTTGGGAACATTTCTCTTGAGACCCAATTGATATCTTCTGACCATGTGGGTTAATACTTTGAGAGACACAGTACTAGCAGTGGTGGAGCTAATAACATAAGTGATGCACATACCAATGTATATGATTGTGCACATTTGATTTCCCCCTTGATGACTTTGAGCCAGTTATAGATCCCACACAGATATGTCGATTGGGACACATCATGGATGATGAATTTTTATGTGCATATGAGGTGATTTCATGGCACTGCAACATTCCTCTATCAAGGGTTTTAGATTTAATAGAGCAAAGTGGTAGTGTATCTTCTATTCAGGGTAATACTGCAACTGCTACAGTTAGACCTCCTATTCCCTGGATCGTGACACTTGATGTTTAGCACATTTCTATTCCGGTGCGTGAAAATCAAAACTTAATTTAATTAAAATTTATTTTGTTTCATCATTACATTATAATTTATTAATATTAATATTGAATGTTTACTTTTTTGTTAAGGCTTCTACTCCAGCATATGCTGGTGAGCAGTCCACACCATTTTCCCATATGTCATATACATAACTCTTGAATGAGACCAACATGGATCTTGATGTTCAGGGCATGAGTTAACTTGAATCACTTGGCTCGTTTTTTTTTGGTGTTGAGGTCATGGGTCAGCATCAGACAATTGTCAGTGGGGGTCCCATAGATTTGGAGTCACATTCTGTGGAGGTATATACACGTAGATATATATATATATATATATATATATATATATATATATATATTTATTATGTTTTAGAATTAATATTTAATCTAAATTTAAATTTATGAATTTAATGAACTTTATTGAAAAAACTTGTTTATCAACTTCTTATGTATTTAATTTATTTTGTTTCATAGGGAAATATGGGGCACAGATCTACACATAGTGTAGATACTCCCAACATCCTCCCGGAGATAGATACTGAGGTAATTAATAATGTATTTGTTATATGATTTATTCAATTAATCAAGAAATTTTTGTAGAATTTCGCTTATAAATTTTATTATGTGGTATGTTACATATAACTTCTAATGTGTATATTTCTTTTTATAAATGCAGGGTGTAATAGAGCCTAGTGAGGGTATTGGTACTCACCCTATTGTATGACGGAGACTTAAATGATACAGTTGTACTCGTTTTCATCATGTACATGTATATTTATGTGTTTACATGAGATTTTAGACATGTATATATATTCATTAGATATGAATTTAATATTTTGATATGTAATGTAGGATAAAATGTGTATTAGTTGTAAGATCTTTAATAAAATGCGTAGCATAAAATGTAGTAGATGTAGATGTAAGATATTTTAATAAGAGATAGATGTAAAGTTTCAATTAAAAATATAATTAGAACATGTATAGAGAATATGAATCTATTAATTTTATATGAATATATTAGTTTGGTTTATGGAAGCCTTTATAATTTTGAATTTAACTCTCCTTTGTTTACTAGTAATGAAATCAAGAAGAAAAATCCATGAGGAAAAACATAATAAAGTTGTTTTATATTATCAATACAACTATATGCTAGATGCTCTTTAACATTTTAATGCAACATAAAATGTTATATAATTATTTTAATCAAATATTTAAAAATGACCATATAAATAAATGATATATGTGGGAATAAAAACTCAATGTAGTATTAAAATTAAGTAAACTATCATCAAATACAAGGAATGTCAAACAATATTATTACTAAATCATAAATGTGCTTTTCAAAACTGATATTGTGTTATTCAAGATTAATCATATGAATTTTTCAATGTTCAAAATTACAAATATAATCAGCTTGTTCTCAAAGCACTTCCTAAATTGGAAAGGGTCATTTTATTAAGAAATGTAATATCCAACTAAGGAAACAAAAAAGTCTAGTAAATTTCAAAATCAAGATTACTTTATCTCAATTTTTCACTATGAATTTGATGTCAATGTTTTTTAGAAACAATATAATATGCTCCTTAAAACTCCAAAAATACTAGGTGCAAATCATAGAAAAAGAATCTTAAATATAATAAATTAGCTTCTATTTATACTCTTACATATTATGAGCATCAAATAATTACTTATTAAAACATTAATTGAGGATAAATACTAAAATTTGAACAAATTTTTAGTCATTTTTTACACCCACCAAAGAACAAGAGAATCCCATGCGCACTGGCCTATCACCTAGCAGGAATTGGGTGCTCACCCGAGGCACGCGTGGGCGCCAAGTCTCTCTTTTATGTGAGTTAAGTGGGAAACATCATCTATGATAGGAACTTAAAAAGAGTAAATGGAAACGAGACATACATTTATCATAGAACTCAGAATGACTTCTAGACAAATGCAGTCATCCTAGACCGAATGGTACTTAACATATTAAAGATAAGAACCAAAATAGAAAGGAAATGCATAAGGATTTATATTTATTCCATAAACATTCATGAATCAGAACTGTATGTTATAAATATGGACCAAAATCATTAATAATCATATTCAATCAAGTTTGGTCACCTCATTAAATCCATTGGATCCATTAAGGACTACCACAGCTGTACAAACCGAAGTCATACATCATAGCATGATTTATACCCTTGAGTTCTCAAAAGAAAATTTACAATCCCAAACCCTTATTACATCCTTTTACTATAGATCTCTACCCAACCCTACAGAGTTCCTTGTAGTATATCTGCAGAGCTCTGCGCTCTACTAATTTATATCTGTCTATCTATCTATCTTCTTCAACGGGCACTTGTATATTTAGGATTCTTGAATTTCCAACTTGTCTTTTTGTGGCTTCAGATCTGTCACCAACTGTCAAGTTTGGTCCTCCATGGGGATTTAGGCTCGAGCTCTCCACTCCTTACAATGATGATCTTATGGAATATTCTATTGCAAGGTATATTCCTTTTGTCGGCATCAATTTTCCAGGCTAGTACCTTATCCACTTCGCATACACAGTCGGGTCACACTTTTCTAGTGTTCTACCTAATGTGTCAAATATGGATAAGTCCCAAATCCTTTGTTCTACCTTGCACGTGTGCCACTTGTTCTATTAAACCCTCATATAACCTTGTCCTATGTGATTTCACCTTATGTACCCTTCTTTAACTAAGCTTTACGTTCCCACATGCCTTTTTTACTTAGCTAATATTTTAGGGGCCTAAAATCACCCCACACTTCACCTATTCTCCACCCTCAGGAACACCTCTTCAGTGAATAAGGAATTATAATAGATTCGGGAAGAATTAATGATTTGGAAAAAGAATAAGGGAATGAAGAATTGGGAAGAATGAAAGAATGGGGAAGTGTTGTTACTCTTGTAACAGGAGGGGAAAATCTTTCTTGAAGTTAGCCTCCAACTTATTCTAGGCATTGATTTCATTTTGTGCTCTTTGGCAGAGGTCACTGACTAGGGTGATTACCTCCTCAAAAATTAGTCCATCTCCTTGATTATCCATTGTTTTAACCACTCCTTCCAGTTGCTTGCCCACATCCTCAAGCGCATCCATCCCCCTTTTAATTTGTGGGTACAACTCCTTCAGCTAGTTTTTGATTGAACCTCATAAGGCTTCAATGGATTCTAACTACTTTTCAACCTTGACTAAGATCCTATCCCACTCGACTCTAATCCCTTTGTTCTTTTCTTGGAATTATTTGAGCTCTACCTTGTGAGTGGTGACTGGAATGCTCGCCATTATATCCATGTCTACACAGTTATCATATGTGGCCTCAGTAGTTTTGGTAGCAATTTTTACTTCGGAAAGAACCTTTCTGTACTCGGTGATGATTGCTACTAGCTTCAGTTTGTCTTCCTTCTCCAGGTGCATTGATAATTCTTCCATAGATTCTAAGTCTAGTGGGTGCCTTTCCATGGTGAGGATGTGTGTTAAGTCCTCTAGGAACTCCAGGGTAGATCCATACTTTTGTGTGGGTGGTGCTAGGTCCATATGCTTCAAAATAATGGCACCTTTGATTGATTCTACCTTTTTGTATACCTCACGCACCCTTTCCTTCTCATCCCTTAGTTCACCCTTTAGCTGAGTGTTGATTTTTTTTTTTGTGTTTTAACTCCTTAAATCTTTCTAGGATCTCCTCATCCTTCTTCTCCAGCTCTACCTCTAGATCCTTCACTCTATCATTTCTCCCCAAAATACTAGCTTCTACCTCAACCAAGACTTTGTTGAGCACATTGCAGATCTTCTCATCCAAAATTTGTTGGGTATTCACTAAGGGGTTGGTTCCTTAAGACACAAACATTTGCATCAATTCCCCTTGGATCACTTCAAACTCTAGCTCATTGAGGTGGGACTCAAATGCCCATGAAAGCATTTTCCTTGTCCGCGGGTATGCACCTTCTGCATCAAATGATGTCATGGCTAGGAGTTTCTCTGTTGGAACAGTGATTTGGAAACATGCATGCAACACCTTGTTTGGATCATCAACATAGTTCATTCTTGGTCTTTGGATCTCCGTGCACCTTCCTCCTATGTGCATGCTGTTAGGAATACATATCGTAAAACTGGGGCCTCCTCTTGTGCTGTCATGATCTTTTCCCACACTTTCTTCTTTATCTTCATTCATTATTAATTCATCTCTTTGATCCAAATCTTGTACTACTAAGGCTTAAATGATTTTTCCACACTTTCTTCTTTATCTTCATTCATTATTAATTCAGCGCTTTGCTCCAAATCTTGTACTACTAAGGCTTAAATGATTTTTGCCACTTTTTTTATTCCACCTCATTTATTTGCTCCTGTGTGAGGCTTGGAGTCTACTTTTTCGTACTCACTTATTTGCTTTCTTTCTTATCTTGGATGCCTTCCTCCTCCTGGCTACCCTTCCTCCACCTGAAGAGAAAGTCATTTTCTTCTTCTTCGCCCTCTTCCTCTGAATAATGCACCTCAAACACTAGTGGTCCCTAGGCTCCTTCAGGTTCATTTTCTTTGTCATCATCCTTCTCACCTCTATAGGACTCCAAGCTCCCCATGTCCTCCGAATCAGCCTCCTCCATCACCTTTTGTTTCTTCCTAACTTGGGATTGTAGTATAGGAGATTCTGCTATTTCTTCTTCCTTCTCTGGTGACTTCTCTTTTGTGATAGGATTTTCTTGTTCTAGTGCCTTATCTTTAACTGGAGACCTCTTCCTACGCATGTAAGTACTAGTCCTAGTGCTTGTCTCTGGGGTACCCACCATTGGTGTATCTTGGAAACTTGGTGCCTCTTTCCCTTGCACCTCTTCTCTTCCTTTCTTTGTTGGTGTGGGCTTCCTTCTGTACGTGGTGTCATTAGGTATGGAGACATTATTTTCTAGATATGCACCCTTCTCAAATTTTTTCCTTATGTGAAGATATACATGCGTCGCAGTCCTCCCTGCGATTGGCAGAGTCAACGGTCTCATCATTTGAAATTTGTGAAAAATGTACTTTTCCATGTATGCGTGCTTCTTGGGGTAGACTAGATTCCTGTGCATCTCCCTGTAGTCTTGATCCACTTCCCTAGGTTTAAACCTTAGTTTCTTAGATTCCTTAAATCTGTTTACTCCCACTTGGAAGTATTGAGCAGTGAAGGAAAAGGGGAGTTTACACCATGGGATCATCGTTTCATCTACCAAATTGAACCTGCTAATGTAGAAGTGTTGATATATTATGAATTTAGCTTCTCCCTTTGTAAGTACTGGTAATTGTTTTGGGATCATCCACTCCACCCTGAATGCATCCGTTAAGCACTTATACCATTTCTCCAAGCATGCCATGTGAGCAGTCGTCATGCTGTTGTAAGTGTACTTTGAAAATATTTTTATGGGAGAGGGGTCTTCCTCTAGATATTCCCAAACAAACTTATCTTCCGCATATAACACTCCAATTTCTGAAAACATAATTATCAAAAGGAAATTACCAAAGAGTATCTTGTCTCCTTCCTATGCACTATTGATAATTTCATCTACGATGAAGGAAAACAAGTTATAGATGGTGCCTTCTGATATTTTCCTACACACATTTAACCAGGACTTATTTACCTGTATCCACCTTTCTTGGTCATTTAGATTTATCACCAGGCACAGAGCAATTTTCATGATAGGGTCTAAGATCTATGTGATATCAAAGTACCATGACCTCTTCTTATAATCATATGCAGCGATAGTTGCTTTGATGGGTTCCTTATCACTCAGATCATCATCTATACTCTCTCCTTCGTAGATGAGGCTTTTGAATTTTGAAATCAGCTGAGGAGTTATGCACATCTTGCACCCCGTGAAGTAAAATTGGTCCTCATGTACGTGTGACATTACCCATTGATAGAGGCGCACAACTTTTCCAAAATAAGGAAAATCATAGAGTTGCAACTATCCTGCCTTCTCCAAATTTACTTTTACCCCGTTGCTATAGATAGGTAAACCCTCTGGTGTCCTCTTGTTTGTCAGGTGCACTAAATCCAACACCATTTCCTTTTTTTTCATGTTTGTGTGATGGTTGTAATCACTCAGTGTCATTTTTCTTAAGTGGGACTCCCATTCCTTCTCGAGAAAAACCCCATCTGGGTACTACATCTTTACGTACCATTATTCATTCATGTTTATGGGGGTTTCTGGTTATTTTCCCTTGCCCTTTCCCTTTCCCTTTCCCTTCAGCTTCTTAGGTGATATAGGTGGTTTCTTAGGTGCCATGGTTTAGGTTATCTTAGTACTTCAACTTCTCTTACTTGCTCTTATTTTCTACCCTCTCCAAGCTCAGACCTAAAACTTGTGAAGTAACCATTTTCATCCCATGCCCTAGCTATCAAACCCTAACTAGAATAACCTCTTTCACAAGATGGTGATTCTCCACAATTTTTTTCTACACCTGTGAAATTATTTCCTTTCTAGTTTTCAAATCAAATCTAGTCACTCACACCTTATTCCTTAAACTTTTCTTCACACAGATCAACTCTAGAAACCCTAGTCCGCAAGAGCTCTTTTTTATCTTCGTATTCGCAATGTCAATAATGAAGTTCCCAACCTCCTATTTATAGTTTTTCCCTTCTTTTTAGCATTAAATTATACTTCAAATACCACCTTACTTCAACAGTTATTGAAATTTTTTCCACTAATCCGGACTCTAGCGCCCCCACTTATGCACCCAACCTTGCGTGGACAATCCTACAACCTTTTGGTGCACAAACAATCTATCTGATAGAAGAATCTTACACTCGTGTTCCTAGTGCCAAAGGTACTTCTTCATCCTTTGTATGCATAACCAAGATATAGTCTTATCCTGACACCAACCATCCTCATTCACCTTTTTTCCCATGTGCATCCTTCCATAAGGACATTTAACTGGGATTTCCAATGCAATCCTTCCTGGTACTTCACATCTTGCACTTTATTTCACATTATTCCACCCAACACTAAAATGATGTGCAGTCCTTTGTGCATTCACAACCTTTAAAAAGTAATGAGGTTACTGGAGGCCAAGGTGTAACACAAAACAACAATGAGAAAGGGAAACGCAACTGTAGACACCAAAAACACGTCACATTTCATTAGATTCCTCGAAAATAACCTAATAACCGCATCCTACGTGGGCGATCGATTTAACCCTAATTTGATCACTCACACCTCATTTCACCCATCAAAAATCCCCCCATCCACACATTCAGGGATTTAATTAATACCACTTAATTAAATTCCCCCTTTACCCACTCATCAGGGCCACCTCATCATGCCACTGGATTGGCCACCTCACACAAATACCTCACTAGCCCACTAGCCCACTTGCCCCTGCACCTCACCCTTCCACTACCCCACTTGCACCTCCACCTCACCATTCCACTCTCTACCTTACCCATACCTTGCCCATACCCTTCTAGAAAGCCCTAATAGTGTCCACTCCACTCATAGGACTCTCCCTTATCCTATTACCCATTCAACCAAGTGGGGAAGGCATATTCCCCACTTTTCAAAAAACAACACCATTGACACAACCAGTGTCGGTTATAGTCTAACCGATGTTGGTCAGGAAGGACTAGCGTCAGTCACCTGTAAATACCAAATCTCAACTCTTTCTAAAGTGTTGGTAAATGGTTAGATGGTTGGTTGATCATTGGGACATTACAATAGTTAATGAATCATCAAAGACTATCCTTTGCATCCCGGTGGATTGTTTGAATTGGTCTAGAAATTGACATTGAGACAAGCAGCTGAGAGAGGAAACCAAGCTCTTTGAATTTCCTAGTAAATAATACCATTGGAGAAACTCACAAGAGATCTTTGTGAACACTTCCATTGAAGGACCTGGACCAGACAGAGCTCGAACAAGAGCTCCCCAACCAACTAACCACCTCATCAATGTCTACCACACCCCAACACACATCAGACTTTGGGTAAGTGAGTCCCTTTATCCTCCACTTGCATTTTGTGTTTTGGTTTCTCTATCTTCCTCCTCCAAGAATTAAAACTACCCTCCTACCCTCCTAACCTCCCCACCTCATTCATTCAAACCACACCCATACCCAGGACCCTACTCTAACTCGTTCCACCCACCATCAAATCTCTGACCAATCACACAGAGCACCCCAATCACTACTTCCCTAGCCAAGATCCAAAACTAGTGACTGACACCGGTCATCCATAACCATCGTTGGTCGCCCCTGACTGCCGTCAGTCACCTTATCACTAACCTTCTACCCAAAATACACCCAAAACCACCCTCTAGAACCCCTTTGCTCTGACCTCGAGCCCACCCCTCTGCTAAACCTCACCAACACCACTCTCAACTCTCTCTACCCACCTGAAGAACCCAAAATAGCCCAAAACTGATATGTTCTAACCCTCTGTTGCTTTTACAGTGATCGACATCAGTCTGTCCCAACTGGTATCGGTCATACCTGACCGTCGTCAATCTTTGTGTCTACT
This sequence comes from Taxus chinensis, assembly GCA_019776745.2. NCBI lineage: Eukaryota > Viridiplantae > Streptophyta > Pinopsida > Cupressales > Taxaceae > Taxus > Taxus chinensis. The sequence continues at coordinate 54,374,409 of CM034151.1, forward strand.
AACACAGTGAAGACCAGAAACCTACCGCTCACCCAAACTACCCAACAACCTTACCCAACCTTGACCTGACCTTTTATGTGACCCTCAGACTACCCAACCTACCCATAACCCGACTCGAACGCTCTTTTATTGGCATAGTTTAATATTTAAATGAATTGACGTTGATAGCAACCTGAGGCACCCAAATCAGAGCGCTAACACTAGATTCTATTTATTTACATGCTTAGTCATTTTAATATTGATTTATGAATAGTGGATTGATAGCCTTCTAGAGAGTATCGCACTTCCTGGATCTAGCATATGCTAGGCAGTCCATTGCATATGCTATTTAACTCTTTCTGGTGGTCTTGTTTTCTTATCGCAAGGGTAGTCCTTCCCATCCAAAAAGGAGTTCACATGATTGACCGAAATCGGAAGTCTACACATGCGCATCTCAACCAAAACATACAACAGGTAAACCTACATTGAACCCTTATCTATTTTAGTCTCTGATTATATGCAAAAAGGATTAAAGCATTTTGGCACGCCTGGTGGGATCCATCCGGGGTTCCTTGCATTTCTTCATTCCTAGGTGAAAGTTACTTTTTTGTTTCCCTTTTTGAAAGGTTCTCACATTTAAGTTTCTTCCCTAGAATCTTCTGGTCTTCATATTGTCTAAAATAAAACTATCTTTTGGTGTTTCTAAAATGAACATTTCTCTTCTTTCATTAATTATCACATTATTGAAAGAGAATTCCTTCTCCTCTTCATCTTCTTGTGTCATCGAATACAACATTTAGATTTGGGATTAAAATCAACTTAATTTTCATTCTGCTTTTTACATTTAGCTCACATTAAATGAGGGCAACCTATACGCTGAAGGTCATTACCAGCTGATGGTTGACGAAAAAATCATACAAAGAACATCTTCTCTCTCTCTCTTTGTGTCTTACTAGACTACACAAATTTCAAAATATACACATTTCTTAAACAACATCTTACCTAGAAGAAGTTGTAGGCAATCACATGATCGCGACATAGTGGTCACCCAGCTCGCTGCTCTATCGAGTCATACTTCAGAGAAAAGCCCGCCCCCACCATAACAAACTTGAAACCTTACCTTTAGATTTCCTTATTCTTAGGAAGCCATCCTAACCAAAAACTCTGTTCTACAATTCATGTGTCAGTCCTTAAATAATGTAAGATGAACAAATATAATAGAAAAAGGCACTCTTAGGATCACATTTTTCTTAGTGTTTTTTCTTATCTTAATTTTTGAGGTGAGAGGACTTGTTCTTCATTTTCTTATTTCCCATTTACACGCTCCCCATCATAGTTGGTGTATTCTGAATCCCTTTGAGTGTGCTTAGAACCTATTTTTCATCATTCTAAGAATTCTGGGTCTGATTCCATCTCTAATTATAACTCACAACCCTCTTTTCTTCATTACTGTTCTGATTTCACTATAACCGATATCGGTCCAATGACCATCATCAGTTACTCCTTGACCGCCATCAGTTATACCCTACCGGCGTTGTTCTCTGTTCTTTTGGGCTAACCTGTCCAAAATACCTTTCATCTCTGTTTCTTTTCTATAACAACTCCTGAAACATTCCGGATACTCTGTTTTCTATCACACAATTGTCACATAGCCTTCCCTCTTTATAATACTCCCTCTAATTTATTAGTTTGATAAAAAATTCTTATTTCTTAGTAACCAAAAACTATTAACCCCAACTGGCATCGGTCATACATAACTGGCATTGGTCAGACTATGTTGGTTCTTAACTAACACATCCACCCAACACACCCCCACAATACCCATTCTCTTCATCTCTGCTGTTTTTTGTATTATCTACAGATTATAGTACTACCTGGTATGCCCCTCTCTACATGGTGTTGACATGAAATCAGGCCAACGTGCTCGCCTTTCATTCTATCCTTCAGCCTCTTCCACTTACTCCAACACTGCATTCCGTATTATCCCCTATGGATCTCGTTTTCCTTGTTGTTATTAGTATGAGTGACTTAGACATTGCATAGTTCTTAGATCAGAACACTTCTGTGCTACAACACTACCTTAATCATTCATCCACTCGAGATTCTTCGGGCCACCCAATCTATGGTATGCCTGTGTCCATTCCTCCTACTCTTAAACCCACCATTGTATCAGCCACCTCTATCTCGGTTCTCCCTGCTGCTCCCTATCACCGGTAGTGTCATAGCTCGAACCTACCATGGTGGTGTCCATAGCCTATATGACGTTCACTATGCCATTGACTTCATCACCCCCATGCCATCCACCACCTACATACCTATTCTATCGCAACCCCCACTAGTATCAACCAACTATGCCCCCTCTAGAATTTGGTCCTATCCATTCCTCAGTCACTTCCACCTATTACTACTAGGGTGGTCACCCTGACCCCTCCTGTATACACACACTTTCATCCTCCACCTCTAGCATATACTTCTTATTCCACGTACTACCCCTCCTCCTCCTTCTCCTCACACATACCTCCATAGTTTTATTATGCATCTCCATCGGATACCGCGATACCTTCTACCTCGTATTCTTCATACCTTCTTCGCCCTCTTATAGGAAATAAACATTCATCACAACCTACCCCTGATCTTATTAAGATGATGATGGAAAAGATGCAAACGCTTGAAGCATCCCTTACCGGTTCACGTACATCCCTCACCTACGAAGATATTTGCAATGAACCTATCCATTTCTTTGTCCCCATTCGTCCTGTTATCCTGTAAAATTGACAAGGGAAATTTTATAGATAACCTACCAAAATTTTGTTCCGGTCCCTCGTCAGGGACCCCTTGCGTTCAGAAAGTTACAAAATCCCTTCTTGGGAAATCTAGTTTTCCGAACTTAGCCATTTTTGGTCTTTTTTGGCCGGGCGCACATAATGACTATGCAACATCAACTTTTGGTGCGCCCCCTTTAAATCCTTTGGCGCATTTTTTCTTGTGTCAATAGGTGTTTTGGTGCACCTCACTATGTTGAGTCTTCCTTGCATGAGCCAAGGTGCATGTGCCTTAATGTCAACAAAAGTTTTGTTGCACCCCTTTTTGGTGCGCCTAGGGTGCACATATTCCTCTGTCAACACCACTTTCGGTGCGCCAAAGGCACACATAACTTCGTGTTGGCAGAATTTTTAGTGCACCAAGGGTGCATGCTTTCTTGTGTCGACAGAGCTTTTCATTCGCCATTTAAAAAAGTTGGTGGCACATTTATTACCACCTCACCTATATATAGGCACATCTGCGCTGTTATTTTCATCCGACACAATCACATGATTTTCTCTCTGTACCTGTCAGCGCACCTGCCCTGTCATTTTTGAATCTCATCGTGGACCCAGTTTCCCATTTCTTCATTATATATCCGGGTAAGAGGTCCTCATTGCTTATGTGTTTGGTGTTTTGTTTATTGGCTGCTTGCTGGTTTGGATTGAGTTAAAAGAGATTGTCAAAACATGAGCTCCCCATTCTCCTTGCTATTTTTCTCTACCCATGCTTTTCCCCCCCTCTTTCCAGATTTGCTGGTAGGGGAAACTCTGTCCTAAAAAATGGTTTGGAACTCTCTGAATAAGCTTCTTCATAACCCAAATGAATCCTTAAAAAGGAGCTTAACCACATGAAAATCCCTCAAGAAAAGAATCATGACTTGAAAAGAGGCACTGTTATTTTTCTCCTTTGGCACATCTGTCACCCCTGCAACATGATAAACAATCACGCCAATGGCACACATTCCTTGTGTGTTACATAATGAACAGCTGTGCCCTAATGTCACACTCCCTTCGCTTGTTGCAATCACTTTCCATGCGCCCTACTTGGTACACTCAATGCATCTGTTGCATCATTTATACCCGCACCCTTTGGCACACCCTGCATATATGCAACATTCAAATCATATGCGCCAAAGTACAACTGTTAAAATGGCATAGGCACATCCATCATTGCAACGACATCAGGTTATGCAGACATTCTATGCACCACGCCAAGTTCCCTTATGGTGCACGAAAAAATGATGTTACACGCATTATACCTGCGCCCTGCGGCGCATCCTGTACCCATGTAACATGAAAAATATTTGTGCCCTTTAGAAAATGTGTACACATGGCGCAGGCACACTTATGCTTACAACAACAAAAATGCACCCTGCAGTATCCATGCGCCATGCGCCCTTTGGTGCTGATTTATCCCCTGCAGCAGCCCTTTCCTGTGCACCTTATTATTTAGCCCTGTAGCCTGCAGTATTCATGTGCCCTACGCCCTGAGGCCTTAAAAAACTAACTCTTTCTTTTGTTGACACTTTAATGGAAGATCAAATAGCTGATATGACTTTCTTGCGTTGGGTTTCACTTCTTATTCTTGTAGATCAGAAACTAAGTTCAAAGTTACATATGTCAACATCAAGCAAGAGACCTACCAAATCTAAGGGTAAAGCCAATCTCACAGAAGAAGAAATGAAGTACAAGTATTAGAGGGTCAGAATGCCCAAGTCCCAGGCCGAGTGTGACCTAGACATCAGAGACTCAGAATTGGGTCATATTGACATGGAAGATTTCTGGGCCAAAACCCAGAGGGTCACAAGAAGTCCATGGATGGAAAAATTGATAGGTAGTGCCCTGCACTTTGCTGGAGGGATCCCAGTCATTGCCGTGAATAATCAATTTATGATGGTAGTATCCCGATGCTATAATAAAGACACAAGATGTGTCCACAATGAGAAGGGTGAGGTTATAATCAACCTCACTTCCTGCCATTTTGAAATAATGCTCGGCATCCCTCATCACCGGAACTTTATGGCCGTAAGCTAGGAAGACTACATCAAGGCCTGTGACAATAATGAAGATCAGTGCATGCAATTAATGAACGATGTATAATTGAAGAATAAAAAGGTGGTGACTCGGTGGCCACAACTCATTCATCATAGTGACTTTTCAGAGGAACTCCGCGACACCATCACGTTCTTGAGCAGAGACTTTGGGCTTCCTGACACCCATTATTTTCACAAGTGGATGCTACGGTACTTAGAAACAATTAACAAAAATGTGCCCGATCAATGCTTTGAGTGGGCAGAAATCATAAGTAGCACAATCTCCCAGCAGCTACAACAACTTAACACAATGGGGAGGTTCTATATGAACTCCTATATGGTCTATGATGCGGCTTCAGAGAGAGATTATCCAGCTCTGATGTGGTGCGGGGTTTGGCCCCAGGTTAAGATTTATGAATACTATCCAAAATTGAAGCTGGAAAGTAGTATTCCCAAGTTCACAAAGATCAATGATGCCTTCTTCTACAGCATCATCTGCCTCTTGAGGCCGAATATGACTCATGGTCACACGACTAAGAGTATTGTAGCAGCTACCGAGAAGTTGGGGGCCTTGTTCACTCAATTCCCCACTTTCACCTATCTAAGGGCGGCTAACTTCTTGGGGGAACCAACTAAATTGCCAAGGTATGCCGGTCCCAAGTTAATCCTATTGGAGCTATCGAGGCAGCTAATCGCCTACCATGAAAAGTGTCTCAAGAGAAAGAAGGGTGGAACTCCTTTCCCCCTCATAGTGGGTAGGTATACGTGTCTCACTCACCACAAGGCGAAAGACATGTTTGCAGATCTGGAGCTGCTGAATCTGAAATATAACTTCCGAGCAAGACCCACCTTTGACCCGAGAAATTTTCTACCTAGGGCCAAGCTCGACTTGATCCACATCCCTCAGATCGAAGATATCTACATTGACATATATCATGAGGTTGAGCTTAGGAGGAAGGATCATTCCCACTTGGCCTTAGCAGAAATCATCTAGTACGGGGTGGCCATTGTCCCAAAAGGCTACCAAAATACTGAGCAAGAAGTTGATCAAGTGTATCTTGATAAAAATGGGTACGATTGGCCTTTCGCAGCGATTGACAGAACCAAATATCCTCAAACAATCGAGGAGATATTCAAGGAAACACTGCACAGAACAAAGCATTGGTGCCAAATGAATGGGCTCATCTACCTCAGAGTCGATTTCACAACCTCTCCATTGGGCAACGCACCTCCTCGGGCTAAACAGCAGCCAAAAGGCAAAGGAAAAGGCAAAGAGGGTGAATCCAGTTCCACCCAAGAGGAAGCTTCTGAAAGTCCTCCTTCCGCTACACCCGAACAAGTTATAACTCTGGCTTCTCCAGAGAAAGAAACAGTGGAAGATGTTTCGACAGGAACATCTGCTCAGGATGTCACCACTACTGCAAATATTGAGGTCCCTTCTATCCCTTCTCCCTCTCCTCCTTCCCCTCCTCGAGTGACCCAAGCGACCATTCCTTCGGTCGTGTCCTCTCCCCCTTCTTCTACTGTTCCTTCTGCTTCTTCGTCCATCTTCTCTTCTCTCGTGGACCTATCCCCCTACATTTCTTCCCTCATCTCTGAGATCCCTTCCCTTCCTATGTCTTCCTCCCCTACATTATCTCTTCCTCCTATGAGCACTTCTTCGGCCTCCCTCTCGATGCCACTGCCACGTGTCTCCACGTTTTTCCCTTCTACTACTGTAGCTGCCCCCTTCTCTGTTTCTGGTCCTTCTCCTTTAAGTCTAGCCTGGATCTCCCAGCACCTAAGTCAATAGAAAAGGAAAGTTCCCATCAAAGGGGGCCAAGAAGTAAAATCCTATCACACACTTCTCTTAGAGTGCTTCGGGAGAGAGGGTAATGGAGATCACATACCCCAATCCTCTGAAAGATAAAAAGGATCTGTCTTCGACAAATTACACAGTAACTCAAGTCACAATGGGGACGTCTTCTGAAAGCCTTCAGGGAGAGGCCCTATCTACAGTTGATGCCCTCTGCAAGAAGCTTCAAGAAGCAAAAGAAGAGAAAAGGCTACTGAAAGAGCAAAATAAACATCTGCTCCACACCTTACAGAAGATGGGCAGTGCACCTCCCACAACTGCCGCCGAAACTCCTGAGCCTCTGAGTCAAGATAAAATTAATGAATATGCAAAGATCAGTGAGCAGGGTATGGCAGTTTCCACCTGGAGGAGCCAGATCCTCAAGGATAGTGAACGAGTGATCACCAAGTTCATCGATTTGTATCTGAACATCAACAAGGTGAACAAAGAACTCTAGGCGTTAGCAAGACTCATATCTGAAGAGATGGACCATGCTAGGCTGTAGCATGAGACCTTCCAAAAAATGTTTGACTGTTCAATCAAAGATCTGGTCAAGTTCGGTGTTTTTGGTCACCCTAGGGCCCTCAATAAAATCCTTTCCACTCTGGATTACCGAATGGATCTACTGGAATTCGTCCTTGAAAAGATTGATAAGGTAAAGGAAGAAGCCCTGGACGCAATGCATTAGATGGAACAAATTGTTCTAAAGATGTCTCCAAGGTTGCTTACTCCTTTCACCTTAAGGAAGGTTGACGAAACCATTCAGATCTTCAAGGAGATCATTTCACAAGGGCTGGGGCCAGAGGTCACTTTTGACGCAGAATCCATCAATAACTTGCTGGCCTGTTGGGACTTCATCGGGTTCTTAATAGAAGTAGAGAATGAGTATTCCAAACTCCCAGAGAAGCTCACAGATGAGCGGAAGACTTGTGAGGCTATCAGTGAGCGACACAAAGATCCTTCCCAGGATCAACTAGAGCCCATGATCAGCAAGTTCATGGAATACCATGCCCAATTCCACATCTCGTCACCTGAGCAGTAGCAGAAGCAGGATACCCCCTTTCAGCCGCGGGACAATGACGATGAATAATTTCTCTCTCTTCTTCGACTTTATTTTTGTAAATGTCTAAAGTAGGTTGGCACAAATGATGACATCATCCATGTTGCACCATGGGATGATGTCATCCATCAAGTTGTCAAAAGTCAACATGACTTTGAGATATTTTGTAGATATTATGTAAATAGGTGGTTGGTTCCTTTTTGCCTTCCTTCTTCTCCTTCTTCTATAAATACTCGAATACTTGTTGTATTCGGGGGTGAATACTTTTCATATGAGAAATAGAAGTAAGAAGAATATTTTGAACTCTTTGTAACAGAAACAAACATTGAATACAATATATTTAGACTTTGTGCTGAATACATGTGTTTTAATATCATATCTTTCTTATGTTAGATTTGTGTGATTGTTCTGTTGGATTTGCTTCTACTTTGTTGTCATTTATTCATCAGTATTGCTTTATCCATCTATGCAAGTAGGTTCGGATCTGTTTACTACTAACCCAAACCATAGACCCTTTGACCCTTTTGCTTTGGAATTCATTTCTTTTCTCCCTTCAGATTTGATCTTTCTTTGTTTTCCCCCTTCCTTTCATTTTTCCTCTCAGCCAGAAACACATCTACTGGGATGAGATCCCAAACCCCCGAAGGAAGAATATTGTGAGACTTGCACAGATTCCTGCTGGTAGAATAGCAATAAACCAGTTTCGCTTTGCTGACTCAAAGAGGGGCTATGCCTTGCACACTGTTGACTTGTTTATCCATAAATCTGCCCAAGTGACAGATTTTTGAACCAACAGTTTTTGGCGACTCTACTGGGGATCGAACAGATCTATCGGATCTATGATGATGGTATGATAGAAAAATCACTATCTGTTTTCAAACTTTAACTTTTTGTTAAAAATTCAGAATTTTTGCAAAAGTTCTCTAAATCAAAAATTTTCTTCTGAGATCTATAGATCTGGCCTAGTAGGAGATCTTTAGTTCGCTGAGTTTTTGTAAAAAATATGTATTTTTCGATAGATTTGAGTTTTTGACTGTTTACCAAAATTTTCAAATTCTTTGAAAAAGTCAACTCTAGATCTGAAAATCAGCCTACTAATCTTCACTATCATTTTATCCTCGTTGTTCTTTGTCATTAACCGCAATCGGTTTTCAGAAGAGGATAAATTTAAATATTGAGAAAAGTACATGCTGCTGATTTTTGTCAGAAAAATCAGAAAATCAGCAAGTACAACTAAAAAGAGTTTTTAAAATTTGCTCCCCAATATTGCATATCGGGAGGGTACGCTAGCAGGTGAACCATTTATTCGTAGCAGGAGAGCTCGTGGAGAAGTCGATCTTACTTTTTATCTGCTTCAAAGGAACAATTTTAGTATAACGCCAATGTGCTTTTCATCACTAAGTTCAGCTGATCGGTCAGCCAGAAGTGCCTCACCTCCACGAAAGAACCAGTTTTCACAAGGAGCCTCCACATCCCTTTATAGTGCCTTGCTGCTCAGTGGAACTGTTCTTCCAGCCCGTGTTCTTTTCCCACCCGTTCAGATGGCAGTTCCATGGGGAAACGCTATGGGCCCCCTGGCCTTGCCACATCCTGTTCACGCACTCCCACATGGAAACCGAAAGAATTTTCCCAAATTTGACGGGAGCGGAAACCAAAGTATGGATTCACACATATCTGCATTCATTATGTCATGCAGTATCCTGGATGTAACCCATGAAGATGTGTCAGTTCACCTTTTTCTGGAAACTTTGCAAGGGCTCGCAGCAGAATGGTTTCAACATTTGCCAGCCGGATCTATTACCAGTTGGGCCACCTTGCGGGATGCTTTTGAAGACAAGTACAAGCCTTCGGAAGATGCATTTGCCCTATTATCATAGATCACTCACCTAAAGAAGGAGGCCAATGATACCATGTGTGATTTTATCACCATGTTCAATGCATTAATCAACCGTGTGCCTGTTGCCATGCTTCCAACACCAGAAAATCAAAAGTGTTTCTTCGTGAACGCTATGAGCTCGAAAGTAAGTTTCTTGCTCCTACAAGAACAAGTGGCTACCTTGATCCTCGCCCAGGCCACTGCCATCCAAATTGAAGATAACTTTCTAATATCTGGCGAATTGAAAATGGAATCATCTAAGCTTAAATCTTCGGGCCCTTCTCCCACTACTTCATCTGATCCGGCATTTCAAAAGATGGTGAACGACTTGCTCACATTAAAAAAGTAGTTAGCTCAAGCTTCCCCTAGTTCCTCATACCGGGATATCCCACGGAGGAATTTCATTTCCAGCCATGTTCCTCAAAGGCCGCGCTTGCCTGCAACTGCTCCGCGGTTGGCGCTTGAGGCTCCTCTGGTCAATGCTCTAGCTGAAATTGAAGAAGAAGAGGAACAAAATTATGAAGAACCTTCATCTCAAGGAAAATATGATCAAGATGTTGGTGAGCTGACTGACAACTCTACTATCGGGTTTATGGAATTTGATGAGGAAGAATCTGATGAAGAAGAGGGTACACAAGGATATGCAAGTGGACAATCATATGCTATTTTTACCCGCTCACAAGGAAAATAAGCAGAGGTCGCTGCCAATGTGCGGAAAGAGAAAGCCGTGTCAAACATGCCTCCAACCATTGATAAAAGAGGTAATCCTCTTCCTACTCAACCCCCTGTTAAATTTTTTACAAAGAAAGCTTTTCCCCCGATCTCTCCTCTAAATCAGCCTTCTTCTATTTCCATGAATACCAGTAATCCTACCCTACCACCGCGAAGTGAAGGACTCATTCCTTCACCAGCACAACCCTTAGCCGTGTTTGACATCATAGATCATGCTAAGAAGACTAAGATCCAAATGTCTGAAGCCAAGTATCTTCAGTCAAACCCCGAGCAGCTGATGAGGTTAACTGAATACATTCAAAGTCAAGCTGTCATAACTCCCCAGGTTTCCTTAAAAGGAATCCTTTCCACTCCTCCTACATCCCGCATAAATGTTTCCTCAACATCTGCATCAGGCAAGATAGAGCCTTTCTATCTCTCCCTCCTAATCAATGGCCACAAATTAAGTAACTACATAATTGATTCTAGAGCTTCTGATAACGTCATGCTGGCCAAAGTCACCCCTGCTTTGGGCCTCACCCTTACCAAGCCTTTTGGCAGGTGTTATTCCTTGGAAACCAAACAAGTTCCGTTGATAGGTCAAATCAAAGACGAGCAGTTCACGTTTTTGGAATTCCCAGAGAAAAGAGTAAAGATGACCATCCTTGTTACCGATATTCCATCAGCCTATGGAATTTTGCTGGGAAGAAGTTTTTGCAGCGAAGTCGGTGGGGAGATTCATATGGACTGGTCTAAGGCTAGAATCCCTGTCAAAGGTGTAATGCAGACATTGGATCCAGAATCACAAAAGAGGTACTTGGTTACTAACTTTGAGGACCCCAAGGCCCAAATTCTTTTCGAATCATCAGGAATGGGGAATTATTTCTTGTCTACCAAGTCTGACAAAATGGTTGTTTTCGTCCAAGAAGAAGATCTTAACAAGGTCTGGACTTTGCAGTTTGATGGCAGCTGTGCAACCAGTGGATGTGGCGCTGGAGCCGTGCTAATATCTCCTGAGGGGGAGATTATTCCTCTCTTTCAATTTTCAGTTTTTCAACACCAATAATACTGCTGAATATGAATCTCTGCTACTTGGCATGCAAGCCACGAAGGAAAGAGGGATCAAAAATCTGAAAGTGCAAGGTGATGCAGAGCTAGTCGTAAATCAAGTTAAGAGGATATATCAAGTGAGGAATGAAAGGCTCAGGCATTACCGCAACACAGTCTGGGACAACATCGAGGAATTTGATGCCTTTTCAATAGAATCCATTCCAAGAGCTCAGAATGACATGGCCGATTCATTGGCCGTTTCAGCATCCCTCATGCTCCCTCACCCAGGTTTGAAAACATACAAATACACAGTTGAGGTGGTTTTCCACCCAAGTGTGTTGGACAATTCTCAGCATTGGCAAGTATTCAACGATGACAGTCAACTCATTTCCTTTCTAGAAAAGGTGGAAAATTTTAAGGAGCTTCACTTTGAAGGATCCACTTCCACTTGCCGTGAATCAGTCACCGATCCAGACAATGAATCCAGAGGGAATGACGACATATGTCATCTCAAAGGACATAAAATTCCGAAGGGCCTGGTTTCTTTGGAACGTTTGTTCGATAGGCATGACCATTTTGTAAGAAAGATAAAGTGAGATGGTACGGGCTCCTCCCTAGAAACCGAACCGGTTAATATAGGTTCGGTAGAACATCCGCAGTTTGTGAACATTGGGAAATGTTGCACATCTGAAGAGAAGCGGAAGTTTGTCAAACTGCTGAAGAAATACATGGATGTATTGGCATGGTCCTATTCTGACCTAAAGTCTTTTAAGCCAAAAGACGTCCAGCATGACATCCCGTTGAAAGAGGACGTCAAACCCTTTCACCAGAAGCAGAGGCATTATAATCCTTAGATCTTAGGTACTATCCAGGCTGAAATTTAAAAAATGTTGGATGCGAGAATCATTTTTCCTATCCATCACAGTACTTGGGTAGAAAACATTGTGCTAGTGCGCAAAATGAATGGTGAAATATGCATATGCGTAGATTTTCAAAACTTGAATCAGGCTTCCTTAAAAGACAACTACCCACTTCCTATAATGGATCAAGTCCTACAAGTAGTAACTGGATCAGAAATGTTGTCCATGCTTGATGGTTTTTTAGGCTACAATCAGATTGAAGTCTCACCTGAAGATCAATTTAAAACAGCATTCACTACTCCCTAGGGTACGTTTGCCTACAGCAGGATGCCTTTTGGCCTAACCAATGTTGGCGCCACTTTTCAGCGGGCCATGGACCTTGCATTCAAAGGTATGATGGGGAAGGTCATTGTGGTTTATCTGGATGACTTAACTGTGTTCTCTAAACAACGAAGTGATCATTGTGATCATTTGGGGCAAGTATTGGCCAGATGCCAAGAGCATGGGATTTCCCTAAACCCGAAAAAATCTGTTTTTGGAGTCACAGAAGGAAAGTTGCTAGGGCATGTTGTTAACAAAGAAGGAACAAAGATAGATACCGAAAGAGTTAAGGCTATTCAGAGCCTTACTTTACGTACAAGCAAGACCGACGTTCACTCCTTCTTTGGAAAGGTGAATTTTCTCAGGCGCTTTGTTCTTGACTTTGCTAAAAAGACTCGACACATATTAGACATGATGAAAGGGTCACCAACTTTCCGATGGAGCGAGGAAGGGAAAAGGTCATTCGAAGAAATAAAAGCTTCTATCACTCATGCACCAGTCCTGGTATGTCCCGATTTCTCCAAAGATTTTATCATGTATAGCTATGCATTTGAGCATACTGTATCTGCCATCTTGATGCAAAAGAATTCTGAGGATGTTGAATCTTTGATTGCATTCATGAGCTCTCCCCTCAAGCCTCACGAATTAAAAATGTCTCAGTTGGAAAAGCATGCCTTTGCCATTTTCAAAGCAGTCAAAAATTTTAGGTATTATATTTTGAATTCTCATACAGTGATGCTAGTCCCTGACACGGCAGTCAAGTCAATCTTAACTCAACAGGAGTTAGGAAGCTTGCGCGGAAATTGGATTGCAAAGGTCCAGGAGTACGATCTAGATATAAAACCAACTAAGTTGGTAAGAGGCAAAGGCTTATGTCAACTAATGGCCGAAAACCAAGGATCAGAAGTTTCCGGTGAAAAAGATGATTGCACCAATGAAACACAAAGTCAGCTAGAAAAACCTGATTCTCTACCTCTGGTCCTATTTTTTGCAACCAGCGATGAGTGGTATTCCAATATTGCTTTCTTCCTCACCTACGGCGAATGCCCAGGTCACCTAACTGTAAAGGAGAAGTGAACTATAAAGCTCAGAGCAACCAAATATGTCATCTAGGATGACGGTTTGTACAAATGTGGGATCGATGGCATCTTCTTGCGATGTGTTGACAAGCCACAGCAGGTGAAGTTACTTGAAAGCTTTCATAATTCAGCCCATGGGGGCCATTTCTCCTCTTCTGTAATAACACACAAGATCATCCGGGCTAAGTACTATTGGCTGATGCTTTTCCAAGATACAACTATCTGGGTGGCAAAGTGTGAGCCTTGCCAGCAGTTTATCGGCAAGCCCAAGATGGCTGCTTTTCCCCTCAGGCCGGTCATTATCAACGAACCATTCAAGCAGTGGGGAATTGATTTTATCGGCGCAATCAATCCCCAATCGAGTGCCAGACATAGTTATGTCCTTACGACAATAGATTACTTCACCAAGTGGGTGGAAGCCATACCTGTCAAGCATGCCACTTCTGAAGTTGTTTGCTGTTTCATCAAATAAAATATCATTGTCATGTTTGGCATCCCAAACAAGATTGTTGCTGATAATGATCCTAACTTTTCTTCATGGGAAGTTATTGGTTTCTGTTATGAATACGGGATAACCTTGGCTCATGCCTCAGATAATTACCCTTAGGGAAATGGTCAGGTAGAATCTAGTAACAAAAACTTGGTGACCATCATACGAAAGCTGGTGGATGAGAATCAACGAATGTGGCACAAGTCCTTATACGATGCTTTGTGGGAAGATCGCATTACTCCCAAGAGATCTCTCAGTATGTCACCTTTTCAAGTGTTATATGGCACCAATGCCGAGCTCCCCATTTCCGTTGAACTCCCTGCTCTGCGCTTGGCATGGGAAATCAAAGATGAAAATTTCCAAAATTCCTTTGAAAAGAGGATCATGTATCTAGCAGAGCTCGAGAAAAAAAGAGTAAGGGTGGTTGACAAGATCACTGAACATCAGAATCAGGTCAAAAGATTGTTCGATAAAAAAGCTAAGACAAGAAATTTCTAGGTGGGAGACCTTGTCCTTTTGTGGGACAAACGAAGAGAGCCAAAGGGCATGCACGAAAAGTTTGATTCCCTATGGAGAGGGCCTTTCAAGATCAAGCAACTCAATGGAGAGAAAAGTTTCTATCTCTCATATCTAGATGGAACTGAGCTCCCACTTCCCTATAGCGGGCAACATCTGAAAATCTTTAGGAAGTAGAGCTTTCTCTCTTCTTTGTACAGTTTACTTCAGTTGTGTGTTTGTTTTTGTCATGTGTTTGCTTTCGTTGGTTGTGTGTTTCCATTTTTGGTCCCCCTTGTTTTTGACTCTGTTGTCTAATGGATAGGCACGTGAGATCTAGGATTCTCTACCCCTGAGGTCTGCTCAGGGATAGTCCCCAGAAAGAGCTAGCTTTTATCCTGTAAAATTGACAAGGGAAATTTTATAGATAACCTACCAAAATTTTGTTCCGGTCCCTTGTCAGGGACCCCCTACATTCAGAACATTGCAAAATCCCTTCCCGGGAAATCTATTTTTCTGAACTTAGCCATTTTTGGTCTTTTTTGGCCGGGTGCACATAATGACTATGCAACATCAACTTTTGGTGCACCCCCTTTAAATCCTTTGGCACATGCTTTCTTGTGTCAACAGGTGTTTTGGTGCACCTCACTATGTTGAGTCTTCCTTGCATGTGGCAAGGTGCATGCGCCTTCATGTCAAAAAAAGTTTTGTTGTGCCCCTTTTTGGTGCGCCTAGGGCGCACATATTCCTTTGTCAACACCACTTTCAGTGCACCAAAGTTGCACATAACTTCGTGTTGGCAGGAGTTTTGGTGCACCAAGGGCGCATGCTTTCTTGTGTCGACAAAGCTTTTCATGCGCCATTTGAAAAATTTGGTGGCACATTTATTGCCACCTCGCCTATATATAGGTGCATCTGCGCTATCATTTTCATCTGACACAATCACGTGATTTTCTCTTTGTACCTATCAGTGCACCTACCCTGTCGTTTTCAAATGTCGTCATGGACCCGGTTTCCCATTTCTTCATTATATATCCGGGTAAGAGGTCCTCATTGCTTCTGTGTTTGGTGTTTTGTTTATTGGTTGCTTGCTGGTTTGGATTGAGTTAAAAGAGATTGTCAAAACATGAGCTCCCCATCCTCCTTGCTGTTTTTCTCTACCCATGATTTTTCCCCCCTCTTTCCAGATCTGCTGGTAGGGGAAACTCTGTCCTAAAAAATGGTTTGGAACTCTCTAAATAAGCTTCTTCATAACCTGAATGAATCCTTAAAAAGGAGCTTAACCACATGCAAATCCCTCAAGAAAAGAATCATGACTTGAAAAGAGGCACTGTTAATTTTCTCCTTTGGTGCATCTGTCACCCCTACAACATGATAAATAGTCATGCCAATGGTGCACATTCCTTGCGTGTTACATAATGAACAGCTGCGCCCTAATGGTGCACTCCCTTCGCTTGTTGTAATCACTTTCCCTGCACCCTACTTGGCGCACTCAACGCATATGTTACATCATTTATACCCGCACCCTTTGGCACACCCTACATATATGCAACATTCAAATCATATGCGCCAAAGCACAACTGTTAAAATGGTGTAGGCGCATCCATCGTTGTAACGAAATCATGTTATGCACACCTTCTATGTACCGCGCCAAGTTCCCTTATGGTGCATGAAAAAATGATGTTACATGCATTATACCTACGCCCTGCAGTGCATCCTGTACCTGTGTAACATGAAAAATATCTGCGCCCTTTAAAAAATGTGTACAGATGGCGCAGGCACACTTGTGCTTACAACAACAAAAATGCACCCTGCAGTATCCATGCGCCATGCGCCCTTTGGTGCTGATTTATCCCCTGCAGCAGCCCTTTCCTGTGCACCTTATTATTTAGCCCTGTAGCCTGCAGTATTCATGTGCCCTACGCCCTGAGGCCTTAAAAAACTAACTCTTTCTTTTGTTGACACTTTAATGGAAGATCAAATAGCTGATATGACTTTCTTGCGTTGGGTTTCACTTCTTATTCTTGTAGATCAGAAACTAAGTTCAAAGTTACATATGTCAACATCAAGCAAGAGACCTACCAAATCTAAGGGTAAAGCCAATCTCACAGAAGAAGAAATGAAGTACAAGTATCAAGGGGTTAGAATGCCCGAGTCCCAGGCCGAGTGTGACCTAGACATCAGAGACTCAGAATTGGGTCATATTGACATGGAAGATTTCTGGGCCAGAACCAAGAGGGTCACAAGAAGTGCATGGATGGACAAATTGATTGGCAGTGCCCTGCACTTTGCTGGAGGGATCCCAGTCAATGTCGTGAATAATGAATTTATGATGGTAGTAGCCCGATGCTACAATAAAGACACAAGATGTGTCCAGAATGAGAAGGGTGATGTTATAATCAACCTCACTGCCCGCCATTTTGAAATAATGCTCCGCATCTCTCATCACTGGCACTTTGTGGCCGTAAGATGGGAAGACTGCATCAAGGCCTGGGAAGACAATGAAGATCAATGCATGCAGCTGATGAATGAGGTATACTTGAAGAATAAAAAGGTGGTGACTTGGTGGCCACAAGTCATTCATCGTAGTGACTTTTCAGAGGAACTCAACGACACCATCACGTTCCTGAGTAGAGTCTTTGGGCTTCCTGATGCCCATTATTTTCACAAGTGGATGTTGCGGTACCTAGAAACAATGAACAAAAATGTGCCCGATCAACGCTTTGAGTGGGCAGAAATCATAAGCAGCACAATCTCCGAGAAGCTACAACAACTTAACACAACTGGGAGGTTCTATATGAACTCCTATCTAGTCTATGTTGCGGCTTCAGAGAGAGATTATCCAGCTCTGATGCGGTGTGGGGTTTGGCCCCAAGTTAAGATTTATGAATACTATCTAGAACTGAAGCTGGAAAGTAGTATTCCCCTGTTCACAAAGATCAACGATGCCTTCTTCTACGGCATCATCTACCTCTTGAGGCCGAATATGACTCATGGTCACACGACCAAGAGTATTGTAGCAGCTATCGAGAAGTGGGGGGCCTTGTTCACTCAATTTCCCACTTTCACCTATCTAAGGCCTGCTAACTTCTTGGGGGAACCAACTAAACTGCCAAGGTATGCCGGTCCTAAGTTAAACCTATTAGAGCTGTTGAGGCAGCTAATCACCTACCATGAAAAGTGTCTCAAGAGAATGTAGGGTGGAACTCCTTTCCCCCTCACATTTGGTAGGTATACGTGTCTCACTCACCACAAGGTGAAAGACATGTTTACAGAGCTAGAGCTGCTGAATCTGAAATATAACTTCCGAGCAAGACCCACCTTTGACCCGAGAAATTTTCTACCTAGGGCCAAGCTCGACTTGATCCACATCCCTCAGATCGAAGATATCTACATTGACATATATCATGAGGTTGAGCTTAGGAGGAAGGATCATTCCCACTTGGCCTTAGCAGAAATCATCCAGTACGGGGTGGCCATCGTCCCAAAAGGCTACCAAACTACTGAGCAAGAAGTTGATCAAGTGTATCTTGATACAAACGGGGATGATTGGACTTTCACAGTGATTGAAAAAACCAAAGCTCCTCAAACAATCAAGGAGAGAGTCAAGGAAACTCTATGCAGAACAGATCATTGGTGTAGAATGAATGGGCTCATCTACCTCGGAGTCGATTTCACAACCTCTCCGTTGGGCAAGGCACCTCCTCAGGCTAAACAGAAGCCAAAAGGAAAAGGAAAAGGAAAAGAGGGTGAATCCAGTTCCACCCAAGAGGAAGCTCCTGAAAGTACTCCTTCCACTACACCCGAACAAGTTATAACTCTGGCTTCTCTAGAGAAAGAAATAGTGGAAGATGTTCCGACAGGCACATCCACTCAGGATGTCGCCACTACTGAAAATATTGAGGTCCCTTCTATCCCTTCTCCCTCTCCTCCTTCCCCTCCTCAAGTGACCCAAGAGACCATTCCTTCGGTCGTGTCCTCTCCCCCTTCTTCTACTGTTCCTCCTGCTTCTTCGTCCATCTTCTCTTCTCTCGCGGACCTGTCCCCCTCCATTTCTTCCCTCATCTCTGAGCTCCCTTCCCTTCCTATGTCTTCCTCCCCTGCAATTTCTCTTCCTCCCGTGAGCACTTCTTCGGCCTCCCTCTCGATGCCACCACCACGTGTCTCCACGTTTTTCCCTTCTACTCCTATAGCTTCCCCCTTCTCTATTTCTAGTCCTTCTCCCCTAAGTCCAGCCTAGATCTCCCAGCACCTAAGTCAATAGAAAAGGAAATTTCCCATCACACTGATGGACGTTTCCATGATCCCATCAAAGGGGGCCAAGAAGCAAAATCCTATCACAAACTTCTCTCAGGGTGCTTCGGGAGAGAGGGTAATGGAGATCGCATACCCCAATCCTCTGAAAGATAAAAAGGATCTGTCTTCGATAGATTACACAGTGACTCAAGTCACAATGGGGACGTCTTCTGAAATCCTTCAGGGAGAGGCCCTATCTGCAGTTGACGCCCTCTGCAAGAAGCTTTAAGAAGCAAAAGAAGATAAGGCTACTGAAAGAAAAAAATGAACATCTGCTCTATGCCTTACAGAAGATGGGCAGTGCACCTCCCACAACTGCCACCAAAACTCCTGAGCCTCTGAGTCAGGATAAAATTAATGAATATGCAAAGATCGGCGAGTAGGGTATGGTAGTTTCCTCCTGGAGGAGCCAGATCCTCAAGGAAAGTGAACGAGTGATCGCTAAGTTCACCAATTTGTATCTGAACATCAATAAGGCAAACAAAGAACTCCAAGCATTATCAGGACCCATATCCGAAGAGATGGACCATGCTAGGCTGCAGCATGAGACCTTCCAAAAAATGTTCAATTGTTCAGTCAAAGATCTGGTCAAGTTCGACATTTTCGGTCACCCCAGGGCTCTCAATAAAATCCTTTCCACTCTGGATTACTAGATGGATCAACTGGAATTCGTCCTCGAAAAGATTGATAAGGTAAAGGAAGAAGTCCTAGACGCAATGCATCAGATGGAACAAATTGTTCTAAGGATGTCTCCAGGGTTGCTTACTCCTTCTTTCACCTTAAGGAAGGTTGACAAAACCATTCAGATCTTTAAGGAGATCATTTCGCAAGGGTTGGGGCCAGAGGTCACTTTTGACGCAAAATCCATCAATAACCTGCTGGCCTATTGGGACTTCATCGGGTTCTTAATAGAAGCAGAGAATGAGTATTCCAAACTCCCAGAGAAGCTCACAGATGAGTGGGAGAATTATGAGGCTATCAGTGAGTGAAACAAAGATCTTTCCTAGGATCAACTAGAGCCCATGATCAGCAAGTTCATGGAATACCGTGCCCAATTCCACATCTCGTCACCTGAGTAGCAGCAGAAGCAGGATACCCCCTTTCAGTCGCGGGACGATGAGGACGAATAATTTCTCTCTCTTCTTTGAATTTCTTTTTGTAAATGTCTAAAGTAGGTTGGCACAAATGATGACATCATCCATGTTGCACCATGGGATGATGTCATCCATCAAGTTGTCAAAAGTCAACATGACTTTGAGATATTTTGTAGATATTATGTAAATAGGTGGTTGGTTCCTTTTTGCCTTCCTTCTTCTCCTTCTTCTATAAATACTCGAATACTTGTTGTATTCGGGGGTGAATACTTTTCATATGAGAAATAGAAGTAAGAAGAAGATTTTGAACTCTTTGTAACAGAAACAAACATTGGATACAATATATTTAGACTTTGTGCTAAATACATGTGTTTTAATATCAGATCTTTCTTATGTTAGATTTTTGTGATTTTTCTATTGGATTTGCTTCTACTTTGTTGTCATTTATTCATCAGTATTGCTTTATCCATCTATGCAAGTAGGTCCGGCTCTGTTTACTACCAACCCAAACCATAGACCCATTGACCCTTCTGCTTTGGAATTCATTTCTTTTCTCCCTTCGGATCTGATCTTTATTCGTTTTCCCCCTTCCTTTCATTTTTCCTCTCAGCCGGAAACACATCTACTAGGATGAGATCCCAAACCCCCGAAGGTAGAATATTGTGAGACTTGCACATATTCCTACTGGTAGAATAGCAATAAACCAATTTCACTTTGCTGACTCAAAGAGGGGCTATGCCCTGCACACTGTTGACTTGTTTATCCATAAGTCTACCCAAGCGACAGATTTTCGAACCAACACGTCCATACCCCCTACACTAGGAAATGCCTAAGTTCAACTGATTCCACAACAAAGAGGACATACAACAACATCTAAGGTATTTTAAGCACATGTGCTACCTCATTGCTCATGATGACGCTTTGCTCCTGTGGATGTTTCCCATGTCCCTTAATGGACCGGCCCTCAATTGGTATAGTGCTCTACCTAAGCACACTATGTTCTCTTTTAACCAAGTGGCCCAAGCCTTTTTGGACCATTTCTCCATCAATGTAACCAAGAAAATCACCATGACTGTCTTGTATACCACGCATCAATACAATGATGAGTCAATCATAGACTTTCTTGCTCATTGGCATGGCCTTGTCAACCAACTCACATTCCCCCTACTGCAGACCAAACTCATAGAACTATTCACATGGGCTTATGCTCGCCATATCTCATCAACCCTCCAAATAAAAATGTTTCATACCATTGATGAAGCATTCACCATTGCCTGAAAACTCAAAATCCAAGCCCTCGAAGAGAAACAAATTCAGTTTCACAACAAAAGTGCTCCGTTTAAAGCACAAGAACCCTCTTCCATTACTAAAACATCACCAACCTCTCCTCCCAACCCTCCTAGGCACAAAGGCTCTGCCCAAGTGATGGTCCTGAAGGCTGGCCCACCTCACCCATCCAACCTACCAAAGCTTCCGCCTAACCTTTCGCCGGTGTAAACATTCCTTTTCAAAAATGAATAGAAGAAGTATACGACCCTCGCTTAATCATACCCTGCCATTTTGGAAAAACTTCTGAATGTAGGGGCTATCATCTTTTCAGCCATCAAATCACATCTTGGTTTTGATCCTGCCTACCCCATACCCACATGGTACAAATCTAATGAACTTTGTGACTACCATCATGTCCATGGGAACAACACCAACAACTGCATCACCTTTAAAAACATTGTTCAAGAAATGTTGGATAAAGGAGATCTCGTTCTGGATAACCCCAATGCACTCACAAGCCAAAATCTACATATTTTCCTAAATCCATTCCCTAATCATATGGTCCCCACCCAAAAGAACCATCCTTCCATCGACACTGACACTATCCGGGAGGTTCATGCCATCTTTGATGTCTTACCCACACCAATAACACCATACCCCCTGACCACACCTGCAGAGGAACCTCTTGAACACACACCCTTACTCGTACTGGCATCTACACCCTCCTCACCATTACCACAAAAATTTAGTCTAGTACAAACAGATACCCCTTCATTAGATACCATGCTCACCCTACTGGGTCCTGTCTCAGACCCCCCTACCCTCACGATCAACAAACCTCCATCGACACCTACTTCCATACTCACCAAGGAGTCGGGATTACCTCCCCCTCCTCCCACCTCACCATACATCGAGGAGTTGAGAGTGATTCCCCCTTCTTCATCTATCTCACCCACACCTCACCACGATGAAGAGCCCATACTGATACCAACCGACCCGCTACCCTCATCTCCAACATTACATGATCTCCTCTCATCTCTCCTTCCCACTTCATCAGATGTAGAGAGATTCCATGTGTCGCAGATAACCATTCCATTTATAGGGATTACCACCAAATCCACCCTCATTCCTTTACCCTCTTCATCACCGCATTCGATAGACTATCCAGAGTATGCTGATTACTCATTTCTTTAGGAATGCCTTTGAATATCCGTATCCACACAAATGCAGACCCCGCCTATCAACTTACCCACTATTTACCCTATAATAGTGGCAACACCTATACCTACCCTACTAACCGAGGTGACTTCAGCGCCTCCCACATGACCCCTAACCATCCACGTACCTTCTTTGTCTTCACCTCCCACCTCATCACTCTCCATACCTTCCTCATCTACCTCTCAAGCCATCTCCCAGATAGTGGGGGTGTGATCCACGTCTAGTCTCTCTCACCCAACAATCAAGCTCGATCTTAAAACCTCCGCTCACCCCTTCACCAAGAACACACCCCTACGTAAACCCAAACACCCTCCACTTCAGACACTAATACTGGCATCACCTATGCCCTCTTTATCACCTTCACCATTACCCTCGCTCTTGGGCCCACACCCATCTACCCTGACGACCAAGTTAACTATACACATTATAGCCAAAAATCGGTAGCCACCCCATTTACCACCACCTCTACTTCTACCCAACCTTGTAGCGTTGCCTTTACCTATTAGACGATGCCGACCACCACTACCATCTATCACCACTCCCTCCACAGTGCCACTACTCTCACCTTGGGTAACCCATCCTCTACCACCTTCAGCACTACCCTTAACTTTGCACCACCGTTCTGCATTTCTAATTACCCCACCTCCCAAAAAATGCCTAAATCCAAGACCAAATCATCCACCACCCCCTTACCAAATAAGATGTGACCCACACCCCCACCCAAACCAAAACACACCCAACCTACCCTAACCACCCCCACATCATGATCAACGTCACCCTCCTCTAACTCACTACGAAGTGCCCCACTCAGGACCATACCCACCACACGCAGTGACCCAATGGCAGGATCCTATGTGACTATCCTGGCTAACCTACTAGTCTCCACCCACATCATTTTACCACCCATCCGACCATACGACGCACTCAAACCAAAACCAACATGGTTTGATGACTCCTATATTTGTGGCTATCATCGAGCACTTAGACATAGTGTGGAGGATTGCCAGGCTCTTAAAACACTCCTGCTTCAGCTCTTCACAAAGGATTATTTGTTAGACACAGAGCTAGCCCCTCCTGCCACCATAACCACCCCATCTATACCATTACCAACTTAACCATCATTACCCCACACATCATACCCTTCCTACCCACTACTAATATTTGAAATCAATATGGTTTGGATTGCAACTAGGGCTTAACGGGATAAAGGGAAAACCAGGGTGGACGAACCTACTACCATACCTATACCTCACATCACACCTGCACCCGCACCTAAAATCACCATCCACAGACCCACCTTTCTTGTTTCCAATGGGAGAGACCATCGTGCCATGATCAAACAAATTCATCAATCTCCACTCAAAATTTCATTGTAAGACCTCATCCAAACTTCTGAATCTCATTGCTAGGCCCTTATTGAAGTCCTGCAATCCATTGAGGTTCCACCTAATGAACCCACCCCCATTGCATCCATTATCACACCACACCACGTTGCCTCCCTTATTTCTTCACGTTCCACCTCAACACCCGCTACCTCATCTCAGGTGGCTGCCCTCACCTTATCCAATAATGAGATCACACCTCACCAAATAGAGGATCCGGATCCCATCCTGTTCATCTCTACCTGTGTCGACAATGTACGTGTCCAACAAATTATGATTGATGGTGGAGCTAGTATCAATATCATCTCATCTCATGCATTCAATCAAATGCGCATTCCCACTAATTACATACACAATGACCCAATTATGTTGCACTTTTCCAATGAAACCATATTTACTACCTTAGGGAAGGTAATCCTACAAATTCATGTCAATCCCCGTAGCATCCCTGAACTCTTCTACATCCTAGAAGGGGAGTTCCAATACAACATGTTGCTTGGCCATCCCTGGATTCGTGTCATGTGATGTGTTCCCTCCACCCTCCATCACTGCCTCAAATTTGAACATGAAGGACACAACTACACCATACAGGTTGACCCTTCACCATTCAAGACATACAATGTGTTATACCAACCCAACGACGTCCTCATACCTAATACCACCACCTCTACCACTCCCTCTCTAACCCCAACATCACCCACTACCACTGCTACAATGAACTCCTCAAAATCACATCCTACTCCACAACCCGCATCCTCCTCATCTCAAACCTCTAGCGAGACATCCATTCCCACCACAAACATTCCAGAAACTAGTCCACTAGAAGGTGTTTTTCAATGCCTTAAATTGGGGGAGTACCACCTCTATAACATTGATACCCTCTGTACCCCGCAAGAGTATGAAAACCTTCAGCAACACCCCATTATGACCCCCACACTAGCAAGGTTCTCACCTATGGACCCTCTCATCTTCGCACCAACCTGACCTATAGGGGTATCAACACCCCCACCTACACACCTGAACCACCAACTCCAACCCTACCATTCACCACCACCCTTCCCTCATTAACCAACCGTCATTTTGTCCATACCTTCCTCCATCAATGTGCTTGGAAGGGTTTTGTCTTTGGCCTCTATGAACAAGGTTGTCACACTATCATTCCTTGCACCTCTCATAAACACAAATACCATAGTGGGGTAGGATTTGTTGAGCCCATGCTCAAACAACCTCGCATCGAGCTCATCACAGAGACACTCCAACCTCACGATTCGTCACCTAATTCACCCACTTCACCCATAAGTCTATCGATCTTGAGTCTATTCCTCCAACCTTTTTTTTTCCATAAATACCATTTCTTTGGGTCCTCTCATCATTCAGCGAGATGGCAAAGCCCCTTCTTCTTTTCCTGTCCTCTATCCTGATTTGATCAATGACGACACCCCCTCTATTCATGTCATCCAATGTCAAAATGATGACTCCATTCTCACCTCTCTGGGTGCAGAAGAGTCCTATCTCCTCCACACACTACCATCTGAAACCCAAACCATGCTGAACGAAGCCACCATCGACATCAACATCCATACCTTAGATGACCCCCGCATTCTGAAGATAGGCCAATCTTTGGATGGCACTGAAAAATAAGCCTACACTTATTTCCTTCATGATCATAGCAATGCTTTTACTTGGTCATATGTCGATATGCTTGGTATTGACCCAAATATCGTGGTCCACAACATCATCACCTTAGGTAATGCCAAACCTGTCAAACAGAAGTTACATAAAATGCACTCACGCATTACTCTTCTCGTCAAAAAAGAGCTCCAGTTCCTGCTTTATGTTTCCTTCTTATTACCGATCGATTATCCGTAATGGATTTCCAACATTATACCCGTTACCAAAGAAATGGGGGGACTCTAAATCTGCACCAATTTCCAAGACCTTAACCTAGCTTGTCCTAAAGATGAATTTCCTCTACCTAGCATCGACCAATCAGTTTATCTCATCACAGAACATGAGAGGCTATCTCTCATGCATGGGTTCTCGAGTTATAATCAAATCCTACTCGCCCCTAAGGATCATCACAAAACTACCTTCATTACCCCTTGGGGGACCTTCTACTTTCGCGTCATTCCCTTTGGATTGAAGAACAAAGGTGCCACTTACCAACGAGCCATGACCTATATCTTCCATGACATTATGCATCACATCTTGGAATACTACGTCAATGACCTTTTGGGTAAATCCAAAAGTCATGCCAAACATTTACCTGTCCTCAAGATCATCTTCGACCATCTCATCCAATATTACGTACGCCTTCAACCGAAGAAGTGTGTTTTCACCATTCTATCTGGTAAACTCTTGGGATTCATTATTTCCTTGCGAGGCATTGAAGTTGACCCAGCCAAAATCAAGTCCATCCTCGAGATGCCTCCACCTACCAACCTCTGACAACTTCATAGTTTGTATGGAAAAATGTAATCTATCCGTAGCTTCATTTCTCAACTATCAGATCATTGTGAACCCTTCCACCACCTCCTTAAAAAGGATACCACCTTCCACTAGAGTGTGGACTGTCATGATGTTTTTGAAGCCCTGAAAGCATATCTATTATAAGCTCCCATGCTTACCCCTCCTAAGGATGACCAACTGTTCTACCTTTATATTTTTGCCACCTACCATTTCTTGGGTTCCATGCTTGCTCACCGAGACGACCAACATAGGGAGCAATTGGTCTATTACATCAGCTGTACCCTCATGGATTATGAGACTAGATATAAACACACTGAAAAGCTTTGTTTGGCTTTAGTCTTTGTAGAAACCAAACTTCACTAGTACCTACTTAACCACACTACCTTCATCATAACCAACACCAACCCCTTGCATTACATGTACTCTAAACCATTCCAAAAGCAATGCATTTTGCGATGGCTCAAGCTACTCGCTGATCTAGATATCAATTTTCTCCACCAAAAATGAATAAAGGGTTAGGCTATCACCAATCAATTGGCTGATGCCCCACTCTGATCACTAGCCTAGAAACTTTGAATTCCCTGATGAATCCATCACTATCCTTTCCCTTGATGAACCTATCAAAGAACATCTACACTATCAAATGACCCTATTCTTTAATGGATCTAAATGTTAGCGTGGGGGTGGAGCTAGAATCATCCTCATCCCACACGATAGTGAACCCATCCCACTTTCATTTAAGCTTGATTTTGAGTGTACCAATAACATCACCGAATACGAAGCCCTCGTACTTGGTCTCCAAACCACCCAAACCCTAGATATTAAATCCATTAATATCTTTGGTGATTCTCAATTGGTAGTAAATCAGATCAATGGACTCTACCAATGTTGCAATGAGGAATTACAAAGGTATAAACACCATGTAGACCTCTTGTTAACCACCTTCGCCCACTATAAACTACAAATCATTCCCCGCTCTATGAACAAATTTGTGGATACCATGGCTTGTCTTACCTCACAAATACCCTCATCACCTACCGATTCAAAAATATTCATTGTTGTGTGAAGGTTGCAATCACCTTCCTACCTCTCTCACACTATAAACCTCATTAAGAAACCCACTACTAACCCATCAAACCTCTAGTTCTAACAATACTTGGATTATCTCTCCTTTTCCATTTTTCCTCTTAACCTTACCCACAATGGCTGACGCTCCTTCCTCCAAAAGGTCTCCCGGTATGTCATCATGGGAGGCCTCCTCAAAAAACATGGCTTCGACAGGATCCTTCTCTGATGCCTCACTAGTTCCAAAATACCGTATACCATCAAGGAAATCCATGACGACATCTGTGGGGGCCACATCAGTGGTCTCACTATTGCTAAACGTATCCTTCACCTCAGTTATTACTGGCCTACCCTCAACCATGATTTTTGTGATTATGTGAAACGATGTGCGAAGTGTCAACAACACTCAAACCTTCATCACACTCCGGGTCGTACTTTATAGGTCGCATGAGACCTATGGCCCTTCTCTCAAAGGGTTCTAAATCTCATCAATGAAATCAACCCTCACTCTTCTCAATGCCATCAATGGATCATAACAGTTACGGAATACTACACCAAATTAGTGGAGGCCATTCCCCTCATCTCTACCAAAGCTGAGAATATTTGTGAGTTCATCAACCATCACATTATCTATCGCGTTGGTGTCCCTCATCTCCTTATCAATGATAATGGTAAACAATTCAAAAACAAAACCCTCCAGAAACTCTGTGATACCTTTGGCATCCAACTCAATATTTCTTCACCTTACTACCTGAAAACCAACACCCAGAGGAATCCACCAATTTAAAGAACATAAAAAAAAATCCTCATGAAGGTAGTCACACAATACTAGGGAAGGATTGGCATACACACATTACTTTCACCTTTTCTGGGAATGACCACACTAGTATTAACATCGACTGCTGATAAACCTTTCTCTAGTGGTGATTGACTCGGAGGGTCTTCACGTTATCTTGGGGCGCGCCCCGGACCCCCAGGGGGTGGGACCCCCAGGTGGAGACAGTGCAGCATTTTTTGGGCGTGTGCGGCAGTCAACAGCCCATCCGCCTCTCCTTTCTTTCCCCCTTTTTCCTCTTTTCCTTTGTTTTCGCCCCCCTTGGCCCCCCTTTGGGCCCCCCTCGTGCTTTCTTCTTCCCCCCTTCTTCTTCTCTCCGCTGCATGCCCTTTCCCTCGTCCCGCCGCCCCTTTTTTTGTGTGCCCCGCCCCTTCTCCGCCTCCCCCCTCCTTTTTTGTACTTGATTTTCCCACTGTGTCATGAGGAAAATGGAATACATGGAGATGTGTTGCCTAATCAGTGTGCTAATAAAAATGGGAATGTGTGAGGCGTGTTTGCGTGGAGTGAGAACCCGGGTTGTCCTTGGTGCACGGCGCTCTCAATATGTTCCCTTGAACATGAGGAGGATCGGAGTGGTACTTGGGAATAGAAGACCCTGTTGAGCTACCGCACTACCTCCGCGAGGGACGTGCTACACGGTCGTGTGATACACTCTTGATTGGAAGAGTTGTTATACGAATGATGTTTTCATGCTTTAGATCATCTCCAAATATACCAAAAATGCATCAAATGTGCTTATGACAAGTGCGTCCACCCACGTACTTTCCAAGTCAGGGATTTCATCTTGAAGGAAAATCAACATGTCACCAAAGTTGAGAAACATCTACGGGGAAAATTTTCTCCTAATTGGCTTGGACCCTATATCGTTACTCATACCTATGGATCATGTGCTTATCATTTATCTTCACTCAATGGTAAACCCGAACTTGAGCCCCTTAACATCTTGCATCTTCGATCATTCTATTGTTGAACCAAGTGATTTTTCATCTATTAACTATTCTCAGCTCATCCCGTGGGCACAAAATCCTCTTACCACCACTTCACTTACCTACGATTAAACAATAATCATGTGACTATTTGTCACTTTTTCAGCTTTGTCTTCAATAATGAGTACCACAGCGCTACTCATGCAATTATTCTCATGGATACTTTTCATCCCCTCATGGATGGAATCCCATGGTTGTATGCCATCCCATATACCCCTCACATAATCCTACTTCTACCTCCACCATTAACCCACCTTTTGCATACGACAGTCTGTATTCCTCTATAGCCTTGTCCATAGCTTAATTAGTAACTCTCCTATCAAAATGGGATCAACCTCCTTGAGTCAAACTTCCAAACATAAAGATGAATCCCTCATAAGGACATCTACCATTTATATCTAGTCATCATAAATAGACATCTCCCTCGAAGGATAGCTATACTGCACTAGCCATACCCTACCTAGTAAAAAAAAGTGAGACTAGGCTCGTTTCGAAGCTTCCCGCATCAATCAACTTCATGAAGACCTCAAGGAGATTACTAATCATCCCACATAGACTTCCTGCATTGATTAGTCTATCCTACTGTTATCCTGTAAAATTTACGAGGGCAATTTTATAGGTAACCATACAAAATTTTGCCCTGGTCCCTTGTCAGGGACCCCTCTGCATCCGAAATGTTACAAAATCCCTTTCTGGGAAATTTCGTTCTCCGAACTTAGCCATTTTGGTCCCTTTTTGGCTAGGTGCACCATTTATCTATGTAACACAGTAAATTTGCACCTCCTTTCATTTTCCTTTGGTGCATAGTTTGACGTGTCGACACATCAATTGTTGTGACTTCCTGTGATGCGCCTTTCTTACGTGTGCCAAGGCGCATGCGCCTTCATGTTAAAAAATAAATTATTGCGCCGTGTTTTGGTGCACCAAAGGGTGCAAGGAATGAAGTGTTGACAGTCTTAAAGTCGTACCAAAGGTGTAAATATTTCCATGTTGACACATGTTTATCCACGCCAAAGGGCGCAAAGTTTTATGTGTCGACACATGTTTTGGTGTGCCTCTTGAAAAAGTGGTTGGCGCATTTATTACACCTTTGCCTATATATAGGTGCACCCACCCTGTCACTTTCACAAATTAAAAAATGTGATAACTTTTTTCCTCTGCACCTATCAGCATGCCTGTCCTCCTCGTGTCGTGTTCATGGACCCCGTTTCATCTCTCACATTCTATATATTCCGGGTAGGTGGTTCTTACTCCTCTTATGTTTTGTTTTGATTGTTTGTGTGGTAGGAAATAATGGATCTGTGAATTATAAAGCCCCTCCCCTATTGTTCTTGTAATATTTCCCCCCAAGATATTTTCCTCCTCTTTCCAGATCTGCTGGCCAAGAGGAATCTGCCTAGAAAACAAATCCAAACCTCTTTACTTTTCCCCCTTCACCGCTTGAATCAACGTGGATAAGCCTAAAGGATCACAAATCTATCAGAGAGAAGGAAAACTTGAAAAACTATTTCCAAGCTGCGTTTTTTCCCTTGGCACAATCGCCACCCTTGCAATAGGAAACACATTCGTGCCTATGGCGCACCAACTTGATTACAACACATAAGCTCCTTGCGCCATGTATAAACCAAGTAAAACCTAAAAACCTGGTGCAGGTGCATCCCCACTTACCACAACAATATGTCATGCAAGCTTTCCCTGCACCATGCCAAAGTCCCCTTCTACGCACATAAAGTTGGTGCTACACACAATAAACCTACACCCTTTGGTGCACCAAAATTCCATGTTGCAGGTCAAATACTTGCGCCATAGGTGCACCCTGCCCCCATGAAACACCAACATTACTTGTGCCAAGTATAAAACTGCATAACGGCGTAGGCGCATCCCCGCTTACAATAACAAATAATGTCATATGCAGAATCCTTGTGCCCTGCACCCTTTGGTGTTGATTTGTTCCTTATAACACTCTAATAGCTTTGCAACCTATAGTGTTCCTACACCCTGTACCCTGAGGCCTTAAAATTGTTAACTCCTCATTTTATTCCATAGTGCTTTAAGGAAGATTTGACATCTAATATGGCTCTCTAGCGTTGGACTTCTCTTCTTCTTCTTGTAGATTAGTAACTAAGCTCAGATCTATATATGTCTACATCAAGCAAGAATCAAACCAAGTCAAGGGGTAAGGGTAAGCTTACAGAAGAAGAGATGAAGTATAAATACCAGAGGGTCAGAATGCTCGAGTCCCAGGCAGAATGTGACCTGGACATAAGAGACTCTGAACTCGGTCACATCGACATGGAGGATTTCTGGGCCAGAACCAGGAGAGTCATAGGAAGTCCTTGGATGGACAAGCTGGTGGATAGTGGACTGCATTTTGCTAGGGGGATCCTCGTTAGTGCAGTAAATAATGAATTTATGAGGGTAGTGGCCCACTGTTACAACAAAGACACAAGATGTGTCAAAAATGAAAAGGGTGAGGTCATAATCAACCTCACTGCCCGGCACTTCGAAATCATTCTAGGCATCCCTCACCACTGACACTTTGTGGCTGTAAGCCAAGAGGACTGCACCAAGGCATGGGAGGACAATGAAGACAAGTGCATACAGCTAATGAATAAAGTGTATTTGAAAAATAAAAAGGTAATAACCAGATGGCCATAGGTTATTCACCACAGTGATTTCTCTGAGGAATTGAGCAACACTATCACATTCCTTAGTGGAGTTTTTGGGCTTTCTAAAGCCCATTAACTTCACAAATGGATTCTCAGGTACCTTGAAACTATGAACAAGAATGTGCCAGATCAACGCTTTGAGTGGGCAGAGGTCATAAGCAGCACCATATCCGAGTAGCTCCAACAACTCACCACAACAGGGAGATTCTACATGAACTCCTACGTAGTCTACGTTGTAGCCTCAGAGAGGGATTATCCGGCACTGATCTGATGCAGGATTTGGCCCCAGGTTAAAATATATGAATACTACCTGGAGTTGAAGCTAGAGAACAACATCCCGTAGTTTACTAAAATCAATGATGCCTTTTTCTATGGCATCATCTACCTATTGTGGCCCAACATGACTCATGGTCGAACAACCAAGAGCATTGTCACAACAACAGAGAAGTGGGGGGCCTTATTTACACAATTTCCCACCTTCACCTATCTTAGGGAAGCTAACTTCCTAGGTGAGCCCACTAAATTGCCAAGGTACGCTGGCCCCAAGATAGTCCTGTTGGAGCTATCCAAACATCTCATAACATACCATGAGAAGTGACTGAAGAGAAAGAAGGGTGGAACTCCTTTCCCCCTTACAGTGGGCAGATACACATGCATCTCTTACCACAAAGCCCGGGAAATGGTTACAGAGCTAGAACTACTCAATCTAAAGCACAACATCCCGGTGAGGCCCACTTTTGATCCAAGGAATTGCCTTCCCAAGGAAGAAATCGATCCAATCCATATTCCACAGATCGAAGACATCTATATCGACCTGTACCTTGAGGTCGAACTTAGAAGGAAGGACCACTCCCGCTTGGCCTTCGCAGAGATTATTCACTATGGCATGGCCATTGTTCCAAAGGGGTATTAAACTGCCAATCAAGAAGTTGATCAGGTATATCTGGATACAGATGGGGACAACTGGCCATTTGCTACGATCGACAGAACAAAAGTGCCTTAAACCATTGAAGAAAGGGTTAAGGAGACATTGTGGAGGACATAACAATGGTGCAAAATGAATGGCCTTATCTACCTTGGGGTAGATTTCACTACATCCCCATTAGGAAATGCACCTGTCAGGATAAAACATCAGCCAAAGGTCAAAGGCAAGGATAAAGAGGGTGAATCAAGCTCTACTCAAGGAGGTCCTGAAAGTCCTCCTTCTACTGCACAAGAACAGGTTGTAAGCCTGGTATCCCCAGAGAAAGAAGTGGCAGAAGGTGTTTCGATGGGCACATCCACTCAGGGTGTCACCCCTACTACAACTACTGATGTCCCTTCTATCCCTTCCCCCTCTCCTCCTTCTCCTCCTCACGTGACCCAAGCAACCATTCCTTTGGTCATGTCCTCTCCACCATCTTCTAATGTTCCCCCTTCCTCGTCATCCATCTTCTCTTCTCTCACAAAGTTGTCCCCCACCATTTCTTCCCTCATCTCTCAGCTCCCTTCCATTCCCATGTCTACCTCCCCTATAGTATCCCTTCCTCCCGTGAGCTCTTTCTCGGCCTCCCTCTCGATGCTGCCACTAAGTGTCTCTACCCATTTCCCCTCATCCACTACAGCTGCTCCCTCTTCTACCTCAGGTCTCATTCCCTTAAGTCCAGCATGGATCTCCCAGCATCTGAACCAGTAAAAGAGGAAAGTCCCTATCACATCGATGGAATTCTCCATCATCCCGACAAAGGGGGCTAAGAAACAAAAGCATATAACTTGCTTCTCTCAAAGTGCATCAGGAGAAAGAGTGATGGAGATTGCCTACCTTGATCCTTCAAAGGGTAAATAATATCTGTCTCTGACAGATTATATAGTGACCCAACTCACAATGGGAACATCTTCGTAAAGTCTTGAAGGAGAGGCCATATCTGCGGTGGATGCCCTTTACAAGAAACTGTTATCCCAAATGTGCCCCCTACTCATTTTGTGGCTAACTCCCTTTCATTCTTTCCTTCTATTGTGCCTCAGTCATAAATTTTTACTTTTTAGGCACTCAAAACCTTCTGGAAATGACACCATTGGATAGAGCTCTTTCTCAGCTTTCCAGAAAGGTAAATTTTTCCTCCTAACTCCACTTATTTTTCAAGTTATGGATCAGTGGAGTTTTTGTGGGAAATTTTCCCTTGCAAGGTCTGCAGCTAATCAAAACTCACCATGTGTCCAGGTCAAAAATATCAAAGCAACCCGATTTGGCCCTGTTTTTCCCTAAAAATTCAAATCGCCATATCTTTCGATCCAGAGCTTGGTTTTTCACGTTCTTTATATCAATGGAAAGCTGGTGAAATTCTCTACAAGACTCTATGGTCATTTTTGCATTTTGGTTTAGTTTGGAGAGAGAAAATCAAGAAACATCTCTGGCATGTGGTAATGGCCAGAAATGACGTTTCAACAACCAGTTTTAATGCAAAATGGGTCGCATTCTTCTTCAGCATGGTCAAAAATGTCAGGGCATGGGTTTGTAAGGACCTCCATGTTATTTTTAATGCATTTTGGTCAATGAGGAATGGCTCCGATGTGTTTTCATGTTTTCTCTCTCCTGGGCTCAACCCATGCACTGTAAAAGCCAGATTTGGCTCATTTTTCAAAGGGGGAACACTTTTTTATATAGCAAGCTTCTGTTTTCATCTTTAGCAAGTGATTTTAGAAGTATCAAACCTTCTAGGGATTATAATAGGCCTTTTTTTGCCTCTTTGGTGTTGGAATGCAAGGATTTTGATGTTGAAAATCATAATGCAGGCTCTGTGAATGCTTTCAGTCCTTTGCATGTGTTGTTTGTTTCATTTCAAACCTTTGATTACAGCTTATCAACCTGTGCATGATGTTTTATGTTACAATTTATGATTTGTGTCAATTCGCATGAACAAGAAATGTTCACCACTCCTTTGGTGCATCACCATCATTAGTTTAGTTTCAATTTTTGCATTTCTTATCCCTATCTCCTTGCAATCTAGGATAAAATTAGGGTTTAAACCTCT
This sequence comes from Taxus chinensis, assembly GCA_019776745.2. Taxonomy (NCBI): domain Eukaryota; kingdom Viridiplantae; phylum Streptophyta; class Pinopsida; order Cupressales; family Taxaceae; genus Taxus; species Taxus chinensis. The sequence goes on from CM034151.1 coordinate 54,409,295, forward strand.
GCAATTGTGCAAGTAATAGATCTAATCAGAGGAGATTGAGGAACTAGCCTCTAATCTAGAGATTCCTCTCTCATCTTGCAAGTCCCACACTTGGAGAGAGGTTTCAATGTTGTGCAATCACACTGGATGCCTGAAACATCAACTTAGAAACCTGATTTGCATCCAGGAGTGCTGCTGATTTGCAACAACAATTTTGACACACCGGGCGGGACCTTAGAGGTCTTCCACTTCATCTTTTACAGGTTGGTGTGTTCCTGTGAAGATTTCAGCCTTTGGAGGCACTTGCAAACACATCTGCTGACTCCATTTGATCAGCAACCCATTTCTGAAGTTGCAGACTTATTTTTCATCCATTTCCATCCATTATCCTTTCCATCTCTTTCATTCTTTTCCATTCCATGAAGTTGTGCAATCATGACTTCATTTCCATCATGGAACTCACATTTACAACAGATGCAATGTTTCCCACCTCCAACATGTTTTTTAGATCCTCCAAATCAGCATTTTGAACAAATTCAAAATTAGCATACATACCCATATGAGCAGCAATGCCAAAATTAGTTTGGCTATGGAGCTTTCCAAAAGCAAGGGTGTGCATACAATGAAGACAATCAGATGCAAGATGCTGGTCTGTTGGAGAAAATCCAAAAGATGGAGGTAAATATGGTGCAATCCAAGGCTCAAGCACAAATGAAAGCATTCAGAATCAGTTGTGGAGCACCCTGTCCATGGGTGGGACCTTTCCCAAGGCATTACATCCCTCAAGAGAAGCTTGAATTCATGATTGCAATGCTGCCATTGCTTGTAAAGTGGATTGAAGGAATAGAGGTGTATGAGAGGAGTATTCAGCAACCTTGTCAATGGGTAAGCACACCATCTCATGCCTTTTCTTTTCCTCTTTCCCAATCAGTTTTATCTTAGCAGTGTCAAGTTTTAAACTCTCCATCTGCCGTCCCAAGTGTTGAATCCATTTCTCCACCCCCTAGTCTTCCACCTCATCTCAATTATTCTATCCTTTTCCCTTCCAAACAGTCATCCCCTCCACAAGAGCTAAATGAAACACCCTCTCCTCCAAAGAAACAAGAGGTTTTACCTCCTCCACCACCACAAAAAATTGCAAAAATTAGTCATGAAGGACAACAAAAAGAGAAGCCAAACAAGGATGAAGAAATTCAAATTTTAAAGAGTTAGGCTCTTAAATTTGGGATGAAGAAGATCCCTTTGCTCATGAAACCTTTAGAAGAGGTTGGAGTTAAAGAACAAATGGTGGCCAGGACTGATTTTGTTGTAGCAGAAGAAGAGCAAAAAGGAGTTGCAGATCAACAATCAATTTGTTTAGAATATAGTGTCCATGTTGGCACCTTATTTGAAGGAAATGCTGATCCAGTTCAAATTGCAAACATCAGTCATGAGGGACAGAAAGAGGAAGGAGAAGCTGCTACAAATCCAAAAGAAGAGGAGCACATTCTAGCTGTGGGGGAGAAAAGTGCAGATCCAAAGGCTTTGAGCACAAAGCAGGTTATAGAAGAACCTTCAGTTCTTCTCTCTACTTCATCTCTCTCAAGTTCTAGTACTGAAGAAGAGTTTGATCCCTCAAACTCAATGCTGGAGGATGAAAGAAACCATGGTGATAACGTTGCAGATCAAGAGAACGCCATGGGAGAGGTTGAACATTTACAGCAGGACAACAATGAGGTAGTTTACATGTCTGATTTGGAGGACTGTTTTGATGAAGAAGAACCAGTTGAGTTTCCACCATTCTCTCTTTCATCATCCATCTTCCAAACACAAGATCCTGTTGTCATGGAGGAGAGTATTCATTTGCAGTAGCCTGCATCTTATAGAAGCTCTTTGGAACCAAGATTGGAAGATTTTAATCTTTCATGTCCTTCATTGGAGGAAGAGAAAGGGTAGAAGGGTTCTACCATTGCTTCCACACCATCCATTCAAGGTCTACAAGAGAACTCCATTCTTGGAGTTGAAAATCAGAATTATGGGCATACTCAACAGATCATACCTTGTCTAATAAGGTATTTGGCTTCATTGGAGCCAAAGGAGAAGCCAAAACCAATCATGCTTGCTTCTAAGCATGAGGATGAGCTGCAAAGTTCCAAGGATCAGCTATCATACCTCTCCAATCCAAATGCAGATCAACTAAAAGAGGTATTGGATTTGTTTTTAGCTGACACCTTGCTAATTTGGGTAGAAGAATAGCTTCTTATTGATTTTCCACTCATCCAATCAGCCATACTCAGCTCCAAATCATTTGCATGGCTGCCAATTTTGAAGAAAGGAATCTATTTTGCACAACCAGTTGCAAGGTTTGTTTAGCTCACCTTTGCTTCCAGTTAGAGTAGAGTAGGTAGGTTTTCTTTCAGTAGAAGAAGTGTTTGTGCACACTCTGCATGTTCCATTTGGAGCATGTATGATTTTCAGTTTGTACATAGTTTTGGTGTTGTTGGTTTCGCTCTTGCACAATTCATTTTGATGGCATTTTTGTGGGAACAATTCCATGTCCAGTGGGATTCAAGTGGTTCAGAGGGAAGTTTTCAAAGTTCAGATCAGTTTTCAGGCTACTACTCATGACTCCATGCCCAATGGATTGCTTCAGGCTACTGATCATTCATCCAGCAGGCAGATGACCCCTCTGAGTCGCCAAAATTGTTATCCCAAATGTGCCCCTTACTCATTTTGTGGCTAACTCCCTTTCATTCTTTCCTTCTATTGTGCCTCAGTCATAAATTTTTACTTTTTAGGCACTCAAAACCTTCTAGAAATGACACCATTGGATAGAGCTCTTTCTCATCTTTCTAGAAAGGTAAAGTTTTCCTCCTAACTCCATGTATTTTTCAAGTTATGGCTTGGCAGAGTTTTTATGGGAAATTTTCCCTTGCAAGGTCTGCAGCCAATCAGAACTCGCCACGTGTCCAGGTCAAAAATATCAAAGTGACCCAATTTGGCCTTGTTTTGCGCTAAAACTTCAAATCGCCATATCTTTCGATCCAGAGCTCATTTTTTCACGTTCTTTATATAAATGGAAAGATGGTGAAATTCTCTATAAGATTCTATGGTCATTTTTGCATTTTGGTTTAGTTTGGAGAGAGAAAATCAAGAAACATCTCAGGCATGTGGTAATGGCCAGAAATGACGTTTCAATAATCAGTTTTAATGCAAAATGGGTCGCATTCTTCTTCAGCATGGTCAAAAATGTCAGGGCATGGGTTTGTAAGGACCTCCATGTTATTTTTAATGCATTTTAATCAATGGGGAATGGCTCCCACGTGTTTTCACATTTTCTCTCTCCTGGGCTCCACCCATGCACTATAAAAGCCAGATTTGGCTCATTTTTCAAAGGGGGAACACTTTTTTACACAACAAGCTTATGTTTTCATCTTCAACAAGTGATTTTAGAAGTATCAAACCATCCAGGGATTGTAACAGGCCTTTTTTTGCCTCTTTGGTGTTGGAATGCAAGGATTTTGATGTTGAAAATCATAATGCAGGCTTTGTGAATGCTTTCAGCCCTTTGCATGTGTTGTTTGTTTCATTTCAAACCTTTGATTATAGCTTATCAACCTATGCATGATGTTTTATGTTACAATTTATGATTTGTGTCAATTTGCATGAACAAGAAATGTTCACCACTCCTTTGGTCCATCACCATCACTAGTTTAGTTTCAATTTTTGCATTTCTTATCCCTGTCTCCTTGCAATCTAGGATAAAATTAGGGTTTAAACCTCTACAATTGTGCAAGTAATAGATCTAATCAGAGGAGATTGAGGAACTAGCCTCTAATCTAGAGATTCCTCTCTCATATTGCAAGTCCCACACTTGGACAGAGGTTTCAATGTTGTGCAATCACACTGGATTGCTAAAACATCAACTTAGAAACCTGATTTACATCCAGGGGTGCTGCTGATTTGCAACAATAGAAACTTCAAGAAGAAAAGGAGGAGAAGAGGTTACTAAAAGAACAAAACAAATATCTTCTCCATGCGCTGCAGAAAATGGGTAGTGCACCTCCTATAACTACCACTGAAACCCCTGAGGTCCTAAGTCAGGACAAGATAAACGAGTACGCTAAAATTGGCAAAAAAGTTATGGTAGTTTCTACCTAGAGGGATCAAATCCTCAAAGACAACGAGGAGGTAATAGTTAAGTTCACCGAATTGTATCAGAATATCAGTCGGGTGAAAAAATATCTCCAGGCGATTGCAGGACCCATCTCCGAGGAGTTGGACCATGTAAGGCTGTAACACGAGACATTCCAGAAAATGCTCGACTGTTCAGTCGATGATCTATTGAAATTCAACATTTTCAGTCACCCCAGGGTACCCAGCAAGATACTTGCTGCGTTGGATTACCGGGTTGACCAGATGGAGTTCGTCCTAGAAAAGATTGATAAAGTCAAGGAGGAAGCCCTGGATGCAATGCATCAAATGGAGAAAATTGTTCTGAGGATGTCTCCAGGATTTCTTACTCCTTCTTTCACCTTGAGGAAGGCAGATGAAACTTTCTGGATCTTCAAAGAGATCGTCTCGCAAGGGTTAGGGCTAGAAGCCACTTTCGACACTGAATGCATCAAAAACCTTCTGGCTTGTCATGATTTTGTGGAGTTCCTGATGGAGGAAGGAAATGCATATTTCAAACTCCCTTAAAAACTCAGAGATGAGCAGGAGACCTGTGAAGTCATTGGTGATCATACGAAGGGTCCTTCCCAAGATCAACTTCAGCCCATGATTAGTAAATTCATGGAATATCAGACTCAGTTCCACATCACCTCTCCCGAATAACAGCAGAAGCAAGATACCCCCTTCTAGCCACAAGATGACGATGAATATATTTCTTCCTCTTGGCTTCCTCTTTTGTAAATATATAATAGTATGTTGGTACAAACGATGACCTCATCCATGTTGCACCATGGGATGTTGTTGTCCACCAAGTTGTCCAAAGTCAACATTGACTTTTAGATATTTTGTAGATATTTTGTAATTAGTTGTTGGTTTCCTTTTGCCTTCTCTCTTCTCCTTCTTCTATATGTACTTGGGTACTTGTCATATGCCAGGGAGTGGATACTTTTTAGATGAAAAATAGAAGTAAGGAGAAAAGACTTTGAGATTTTTGTAACAGAAGGGAATATTAATACAAATATTAAGACTTTGTGCTGAATATGTGTGTTATGAGTATTTAATCTTTCTTATGTCAGATTTATGCATTTATTCTGTTGAATCTATCTCTACTTTTTTGTCATTTATTCACCAATATTGCTTTGTTCATCTATGCAAGTAAGTTCGGCTCTGTTTACTACCAGCGCAAAAGATAGACCCTCCGACCTTTCTTCTTTGGAATTCATTTCTTTTCTCCCTTCAGATCTCTTCTATCTCCCCACCTCATTTCTTTCCCTTCTTCTCACAGAGGGAAATACCTCTATTGGGATGAGATCCCAACCCCCGAAGGTAGAATATTGTGAGACTTGCACAGATTCCTACTGGTAGAATAGAAATAAACCAGTTTCACTTTGCTGACTCAAAGAGGGGCTATGCCCTGCACACTGTTGGCTCATCTATCCATAGATCTATCCACCTAACAGATTTTCAGACCAACAGTTTTTGGCGACTCTACTAGGGATCGAATAGATCTAGCAGATCTATGGTTGTGGTATGTTAGAAAATCAGAAAAAGTCAAAGATCACTACTTGTTTGCAAATTGTAACTTTTGTCTAAAATCTAATTTTTTTGCAAAAATGCTCCAAAATGAAAATTTTCTTCAGATATTCATAGATCTGGACTATTCGGAGATCTTTAGTTGGCTGAGTTTTTACAAAAACCCATATTTTTCCGTAGATCTGATTTTTTGACTGTTTTGCAAAATTTCAAACCCTTACCAAAAGTCAACTCTAAGATCCAAAAATCAGCCTACTAAGTTGGCCTGTATTTTATGCTCATTAATCTTTGTCATTAAACCAAAATCGGTTTTCAAAAGAGGGATAAAATTAAATATTTAGAAAAGTACATGCTGCTAGTTTTTGTTAGAAAATTTTGAAAATCAGCAAGTACAACCAAAAAGAGTTTTTAGGATTTGCTCCAAAATATTACAGATCTGGAAGGTACACTGGCAGGTGAACTATTCACTTGTGGCAGAAGAGCTCATGGAGTAATTGACCCTACTTTTGATCTACTTCAAAGACACAACTTCAGTTTTACACTAGCATGCTTCTCATCATTAAATTTGGCTAGCCGGTCATCCAGGAGTGTCTCACCTCCACGAAGGAAGCATCTCTCACCAGGAATATCATCATCTCTTTGCAGTGCTTTGCTGCTTAGTGGAACTATGCTTCCAGTTCACGTCCTTTTTCCATCCGCCCAAATGGCAGTGCCATGGGGAAATGCTATGGGCCCACTCGCTTTGCCACACCCTGTTCATGCACTCCCTCATGAAAATGGGAAGAATTTTCCTAAATTTGATGGTAGCGGGAACCAAAGCACGGATTCACACATATCTTCATTCATCATGTCATGGAGTATCCTAGATGTAACCCATGAAGATGTGTCAGTTTGCCTCTTTCTGGAGACCTTGTAAGGACCTGCAGCAGAATGGTTTTAGCATTTACCGGCCGGATCTATTACGAGTTGGGAAACCTTGCAAACTACATTGAAAGAAAGATATAAGCCTTCAGAAGATGATTTCACGTTACTATCCAAGATCACTCACCTAAAGAAGGAGGTCAATGAAACCATGCGTGATTTCATCACCCATTTCAATTCACTAATCAACCGGGTTCCACTTACCATGTCGCCAACACCAGAAAATCAAAAATGTTTCTTCGTGAATGCCATGAGCTCAAAAGTAAGTTTCTTACTCTTACAGGAGTAGGTCACTACTTTGGTTCTTGCCCAAGTTGCTACCATACGGATTGAAGATAACTTGCTAATATCTAGTGAATTAAAGAGAGATCTATCCAAGCTGAAAGTTTCATCTCCTTCTCCCGCCACTTCATCCTATCCGACATTCAAAAAGATGGCAAATGACCTACTTGCATTAAAAAAGTAGCTAGCTCAGTCTTCTCTTGGCTCTTCGTACCGAGATATCCCACAGAGGAATTTTACTTCTAACAATGTTTCAAAGAAGTCACGCCTACCTGCAGCTGCTCCATGGTTGGTGCTCGAGGCCCCTCCAGTTAATGCTTTGGCTGAAATCAAAGAAGAGGAGCAAATTATGAAGAGCCTTCATCACCAGGTGAAGATGATCAAGATGTTGGTGAACTGACTGGTGAATCTACTATCAGGTATATGGAATTTGATGAGGAATAATCTGATGAAGAAGAGGGTACCCAAGGATATTCAAGCGGGCAGTCATATGCTATTTTTACCTACTCGTAAGGAAAAGAAGTAGAAGTGGCTGCAATATGCATAAAGAGAAGGCTACGTCACACACGCCTCCCACCATTGCTAGACAAGGTAGTCCCCTTCCTACCCAACCTGTTATTAAATATTTTTTGAAAAGATATGTTTCCCCTATCTCCCCTCCGAATCAGTCCTCTCATGTTCCTATCAAGACCAGTAATCCTTTCCTACCATTGCAAAATGAGGGACTCATTCCTTCATCATCGTAACCCTTGGTCATGTTTGACATAATTGATCATGCTAAAAAGACCAAGATCCAAATGTCTGAAGCTGAGTATCTTTAGTCAAATCCCGAGCAGCTTGTAAGGTTGACCAAATACATCCAAAGCCAAGCTATCATAACTACTCATTTTTCCCTGAAAGGAATCCTTTCTACTCCTTCTACATCTCACATAAATGTCACCTCAACATCTGCGTCAAGAAAGATAGAACCTTTCTATCTCCCCCTCCTAATCAATGGCCATAAACTAAGCAACTGCATAATTGATTTTGGGGCTTTCGATAATGTCATGCTAGTAAAATTCACCCATGCCCTAGGCCTCACCCTTACTAAGCCTTTTGGCAAATGTTATTCCTTGGAAACCAAGTAGGTTCCGTTGATCGGTCAGATCAAAGATGCACAGTTTGCATTTGCAACATTTCCAAAGAAAAGAGTAAAGATGACCATCCTTGTTGCCGATATTCCGACAGCATACGTAATTCTACTAGGAAGGATTTTTTGCAGTGAAGTTGGTGGAGAGATTCATATGGACTGGTCTAAGGCAAGGATTCCCGTCAAAGGTGTAATGCAAACATTGGAGCCGGAATCACAAAAGAAGTACCTAGTTACTAACTCCGATGACCCCAAAGCCCAAATTCTCTTTGAATCATTAGGGATGGGAAACTATTTCTTGTCTACTGAGTCTGACAAAATGGATGTCCTCATCCAAGTAGAGGATCTTAACAAGATCTGGACATTACAGTTTGATGGCAGTTGCATGACTAGTGGATGCAGCGCTGGAGCCGTACTAATATCTCCCGAGGAAGAGATTATCCCTCTCTCTTTCAAGTTGCAGTTTTTCAATACGAATAATACTACTGAGTATGAATCTTTGCTACTGGGTATGCAAGCCATAAGAGAAAGAGGAATCAAGAATTTGAAAGTACAAGGTGATGAAGAGCTGGTCGTAAATCAAGTTAAAAGGATATACCAAGTGAAGAATGAAAGGCTTAGACATTACCGCAACACGGTATGGGACAAAATTGAGGAGTTTAATGCTTTTTCAATAAAAGCCATTCCGAGAGCTCAGAATGATATGGCTGACTCATTAGCCATCTCAGCATCCCTCATGCTCCCTCACCCAATTTTGAAAACAAACACATATACCATTGAGGTGGTGTTCCTCCCAAGCATGCCGGACAATTCTCAGCACTGGTAAGTATTCAACGATGACAATCAACTCATTACCTTTCTTGAAAAAGCCAAAAAATTTAGTGAGCTTCATTTTGAAGGATCCACTTCCGCATGTCGTGAGTCTGTTACTAATCAGAACGGGGAATCTGAAGGAAATGACGGCATATGTCAGTTCAAAGGAAATAAAATTCCTAAAGGCTTGGTGTCCCTAGAGTGGTTGTTCAACAGGCGGTTGAGATTAGATGACATTAACTCCCTCCCCAGACATAGAACCGGTCAATATAGGTTCGGGGTAGAAACATCCGCCCGTTTTTTGTTAACCATCCCAATAGGAAAAATGTTGCCAAACCAAAGAGAAGTGGAAATTAATAAAAAAAACGAAAGAAATTACATGTGGATGTAAGATTGACCAAATACATCCAAAGCCAAGCTCATCATAACTACTCATTTTTCCCTCAAATGACTCCTTTCTGCTGCTTCTACATCCTCACATAAATGTCACCTCAACATCTGCGTCAAGAAAGAAGAACCTTTCTAATGCTCCCCCTCCTAATCAATGGCCATAACTAAGCAACTGCATAGTGCTTTTGGGCTTTCTCTAATGTCATTCTAGTAAAATCATCACCCATGCCCTAGGCCTCACCCGACTAAGTCTTTTTGCCAATGTGATTCCTTGGAACCAAGTAGGCCGTTGTCGGTCATATCAAGATGGCACAGTTTGCATTTGCAACATTTCCAAAGAAAAGAGTAAAGATGACATCCTTTTTTGCCGATATTCCGACAGCATACTAATTCTACGAGGAAGGATTTTTTGTGCAGTGAAGTTGGTGGAGAGATTCTATGGACTGGTTCTAAGGCAAGGATTCGCCGTTCAAGGTGTAATTCAAACATTGGAGCCGAATCACAAAAGAGTACCTAGTTACTAACTCCGATGACCCAAGCCCAAATTCTTCTCTTTGAATCCTTAGGGAGGGAAACTATTTCTTGTCTACTGAGTCTGACAAAATGGATGTCCTCATCCAAGTAGAGGATCTTAACAAGATCTGGACATTACAGTTTGATGACAGTTGCATGACTAGTGGATGCAGCGCTGGAGCCGTACTAATATCTCCCGAGGAAGAGATTATCCCTCTCTCTTTCAAGTTGCAGTTTTTCAATACGAATAATACTACTGAGTATGAATCTTTGCTACTGGGTATGCAAGCCATAAGAGAAAGAGGAATCAAGAATTTGAAAGTACAAGGTGATGAAGAGCTGGTCGTAAATCAAGTTAAAAGGATATACCAAGTGAAGAATGAAAGGCTTAGACATTACCGCAACACGGTATGGGACAAAATTGAGGAGTTTAATGCTTTTTCAATAAAAGCCATTCCGAGAGCTCAGAATGATATGGCTGACTCATTAGCCATCTCAGCATCCCTCATGCTCCCTCACCCAATTTTGAAAACAAACACATATACCATTGAGGTGGTGTTCCTCCCAAGCATGCCGGACAATTCTCAGCACTGGTAAAGCTATTCAACATGACATCCACTCATTCCTTTCTTCTTTAAAAATCCAAAAATTTTAGTGAGCTTCATTTTGAAGATCCACTTCCGCATGTCTGAGTCTGTTCCTGATCAGAACGGTGAAATCTGAGGAAATGGCGGCATATTCCATTTCAAAGAAATAAAATCCTAAAGGCTTGGTGTCCTCTAATGGTTGTTCAACAGCACAATTTTTTGTCAAAAAATAAAGGTGAGATGACCTTAACTCCTCCCCAGAAATAGAACCCGGTCAATCTAGGTTCGGTAGAACCTCCGCAGTTTGTAAACATAAGAAAATGTTGCACACCCAATATAGTGGAATTCATCAAAAAAACTAAGAAATACAATGGATGGTAATTGGCGTGGTCCTATGCCATTTAAAGTCTTTTCAAGCCAAAGGACTCCACGCCATGACATCCCCATTGAAAGAAATGTCAAAAACCCTTCACCAAAAGCATAGACACTACAATCCTAAGATCTAAGGTACTATCCAGGCTGAAATTCAGAAAATGCTGGACGCAAGGATCATATTTCCTCTCCATCACAGTACTTGGGTGGAAAACATTGTGCCAGTATGCAAGAAGAATGGTGAGATACGCATATGCGTAGATTTTCATAACTTGAATCAAGCCTCCTTGAAGGACAACTACCCCCTTCCCATAATGGATTAGGTTCTGCAAGTAGTGACTGAATCAAAAATGTTGTCCATGCTTGATGGTTTTTCAGGCTACAATTAGATCGAAGTCTCGCTAGAAGACCAATTCAAAAATGCATTCACTACCCCTTGGGGTATATTCACTTATAGCAGGATGCCTTTTGGTCTGACCAACACCAGAGCCACTTTTCAGCGGGCCATGGAATTTGCATTCAAAGGAATGATGGGAAAAGTCATCATAGTCTACTTGGATGACTTAAATGTGTTCTCTAAACAATGGAATAATCATTGTGATCATTTGGAGTAGGTATTGTGTTTCACACAGAATTTTGTTCCAGAATAGAGTTAATTCTATCCTTTCATTCTCTTGAGAAACAGATAGGGGTTAGGGTTAGGAGGAATACCTGTTGAGTGTTGGGAAGGTGTGTGCATACCATCGAGAGATTAGACTAATTGTGAAGAGCTCCTTTTTGTCTAGGAAGGACTATCTGTTGAGTGTTGGGAAGGTGTCCGCGTACCGTTGAGAGATCAGACTGATTGTGAAGAGCTCCTTTTTGTCTAGGAAGGACTACTTGTAAATAAGAATGCAATACCACCAGATTTAAGTTAGACAATAAGTGAGGGAACTGCCTTGGGCCCAGGAAATATTAGACTTCCTTTCGAATGTGGTCAGTTCCCTTTTAATACAAATTGATGTGAATGATAATAAAGAAGCTATTGCGAACTCACGATTTAGGCATCTCGTTACTAAAAGCAATAGAGACTAAACTACCAATAATAGAATGTCATGTTGTTTGTCTGGTCACTGGTTATTGATATGTTCAGATCAAGTTACAGGGATAGACTAGGCTGGACATGAGATTGCTTTGAGGTGAATAGGTGAAAGGTTGGTTTTGGTATAAGTCACATTGACCAATCCCAGTCACTGGATAACCGATCACGGTTATGAATCTGGTACCGATAGGGAATAACTGATATCGGTAGGGGTAGTGATTTAGGGATTTTTAAATGGAGGTTGGTGTAAGGTGGTTATGGGGTTTGGAAGGTTGGTAGATGGTTGAGGGTATTAGTAGGGTGATAGAGAATACTTAGAGAGTGAGAGAGCTATCTTTGGGGTAATATAGAGATGGATGAATGAAGGTTAGGTGCAGGTTGTTGCCGGGTAGTAGATCCAGGAGTGAGCTTATAATCCCTATGAATTAAAAGTTCACAAAGTAGTGTCTAGAAGCATACAAGGAGATAAAAGAGACTACTTACTAGTTTCTGATGTGGATGAAGGTCCAAAGAATGTAGTGGCGAAGGCAAGGGCCATTTGGGATGATCTAGTAATTAGAAGTGATCTGATGAAGCTATCCTCTGACTCTCCCAAGGTTTGGATGAGTGTGACAATGCTCTAGTTGCTTAGTTCCAATTTTGGGCTCGATGCTCCTCTTTGCAAACTCTTCTCTCCTTCTCACTTGTCTCTCCCTTACAAATGGATTCGGGATCCTTTCATTTTGGTTGGGGGAGGTCATTTACAGGGAACCGATGGCGGTTACGTAACCGACGCCGGCCGAGTAGGGACCGATGTCGGTTAGGTCAAAGTTAGCTATTTTTAGTAAAATAGCCAACTTTCCCTCCTTTTCTCCTGAGGGATCAGTTTTGGGCTTGGTCAAGTCATTATTAGGTTCATTTTGATGCTGGTGAGGGGTGATGAGTCATGGGTGTGGGTCTGGACCAAGTCATAGGTCTTAATTAGGTTAGTTTAGGGTTAGGGCTAGGTCATAGTGAGGTGGCGAGGTGAGGTGGCAGGGTTGGAGATGTGGATTTATTAATTATAAGGTAATTAATAAATAATTAAGTGTGTAAGGTTTAGGTGGTGAGGTAGGGTTAGGTTGCGGGATGAGATACGGGGTACAGGGTGTTGTAAGACCCAAATTTGGTGTCTACATTTGCCCCTTGTTGTCGTGTAGCTTGTCTTGTAAAGCTGCACTGACAATAATAAAAAGTGGTTGCCCCAGTTAAGGGTATAGGTAATCCCCCTCAAATCTATCACAGATTGAGGTGACATGAAATCAGGGATAGGGTTGATAAAGGGTGAATGATGATGAGATGATGGTAAGATGGTGGGGTAAGTTCAAGGAAGCCGACGCACGTTGAAATGCAGTAGTGCGACCAGGGTACACGATTTGAAGAGCAAACAAGCAATTCATAGGCAAAGGTCGATAGTTTATCCAAACAAGGTTGATATAATCCTGGTATCCAAGGCATAGGAAGTAGCTCCAGGGGATATAACGGGTAAGGTACCGAAACATTTAGGCATGTTCAGCAGTACCAAATGGTTGGTTTGGTTGAGATAAACATCACGGTCTCAGTCTAGGCAAAGCTGGTCGGCTGATCAATTCAAGTATCCTAGTCATGCTAAAACACGAACATGTGAGCTTGATTGATCAAACAACTACATGATGGGTGGATAGAATCGTAATTTGTGGGCCTCGATCGAGGTACTTAATTTGTGCAGCCTTGGGTCGGGCCGATTGGTTGGTGCAGCCATGGGTCAGGACGATTGATTGGTTATGGCCTTGGGTCAGGCCGATTGGCTGGTTGCAGCCTTGGGTCGGGCCGATTGGTTTGTTGCGGCTGTGGGTCGGGCTGATTGATTGGTTACAACCTTAGGTCAGGCTAATTGTTTGGTAGTGGCCATGGGTCAGGCTGGTTGGTTGATTATGGCCTTGGGTCGGGCCGATTGATTGGTTACGGCCTTGGGTTAGGCTGATTGGTTGGTTACGGCCATGGGTTAGTCCGATTGGTTTGTTGCGGCCGTGGGTCGGGCTGATTGATTGGTTATAGCTTTGGGTTGGGTTAATTTGATGGCATTATGATGATGGATATTGATAATGATGTTGTTATGTAAGGAAAAGAGGCGGGCGCCGCCAAAATTTTGCAAAAAACAAAGAAAAGGCCTAGGTTTAAGCAAAAGGAGACAGTTTGACCGATATCGGTTAGATAACCGATGTCGGTCACTATGTGACCGATACCGGTTAGGTAACTGACATCAGTTATGTTAAAATGAGCTTTTCTAAAAATAGAAAAGCTTGGGAGGCAATTTAAATTCTTATTTTTAGTGTCATGCAACATGTTAAATACGAGGATGCGAGGATGTTGTCATCCATACAAGGTAGTTGCATGGGAGAATTGAGTGATAAGGAGGAAAGAGACAGGTAAAGTGATCATGGGCTTGGATTAAGAAGGTGTAAAGGCAAGTTATAGTGAAGAGTCTGGTGAACATGGCTGAACAAGGAGAAGCGTCTAGTGGGCAGAGAGGAGAGAGAAGACAGGTTCCACCTCAAGCTACTGCATCCCAAGAGGTATAAGTTTTGGTTGGAATAATATTATTCATGCTTATAAATAGGATGTGGTAAGATAAGTGGCTAAAAAGGTGATAGGCAAGGGTTTGGGATGGGATGAGTGTTATAGGGTAGGTAATCAGGTGTTTTAGATATGTTTGTAGGTATAGAGAGGGGTAAACTAGCGAATAAGGTATCATAGGTGGTGTTTTTGAGCAGGATGGATATTATGAACAGTGACCAATATCGGTTTAGGCCTAACCGATATCGGTTAGGTAACCGATATCGGTTACTATGTAAAGTTGTAGATTCTGATAAAAAACACTTGGGGATTCATTTGCTGCTTGTTGTTCATTGGTTTGATGTGTGTAGGCAGAGACAAGGTTGATGATGAATGATAGGGTACCAGCGGAGTGGGCATTAATAAACCATGTGGGGTTAAGTGGAATCCGCTATTATTCACGAATCACACGCAATCATGCTATGTTGTAGGCACTGATTGAGAGATGGAATCCAGAAAAGAATACCTTCCATCTACCAACAGGGGAAATGACAGTGACGTTAGAAGATGTGTTTCAAATTTTGAGACTTCCAATTACAGGAAGACCAGTGTATCAGGAAGGGCCCAATGTGGCACGGGCAGCGATAATGGCAGTATTTGGTCCAGCCGCACGAGATTTGACACAGCGAGGCATGACATTTAGTTATGGTATAATGTTTATGGCACACCCTGAGGCAACAAGGTTAGACGTGGTAATAATGATAGTGGTGGGGTATTATGCATTACCTAGGGCAGACGGGGGAAGATTTCTAAAATCATTGATGTGTATTATTCGTGAGATGATAGAAGGTAGCATTACTTTCGCATGGGCACCCACATATCTGGTGGAGCTATACAGGGGTTTATGGGCATACAGGTGAAATCACAGGACTACACTGGATTGTGCATACTTATTACATTGTTGGGCTTATGAGCACATTGTGTGTGTGTGACCAATAGGCTGACCAATCTCAGAAGGAGAGACAGGAGTGCAGAGGTTGGGATTCAGGCGATGGGTCCAAATAGAGCAAGAGGTAAGATTCGAGACTGTGATAGATAACATCGAGTATTATAGGTAGAAATTAGAGATGACAATGATTACGGATATCCATTGGAGACCTTACGGGAACTACATGGTGACGGCGAACATAGCCGAGGATTTGAGGGGTGTAGAGCGAGTGAGGAGGATTACAGGACACAAGCCAGGAGAGTACAAGATGATTTCTCTAGATCGCGTGCGATGATAATTTGGATTTGTTCAGGATATACCCATGGATCATAGACCATACAGAAGGATCAACGCTGAGGCACCATTCTCACCTCCACGACCAACTCTTCCAGAAGGACCAAGAGAGATAGCAGCCGATGGTAGGGTAATGGATGTAGGAGTGACAGAGTCTTATAGATTATGGTGGGCAACAGAGCTGCAAAGTACACACGAGAGGGACGATCGTCCCGACATAGCTGTGATTACCACAGAGAGAGACCACCTGCAGGGTTTAGTTCACCAACTTAACACACAGGTGAATGAGACCACGGGATTGTTAGAGGCTTCGCAGTCTCGAGTGGAGAGACTAGAGGCAAGAGTCCTCCACGCGAGAGGGTAGATTCATATGTTACAGGAGAGATTGGTGGATCAGTGGGAGGAACCAATAGCAGTGGTACCTTTGAGTATGGAGAGGCCAGGTGAGCGGTGTCGACGATCACCATCACTACCTGGTTCGGGACGAGGCGCGGGGGTCTAAGTGAGTTTCATACATAGGGGTAGAAGAATAAATAAGGATTCCATGATAGAGAAGATGTATTTGTTTAACATATAAATAAAATGGAATATGTATGTTGAATTGAGTTTGTGATAATTATAAGAATATTTGTGTTTTGAATGTTTGGATTGATAAAGGATCAAGGTGAGTGTTATCAATAAAAATACGTGAAAATATTTATATTTTTAAAGAAAACACCACACATGATAGGTTATGGTAGGGGATGGTCGAGCTAACCTTGGGATACCCCATGTCTCCTAATTGCTGCCTACATAGCCCATTGCACAAAGCAAGGAGGGGCCTCAGACCGATGTAGTTCTCCCTTAGGACTGGGGAAAGGTGAATTCAGGTAATGTGGTATAGGCAATTTGTTGGTTGGAAATTTTTTTATGTTGGTAGAGTAATGTTGTTGGTGTTGGTGTGGATATAGGTGAAGTGAGGGTTAACCTACCCAAACATAGGAAACCATGTCCTAATTAAGGTCAACACACAATCCTAGATTCGGGTAAAAGAGGCGAAAGTGTCTCATAGTTGGAAAGAGCTAAACAAACCACGTATCATCATAGGATGGGCTTGAATCCCTAGGTACCTTGCATAGGCGAGAAGTCGATAGGTGAAAAGAGTTATGAAATCACAATATATCAGATATAAACACGTCCCTTGAGTTTTTTTATTGTGAATAATGGTGAGGAGAGGTGGATGGTATAGCTAGGGCGCAGAGAACTTGTTATAAGGTGATTATTCTGATGGAAGAGAACCAAACCAAAATAGACAAGTCCATGACTCAAAAGTACTTTTGAATATTGCTTTGATTTTTCTGGATATAGACTGATCGATGCGGGATGTCTATATGGGATATGCATTTTGTTGTTCTTGAGGCCTTCACGAAGCTGATCAATGCGAGTAGCTTCTAATAGAGGCTGACTTTGTATAGATGTCCTTCGAGGGAGCAGTCTACTTATAGTAGCAGACGTGACGTTGCACATAGCTATCCTTCGAGGGAGTAGTCTAGTTAAAGTAGCAGACACGGAATTGCACATAGCTGTCATTCGAGGGAGTAGTCTAGATTATAGCTTGGAGGTCTAGATGTCTTTTTGGCATGAAGCATCTAGTTTTATAGGAAGTTTGACTCAAGAATATCCCAGAATTGTATAATTGAGAACTTGTTATTTTGATACTTTTAAGTCATGGACCAGACTAAAAAGGAGAAGGCCTCTTTAAGAGGAGGTGATGATCAAACCACGTGGGTTTGATTTTACTTTGAGATGCATGAAGAAAAGGTGTATGAGGTGGTAAATGAGCTCAAGGGACAAGCGCAAGGTGGATAAGGAGTGATGTAACACTAAATTCAACAGTATAATGGTCAGAGATGCAAGGCATTAAGGGTTTCAGGCTCAGGTTTACCATTAAGTGAAGCTAAACGATAAGTACTTGATCCATAAGTGTGAGTGATAATGTAAGGCCCAATCCAATTAGGAGCAAATTTTCCACATTTTCTCTTTTCTAGTTTGGTTACATGTTGATTCTCTTTGAGGACAATATCACCAATTTTAAAGGTACGCTCATGAATTCACTTATCATAAGCATGCTTGATGTGATTTTGATAAATTTTAAGGTGGTCAAGAGCGGTAAGATGACGCTTGTCAAGAAGCTCCAATTGGGGTAACCGCTCTTGGTGGAAGTCATCATTGGTGAGAATATCCTAGAGAGATATTCTGAGGGAAGGGATTTGTATTTTGAGAGGCAAGAAAACCTCGGTACCATACAACAGAGAGAATGGTGTGGCATTAGTTGAAGTATGAATGCTGGTGCAATAAGCCCAAAGGGAAAAGGGGATGTGATCATGCCAATTTTGACCAGAATTGTTAACGAATTTCATGAGAATTTTAGTTAAGGTTTTGTTAGAAGATTCAGCTTGACCATTTTCTTGTGGATAGTAGGGTGACGAGAAGCTAAGTTTGATACCAAAGTTGTCACAAAGAGCTCATAACAGCTTATTTTTGAAAGATTTGCCATTATCGGTTATCAAGCAATGAGGAACACCGAAACGAAAAATAATGTGATGATTGATGAATTCAACAATTTTCTTCTTTTTGGTTAAAATGAGTGGAATGGCCTCAACCCATTTAGTGTAATATTCGGTTTCCGTGATGATCCAACGGTGACGTTGCAAAGAAGGTGGATGAATCTCACCAATAAGGTCCAAACCCCATTGTGAGAAAGGCCAAAGATATCATGCAACCTGTAGCGGATGGCTGGGAGTATGTTGAAGGTTGGCATGCTGTTGACAAATAACACAACACTTAACATATTCGCAGTAGTATTTATTAAGAGTAGGCCAATAATATCCTAGGTGAAGGATCCGCTTGGCCATTGCAAAGCCACTAAAGTGCCCACCACAAATTCCGTCATGGCCTTGTTGGATGGTATGAGCGACTTCAGCGCTGGTTAGACATCGAAGGAGGATACCATCAAAGCCACGTTTATAGAGGAGTCCCCTCATGATGACATAATGAGAAACACCTTTAAGAAAAATTGGTTTGCCATTACTACTAAGGTCAGGTGGGAGAACAAAGGTTTTAAGGTAGTCACGAAATTGGTGATACCAGGTATCCTGCGAGTCAGTAGATACATTATTTACCGTACAAACATCCGAGACTAAGTAAGATGGGGCAAAGAGTTGTTGGACCAAGACAAATATGTCAGAGTCAGTTGGTGATGCAGGAATTTGCGAGGCCAAGCAAGTCATAGTATCCGCAAATTTATTAGTTGAGCGTGGAACGGTTTGGATAGTATAATGGGTAAATAAGGTCAAAAGTGAATCTACATAACATTTATACTTTTGAAGTTCCTCATTTTTACATTGGTAGATGCCAGTAACTTGATTTACTACCAATTGAGAGTCACCAAAAATGTTAATAGACTTCACACCTAAGTGGAACGCAACGTGGAGACCCAGAACAAGGGCCTCGTATTCCACTGTATTATTAGTGAAGGGGAAATCGAGCCTGAATGAAAGAGGCATAGGTTCACCTTCAAGAGGAATGAGAAAAATTCCTGCCCCTCTGCCGCACTGGAATTTAGATCCATTGAAGAAGAGATTCATCGGTAAATTGTTCCCCAGGTAAAGGGGCTTCTGCGAGTTGGTGTGCGATACTTTTTCCTTTGACTAATTTCTGGTGTACGAACTCAAGGTTGAGGTCGGCGAGGAGCATAATCCATCGGGCGATGCATTGGTTTAGATGAGGTTTGGTGTATATATAATGTATGGGGTTAGCATTGGTGATGATAAAAGTTTTGTTATTCAGGAGGTAATGTCAGAGTTTGGTGGCTACGAATGATAGGGCTAGGTATAACTTTTTGACATGTGTATACCTAGTTTCGTAATCCACAAGAGTATGGATTATGTAATAAACTACTTGTTATTGATGCTTGGATCACGATGTGTGAGCATGGCTCCTACAACATGGTCAGTGGCAGAAAGGTAAAGGTAGAAAGGGTGATCGTCTTGAGGTGGGATAAGCATGGGTGGTTGCAAGAGATAATTTTTAAGAGCCTCAAAGGCTCGGTGGCACTCCTCACTCCATTGAAAGATAATGTCCTTTTTAAGGAGATGATGGAATGGTTGACATTGATCTGAGAGTTGTGAGATGAAACACTGGATAGATTGGAGTTTGCCCTGCAAACTACGCAATTGCTTTAGTTTAGTGGGTGAGGGCATTTCTAAGATAGCCTTGAATTTTGCTGGGTCAACCTCAATGCCACGCAAAGAGATGATAAAGCCAAGGAGTTTTCCCGAAAGGATGCCAAAGATACATTTATTTGGTTGAAGATGAACAAAGTGTTGTAATAGGTGATCGAAAATAATGGTTAAAACATCAAGATGTTCACTGCGATGTTTGGATTTTCCAAGAAGATCATCGACATAATCCTCGAGGATAGTGTGCATAATGTCATGAAAAATGTAATTCATAGCCCACTGATAGGTTGCACTAGCATTTTTAAGGTCAAATGGCATAACACAATAGAAGAAGATTCCCCAGGGGGTAATGAAGGTAGTTTTATGTTGATCAGCCGGGGCTACTAAAATTTGATTGTATCCCGAGAAACCATCCATGAGAGAAAGCATCTCATGGCCCATAGTGAGATCGACAAGTTGATCAATACTAGGTAGGGGGAAGTCGTACTTTGGGCAAGCAAGGGTAAGATCTTGGAAATCGGTACATATCCGAAGTCCCCCCATCACTTTAGTGACAGGTACAACATTAGAAATCCATTATGGATAGTCAATAGGTAAGATGAAAGAAACAGAAAGGAGTTATTGAAGCTCTTATTTAACCAAGAGGGCAATGCATGGATGCATTTTTCTCAGCTTCTGTTTAACTAGTTTGGAGTCTGGTTTCAAAGTGATGTTATGGACTACAATGTAAGGATTGATTCTTGGCATGTCAGCGTAGGACCAAGCGAAAGCTTGACTGCGGGCATGAAGAAAGGTAGTGAAGGTAGCTTGTTATGATACGTCGAGAGATTGTCTGATTTTCAGAATGTGAGGATCGTCTTCTGTGTGGATGTTTATTTCTATAGTCGACTCATTCAACATGGTTTGGGTTTCAGATGGTAAGGCACATTGAATATAAGAGTCATCCGCACCAAGGTAGGTGAGGATGGAGTCATCATCCTGGCACTCCACAACATTAATCGAAGGCAAGTCTTCTTCAATCATGTCTGGATACAAAAGGGAGAGAGAATATGGGTCTTCACCATCACGTTGATAA
Source organism: Taxus chinensis (assembly GCA_019776745.2). Taxonomy (NCBI): domain Eukaryota; kingdom Viridiplantae; phylum Streptophyta; class Pinopsida; order Cupressales; family Taxaceae; genus Taxus; species Taxus chinensis. The sequence goes on from CM034151.1 coordinate 54,430,177, forward strand.
GTGAGAGGACCTAGGAAGATAGCATTCACAAAAAAAAAATTTAGGAGGGATAGATTCTAGGTGTATCGACTCCATGGGTGAAGATGGTAAAATTGGCGATGATGGTTCGGAAGGGGTGACTTTGTCATCGTCCTAGATACAATTGACATGAGGTTTCTTTAGTGTAGGTGGTTCAAAAAATCCAAGACCACTACGATCTTTGTGTTTGCATGTAGTCATGGGAATAACCGTATGTCATCCTTGCTCATAAAGACCAAAACCAAAACCCTTCCAAGCACAGCGTGTTAAGAAGGTGAGGGTGAAACGACGGTTGGTTATATATTGAAAATCTGATTGGAAGGGAATTACACCAAGGGGAGGTTCGGGGGTGATAGAGGATGCGTCGACACCCCCATACATTAGGTTGGTGCAAAAATTAGGTGGTCCGTAGGAGATCATCTCCCCCACACGACGGTCATAGGTAGGATGTGCTTATAACTGTCCATACTCTTGTGGGGTATGGAAGGTGCTAACATTGTATAGGCGGTACTCCCCCAATGTAACACATTGAAAAACACCTACCAAGGGATCTGAGGTTGGGATGTTGTCTATGGGAAAGGAAGAAGTATTTGTGTCGGTGGTTTCATTGGTTGAAGGTGTGGGTGTAGCTAAGGTGGATGGTTGAGGCGTGGTTGAAGTAGATGGTTGGGTTGGATCAATGGGTGTCTTGATGGGTACAAGCACATCATTAGGGCGGTATAACATATTACAGGTTTTGAAGGGGGAAGCGTCAGCTATGACGGTTTATGACTTCCCTTCATACTCAAATTTGATGCATCTATGTAAGGTGGAGGGAACACATCCCATAGCCCAGATCCAAGGGCAGCGTAACAACATGTTGTATTGGAATTCTCCCTCAAGGACATAGAAGAGTTTGGGTAAGGTACGTGGCCCTACATGAATGTTAATGATCACGGTGCCTAGGGTGGAAGTAATGGCATCGTTGAAAGAACGCAACATGGTGGGGTTGGCATGCATGTAGCTAGGAGGGATATTCATCTATTGAAAGGATTTGGAAGAGACGATGTTTAGGCTAGCACCCCCATCGATCATAACATGACGTAACCAGATGTTCCAGACATAAGCTAAGATGAAAAGAGCGGGGTCAAGATCTTCTGTACCAAAGACAACAATTTCTTTTTTAGAAAAACTGACAGCAACGGCTTACTATACAGGTGTAGACACCAAATTTGTGTCTTACGACCCCCTTGTGCCCCGCATCTCATTTTCGCAACCTAACCTCATCACCTAAACCTCACACAATTATTTATTAAGTACCTTATAATTAATAAATCCACATCGCCATACCTGTCACCTCATTTCACCACCTCATCATGACCTAGTCTTAACCCTAAACTAATCTAATTAAGACCTATAACTTGGTCTACATCCACACCCATAACTAATTACTCCACACCCGCACCTAAAACCAACCTCATAATGACTTGACCAAGCCCGCAACTAATCTCTCGGGAGAAAAGGAGGGAAAGTTGGCTATTTTACTAAAAATAGCTCACTTTGACCTGACCGATACCAGTTCCTACTCGACCGCCGTCGATTATGTAACCGCCATCGGTTCCCTGTAAATGACCTCTCCCAACCAAAAACAAGGGGTTAGATTTTCATTGATCCAAATCAGAAGTCATTGGAAGGATCCGGAATTTACTTGGCTGAACAGAGACAAGTGAAGGAAAGAGAGGAGTTGGCAAAGAAGGACAGTCAGGGACTGTAAAAGACTGTAACCGATATCGGTCTGCTAACCGATGTCAGTATAATAGGATTGGTATAAGAAACTGTAAGAAGCTGTTGATTCAGGGTTAACATTGCTTAGTATGCCTACCAAACTGTTCTAAAGTGATCACAGAAAACAGTGTATGACAGAGAAACAGAACCGAGAACAAACAAGAATGCACAAACAAATTAACAGACTAACCCTAGGGTTAATTTTAATCAATTTGGGCTTATGCCTTTAGACGCAGAATGATGTCAATCCTAAACAAAAGACTTAGGGGAAATGTCAAGTTTTTTTTGGCTTATAAGGTTACCTCAATCGGGTGGAGGAATACTGCAGAAAAAGGGGGGATGTTTGAGCTGTTGTGTTGATTATGTCTTGATTCGGTATGTGTTGTGCAGTGAAAGTAAGATTAATTTCTTATCAATACCGTGGAAATCACCCCCACGTGTACAACCTGTTACTTAATCTACGTTCACTAGAATTGAAAACAGCAAGCAAGAATGTAATGCACATGTTTTAAACCCAAATCGAAAATGATATTCGATGAAGCAAAGAAGATGACTTTCACTAATGCAAATATGTAAAAGCAAAGCAAGTTCTTTTACCAAAATAACAAAATACCTTGTGAATATCTTAAGAAGAAGAAAACAGCAAGTATGCTCCCTATGTGAAAGCAAGCAAGAAAGAAAGAAACCCAAAATGGGTCCCACCGAGCGTGCCAAAATGTTTTGCACGTAATATTTCAGATTTTGGGAATAGAGTTGCTTCTATCCGTTCATTATTTTGAGAAACAGATAAGGGTTAGGGCTAGGAGGAATACCTGTTGAATGTCAAGAGGGTGTGCGCGTACCGTAGAGAGAGAGATCAGATCGACTGCGAAGAAATCCTTTTTGTCTTGGAAGGACTACCTGCAAGTAAGAATACAAGACCACCAGATTTTAATTAGACAAGAAATGAGGGAACTGCCTTCGGCCCAGGAAATATAAAACTTCCTTTCAAAGGTGGTCATTTCCCCTGCTAATATGAATTAACACAAATTCTAACAAATAAGCTATTGTCCAATTACAATTTGTTTACCTTGTTAGAACAATATAGAAAGGGCTGGTCTTGGTTTAGAATCACGGTGACCGACACCAATCAATGTCATCGGTACCGGTTGATGATAACCGATATCGGTAGGGGTAGTGATTTAAGGGGTTGGGTGAAGGTTGGCTATAAGATGGCTATATGATAGTTATGGTGTTTATAAGGCAAGTAGAATGACTGGGGATAGGTAATGAGGTGATGGAGAAGACTCAGAGGGTATGGGGGATGTTCTTGGAGAAAAATAGGGGTAAAGGAATGTAAGTTAGGTGGAGAGTGTTACCGGGTAGTGGATCTGGGGGTAGACTTGTAATTACTGTGATTTAGAAATCCAAGAAATATTATTAAAAGAACATATAAGACTTACTAATTCCTGATGAAAATGTAGGTTCTGGGACTACGATGGCGAAGACAGGGCTCAAGTGGGATGATCTGACAATCCAAGATGAGCTATCTCCTCTCCTGATGCTTGGATGAGTGTCACTGGGCTCTGGTTATTCAGTTGCAGTCTTGGGCTTGAAAACCAGAAACCTACTAATTTCAACATTTTGGGGTTGTTTCTGTTCCTAATAAATTGAAACCTTACTGTGTACTCTTTCTCATGGTTGTTATCACTCGGAAGCAAGCCTCCGCCATGGTTTCACATGCCTGCTCTGTGCCTTTGCCTGAATCACCTCCTACCCATACTGTGGGGAATCCTATGGACACCAGCGAGGTTCCTAAGATCCCTGTAGGAGATAAGGAATTTGTAAAAATTTTAGATGCTAATCCTAGTGCTGTACAATATTATTTGTCTCATGCCCCTGACCGTACGCTCGATGGTCAACTCCTTGTTGGCATGCCTATTAGTATAGCTGCTCATTTAGCTCCTTCTCCGCCTAATAACTCCGCTTTGACTTCTGCATCCTTAGCCCCATCTCCCAATCCAGCGGCTTCAGGGGTTCATACGGCACAGATTGGCTTTCCTTTAGTTAATCTTGGGCCCCACATATCATTACCGCTAACTGCTCCTACCTCGTCTCTCTTGCAGACTGCTTCGTTCATGACTTGCTCTCTACCACCTATCCACATGAGCTTTCCTTCTCAAGCTCCGCCCACCTTTTCATTTCCACACACGTATCCAGTGACCTCAACATCTTATATAGGACATCCCTATTTGGTCACCTCAACATATTCATCCTCCATACCTTATCAACATTTAACCCCATCATTGTCTAGTGGAGGCCCTTGGCCCAATTTGCCTCCATTTACCACAACTGCACCATCATCTCATCTAACCACGGATTTCATCAAACAAATGATGGACAAAATGCAAAATCTGGAGGCTTCTGTTTCGGGAAGTCGTAGCGCCTTGACATATGAGCAAGTTTGTCAGGAGCCTATTTACCCTTCTATCCCCCTTCACTCATATCCTCCTCAATGGGAACTACCGAAATTTACTCATTTTAATAGTAAGGAGGATCCTCAACAACACTTGCAATCATTTAGACATGCTTGTTATTAGATTTCTCATGATGATGCCTTACTACTCCACACCTTTCCCATGTCCTTATCAGGACCCGCCTTGGAGTGGTACAGTGCTTTAAACCAGCACTCAATCTTCTCTTTTAACCAACTAGCCCAATCTTTCTTGGATCATTTCTCCATTAACATTTCCAAGAAAGTATCTATCACTGACCTCTATGCCATCCGACAATTTGAAGACGAATCTATCACAGATTTCATTGGACGATGGCGGGGCCTTATCAACCAACTTACATATGCCTTGCCTCATGCTGAACTTATTGAACTTTTGACGTGGGCCTACGCTAAGCACATCTCTCCTACCCTCCAAATTCAAACTTTCCGCACATTTGACGAGGCCTTTACTATGGCTTGAAAACTAGAGATTCGAGCCTTAGAAGAAGAGAAATTGCGGTTGCACAACAAAAACCCCAATTTCTGAACTCAAGATTCCACCAATAAACCTAACACCACCACTCCTCACACATCCACTTCTTCAAAATCAAAAGGATCTGTCCATGCGGTGATGGTCAAATCTCAAGCACCATCTAATACCCCACCAAAAACCACCTATAAGTATAAAGCCGAGCCCATCAATTACACTCCCTTGGGAGAAACTTATGGTGTCATCTTGGAAAAATTTCTCAAAGCCAGAGCTCTCACCTTGCCTCCTGTTAAACCTCACTCTAGGTTTGACTCCACCCGTGCTATACCTTCTTGGTACAAATAAAATGACTTCTGTAACTTTCACCGCGTAAAGGGACACAGTCACGAAAACTACAAGATTTTGAAAAACATAGTGCAGGAAATGGTTGATGCAGGGGATATAACCCTCGATAATCCTAATGCCCCTGCTAACAGAAATTTGAAATATTCAACAAACCATTCCCAAATCACTCTCCTAACAGTAACATAAACCAAGATATCTTAGCCGAGGAGAGTGTTCATGACATCCATGCAATCTTCGACTCCCAGCCAAAATCCTCTATCGAAAAAATTCTGAATCAAACTTCTTTACTAATGCAGGGATCCAAATCCCCTTCACCACCATCAAGACAAGACAATAGCCTTACCATTCCTTTACCCATAAAGGAATTAACCACCCAGAGTTCTCTTCTTACAGATGAACCTTCTTACACCACATCCTTATAAGACTTTGAGCGGATGTTATCTAACTTATCTATTTCCCAAACATCTCCTTCCGTCGCTCTTGCCATAAAAGAAGAAGACTCGCCTCTGTTTCTATCATCCATAGGAGAGAAACCTCTCAAATCAACATCACCACATTCTTTAATCATGACAGATCCTCTCAAACATGCCCTCCTACCTATCAGTTCTTCATCACCTAAATCTTTTCAGCGACCGGTTGACTTCTTAACACCCATTGATACAGTGCCTCATCTACCCCCTGTATCACACCCACAGTGGACCGGAATCACAACACACCTCTCTTCCATATCAAATTTCCAATTCACACATGAGGATTGTCATCCCTCAGGAGATAGATGAGTCCTATGGGAATGTTTGAGTACCCCCTATTCTACTCAAATGAAGATGACCGATCTAGACGCCTCTACCATATACCTAAAGTGTTTATAGAAGCTTAAAATGCCTATGTCCTCATCTTCACCCCCCTCATCTTTACCAAGTATCTCATCCACCTCTATTAGCCTAACCAAATCTTCCCCTACACTTGGGACCTCACCAATACCTAGTCTAACACACCCACCTAAGCGGCTAGATTTACCCAAAAATAAAGCCATCCATCCACTTAGGAGATAAACTCAATCTCCTCAACCTATGCCTCTATCACAACTAAAACCATTATCGTCACACCTACCTTCCATATTGGGACCGCATTCCTCCACCTTGCATCAATATATCATACCTCCTACATTTTATTTAAAACGACCTACACTTTCTACGCCTATATAGAGATCCTGTTCACCTATCAACCCTAAACAAACTCCATCATCAAAGGATTTGGTTGCAGTCACCTCACTTTCTCCATGGTTGTTCCCCGCCACCATGTTATCTGGATCCTCACCATCTAATCAGCTAAACATGACTTCTGCACCGAAGAAGCCACGTTTAGTTAAAACCACGTATCAATACCCCTTGGCTAAACCACCACCCGTACGAACCAACCATACCGAAACATTACCAAAACCCACCCAATCAATACCCTCATCTTCCTCTGATTTTGACCCACTCACAAGATCTTACGCCAAGATCCTTGATATGTTGGTGGAGAATGCAACCATTTCCCTACCCCCACTTAGACCTTATGACCCATCTAAACCTCGACCAATAGGTTATGATGAGTCTAGAATCTGCGCTTACCACCACATACCAGGACATGATGTAGAGGGATGCAAAGCGTTGAAAGCCATACTTCATCAGTCACCTCTTTCAGACAGAAAGATTAAGAAAGACAACTTACGAAGGGAAAGACCTTTAGCTTCAATTCCCTCTCCTATACCACCTGTCCCCACCTCACCAAGATCTATCATTATTACAACCCCACCTCTCAAAGACCATGATTTATCCCAACCATCTTCCTCCTCTCATGTTCACGAGATCAACATGATTAGTGTTTCCATTCGAGGGTAGAAAAACAATGAGAAAGCTAAAGGAAGCACACCTGCGGCCTCTCTTTCTCCGTCCGCCATCCCGATTGCACCACCACCTAAAGTGGTTATTCATGGACCTGCCTACCCTGTCTCTAATGGAGTTTCCCACCGTACCATGATCAAACAGCTTCACCAATCACCTGTAAAAATGACACTGTATGATCTCATTCAGACTTCTGAATCTCATCGACAAGCTCTCATTGAAATTCTTCAAGGGATAGAGGTTTTACCTTATGAAACCTTGCATGTTACCTCCATTTTAACACCTAATCACGTTGCTTCCCTCACCAAACAACCTACCGCCCCAACCACTTCTGTCTCTGTACAACAAGCCGCTGTTAGTTTCTCTGAAGACAAAATTATTGACTTTGGTGCAGAAGATCCTGACCCTACTCTTTTCATCTCAGCTTACGTCTGGGACATCCAGGTACATCATGTTATGATTGACGGGGGCACTAGCCTCAACATCATCTCTTCAAAAGCCTTCTAACAAATGAATATCCCTTCTAGCTGCATGTGTGCCAACCCCATCATGTTGCAGTCATTCAATGATGCTATTACTTCTACCTTAGGCACCGTGATCCTTAACATTCGTGTAGGACCACATACTTTACCCGAAATATTCTATGTCCTTGAGAGAGAGTTCCAATACAATATGTTGTTAGGCCGCCCTTGGATCCAGGCTATGGGATACGTTCCCTCCACCTTACATAGATGCATAAAATTTGAGTACGAGGGGAAGTCCTACACCGTAAAAGCTGATCCTCCCCCCTTCAAAACCTACAATATGTTATATTGCCCTAATGATGTGCTTGTACCATTCAAGACACCCATTCATCCAACCCAACCATCCACTTCAACCACACCTCTACCATCCACTTCAACAGCACCTACACCTTCAACCAATGAAACCGCCATCGCAAATACCACTTCCTTTCCCGCAGACAACATCCCAACCTCAGACCCCTTAGTAGATGTTTTTCAACACCTTACGTTGGGGGAGTATCACCTATATAACGTTAGTTCTTTCCATACCCCACAGGAGTACGGACAGTTACATGCGCATCCTACCTATGACCATCACGTGGGGGAGGTAATCTCTTATGGACCAACTAATTGCCGTACCAACCTAACGTATGGGGGTGTCGACGCATCATCCGTTACCCCTGAACCTCCTCTTGGTGTGTTTCCCTTCCAATCCAATTTTCAATACTTGACAAATCGTCGTTTCACCCTCACCTTCTTGACTCACTGTGCTTGGAAAGGCTTTGGTTTTGGTCTTTATGAACAAGGCTGACATACAATCATTCCCGTGACTACACGCAAACACAATGATCGTAGTGGTCTCAGATTTCCTGAAACAATTACACCGAAGGAACCTCATGTCAGTTGTCTCCTAGAAGATGACGACGTCACCCCTACCGAACCATCATCACCCATTTTGCCATCATCACCCACAGATTCGATAGATCCTGAATCTATCCCTCCTAACTTTTTTTTTTCATAAATGCTATCTTCCTAGGTCCTCTCACCTATCAACGTGATAATGAGGACCCGTATTCTCTTCCCTTTTTGTATCTAGACATGATCAAAGAGGATTCGCCTTCAATTAATGTTGTTGAGTGCCAAGATGACGACTCCATCCTCACTTACCTTGGTGCAGACGACTCCTATATTCAACGTGCTTTACCGTTTGAAACTCAAACCATATTGAATGAGTCTACTATAGAAATCAACATCCACACAGAGGAGGATCCTCACATTGTGAAGATCGGAAAATCCCTTAACACATCAGAACAAGCTGCCTTCACTACCTTCCTTCGTGCTCGCAGCCAAGCTTTTGCTTGGTCCTACGCTGACATGCCAGGAATCGATCCTGACATTGCGGTCCATAACATTACCCTGAAACCCTGATTCCAAGCCAGTTAAACAGAAACTGAGAAAAATGCATCCACAGCATTGTCCCTCTTGGTCAAAGAAGAGCTTCAACGAATTCTTTCTGTTTCCTTCATCTTGCCTATTGACTATCCTCAATGGATTTCTAACATCGTACCTATCACTAAAAGCGATGGGGGGACTTCGGATATGCACGGATTTCCGAGACCTTAACCTCGCTTGCCCCAAGGATGAATTCCCCCTCCCAAGTATTGATCAACTTATTGATCTCACTGCGGGCCATGAGATGCTTTCTCTCATGGATGGCTTTTCGGGATACAATCAAATTTTGGTAGCCCCAGCTGATCAACATAAAACTACCTTCATCACTCCTTGGGAAACCTTTTGTTATCGTGTCATGCCATTTGGCCTTAAAAATGCTGGTGCGACCTATCAGCAGGCTATGACTTACATTTTTCATGACATTATGCACACTATTCTTGAAGATTATGTCAATGATCTTCTTGGCAAATCTAAACATCATAGTGAACATCTCGATGTTTTAACCATTATTTTTGATCACCTGTTACAATATTTTGTCCGTCTTCGACCAAAGAAATGTGTCTTTGATGTCCTTTCGGGAAAGCTTCTTGGTTTTTATCGTCTCTTTGCGTGGCATTGAGGTCAATCCATCTAAAGTCAAAGCTATCCTAGAAATGCCCCCACCTACTAACCTCAAACAATTGCGTAGTTTGCAAGGTAAACTCCAATCTATCCGGCATTTCATCTCCCAACTCTCGGCTCGATGTCAACCTTTCCATCACCTCCTTAAAAATGATATTTCCTTTCAATGGAGTGAAGAGTGTCACCAAGCCTTTGAGGATCTCAAAGCTTATCTCTTGCAGCCACCCGTGCTTATCCCACCTCAATATGATCACCCTTTCTACCTTTACCTTTCTGCCACCAACCATGCTATAGGGGCCATGCTCGCACATCGTGACTCCAAGTATCGAGAACAAGATGTTTATTATATAAGTCGTACTCTGGTGGATTATGAGACTAGGTATACACATGTAGAAAAGTTATGCCTAGCCCTATCATTTGTGGCCACCAAACTCTGACACTACCTCCTGAATCACAAAACTTTCGTCATCACCAACACGGACCCCATCCATTATATGTATGCCAAACCTCATCTAAACCAATGCATCGCCCGATGGCTTATGCTCCTTGCTAACCTCGACCTTGAATTTATACACCAGAAGTCAATCAAAGGAAAAACCATTGGCCGACCAACTCGCGGAAGCCCCTTTACCTGGGGCGCATTTACCAATTGTAATTTCCCTGACGAACTCATCGCCACTCTTTCACTCAGGGAGGAGTCGTATCCAATGACCCTCTTCTTCGATGGATCTAAGTGCCAGCGCAGTAGCGGGGCTGGGCGTTGTTCTCATTCGTTTGGACGCTGAGCTATGCCTCTTTCATTCCGACTCGATTTCCCCTAACACTAATAATATAGTAGAATACGAGGCCCTTGTTTTTGGGTCTCCAGGTTTGCGTTACACTTAGGTGTCAATCTATCAATGTTTCAGCGACTCTCAATTGGTAGTCAATCAAGTTATGGGAATCTACCAATGTAAAAATGAGGAACTTCAAAAGTACAAACAACTACGTGAATTCCTTCTAACCTTATTTACTCATTATTCTATCCAAACCATTCCTCCGCTCCACTAACAAATTTGCGGATACTATGGCTTACTTAGCCTCACAAATTCCTGCTTCAATCAACTGACTTTGACATTTTTATCTTGGTCCAACAACTATTTGCCCCATCTTACTCAGCCCTGGTTATTTGTATGATAAATAATTGTGTCTACTAATTTGGAGGAATACCTGGTATCACCAATTTACATGACTACCTTACAACCTCTGTTCGCCACCTGACCTTACTAGTACCAGAAAAACGTGCTTTTCTTAAAAGTGTTCTCAGTTATGTCATCACATGGGGGGACTTCCTTTATTAAATGTGGATTTGATTGGCATACTCGCCTTCGATGTTCTAACTGCGCACGTGGAGGTCACCTATACCATGCCAACAGGTCCATGACGGTAATTTTGTGGGTGGACATTTTAGTGGCCTTGCTGTGGCCAAAAACAGGATCCTTCACCTAGGATTATTAATATGGCCTACTCTTATAACGACTGCTGGAACTGAATATGTTAAGCATTGTGTTTATGTGTCAACAACATGCCAACCTTCAACAACTACTCCTACCATCTGCTACAGGTCCCAACTGAGGATCTTTGGCCCGTTCTTCTCACAATGGGGGTTTAGACCTTATTGGTGGGATTCATCCGCCCTCCTTCGCAAGCGTCCTACTGATGGATAATCCACGGCAAACCGAAATATTAACAAACCAAAATATGGGTGGAGGGCCATTCCACTCATTTCAACCAAAAAGGAAAAAATTGTAGAGTTCATTAACCACCCACAATTATCTGTCGTTTTGTGTTCCTCACCGCTTGATAACAGATAATGGAAAATCTTTCAAAATAAAGCTGTTAAAAGACCTTTTAACCACTTCTGTATCAAAACTTAGCTCTTGTCACCGTACGAATCCACATTCCGGCCAATGGTCAGGCTGAATCTTCAATAAAACCTAAATAAACCCTACCAAAATCCTCATGAAAAGTTGTTTATGATTCCGGAAGAAATTGGCATATTTCACATCCCTTGTGCCCGTTGGGCTTCTCGTCACTACTAGCATTGTACCTCCACTAATGCCAACAACACCTTTTTCTTTGTATCTGGTACCGAGGCTGTCTTAGCCTCTCGAAATAACAAATACCCTCCCTCAGAATATCTCTTCAGGATAGTCTCACCAACGATGATTTCACCAAGAGCGGTTAGCCCAATTTAGGATCTTCTTGACGAGAGCGTCGCCTACGGATCTCGACTCCCTTCAAATCTATCAAAACGCATCAAGCAGGCTTATGATAGCGACTTCCATGCGTACCTTAAGGTTGGTGATCTTGTCCTCAAAAGAATCACATATAACCAAACTAGAAAAGAGCAAACTGGGAAATTTGCTCCTAATTATATTGGGTCTTACATTCACTCACACTTATGGATCAGGCATTTATCATTTAGCTTCACCTTAATGGTAAACCTGAGCCCTGAGACGCCTAATGCCGTTGCATCTTTGACATTCTATTTGTTGAATTTAGTGTTTACAACAAGAAACTGCGTCACTTCTTTACTCCTTGTGCTCGTCCCTTGAGCTCATGTACCACCGCTACATTTTGTTTCCTAACATCTCAATAAATCAGCTCACATGTTTGATTCCACCTTCCCTTTAAAAATGCTTTCCCCTTTTTAGTCTAGTCCATGACTTCAAATATTCAAATGACCCATTCTTAATTAAAACTTATGGGATTTTCGTTAGTCAAACTTCCTACAACACCTAGATGCTTTAATATGCAAACATACATCTGATCTCTAAATTATATATAGACTCTTTGCAGGCAAATTGAGGTCGATCCATCTAAAAATCAAGCTATCCTAGAAATGCCCCCACCTACTAACCTCAAACAATTTTGTAGTTTTCAACGTAAACTCCAATCTATCCGGCGTTTCATCTCCCGACTCTTGGATCAATGTCAACCTTTCCATCACCTCCTTAAAAAGGATATTGCCTTTCAATGGAGCAAAGAGTGCCACCAAGCCTTTGAGGCTCTCAAAGCTTATCTCTTGCAGCCACCCGTGCTTATCCCACCTCAAGACAATCGCCCTTTCTACCTTTAAATTTCCACCACTGACCACGCTGTAGGGGCCATGCTCGCACATCGTGACTCCGAGTATCGAGAACAAGCTATTTATTATATAAGTCGTACTCTAGTGGATTATGAGACTAGGTATACACATGTAGAAAAGTTATGCCTAGCCCTATCATTTATGGCCACCAAACTCCGACACTACCTCCTGAATCACAAAACTTTCGTCATCACCAACACGGACCCCATCCATTATATGTATGCCAACCTCATCTAGACCAACGCATCGCCCTATGGCTTATGCTCCTTGCTGACCTCGACCTTGAATTTATACACCAGAAGTCAATCAAAGGAAAAACCATTGCCGACCAACTCGCGGAAGCCCCTTTACCTGGGGCGCAATTTACCAATTGTAATTTCCCTGACGAACTCATCGCCACTCTTTCACTCAGGGAGGAGTCGTATCCAATGACCCTCTTCTTCGATGGATCTAAGTGCCAGCGCAGTAGCGGGGCTGGCGTTGTTCTCATTCGTTTGGACGCTGAGCCTATGCCTCTTTCATTCCGACTCGATTTCCCCTACACTAATAATATAGTAGAATACGAGGCCCTTGTTTTGGGTCTCCAGGTTGCGTTACACTTAGGTGTCAAATCTATCAATGTTTTCAGCGACTCTCAATTGGTAGTCAATCAAGTTATGGGAATCTACCAATGTAAAAATGAGGAACTTCAAAAGTACAAACACTACGTGAATTCACTTCTAACCTTATTTACTCATTATTCTATCCAAACCATTCCTCGCTCCACTAACAAATTTGCGGATACTATGGCTTACTTAGCCTCACAAATTCCTGCTTCATCAACTGACTTTGACATTTTTATCTTGGTCCAACAACTATTTGCCCCATCTTACTCAGCCCTGGTTATTTGTATGATAAATAATGTGTCTACTAATTTGGAGGATACCTGGTATCACCAATTTCATGACTACCTTACAACCTCTGTTCTCCCACCTGACCTTACTAGTACCAGAAAACGTGCTTTTCTTAAAAGTGTTTCTCGTTATGTCATCATGGGGGGACTCCTTTATAAATGTGGATTTGATGGCATCCTCCTTCGATGTCTAACTGGCGTGGAGGTCACCTATACCATCCAACAGGTCCATGACGGTATTTGTGGTGGACATTTTAGTGGCCTTGCTGTGGCCAAACGGATCCTTCACCTAGGTTATTATTGGCCTACTCTTAATAACGACTGCTACGAATATGTTAAGCATTGTGTTATGTGTCAACAACATGCCAACCTTCAACATACTCCTAGCCATCTGCTACAGGTCACACGAGATCTTTGGCCTTTCTCACAATGGGGTTTAGACCTTATTGGTGGGATTCATCCGCCCTCTTCGCAACGTCACTGATGGATAATCACGGCAACCGAATATTACACAAAATGGGTGGAGGCCATTCCACTCATTTCAACCAAAAAGGAAAAAATTGTAGAGTTCATTAACCACCACATTATCTGTCGTTTTGGTGTTCCTCACCGCTTGATAACAGATAATGGAAAATCTTTCAAAAATAAGTTGTTACAAGACCTTTGTAACAACTTCGGTATCAAACTTAGCTTCTTGTCACCGTACTATCCACAGGCCAATGGTCAGGCTGAATCTTCAAATAAAACCCTAACCAAAATCCTCATGAAAGTTGTTAATGAGTCCGGAAGAAATTGGCATATTCACATCCCCTTTGCCCTTTGGGCTTATCGTACTAGCATTCGTACCTCCACTAATGCCACACCTTTTTCTTTGGTATATGGTACCGAGGCTGTCTTGCCTCTCGAAATACAAATACCCTCCCTCAGAATATCTCTTCAGGATATTCTCACCAACGATGATTTCCACCAAGAGCGGTTAGCCCAATTAGAGCTTCTTGACGAGCGTCGTCTTACGGATCTCGACCACCTTCAAATCTATCAAAAACGCATCAAGCATGCTTATGATAAGCGACTTCATGAGCGTACCTTTAAGGTTGGTGATCTTGTCCTCAAATAGAATCAACATATAACCAAACTAGAAAAGAGCAAACGTGGAAAATTTGCTCCTAATTAGATTGGGTCTTACATTATCACTCACACTTATGGATCAGGCATTTATCATTTAGCTTCACTTAATGGTAAACCTGAGCCTGAACGCCTTAATGCCTTGCATCTTTGACCATTCTATTGTTGAATTTAGTGTTACATCACTTCTTACCTACCTTGTGCTCGTCCCTTGAGCTCATTTACCACCGCATACATTTTGTTTCCTACATCTCAAAATAAAATCAAGCTCACATGGTTTGATTATCACCTCCCTTTAAAAATGCCTTCCCCTTTTTTAGTCTAGTCCATGACTTCAAAGTATTCAAATGACACATTCTTAATTAAAAACTTATGGGATTTTCTTGAGTCAAACTTCCTACAAAACTAGATGCTTTATGCCAAACAGACATCTAGATCTCTAAATTATATATAGACTGCTCCCTCAAAGGATAGATATATGCCAAACTATTGCTGCTATTCTATATAGACTGCTCCCCCGAAGGACAGCTATACACAAATGCCGCATCTGCTACTATAAATAGACTGCTCCCTTAAAGGACAGCTATACACAGTCAGCTTTTATCAGAAGCTTCTCGCATTGATCAGCTTCGTGAAGACCTCAAGAGTAATAAAATACATATCCCTTGTAGACTTCCCACATCGATCAGTCTATATTTAGCAAAACAAAAGCCGCATTCAAAAGAACTTTGGAGTCATGGACTTGTCTATTTAGGTTAGGTTCTCTTTTGTCAGAACACTCACTTTATAATAAGTTCTCCGTGCCTCAGCTATACCAACCACCTCACCTCACCATTTGCTTAAACAACACAACTCAAGGGACGTGATGTACATCTGATATATTGTGATTATACAACTCTTTTCACCTATTGACTTCTCGTCTATGCACAGTACCTAGGGGTTCAAGCTCATTCTAAGTTATTCTGTGGTTTTTTTAGCTCTTTTCACCTACTGAGCACTTTTTCCTCTTTGACTCGAATCTAGGATTATGTGTTGACCTTAATCAGGACACGGTTCCCTACCACTTGGGTAGGCTAACTTTCACTTCACCTATACCTATTCCAACATCACCAATTTCTTACCAACACCAACAACATTACCCTACCAAAATTAAAAATTTTACCCACCAACAAATTGCCTAAACATACCTAAATTGCCTGAATTCACCTCCCTGGTCCTAAGGGAGAACTACATTGGTCTGAGGCCCCTCCTTGCTTTGTGTAATGGGCTATGTAGGCAGCACTTAGGAGACATGGTGTCTCCCAAGGTTAGCTCGACCATCCCCTACCATAACTTAGCATGTGTTGTAAATATACATATTTTTGTGTATTTCTTTTCACCAACATTTATCTTTATCATTTTTCAAAACAAACATTCAAAACATGATCCTTCTCATTAGTATAACTCAAATCAACATACCTATTCAGTTTTATTTTAGATGTTCAACAAATACATCTTCTCTATCATCGACGCATAGGTCGGCATCCTTATTTATTTCTATATACCTCTATAAAATTCACTTAGACCCTTGCGCCTCATCCCAAACCAGGTGATGAGCGGGCTCGTCGACGCCTCTCGCCAGGCCTCTCCATCCTCAAAGGCACCACGGCAATTAGTACCGCCCACTGATCTGCCAATCTCTCCTGTAACATATGAATACACTCTCTCGCATGGAGGAATCTCACCTCTAGTCTCTCTGCTCGTGACTCCGTAACTACTAACAATCCTCTTGTCTCATTCACCTATGGTTGGAGCTGATGAACTAAACTCTGCAGATGATCTCTCTTCACTGTAATCACAACTACATTAGGACGATCACGTACACCTCGCAGCTCTGCTACCCACCATAATCTATAGGCCTCTGTCGTTCCTGCATCCATTACCCTGCGATCGGTTGCTATCTCTTCTGGTCCTTCTGGAGGTGTTGGCCGGCGAGGTGAGAATGATGCCTTCGCGTTGATCCTCATATATGGTCTATAAGCCAGGGGTATATCGTGCACAAATCCAAATTTTCACCGCACGTGATCTTTAGGAATCCTCTCATACTCACCTGGCCTGTGCCCCACGATCTACCTCAATCACTATACACCCCTCAACTCCTCAGCTATGTTCTCTGTTACCATATAGTTCCCGTAAGGCCTCCAACAGATATCCGAAATCATCACCATCTCCCATACCTGCCTATAATACTCAGTGTCACCTGTCACGGCCTGGGATCTTCCCTCTTGTTCTGTCTGGACCCATCGTCTGAATCCCAACATCTTTACTCCTGTCTTTACTGACTGGATGGGTTGGCCTATTGGTCGCACACAAACAATGTGCTCATAGGCCCAACAATGTAATAAATATGAACAATCCAGTGTCGTCCTGTGATTTTGCCTACAAGCCCATAAACCCCTGTATAGCTCCGCCAAATATGCAGGTGCCCATGCAAAAGTCACGTTCCTTTCTATCATTTCCCAAATAACACACATCAATGCTTTTGGAAATCTTCCCCCATCTACCCTCGGTAACATATAATACCCCACCGCTATCATTAATACCACTGCTAACCTTGTTGCCTCAGGGTGTGCTGCATACATTAGACCATAAGTGAATGTCAAACCTCACTGTGTCAACTCTCATGCGTATAGACCAAATACTACTGTTATCGCTCCCCGTGCCACGCTAGGCAATGCCTAATATACTGGTCTTCCTGTAATTGGTAGTCTCAAAATACGGAACACATCTTCAAATGTCACTTTCATCTCCCCTGTTGGTAGATAGAAGGTATTCCTCTCTGGATTCCATCTCTCAATCAACGCCTGTAACATAGCATGGTTACGTGCAATTCGTGAATAATAGCGGATTCCACTTAACCCCAAAGGATTTATCAATGCCCATTCCGCTGGTGTTACATCCGCTCGGATTCGTGACAACAACGCTGACACAATATCGTTCATCCTTAACCCTGCCTCCACCTACACACATCAAAATGACACACCGCCATTCAATAAATCAAATCCCTAAGGGTTTTTTTCTCACATTCTGGAAATTCCTACAATAACCGGTATCGGTTATAGATAACCGGTAGTGGTTCAATAACTGATACTGGTTATCTTTAACCGACATCGGTCACTGTCAATTTTATACACCCTGCCTAAACACACCACCTACGACAATAATTTGATCATTTACCCCTCTCTGTACATACCAATATACCTGAAACCCCTGATTACCTACCCCATAACACTCACCTCCTCTATAACCCTTGCTATCACGTTTTCTTTCTCATGTCTACCCACGTACACTTCTCTCATCCTATTCACAAAACATGCAAGAATAAAATTACAACCAAAACGTTTACCTCTTGGGCTGCAGCAGCTTGAGGTGGAACTTGTCTTCCCTCTCGTCCCTGCCTGTTGGATGCTTCTCCTTGTTCAGCCATGTTCACCACCCTCTTCAAATATAACTTGTTGTTTTTCCTTCTGAATCTTAGCCCACATTCACTTTCCCTGTCTCTTTCCTCCTTATCACTCAATTCTCTCATGCAATTACCTGTCTTAGTCATCAAACAATGTCGCATTCACGTATTTAGCTTCTTGCATGGCTCTCAAAATAAGAACTTAAGTTACCACCAAAGCTTTTCTATTTTTAGAAAAGCTCATTATGGAATAACTGGTATCGGTTACCTGACCGATACCGGTCTAGCATCTACCGATGCCGGTTAACTAACTGATATCGGTCACATGCCTACATTTTCTTAAACATAGGCCTTTTCTTTATTTTCTACCCAATTTTTGTAGCGCCCATCTCTTTTTCCTGCATAACAACACCATTATCAATATTTGTCATCCAAATCACATATATATATCCTCACAATTTCAGCAACATCATCTATCTACATCATAACAACCATCGACAAAATACATACGAAATCATATATATATACATCAAACCCATCAGCATACACAACATGTGAATTCAACTCATAATCTATATATACATACATTCCATTTCAAAAAGCCATCAACAAAAGACATCAACCCCATCAATATATAAACCATGTGGATCAAACTCATCATACATTAAAATTCACAAACCATCGACAAAACACTTAAAACATTTTACACACAGCATATGGATCAAAATCATCATATATATCTGTATATCAAAGGTTTCAAGTATACAACTTGCCCTGCATAGGGGCCTCTGTGATCTCATAATAATACAAAGCCAGCACGTACGCCGTAATAACTGTCAACATCGTGACTCGGCTTGTAGGCTGGTCTCTCATATCAAAAATATACTCGGCTCGCAGGCCGGTATCAACTGTACAACCTGTACTCGGCTCGCAGGCCGGTATATACAATAAATGAATAAATGAATGAATAAATCATATGTGGGCACGCAGGCCTCTATAAACATAACTGGTTCGCAGACCAGTGCCTATATCCAATGTACAAACAAAAACATCTATCTCTGACACAGGGATGTCTCAACTCTCCCCATGGCCGCAACCAACCACTTGGTCCGACCCATGGCCGCAACCAACCATTTGGCCCAACCCAAGGCCGAAACTAACCATTTGGCCCAACCCAAGGCCACAACTAACCATTTGGCCTGAACCAAGGCCCCAACCAACAAATCCGGCCCGACCGAAGGCCGTAACCAACTATCCGGTCCGACCCAAGGCCGCCACCAACCATTTGGCCCGACCCAAGGCCACAAACAACCAATCAAGCCCGACCCATGGCCCTCACTCATCAATCAGCCCGACCCAAGGCCGCACCACTCAAATACCTCACCCAACACCAAAAAATTACAATTTTATTCACCCAACATGTAGATTTTTGTTCAATCGAGCTCACCTGTTCGTGTTTTAGCATGATTAGGGTACTTGACTTGATCAGTTGACCAACTTTGCCTAGACCTAGACCGTAACGTTTATCTCGACCAAACCAACCATTTGGTACTGCCGAACATGCCTAAATGTTCCTAAACCTTACCCGTTATATCCCTTGGAGCTACTTCCTATGCCTTGGATACCAGGATTATATCACCCTTGTTTGGATAAACTATCAACCTTTGCCTATGAATTGCTTGTTTGCTCTTCAAATCATGTACCCTGGTCACACTACTTCATTTCAATGTGTGTATGCTTCTTTGGACCTACGCCACCATCTCACCATTATTTCAGCACCATTTACCCTTTATCAACTCTATCCATGATTTCATGCTGCCTTAATCTGTGATAGATTTGAGGGGGATTACCTATACCCTTAACAGGGGTAACCACTTCATATTATTGTCCGTGCATCTTTACAAGACAAGCTACATGACAATAAAGGGCTAATGTAGACACCAAATTTGTGTCTTACGACCCCCTTGTGCCCCGCATCTCATTTTCACAACCTAACCTCATCACCTAAACCTTACAAAATTATTTATTAATTACCTTATAATTAATAAATCCACATCGCCATACCTGTCATTTCACTACCTCATTATGACCTAGTCTTAACCCTAAACTAACCTAATTAAGACCTATAACTTGGTCTACATCCACACCCATAACTAATTACTCCTCACCCGCACCTAAAACCAACCTCATAATGACTTGACCAAGCCCGCAACTAATCCCTCAGGAGAAAAGGAGGAAAAGTTGGCTATTTTACTAAAAATATCCCACTTTGACCTAACCGATACCGGTTCCTACTGGACCACCTTCGGTTACGTAACTGCCATCAGTTCCCTGTAAATGATCTCTCCCAACCAAAAACGAGGATTTGGATTTTCGTTGATCCAAATTGGAAGTCATTGGAAGGATCTGAAATTTACTTGGCTGAACAGAGACAAGTGAAGCAAAGAGAGGAGTTGGCAGAGAAGGACATCAAGCCCAAGACTACAACTGAATAACCAGAGCCCAATGACACTCATCCAAGCATCAGGAGAGGAGATAGCTCATCTTGGTTTGTCAGATCATACCACTTGAGCCCTGTCTTTTCCATCGCAGTCCCAGAACCTACATTTTCATCAAGAATTAGTAAGTCTTATATGTTTTTTTAATAATATTTCTTGGATTTTTGAATCACAGTAATTACAAGTCTACCCCCAGATCCACTACCCGGTAACACTCTCCACCTAACTTACATTCCTTTACCCCTATTTTTCTCCAAGAACAGCCCCCATACCCTCTGAGTCTTCTCCATCACCTCATTACCTATCCCCAGTCATTCTACCTACCTTATAAACACCATAACTATCATATAGCCATCTTATAGCCAACCTTCACCCAACCCCTTAAATCACTACCCCTACCGATATCAGTTATCATCAATCGGTACTGGTGACACTGACCGGCATCGGTCACCGTGATTCTAAACCAAGACTAGCCCTTTCTATATTGTTCTAACAAGGTAAACAAATTGTAATTAGACAATAGCTTATTTGTTAGAATTTGTGTTAATTCATATTAGCAGGGGAACTGACCACCTTCGAAAGGAACTTTTATATTTCCTGGACCCAAGGTAGTTCCCTCATTTCTTGTCTAATTAAAATCTGGTGGTCTTGTATTCTTACTTGCAGGTAGTGCTTCCAAGACAAAAAGGATTTCTTCGCAGTCGATCTGATCTCTCTCTCTATGGTACGTGCACACCCTCTCGACATTCAACAGGTATTCCTCCTAGCCCTAACCCTTATCTGTTTCTCAAAGGAATGAAAAGATAGAAGCAACTCTATTCCCAAAAGCTGAAACATTCTGTGCGAAACAACAGGGACAGAGGCGGTTGTGGAGGTAGGTTGTTTGGTGAGAGAAGTGATGTGGTTGGGTGTGAAGATGGAGGTGATGGGTAGGGTTTTGTTAGGTAGGACCTCTATCCCTTGAAGGATCTCAATTAGAGCTTGTCGATGTGATTCAAATGTTTGAATGAGATGATAAAGTGTCATTTTTATAGGAGATTGGTGAAGTTGTTTGATCATAGTGCGATGGGCACCTCCATCAGAGACTGGATAGGCAGGTCCATGAATAACAACTTTAGGTGGTGGTGCGATGGCGGAAGAAGAAAGAGAGGCCATAGGTGTGCTTTCTTTAGCTTTTCCATTATTTTTCTGACCTTCAGTAGAAATGCTAATCATGTTGATCTCATGAATGCGAGATGAGGAAGATGATAGGGATAAGTCTTTGTTCTTGAGAGGTGGGGTTGTAATGATGATAGATTTTGGCGAGGTGGGGACAGGTGGTATAAGAGATTTTGGTAAGTTGTCCTTCTGAGATTTTCTATCCAAGATAGGCAACCGGTGAAGGATGGCTTTCCAAGCTTTGCATCCTTCTACATTCTGTCCTGGTGTGCGGTGGTAGGCATAGATTTTACATTCATCATAACCTATAGGTTGAGGTTTAGATGGATCATAGGGTCTGAGTCGGGGTAGGGAAATAGTCGCACCCCCTACTAACATATCAAGGATCTTGGCGTAAGATTCTTTGAGCGGGTCAAATGAAGATGAGGCTATTGATTGAGTGGGTGAGATTATTAATTGTTTTTGTAATGGTTGGGTATGAGTGGTTCGTACGGGTGGTGGTTTAGGCAAGGGATTTTGATGATTGGGTTTAACTAGGCATGGCTTCTTCTGTGCAGAAGTCATGTTTAGCTGGTTAGATGATGAGGCCAACAAAGACATGGTGGCAAGAAACAACCACAGGGAAAGAGAAGCAGAACCAAACAAGTCCTTCAATGATCAAGTTTGCTTAGGGTTGGTAAGTAGACAAGATACTTGGGGTGATGGTGTTGAGATTCCTGTGGATTTCTATATGGGTGCAGAAGGTGCTCATCGTGTGGGAGGCATGGTGTATTGAGGCAAGGTGGAGGGGTGAGGCCCCAATATAGAAGGTAGGTGTGATGGTGAGGGTTGAAGCTGTGCTTGCTGTAATGGTGTGATCACGGGTGAGGGTTTTAATTGTGGCAGAGGCATAGATTGGACTTGAGGAGATTGGGTTTGTCTCTTAGGTGGATTGATGGATTTATTTTTGGATAAGTCTAACCATTTAGGTGGGTACATCAGGCTAGGTATTGGTGAAGTCCCAAGCATAAGGGAAGGTTTGGTTAGGTTGATAGAGGTGGATGAGGTATTCGATGGAGATGAGGGGGGTGGAGGTCAGGACATAGGCATTTTGAGCTTTTGTAAAAACTTCAGGTATATGGTGGAGGTGTCTAGATTAGTCATTTGCATTTGAGTAGAGCATGGTGTTCTCAAACGTTCCCATAAGAGTCGTCTATCTTCTGGGGGATGACATTCTTCACGTATGGATAGACATTTTGATATGGAAGAGAAGTGGGCTGTGATTCCAGTCGACTGGGGGTGTGATAAGAGGGTGAGTGAGGCACTGTATCAATGGGTGTTAAGGGGTTAACCGATCACTGGAAAGCTTTAGGGGATGAAGAACTGATAGGGAGGAGGGCATGTTCTAGAGGATCTATCATGATTAAGGAATTTGGTGATGTAGGCTTGAGGGGTTTCTCTTCTAAGGACGATAGAAAAAGTGGCAATCCTTCTTCTTTTGTAGCAAGAGTGGTGGAAGGAGATGTTTGGGAAATAGATAAGTTGGATAACATCCACTCACAGTCTTACAGGTATGTGGTGTAAGAATGCTCTTCTATGAGAAGAGAACTCTGGGTGGTTGGTTCCTTTATGGGTAAAGGAATAGCGTGGCTATCCTCTTGTCTTAATGAAAGAGAAGGTGGCGAGGACTCCTGCGTCAGTGAAGAGGATTGATTCAAAAAAATTTTGATGGAAGCCCTTGGTTGGGAGTTGAAAATCACATAGATCTCATACACACTCTTCTCCTCAACTGAGGTTTCTTGGTTTGTGTTACTATTAGATGAATGTTTTGGAAATGGTTTGTTGAATATTTTTAAATTTCAATTAGCAGGGGCATTAGGATTATCGAGGGTTATATCCCCTGCATCAACCATTTCCTGCACTATGTTTTTCAACATCTTGCAGTTTTCGTGGCTGTGTCCCTTCATGTGATGGAAGTTACAGAAGTCATTTTCTTTATAACAAGAAGGTATAGCGTGGGTGGAATCAAACCCGGAGTGAGGTTTAACATGAGGCAAGGTGATAGCTCCTACTTTAAGCAATTTTTCCAAGATCACATCATAAGTTTCTCCCAAGGGAGTGTACTTGATGGGCTTGGCTCTATACTTATAGTTGGATTTCGGCTGGGTATAAGACGGTGCTTGAGATTTGACCATTACCGCGTGTACAACTCATTTTGATTTCAAAGCAGCTGATGCGTGAGAATTTTTTAGTGGAGTCTTGGGTTCGGAAATTTGAGTTTTTGTTGCACAACTTCAATTTCTCCTCCTCTAAGGCTCGAATCTCAAGTTTCTGAGCCATAGTAAAGGCCTCATCAAAGGTGTGGAAAGTTTGAATTTGGAGGGTGGGAGAAATGTGTTTAGCGCAGGCCTGCATAAAGATTTTGATGAGCTTGGCCTGAGGTAAAGCATAAGTAAGTTGGTTGATGAGGCCCCGCCATCGTCTAATGAAATTTGTGATAGATTCGTCTTCAAATTATCAAATGGCATAGAGATCGGTAATGGATACTTTCTTGGTAGTATTGATGGAGAAATGATCCAAGAAAGATTGGGCTAACTGGTTAAAGGAGAAGATTGAGTGCCGGGCTAAAGCACTGTACCACTCCAAGGTAGATCCTGATAAGAACATGGGTAAGGTACGGAGTAGTAAGGCATCGTCATGAGCAATCAGATAGCAGACATATATAAACGATCGCAAGTGTTGTTGAGGGTCCTCCTTACTATTAAATCGAGTAAATTTCAGTAATTCCCATTGAGGAGGATATGTATGAAGGGGGATAGAAGGATGAATAGGCTCCCGACAAACTTGCTCGTATGTCAGGGTGTTACAGCTTCCTGAAATAGAAGCCTCAAGATTTTGATAAATGGTGGGGCTAAATGTTGATAAGGTATCAATGATGAATGTGTTGGGGCAGCCAAATGAGGGTGTTCTATAGAAGATGTTGAGGCCACCGGATGTGTTTGTGGAAATGAAAAGGTGGGCAGAGCCTAAGAGGGAAAGCTCGTGCGGATTGGTGGTAGAGAACAAGTTATTGAAGAGGCAATCTGCAAGAGGGATGAGGTAGGGGCAGTGGACGGTAGTGATATGTGGGGCCACAGATTAACCAAAGGAAGGCCAATTGGTGCAGTATGAACCACTGAAGCCACTGAGTTGGGAGACGGGGCTAAGGATGAAGACAGTGAGGTGAAATTATTAGGTATAGAAGGAGCTAAGTGAGTGGCTATACTAATAGGCATACCCAAGAGGAGCTGACCGTTAGCTTTACAATCAGGGGTATGAGAAAAATAATACTATACGGTGCCAAGATTAACATCCAAAAATCTAGCAAAATTCAGATCTCCGATAGAGATCTTACGAAAAGCGTTGGTGTCCGTATGATTCCCCATAGGATGCGAAGGGGGTGAGTCAGGAAAAGACAAAGAACAAGCACGTGAAAACATGGCTACGGATTGTTTCCAGGTGATAACAACCATGGACAAGAGGATACAGGAGGAAATTAGTCAATTAGGAATAGAAATAGAAACAAAACATTAGAATTTGTAGGTTGTTGGTTTTTCAGGAACTGTGAAACACAGTAACCGTTATCGATCTGGTAACCGATGTCGGTCAGATGGTAGCCAGCGTCGGTCAGGTAACCTATGTCGGTAGAAGAGGACCGGTGCCAGTCACTGTGAAGGCAAAGAGAGAATGTAAGAGGCTGTTGGTTTGGGGATAACAAGGCTTAGTATACCCACCAAACTGTCTGAAGTGATCACTTAGACAGGGTATAATAGAGAAACAGAACTGAAAGAAAAATAGAAAACAAACAAGATGCACAAGCAAATTAAGAGACTAACCCTAGGATTAGTTTTAATCACTTTTGGGCTTATGCCTTAGATGCAAGATGATGTCAATCTTGAACAAAATACCTAAGGGAGATGTCAAGTTTGTTCTGGCTTGTAAGGCTACATCAATCGGGTGGAGGAATACCACGGAAAGGGGGGATGTTTGAGATGTTGCGTAGATTATGATGTGATTTGGTATGTGTTGTGTAGTGAGAGTAAGATTAATTTCTCGTCAATACAGTGGATATTACCCCCATGTATATGACTTGTTACTTAATCTACATTCACTAGAATGAAAAACATCAAGCAAGAATGTGATGCACGTGTTTTAAAACTAAATCAAAAATTATATTCGATGAAGCAAATAAAGTGAAGAGGTTAAGAAGATAACTTTCTCTAATGCAAAGATGTGAAAGTAAGACAAGTTATTTTACCAAAAGGACAAAATATTTTACGAATATTTAGAAGAGAGAAACAACAAGTGTGCTCCCTACATGAAAACAAAAAAGAAAGAAAGAAACCTGAGAAGGGTCCCACCGGGCATGCCAAAATGTTTCGCACAAAATTTTGTTCCAGAATAGAGTTACTTCTATCCTTTCATTCTCTTGAGAAACAGATAGGGGTTAGGGTTAGGAGGAATACCTGTTGAGTGTTGGAAAGGTGTGTGCGTACCATCAAGAGATCAGACCGATTGTGAAGAGATCCTTTTTGTCTAGGAAGTACTACCTGTTGAGTGTTGAGAAGGTGTGCCCGTACCGTCGAGAGATCAGACCGATTGTGAAGAGATCCTGTTTTTTCTAGGAAGGACTACTTGTAAATAAGAATGCAAGACCAAAATATTTTAGTTATAAAATAAGTGAGGGAACTCCCTTGGGCCTAGGAAATATTAGACTTCCTTTCAAAGGTGGTCAGTTCCCTTTTAATACAAATAGATGTGAATGATAATAAAGAAGCTATTGCAAACTCATGACTTAGGAATCTCATTACTAAAAGTAATAGAGACTACACTATTAATAATAGAATGTCATGTTGTTTGTCTGGTCACTGGTTATTGATATGTTCAGATCAAGTTACAGGGATAGACCAGGCTGGACATGAGATTGCTTTGAGGTGAATAGGTAAAAGGTTGGTTTTGGTATAAGTCACAGTGACCGATGCCAGTCACTCGATAACTGATCGTGGTTATGAAACCGGTACCGATAGGGAATAACCGATATTGGTAGGGGTAGTGATTTAGGGATTTTTAAATTGAGGTTGGTGTAAGGTGATTATGGGGTTTGGAAGGTTGGTAGATGGTTGAGGGGAGTAGTAGGGTGATAGAGAAGACTCAAAGAGTGAGAGAGTTGTCTTTGGGGTAATATAGAGATGGATGACCGAAGGTTAGGTGCAGGTTGTTTCTTGGTAGTAGATCCAGGAGTGAGCTTATAATCCCTATGAATTAAAAGTTCAAAAAGTAGTGTCTAGAAGCATACAAGGTGATAAAAGAGACTACTTACTAGTTTTTGATGTGGATGCAGGTCCAAAGAATACAGTGGCAAAGGCAAGGCCTAGTTGGGATGATCTAGCAATCAGAAGTGATCTGATGAAGCTATCCTCTGACTCTCCCAAGGTTTGGATGAGTGTGACAATGCTCTAGTTGCTCAGTAAAGTTACAGATTCTGATAAAAAACACTTGGGGATTCATTTGCTACTTGTTGTTCATTGGTTTGATGTGTGTAGTTAGAGGCAAGGTTGATGATGAATGATAGGGTACCATCATTGTTGTAACGGGTCCGAGCGGATGTAACACCAATAGAGTGGGCATTAATAAACCGTGTGGGGTTAAGCGAAATCTGCTATTATTCACGAATCACACGCAATCATGCTATGTTACAGGCACTGATTGAGAGATACAATCTAGAAAAGAATACCTTCCATCTGCCAACAGGGGAAATGAAAATGACGTTAGAAGATGTGTTTCGAATTTTGAGACTTTCAATTACAGGAAGACTAGTGTATCAGGCAGGGCCCAATACGTCGCGGGCAGCGATAACGATAGTATTTGGTCCAGCCACACGAGATTTGACATAACGAGGCGTGACATTTACTTATGGTATAATGTTTGCGGCACATCCTGAGGCAACAATGTTGTCCATGGTATTAATGATAGCGGTGGGGTATTATGCATTACCTAGAACAGATGGGGAAGATTTCAAAAATCATTGATGTGTATTATTGGTGAGATGATAGAAGGTAGTGTTACTTTCACATGGGCACCCGTATATCTGGTGGAGCTATACAGAGGTTTATGGGCATACAGGTGAAATCACAGGACTACACTGGATTGTGCATACTTATTACATTGTTGGGCTTATGAGCACATTGTGTGTGCGTGAGCAATAGGCCGACCAATCCTGGAAGGAGAGACAGGAGTGCAGAGGTTGGGATTCAGGTGATGGGTCAAGACAGAGCAAGAGGCAAGATCTGAGACCGTGATAGATAACACTGAGTATTATAGGGTTGATAAAGGGTGAATGATGACGAGACTGGATATCCGTTAGAGACCTTACGAGAACTACATGGTGACGGAAAACATAGCTGAGCATTTGAGGGGTGTAGAGAAAGTGAGGTGGATCACAGGACATAGGCCAGGAGAGTATGAGAGGATTCCTCTAGATTACGTGCGACGAAAATTTGGATTTTTTCAGGATATACCCATGGATCAATTGTTTATCCATATACAAGGATTGATATTGAGGCATCCATGGTCACCTCCAAGGCCAACTCTTCCAAGTAGGACTCCAGAAGGGATAGCAGCCGATCGCAAGGTAATGGATACAGGAGTGACAGAGTCTTATAGCATGTATCGGTGGGTACCAAACGGTGTGAAGTTTTGTTGAGAAAAATGATCATCTGGATATAGCTGTGATTACTATGGAGAGAGACCACTTGCAGGGTTTAGTTCACCAACTTAACACACAAGTGAATGAGACCATGGGATTGTTAGAGGCTTCGTAGTCTCGAGTGGAGAGACTAGAGGCAAGAGTCCTCCACGCGAGAGGGTAGAATCATATGTTACGGGAGATATTGGTGGATCAGTGGGAGGAACCAATAGCAGTGGTACCTTTGAGTATGGAGAGGCTAGGTGAGTGCCGTCAACGATCACCATCACTACCTGGTTCGAGATGAGGCGCGAGGGTCTAAGTGTGTTTCATACATAGGGGTAGAAGAATAAATATGGATTCCATGATAGAGAAGATGTATTTTTTTAACATCTAAATAAAATGGAATATGTATGTTGAATTGATTTTGTGAGAATTATAAGAATATTTTTGTTTTGAATGTTTGGATTGATAAAGGATCAAGGTGAGTGTTATCAATAAAAATACGTGAAAATATTTATATTTTTAAAGAAAACACCACACATGATAGGTTATGGTAGGGGATGTTCGAGCTAACCTTGGGAGACCCCATGTCTCCTAAGTGCTACTTACATAGCCCATTGCACAAAGCAAGGAGGGGCCTCATACTGAT
This sequence comes from Taxus chinensis, assembly GCA_019776745.2. Lineage (NCBI taxonomy): Eukaryota > Viridiplantae > Streptophyta > Pinopsida > Cupressales > Taxaceae > Taxus > Taxus chinensis. Next base: position 54,459,329 of record CM034151.1, read on the forward strand.
GTATTTCTCCCTTAGGACTGGGGAAAGGTGAATTCAGGCAATGTGGTAGAGGTAATTTGTTGGTTGGTAAAAAAATGATGTTGGTAGAGTAATGTTGTTGGTGTTGGTGTGGGTATAGGTGAAGTGAGGGTTAACCTACCCAAGCATAGGAAACCATGTCATAATTAAGGTCAACACACAATCCTAGATTCGGGTAAAAGAGGAAAAAGTGTCCCATAGTTGGAAAGAGCTAAACAAACCATGTATCATCATAGGATGAGCTTGAATCCCTAGGTACCTTGCATAGGTGAGAAGTCGATAGGTGAAAAGAGTTGTATAATCACAATATATCAGATATACGCATGTCCCTTGAGTTTTGTTATTGTGAAGAATGGTGAGGAGAGGTGGATGATATAGCTGGGGTGCAGAGAACTTGTTATAAGGTGATTATTCTGATGGAAGAGAACCAAACCAAAATAGATAAGTCCATGACTCAAAATTACATTTGAATACTGCTTTGATTTTTCTAGATATAGACTGATCAATGCGGGAAGTCTATATGGGATATGCATTTTGTTGTTCTTGAGGTCTTCACAAAGATGATCAATGCAAGAAGCTTCTGATAGAGGCTGACTTTGTATACCTATCCGTCGAGGGAGCAGTCTACTTATAGTAGTAGAAGCGACGTTGCACATAGCTGTCCTTCAAGGGAGTAGTCTAGTTAAAGTAGCAGACGCGACATTGCACATAGCTGTCCTTCGAGGGAGTAGTCTAGTTTATAGCTTGGAGGTCTAGATGTCTGTTTGGCATGAAGCATCTAGTTTTACAGGAAGTTTGACTCAAGAATATCCCAGAATTGTATAATTGAGAACTTGTTATTTTGATACTTTTAAGTCATGGACCAGAATAAAAAGGAGAAGGCCTCTTTAAGAGGAGGTGATGATCAAACCACGTGGGTTTGATTTTACTTTGAGATGCATGAAAAAAAGGTGTATGAGGTGGTAAATGAGCTCAAGGGACAAGTGCAAGGTGGATAAGGAGTGATGTAACACTAAATTCAAAAGTATAATGGTCAGAGATGCAAGGCATAAAGGGGTTCAGGCTCAGGTTTACCATTAAGCGAAGCTAAACGATAAGTACTTGATCCATAAGTGTGAGTGATAATGTAAGGCCCAATCCAATTAGGAGAAAATTTTCCACATTTTCTCTTTTCTAGTTTGGTTACATGTTGATTCTCTTTGAGGACAAGATCACCAATTTTAAAGGTACGCTCATGAATTCGCTTATCATAAGCACACTTGATGCGCTTTTGATAAATTTTAAGGTGGTCAAGAGTGGTAAGATGACGCTCATCAAGAAGCTCCAATTGGGCTAACCGCTCTTGGTGGAAGTCATCATTAGTGAGAATATCCTAGAGAGATATTCTGAGGGAAGTGATTTGTATTTCGAGAGGCAAGACAACCTCGGTACCATACACCAGAGAGAATGGTGTGGCATTAGTGGAATTATGAATGCTGGTGTGATAATCCCAAAGGGCAAAGGGGATGTGATCGTGCCAATTTTGACCAGAATCGTTAACGAATTTCATGAGAATTTTTTTTAAGGTTTTGTTAGAAGATTCGGCTTGACCATTTGCTTGTGGATAGTAGGGTGATGAGAAGCTAAGTTTGATAATAAAGTTGTCACAAAGGGCTCGTAACAGCTTATTTTTGAAAGATTTGCCATTATCGGTTATCAAGCGATGAGGAACACTGAAACAGAAAATAATGTGATGATTGATGAATTCAACAATTTTCTCTTTTTTGGTTGAAATGAGTGGAATGGCCTCCACCCATTTAGTGTAATACTCGGTTACCATGATGATCCAACAGTGACATTGCGAAGAAGGTGGATGAATCTCACCAATAAGGTCCAAATCCCATTGTGAGAAAGGCCAAAGATCTCGTGTGACCTGTAGCAGATGGCTAGGAGTATGTTGAAGGTTGGCATGCTATTGACACATAACACAACGCTTAACATATTCACAACAACCTTTATTAAGAATAGGCCAATAATATCCTAGGCAAAGGATCCGCTTGGCCATTGCAAAGCCACTAAAGTGCCCACCACAAATTCCATCATGGACTTGTTGGATGGTATGAGTGACTTCAGCACTGGTTAGACATCGAAGGAGGATACCATCGAAGCCACATTTATAGAGGAGTCCCCCCATGATGACATAATGAGAAATACTTTTAAGAAAAGCGTGTTTGCCATTACTACTAAGGCCAGGTGGGAGAACAAAGTTTGTAAGGTAGTCGCGAAATTGGTGATACCAGGTATCCTACTAGTCAGCAGATGCATTATTTACCATAAAAACATCCGGGACTAAGTAAGATGGGGAAAAGAGTTGTTGGACCAAGACAAATATGTCAGATTCAGTTGGTGATGTAGGAATTTGTGAGGCCAAGAAAGCCATAGTATCCGTAAATTTACTAGTTGAGTGTGGAATGGTTTGGATAGTATAATGGGTAAATAAGGTCAAAAGGGAATCTATGTAACATTTTTACTTTTGAAGTTCCTCATTTTTACATTGGTAGATGCCAGTAACTTGATTTACAACCAATTGAGAGTCACCAAAAATGTTAATAGACTTCACACCTAAGTGTAATGCAACGTGGAGACCCAGAACAAGGGCCTCGTATTCCGCTGTATTGTTAGTGCAGGGGAAATCGAGCTTGAATGAAAGAGGCATAGGTTCACCTTCAAGAGGAATGAGAAAAACTACCTCCCCTCCACCGCGCTGGCATTTAGATCCATCAAAGAAGAGATTCATCAGATAAGACGCATCACTAAGTGAAAGAGTTGCGATGAGTTCATTAGGGAAAGTAAAATTGGTAAATTTTTCCCCAGGTAAAGGGGCTTCCACGAGTTGGTCTGCGATAGTTTGTCCTTTGACTAATTTTTGGTGTACGAACTCAAGGTCGAGGTCAGCGAGGAGCATAAGCCATCAGGTGATGCATTGGTTTAGATGAGGTTTGGCATACATATAATGTATGGGGTCAGCGTTGGTGATGACAATTTTTTTTGTGATTCAGAAGGTAATGTCAGAGTTTGGTGGCCACGAATGATAGGGCTAGGCACACCTTTTTGACGTGTGTATACCTAGTTTCGTAATCCACAAGAGTACAAATTATGTAATAAACTGCTTGTTCTCGATGCTCAGAGTCACGATGTGCGAGCATGGCTCCTACAGCATGGTTGGTGGCAGAAAGGTAAAGGTAGAAAAGGCGATCGTCCTAAGGTGGGATAAGCACGGGTGGCTATAAGAGATAAGTTTTAAGAGCCTCAAAGGCTCGGTGGAACTCCTTGCTCCATTGAAAGACAATGTCATTTTTAAGGAGATGATGGAAAGGTTGACATTGATCCGAGAGTTGTGAGATGAAACACCAGATAGATTGGATTTTTCCCTGCAAACTACGCAATTGCTTTAGGTTAGTGGGTGGGGGCATTTCTAAGATATCCTTGAATTTAGCTGGGTCGACCTCAATGCCATGCAAAGAGACGATAAAGCCAAGGAGTTTTCCTGAAAGGATGCCAAAGACACATTTCTTTGGTTGAAGATGAACATAGTATTGTAATAGGCGATCGAAAATAATTGTTAAAACATCGAGATGTTCACTGCAATGTTCAGATTTTCCAAGAAGATCATCGACATGATCCTCAAGGATAGTGTGCATAATGTCATGAAAAATGTAAGTCATAGCCCGCTGATAGGTCACACCAGCATTCTTAAGGCCAAATGGCATGACACGATAGTAGAAGGTTCCCTAGGGGGTAATGAAGGTGGTGTTATGTTGATCGGCCGGGGGCTACTAAAATTTGATTGTATCCTCAAGAAACCATCCATGAGAGAAAGCATCTCATGGACCGCAGTGAGATTGACAAGTTGATCAATACTAGGTAGGGGGAAGTCATCCTTTGGGAAAGCGAGGTTAAGATCTTGGAAATCCGTACATATCCGAAGTCCCCCCGTCACTTTAGTGACAGGTACAACATTAGAAATCCATTGTGGATAGTCAATAGGTAAGATGAAAGAAACAGAAAGGAGTCGTTGAAGCTCTTCTTTAACCAAGAGGGCAATGCGTGGATGTATTTTTCTCAGCTTCTGTTTAACTGGTTTGGAGTCTGGTTTCAGAGTGATGTTATGGACAGCAATGTCCGGATCGATTCCTGGCATGTCGGCGTAGGACCAAGCGAAAGCTTGATTGCGGGCATAGAGAAAGGTAGTGAAGGCGGCTTGTTCTGATGCATCGAGAGATTTTCCAATCTTTAGAATGTGAGGATCATCTTCTTGTGTGGATATTGATTTCTATAGTCAACTCATTCAACATGGTTTGGGTTTTAGATGGTAAGGTGCGTTGAATATAAGAGTCATCCTGCACCAAGGTAGGTGAGGATGGAGTCATCATCCTGGAACTCCACAACATTAATCAAACTCAAGTCTTCTTCGATCATGTCTAGATACAAAAGGGGGAGAGAAAATGGGTCTTCACCAATCACGTTGATAAGTGAGAGGACCTAGGAAGATAGCATTCACGAAAAAAAAAAAGTTAGGAGGGATAGATTCTGGGTCTATCGACTCTGTGGGTGAAGATGGTAAAATGGGTGATGATGGTTCGGAAGGGGTGACTTCATCGTCATCCATGGATACAATCGACATGAGGTTTCTTCAGTGTAGGTGGTTCAGAAAATCCAAGAACACTACGATCTTTGTGTTTGTGTGTAGTCATGGGAATAACCGTATGTCGTCCTTGCTCATAAAGACCGAAACCAAAACCCTTCCAAGCACAGGCTTGTTAGGAAGGTGATGGGTGAAACGACGGTTGGTTAGATATTAAAAATTCTGATTGGAAGGGAATCACACCAAGGGGAGGTTTGGGGGTGACAGAGGATGGGTCGACACCCCCATATGTTAGGTTGGTGCGGTAATTAGGTGGTCCGTAGGAGATCACCTCCCCCACACGATGGTCCTAGGTAGGATGCGCTTGTAACTATCCATACTCTTGTGGGGTATGGAAGGAGCCAACGTTGTATAGGCGGTACTCCCCCAGCATAAGGCGTTGAAAAAAACCTATTAAGGGATCCGAGGTTAGGATGTTGTCCGCGGGAAAGGAAGAAGTATTTGCGTCGGTGGTTTCATTGGTCGAAGGTGTGGGTGCGGCTAAGGTGGATGGTTAAGGCATGGTTGAAGTAGATGGTTGGGTTGGATCAATGGGTGTCTTGACGGGTACAAGCACATCATTAGGGTGGTATAACATATTGTAGGTTTTAAAGGGGGAAGCATCAGCTGTGATGGTGTATGACTTCCCTTCATACTCAAATTTGATGCATCTATGTAAGGTGGAGGGAACACATGCCATAGCCCGAATCCAAGGGCGGCCTAATAACATGTTGTATTAGAATTCTCCCTCAAGGACATAGAAGACTTCGGGTAATGTACGTGGCCCTACTTGAATGTTAAGGATCATGGTTCCTAGGGTAGAAGTAATAGCATCATTGAATGAACACAACATGGTGGGGTTGACACACATGCAGCTAGGAGGGATATTCATCTATTAGGAGGCTTTAGAAGAGATGATGTTTAGGCTAGCACCGCCATCGATCATAACATGATGTAGCTGGATGTCCCTGATGTAATCCGAGATGAAAAGAGCAGGGTCAGGATCTTTTGCACCAGAGACAACAATTTCTTCTTCGAAAAATTTGACAGCAACGGCTTGCTGTACAGGGATAGAGGCGGTTGTGGAGGTAGGTTGTTTGGTGAGAGAAGCGACATGGTTGGGTGTGAAGATGGAGGCGAAGGGTAGGGTTTCATTAGGTAGGACCTCTATACCTTGAAGTATCTCAATTAGTGCTTGTCAATGCGATTCAGATGTTTAAATGAGATCATAGAGTGTCATTTTTATAGGAGATTGGTGAAGTTGTTTGATCATAGTGTGATTTGCACCTCCATTAGAGACTGGACAGGTAGGTCCACGAATAAGCACTTTAGGTGGTGGTGCGATGGTGGAAGAAGAAAGAGAGGCCGCAAGTGTGTTTTCTTTAGCTTTTCCATTGTTTTTCTGACCTCGAGTATCAATGCTAATCATGTTGATCTCATGAATGCGAGACGAGGAAGATGACAGGGATAAGTCATTGTTCTCGAGAGGTGGGTTTGCAATGATGATAGATTTTGGCAAGGCTGGGACAGGTGGTATAGGAGATTTTGGTAAGTTGTCCTTTTGATATTTTCTATCCGATATTTTTAACTGGCGAAGGATGGCTTTCAAAGCTTTGCATCCTTCTACATTGTGTCCTAGTGTGTGGTGGTAGGCACAGATTTTAGATTCATCATAACCTATAGGTAGAGGTTTAGGTGGATCATAGGGTCTGAGTGGGGGTAGGGAAATGGTCGTATCCCCTACCAGCATATCAAGGATCTTGGCGTAAGATCCTTTGAGTGGGTCAAATGAAGATGAGGCTATTGATTGAGTGGGTGAGATTATTAATTATTTTTGTAATGGTTGGGTATGAGTGGTTCATACGGGTGGTGGTTTAGGCAAGGGATTTTGATGATTGGGTTTAACTAGGCATGGCTTCTTCTACGCATAAGTCATGTTTAGATGGTTAGATGATGAGGCCACAGATGACGTGGTGGCAGGAAACAACCATGGGGAAAGAGAAGCGGAAGCAAACAAGTCCTTCGATGATCGAGTTTTGCTTAGGGTTGGTAGGTATGTAAGATACTTGAGGTGACAGTGTTGAGATGCCTGTGGATTTCTGTATGGGTGTAGAAGGTGCTAGTCATGTGGGAGACATGGTGTATTGAGGCAAGGTGGAGGGGTGAGGCCCTAATATATAAGGTAGGTGTGATGGCGAGAGTTGAAGCCGTGCCTGCTGTAATGGTGTGATCAGGGGCGAGGGTTTTAATTGTGGCAGAGGCATAGATTAGACTCGAGGAGATTGGGTCTGTCTCCTAGGTGGATTGACAGCTTTATTTTTGGATAAGTCTAACCATTTAGGTGGGTGCGTCAGGCTGGGTATTGGTGCAGTCCCAAACGTAAGGGAAGGTTTGGTTAGGTTGATAGAGGTGGATGAGGTATTCGGTGGAGATGAGGGGGGTGGAGGTGAGGACATAGGAATTTTGAGCTTTTGTAAAAACTTCGGGTATATGGTGGAGGTGTCTGGATTAGTCATTTGCATTTGAGTAGAGCATGGTGTTCTCAAACGTTCCCATAAGAGTCATCTATCTTCTAGGGGATCAAAATCTTCATGTATGGACAAACATTTTGATATGGAAGAGAAGTGGGCTATGATTCTAGTCCACTGGGGGTGTGATAAAGAGGGTGAATGAGGCACTGTATCAATGGGTGTTAAGGGGTAAACTGGTCATTGGAAAGCTTTAGGCGATGAAGAACTGATAGGGAGGAGGGCATGTTCTAGAGGATTTGTCATGATTAAGGAATTTGGTGATGTAGGCTTTAGGGGTTTCTCTTCTAAGGACAATAGAAAAATTGGTGATCCTTCTTCTTTTGCAGCAAGAGCGGTGGAAGGAGATGTTTGGGAAATAGATAAGTTGGATAACATCTGCTCACAGTATTACAGGGATGTGGTGTAAGAAGGTTCTTCTGTGAGAAGAGAACTCTATGCGGTTGGTTCCTTTATGGGTAAAGTAATAGCGGGGATGTCCTCTTGTCTTGATGAAGGAGAAGGGGACGAGGACTCTTGTGTCAGTGAAGAGGCTCGATTCTGAATTTGTTCGATGGAAGCCCTTGGTTGGGATTTGAAAACCGCATAGATCTCATGCACACTCTTCTCCTCCGCTAAGGTTTCTTTGTTTGTGTTACTATTAGATGAATGTTTTGGAAATGGTTTGTTGAAGATTTTTAAATTTCGATTAGCAGGGGCATTAGGATTATCGAGGGTTATATCCCCTGCATCAACCATTTCCTGTACTATGTTTTTCAACATCTTGCAGTTTTCATGGCTGTGTCCCTTCACGCGATGGAAGTTACAGAAGTCATTTTCTTTATACCAAGAAGGTATAGTGCAGGTGGAATCAAACCCGGAGTGAGGTTTAACATGAGGCAAGGTGATAGCTCCTACTTTAAGCAATTGTTTCAAGATCACATCATAAGTTTCTCCCAAGGGAGTGTACTTGATGGGCTCGACTTTATACTTATAGTTGGATTTTGGATGGGTATAAGACGGTGCTTGAGATTTTCCCGTTACCGCATGTACAGCTTGTTTTGATTTCAAAGTAGCTGATGCGTGAGAGTTGGTGGTGTTGGATTTTTTAGTGGAGTCTTGGGTTCGGAAATTTGAGTTTTTGTTGCACAACTTCAATTTCTCCTCCTCTAAGGCTCGAATCTTGAGTTTTCGAGCCATAGTAAAGGCCTCATCAAAGGTGTGGAAAGTTTGAATTTGGAGGGTGGGAGAAATGTGTTTAGCGCAGGCCCACGTAAAGAGTTCGATGAGCTTGACCTAAGGTAAAGCATAAGTAAGTTGGTTGATGAGGCCCCACCATCATCCAATGAAATCTATGATATATTCGTCTTCAAATTGTCGGATGGCATAGAGATCGGTAATGGATACTTTCTTGGCAATATTGATGGAGAAATGATCCAAGAAAGATTGGGCTAACTGGTTAAAGGAGAAGATTGAGTGCTGGGTTAAAGCACTATACCAATCTAAGGTAGGTCTTGATAAGGACATGGGGAAGGTATGGAGTAGTAAGGCATCGTTATGAACAATCAGATAGCAGGCATGTCTAAACGATCGCAAGTGTTGTTGAGGGTCCTCCTTACTATTAAAGCGAGTAAATTTTGGTAATTCCCATTAAGGAGGATATGTATGAAGGGGGACAGAAGGATGAATAGGCTCCTAATAAACTTGCTCGTATGTCAGGGTGTTACAGCTTCCTGAAACAAAAGCCTCAAGATTTTTCATCTTGTCCATCATTTGTTTGATTAAATCATTGGTTGGGTTAGATGATGGTGTTTTCATCGTAAACAGAGGAGGATTGGGCCAAGAGCCGCTACCAGACAATGGTGGGGCTAAATGTTGATAAGGTATCAATGATTAATGTGTTGGGGTGGCCGAATAAGGGTGTCTTATATAAGATGTTGAGGCCACCAGATGCGTTTGTGGAAATGAAAAGGTGGGCGGAGCTTGAGAGGGAAAGCTCATGTGGATTGGTGGTAGAGAACAAGTTATGAAAGACGAAATCTGTGAGAGGGATGAGGTAGGGTCAGTGGATGGTAGTGATGTAGTGATATGCCCTAGGATTAATCAAAGGAAGGCCAAATTGGTGTAGTATGAACCACTGAAGCCGTTGAGCTGCGAGACGGGGCTAAGGATGAAGACAGTGAGGCATAATTATTAGGTGGGGAAGGAGCTAAGCGAGTGGCTATACTAATAGGCATACCCAAGAGGAGCTGACCGTCAGGTATATGGTCAGGGGTATGAGAGAAATAATACTATATGACACCAAGATTAGCATCCAAAAATTTAGCAAAATCTGGATCTCTGACAGAAATCTTGGGAAAAGCGTTGGTGTCTGTATGATTCCCCATAGGATGCGAAGGGGGTGACTCAGGAAAATATGCAGAACAAGCATGTGAAACCATGGCTGCGGCTTGTTTATGGGTGATAAAAACCATGGAAAAGAGGATACAGTAGGGAATTATTCAATTAGGAACAGAAATAGCAACAAAACATTGGAATTGCTAGGTTACTAGTTTGTCAGGAACTGTGAAGCATAGTAACCAATATCATTCTTGTAACCGATTTCGGTCAGACGGTAGCCGGCATCGGTCAGGTAACCGATGTCAGTAGAAGAGCACTGGTTTCAGTCACTATGAAGGAAAGGAGATAATGTAAGAGGCTGCTGGTTTAGGGATAATAAGGCTTAGTATACCCACCAAACTTTCTAAAGTGATCACTGAGATAGGGTATAATAGAGAAACAAAACTGAAAGAAAAACAGAAAACAAGCAAGATGCATAAGTAAATCAAGAGAGTAACCCTAGGATTAGTTTTAATCACTTTTGGGGCTTATGCCTTAGACGTAAGATGATGTAAATCCTAAACAAAATACCTAAGGGAGATGTCAAGTTTGTTTTGGCTTATAAGGCTAACTCAATTGGGCAGAGGAATACCGTGGAAAGGGGGGATGTTTGAGATGTTGCGTAGATTATGATGTGATTTGGTATGTGTTGTGTAGTGAGAGTAAGGTTAATTTCTCGTCAATACTTTGGATATTACCCCCACGTGTACGACCTGTTACTTAATCTACATTCACTAGAATGAAAAACAACAAGCAAGAATATGATGCACGTGTTTTAAACCCAAATCAAAAATGATATTCGATGAAGCAAAGAAAGAGAATAGGTCAAGAAGATAACTTTCACTAATGTAAAGACGTGAAATTAAGACAAGTTCTTTTATCAAAAGGACAAAATATTTTACGAATATTTAGCAGAGAGAAATAGTAAGTGTGCTCCCTACATGAAAACAAGCAAGAAAGAAAGAAACCCAAGAAGGGTCCCACCGGGCATGCCAAAATGTTTCACACAAAATTTTGTTCTAGAATAGAGTTACTTCTATCCTTTCATTCTCTTGAGAAACATATAGGGGTTAGGGTTAGGAGGAATACCTGTTGAGTGTTGGGAAGGTGTGCACGTACCGTCGAGAGATCAGATTGATTGTGAAGAGCTCCTTTTTGTTTAGGAAGGACTACCTATAAATAAGAATGCAAGACCACCAAATTTTAGTTAGACAATAAGTGAGGGAACTACCTTGGGCCTAGGAAATATTAGACTTCCTTTCGAAGGTGATAAGTTCCCTTTTAATACAAATTGATGCAAATGATAATAAAGAAGCTATTGCGAACTCACGACTTAGGCATCTCGTTACTAAAAGCAATAGAGACTAAACTACTAATAATAGAATGTCATGTTGTTTGTCTAGTCACTGGTTATTGATATGTTCAGATCAAGTTATAGGTAAGACCAGGCTGGACATGAGATTTCTTTGAGGTGAATAGGTAAAAGGTTGGTTTTGGTATAATTCACAGTGACCGATGCTGGTCACTGGATAACCGATCGCAGTTATGAAACTGGTACTGATAGGGAATAACCGATATCAGTAGGGGTAGTGATTTAGGGATTTTTAAATGGAGTTTGGTGTAAGGTGGTTACGGGGTTTGGAAGGTTGGTAGATGGTTGAGGGGAGTAGTAGGGTGATAGAGAAGACTTCGAGAGTGAGAGAGCTATCTTTGGGGTAATATAGAGATGAATGACTAAAGGTTAGGTGCAGGTTGTTGCTGGGTAGTAGATCCAGGAGTGAGCTTATAATCCTTATGAATTAAAAGTTCACAAAGTAGTGTCTAGAAGCATACAAGCTGATAAAAGAGACTACTTACCAGTTTCTGATGTGGATGCAGGTCAAAAGAATTTAGTGGCAAAGGAAAGGCCCAGTTGGGATTATGTAGCAATTGGAAGTGATCTGATGAAGCTATCCTCTGACTCTCCCAAGGTTTGGATGAGTGTGACAATGCTCTAGTTGCTCAATTACAGTTTTGGGCTCGATGCTCCTCTTTACAAACTCTTCTCTCCTTCTCACTTGTCCCTCCCTTACAAATGGATTCGGATCCTTTCATTTTGGTTGGGGGAGCTCATTTACAGGGAATCGATGGTGGTTACCTAACTGACACCGGCTGCATAGGGACAGATGTCGATTAGGTCAAAGTTGGCTATTTTTATTAAAATAGCCAACTTTCCCTCCTTTTCTCTCGAGGGGTCAGTTGTGGGCTTGGTCAAGTCATTATTAGGTTTTTTTTGATGTGGGTGAGGGGTGATGAGTCTTGGGTGTAGGTCTAGACCAAGTCATAGGTCTTAATTAGGTTAGTTTAGGGTTAGGGCTAGGTCATAGTGAGGTGGCGAGGTGAGGTGGTAGGGTTAGAGATGTGGATTTATTAATTATAAGGTAATTAATAAATAATTCAGTGTGTAAGGTTTAGGTGGTGAGGTAGGGTTAGGTTGTGGGACGAGATACGGGGTACAGGGTGTCGTAAGACCCAAATTTGGTATCTACATATTGATTAGATGCCGCGAACATGGAATCTCCATAAATCTGAAAAAGTCTATTTTCGGAGTCACAGAGGGAAAGTTGCTGGGACAAATTGTAAGCAAGGAAGGGAAAAAGATAGATGCTGAAATGGTTAAGGCTATTCAGAGCCTTACTTTACCCACAAGCAAAATCGACGTTCACTCTTTCTTCAGAAAAGTGAATTTTCTCAGGCACTTTGTTCCCGAATTTTCTGAAAAGATTCACCACATATCAAACATGATGAAAGGATCACCAACTTTCTAGTGGGGCGAAGAAGGAAAGAAGTCATTCAAAGATATAAAAGCCTCCGTCACTCACGCACCAGTCCTGGTATGTCCTTATTTCTCCAAAGATTTTATCATGTATAGCTATGGATCTGAGCATACTGTATCGGCTATCTTAATGCAAAAGAATTCTAAAGATGTTGAATCCCCGATTGCATTCATGAGCTATCCTCTCAAGCCTCACGAATTAAAGATGTCTCAGTTGGAAAAGCATGCCTTTTCCATGGTCAAAGCAGTCAAGAACTTCAGGTATTACGTTTTAAATTCTCACACAATGGTACTGGTCCCTGACACGGCAATCAAGTCAATCTTAACTCAACAGGAGTTAGGGAGTTTGCGAGGAAATTGGATTGTAAAAGTCCAAGAGTATGATTTGGATATAAAACCAACCAAGTTGGTAAGGGGCAAGGGCCTATGTTAGCTTATGGCTGAAAACCGGGATTCAGAAGACCCTGAGGAAAAGGATGATTGCACCAAGGGAGCACAAAGCCAGCTGGAGAAAGCCGATTCTCTACCCAAGGTTCTATTTTTTGCCACCAACAATGAATGGTATTTTGATATCACTTTCTTTCTCACTTATGGTGAGTGTCCAGCTCATCTAAATTCAAAGGATAAACATGCTATAAAGCTCAGAGTGGCCAGATTGTTCATCTGGGATGACTATTTATACAAATGCGGAATAGATGGCATCTTCTTGCGATGTGTTGACAAGCCACAATAGATAAGGCTACTGAAGAGTTTTCATGATTCAGCCTGTGGTGGCCACTTCTCCTCTTCTGTGATGGCACACAAGATCATCTGGGCCAGGTACTATTGGCCGATGTTGTTCCAAGATACAACCATCTGGGTAGCAAAGTGCGAGCTTTGCCAACAATTTGTCGACAAGCTAAAATTGGTTGCTTTTCCCCTCAGGCCAGTCGTTATTGATGAACCATTCAGACAGTGGGGAATCAAATTTATCAGAGCACTCCATCCCCAATCGAGTGCCAGACATAGTTATGTCCTGACAACAACAGATTACTTCACCAAATGGGTAGAGGCCATACCTGTCAAGCATGCCACTTCCGAGGTTGTTTGCAGTTTCATCAAAGAGAATATCATTGTCAAGTTTGGAGTTCCAAACAAGATTGTTTCTGATAATGCTTCCAACTTCTCCTAACAAGAAGTTGTTGGTTTTTGCTATGAACATGGGATAACCTTAGCCCACACCTCAGATTACTACCCGCAGGGAAATGGTCAGGCAGAATCTAGTAATAAAAACCTAGTGGCCATCATACGGAGGCTAGTTGATAAGAGTCAGTGGATGTGGCACAAGTCATTGTATGATGCTTTGTGGGCGGACCACATTACTCCCAAGAGGTCTCTTAGTATGTCACCTTTTCAAGTGTTATATGGGACCAACGCCAAGCTTCCCATTTCTGTAGAACTCCCTGCTCTGCACTTGGCACGAGAAATTGAAGATGAGACTTTCAAAAATTCCCTTGAAAAGAGGATCATGTATCTATTAGAGCTTGAAGAGAAAAGAATAAGAGTGGTCGACAGGATCACCGAACATCAGAATCAAGTTAATAAATTTTTTTATAAAAAGGCTAAGCAAAGATATTTCCAAGTGGGAGATCTCGTCCTCTTATGGGACAAACGGAGAGAGCCAAAGGGCATGCACAGGAAATTTGATTCTCTATGGAGAGGGCCTTTCAAGATCAAATAGCTCAATGGGGAGAATAACTTCTATCTCTCGTATCTGGATGGAACTGATCTCCCACTTCCTTATAGCGGGTAGCACCTCAAAATATTTAGGAAGTAGAGCTTGCTCTCTTCTTTGTATAGTTTGCTTTTTTTGTGTGTTTTCTTTCGTCATGTGTTTGCTTTCATCCTTGCCCTTGTTTTTTGACCCTATTACCAAATGGATAGGCACATGTTGATATGAGATTCTCTACCCTTGAGTTTCGCTCAAAGATAGTCCCCAGAAAGAGCCAGCTATTATCCTATAAAATTGATGAGGGAAATTTTATAGGTAACCATACCAAATTTTTCCCTGGTCCCTCGTCAGGGACCCCTCTCTGTTTGGAATGTTACAAAATCCCTTTCCAGGAAATCTAGTTCTCCGAACTTAGCCATTTTGGTCCCTTTTCGCTAGGCACACTTTTTATCCATGTAACACAGAGTAAATTTGTGCCTCCTTTCATTTTCCTTTGGCGCACAGTTTGACGTGTCGATACATCAATTGTTGCACCTTCCCGTGATGCGCCTTTCTTACGTGCACAAAGGTGCATGCGCCTTCATGTTAAAAACTAAATTATTGCACCATGTTTTGGTGCACCAAAGGGCGTAAGGAATGAAGTGTTGACAGTCTTAAATTCACACCAAAGGTGGAAATATTTCCGTGTTGACATGCGTTTATCTACGCCAAAGGGCACAAAGTTTTACGTGTCGACACATGTTTTGGTGCGCCTCTGGAAAAAGTGGTTGGCACATTTATTACACCTTTACCTATATATAGGCGCACTCGCCCTGTCACTTTCACAAATTAAAAACGTGATAACTTTTTTCCTCTACACCTGTTAGCATGCCCGTCCTCCTCGTGTGGCGTTCGTGGACCTTGTTTCGTCTCTCACATTCTATATATTCTGAGTAGGTGGTTGTTACTCCTCTTATGTTTTGTTTTGATTGTTTGTGTGGTAGGAAATAATAGATCTGTGAATTATAAAGCCCCTCCCCTACTGTTCTTGCAATATTTCTCCCCAAGTTGTTTTCCTCCTCTTTCTAGATCAACTGGCCAAGAGGACTCTGCCTAGAAAACAAATCCAAACCTCTTTACTTTGCCCCCTTCACCGCTTGAATCAATGTGGAGTTAAGCCTAAAGGATCACAAATCTGTCATAGAGAAGGAAAACTTGAAAAAATGTTTCCAAGCTATGTTTTTCCCCTTAGCACAATTACCACCCTTGCAACAAGAAACACAGTCGTGCCTATGGTGCACCAACTTGATTGCAACACATAAGCTCCCTGCGCCATGTGTAAACCAAGTAAAACCTAAAAAATTGGCGTAGGTGCATTCCTACTTACCACAACAATATGTCATGCAAGATTTCCCTACGCCGCGCCAAAGTCCCCTTCTGCACGCCTAAAGTTGGTGCTACATGCAATAAACCTGCACCCTTTGGCACACCAAACTTCCATGTTGCAAGTCAAATACTTGTGCCATAGGTGCACCCTACCCCCATCAACACCAACATTACTTGTGACAAGTATAAAACTACATAACGGCACAGGCACATCCTCGCTTACAATAACAAATAATGTCATATGTAGAATCCTTGCGCCCTGCACCGTTTGGCGCTAATTTTTTCCTTGTAACACTCCGATTCAGTGCGCCATTCTAATAGCTTTGTAGCCTGTAGTGTTCCTACACCCTGCGCCCTGAGGCCTTAAAATTGTTAACTCCTCATTTTATTCTGTAGTGCTTTAATGGAAGATTTGACATCTAATATGGCTTTCTGGTGTTGGACTTCTCTTCTTCTTCTTGCAGATCAGCAACTGAGCTCGAATCCATATATGTCTACATCAAGCAAGAAGCCAACCAAGTCAAAGGGTAAGGCTAAGCTTACAGAAGAAGAGATGAAGTATAAATACCAGAGGGTCAGAATGTCGGAGTCCCAGTCAGAATGTGACCTGGACATAAGAGACTCTGAACTCGGTCACATCGACATGGAGGATTTCTGGGCCAGAACCAGGAGAGTCATAGGAAGTCCTTGGATGGAAAAGCTGGTGGGTAGTGGACTACATTTTGCTGAGGGAATCCCCATCAGTGTAGTAAACAATGAATTTATGATGGTAGTGGCCAGCTATTACAACAAAGACATAAGGTGTGTAGAAAATGAAAAGGGTGAGGTCGTAATCAACCTCACTTCCTGGAACTTTGAAATCATTCTAGGCATCCCTCACCACCGACACTTTATGGCTGTAAGCCAAGAGGACTGCACCAAGGCATGGGAGGACAACGAAGACAAGTGCATACAGCTAATGAACAAAGTGTACTTGAAAAATAAGAAGGTAATAACTAGATGGCCACAGGTTATTCACCGTAGTGATTTCTCTGAGGAATTAAGTGACACTATAACATTCCTTAGTAGAGTTTTTGGGCTTTCTGATGCCCATTACCTTCACAAATGGATGCTCAGGTACCTTGAAACTATGAACAAGAATGTGCCAGATCAATGATTTGAGTGGGCGGAGGTCATAAGCGGCACCATATCCAAGAAGCTCCAACAACTCACCACAATAGGGAGATTCTACATGAACTCCTACATAGTTTATGTTGTAGCCTCGGAGAGGGATTATTCGACACTGAGCTGATGCAGGGTTTGGCCCCAGGTAAAAATATATGAATACTACCTGGAGCTGAAGCTGGAGACCAACATCTCGCAGTTTACTAAAATAAATGATGCCTTTTTCTATGGCATCATCTACCTATTGAGGCCCAACATGACTCATGGTCAAACGACCAAGAGCATTATCACAGCAACAAAGAAGTGGGGGGCCTTATTTACACAATTTCCCACCTTCACCTATCTCAGGGAAGATAACTTCCTGGGTGAGCCCACTAAATTGCCAAGGTACACTGGCCCCAAGTTGGTCTTGTTGGAGCTATCTAGACAGCTCATAACATACCATGAGAAGTGCCTGAAGAGAAAGAAGGGTGGAAATCCTTTCCCCCTTACAGTGGGCAGATACACATGCATCTCTCACCATAAATCCCAGGAAATGGTTGCAGAGCTAGAACTACTCAATCTAAAGCACAACTTCCCAGCAAGGCCCACTTTTGATCCAAGGAATTACCTTCCCAAGGAAAAACTCGATCCAATCCATATTCCACAGATCGAAGACATCTATATCGACCTGTACCATGAGGTCAAACTTAGAAGGAAGGACCACTCCCGCTTGGCCTTGACAGAGATTATTCAATATGGCATGGCCATTGTTCCAAAGGGGTATCAAACTGTCGATCAAGAAGTTGATCAGGTATATCTGGATACAGACGGGGACAACTAGCCATTTGTTGTGATCGATAGAACAAAAGCACCCCAGACCATTGAAGAAATGGTCAAGGAGACATTGCGGAGGATAGAACACTGGTGCAGAATGAATGACCTTATCTACCTTAGGGTAGATTTCACTACATCCCCATTGGGTAATGTACCTATCAGGCTAAAGCATCTACCAAAGGTCAAAGGGAACGATAAAGAGGACGAATCAAGCTCTGCTTAAGAAGAATCTCCTTAAAGTTCTCCTTCTGCTGCACAAGAACAGGTTGTAAGCCTTGTATCCCCAGAGAAAGAAACGGTGGAAGGAGTTTCGATGGGCATGTCCACTCAGGGTGTTGCCCCTACTACAACTGCCTAGGTCCTTTCTATCCCTTCCCCCTCTCCTACTTCTCCTCCTCATGTGACCTAAGAAACCATTACTTTGGTCATGTCCTCTCCACCATCTTCTACTGTTCCCCCTTCCTCGTCATCCATCTTCTCTTCTCTCACGGAGCTGTCCCCCACCATTTCTTCCCTCATCTCTCAGCTCCCTTCCATTCTCATGTCTACCTCCCCTGTAGTATCCCTTCCTCCCGTGAGCACTTTCTCGGCCTCCCTCTCGATGCCACCACCAAGTGTCTCTACCCATTTCCCCTCATCCACTGCAGCTGCTCCCTCTTCTACCTCTAGTCCTGTTCCCTTAAGTCCAGTGTGGATCTCTTAGCATCTGAGCCAGTAAAAGAGGAAAGTCCCTATCACACTGATAGAATTCTCCATCATCTTGGCAAAGGGGGCTAAGAAAAAAATTCCTATAACCCGCTTCTCTCAGAGTGCGTCGGGAGAAAGAGTGATGGAGATTGCCTACCCCGATCCTTCAAAGGGTAAAAAAGATCTGTCTCCGATAGATTATATAGTGACCTAAGTCATAATGGGAACGTCTTCAGAAAGTATTCAAGGAGAGGCCATATCTGTGGTGGATGCCTTTTACAAGAAACTTCAAGAAGTAAAGGAGGAGAAGAGGTTACTAAAAGAACAAAACAAACATATTCTCCACACTCTGCAGAAAATGGGCAGTGCACCTCATACAACTCCCACTGAAACTCCTGAGGTCCTAAGTCAGGACAAGATAAATGAGTACGCCAAAATTGGTGAACAAGGTATGGCAATTTCCACTTGGAGGGATCAAATCCTCAAAGATAGCGAGGAGGTAATAGTCAAGTTCACTGAATTGTATCAGAATATCAGTCGGGCAAACAAAGATCTCTAGGGGATTGTAGGACCCATCTCCGAGGAGTTGGACCATGCAAGGCTGCAACACGAGACATTCCAGAAAATGATCGATTGCTCAGTCGATGATCTAGTGAAATTCAGCATTTTCAGTCACCCCAGGGTACCCAGCAAGATCCTTGCTTCGTTGGATTACTGGGTCGACCAGATGGAGTTCATCCTAGAAAAGATTGATAAAGTCAAGGAGGAAGCCCTAGATGCAATGCATCAAATGGAGAAAATTTTTCTGAGGATGTCTCCAGGATTTCTTACTCCTTCTTTCACCTTGAGGAAGGCAGATGAAACTTTCTGGATCTTCAAAGAGATCGTCTCGCAAGGGTTAGGGCTAGAAGCCACTTTCGACATTGAATGCATCAACAACCTTCTGGCTTGCCATGATTTTGTGGGGTTCCTGATGGAGGTAGGAAATGAATATTTTAAACTCCCTGAAAAACTCAGAGATGAGTGGGAGACCTGTGAGGTCATCGGTGATCATACGAAGGGTCTTGCCCATGATCAACTTCAGCCCATGATCAGTAAATTCATGGAATATCAGACTTAGTTCCACATCACCTCTCTCGAACAACAACAGAAGCAAGATACCCCTTCTAGCAACGAGATGACAATGAATATCTTTCTTCCTCTTGGCTTCCTTTTTCGTAAATATCTAATAGTATGTTGGTAAAAATGATGACCTCATCCATGTTGCACCATGGGATGTTGTCATCCACCAAGTTGTCCAAAGTCAACATTGACTTTTAGATATTTTATAATTAGTTGTTGGTTTCCTTTTTCCTTCTCTCTTCTCCTTCTTCTATATGTACTTGGATATATGTCATATGCTAGGGAGTGGATACTTTTTAGATGAAAAATAGAAGTAAGGAGAAAATACTTTGAGATTTTTGTAACAAAAGGGAATATTAATAAAAATATTAAGAATTTGTGCTGAATATGTGTGTTATGACCATTTAATCTTTGTTATGTCAGATTTATGTGTTTATTCTGTTGAATCTATCTCTACTTTTCTGTCATTTATTCAAAAGTATTGCTTTGTTCATCTATGCAAGTAAGTTTGGCTCTATTTACTACCAGTCCAAAACATAGAACCTCTAACCTTTCTACTTTGGAATTCATTTCTTTTCTCCCTTCATATCTCTTCTATCTCCCCACCTTGTTTCTTTCCCTTCTTCTCACAGTGGGAAATACCTCTACTAGGATGAGATCCCAACCCCCAAAGTTAGAATATTGTGAGACTTGCACAGATTCCTGCTGCTAGAATAGCAATAAACTAGTTTTGCTTTATTGACTCAAAGAGGGGCTATGCCCTACACACTGTTGGCTTGTCTATCCACAGATCTGTCCACCTGACAGATTTCCAGACCAACACCTACAAACATAACACACCCCTTTTTGCCATGGACACACCTATTTGGGACATCAACCATCTCATACCTAAGGTGTTTTATCCCCCCTTCATAGTTTCAAACCTATCACGATATTACCCACTTCCCATTTGATCCTATTATTTCTATCAACCACAGGACTATGTCGCAAGTATGATCTATCATGAGCATGCACATAGCTTCACCTTTGGAACAACCCAACCTGCAAGGTCTTTTAGGGGCTTGAGGCTCATTGCACCTACCCCTGGTTTGCGCCTCGATGGTCCATCCCAATTTGGCCGCATCACCAACCCTATTACAGTTTCCTATTTTTTTAACAGTTGACCTCCTCCAAACCACAACCCCTAATTCTGTCCACTTACACATACCTTCACCTATAAATCTATATTTTAAACTATAGCCACTCACCCTTACCAATCAACCATACCTCTACCCATTTACCCATTGACCTATACCCTTTGACCCTACCTATCTACCCACACCTATTTACCCCTACCCATGTACCCATTGACCCATACCCTTTGACCCTACCCCTACACATTTACCTATCTACTTGTACCCTTTAACCCCACCCATTTACCTGCACCCATGACCCATACCCCTTAACCTTACTTATTTAACCATATCCATCACCCGTACCCCATATCCGTACCTACTCACTCATAACCCGTACCCATTTCCCTTACCCACATACCCATGAGCACCACCTACCCCAACCCGACTAACCACCCATTCTTTCCTTCTCCCCAGCCTAAGGGAGAACTACATTGGTCTGAGGCACCTCTTTGTCGGGGCTATGTAGGTAGCACTTCGGGGGCATGGGGCCCTTGGAGGTTAGCTCGATCATCACCATAACCTTCTACACCTCTTCTCCCTCGCAATCGTTCCCTTCTCGCCTCTTGGCTAAATATTCCTATCACATGCTAGTCTAAGTTAGTTTCTAATCTATCATCAAATAAATAGAAATTAATAAATGTAACACTCTGAACTGTTGTTACTTCCTCCTGAGCATTCAAGTGTTGATATATGATTTCTTCTGTAAAAGGATGTGTTCCTTTGATTGTGAAGTCATGCTTGATATGTACTGTATCTTCTTTGCAATTGAAGATCTTTGACTGAGTCGGAATATGATTGGAATCTTTTATTTCTTTCATTTTTACACCTGAGTTTAATCTGATCTCGGAATGAATTATGGAGTTATCCATCTATAAGACCCAGCCTGGGATCAGTGGCATTGATCCAAGAGATGCTTTAAGTTTATTCGGGATGAACAAAAATTATAGACCTTACGCAGGTTGCAAGGTCTGAATGCGTTGAATAAGCTATTCCGGAGTCTAACTCAGACTGATCGTGTTAAATGAATTGGTTCCCGATATCGTAATATCAGGAAGGTCTTGATCGTGGGCCAGGTAATAAATTCAGATACATTTATTCAACTAGCCTATTGGCAGTGCAGGAGTGAATCCTTTTCGTGAATGTATGTTTGTAGGTTCTTATTCTGAACATTCTAAATGTTAGACCTAAACTGGATTTATTAAGGTTAATAACCTAAACCTAAACTATAATCTATGGGTTAGATTAGTGTTAATCTAACCTAGGCCTAAGCTATAAGCTAAATGTTCTAAGTTAGTAACCTAGTGCTAAGGAGGTTAGACTAAGTATTATCTTAAATCCTAACCTATGTTTCTAACCTAACTAATGAACAAGGAGGAAAGGGGACCTATGAAAGGGTGCGAGCCATGGGCGGCAGTTTCTATGGCATTAAATGGGATGGATAAGCATGAAGGACAGGGATATAGTGGAAGTTTTAAATGGCTAGCAAAAGCCGACGTGGCAGAGTCGCCAAAGTTAGAAATGGTCTTTGAATTGTTTTTATCCATCGCCAACTATGGCGGTCGGTGGCAATGGAGATTGAGCGGGAATTTTGGAGTAAATGCAATTAATGAACTCGGTCTTCGAGCTCGGGTTTCTCGGGAAGACATGCAAAATGGAAAACTGGTAGTTTGTTTGGTTTTTCATGTGCTCCGGTTTTCTCTCTGTTTGATCACTGGTTCTTCGCACCAGTCTACTTGGTGTTGCATGGCAAAAATGAGTGTAACTAGCTCTTTTCTCTGTCAAGGAAAGTTTATAAGGCATGGAAATAACAAATTATTGTTGTTGAATCTAACGTGGAAAAAGAGGAGAAGGCTCGAGCTCTTTCAGTGGTCTTCTTCGGATTTTTAAGCAATATTACCAGGCATGTTAGGCCCTAACCTTTAAAAATCTTGCTTTCTTTCAAATGATTTCATTAGAACAACTCTGTTCAAATGATTTTTGGGTTCAGTTGGTTTTTATGGTAGCCTTGTGTGATTTTGTTGCTGTATCTTCTTACTGGCTCGATTTTTCAATTAAACCCTTGACGGGTGTGTATTGTGTTTCGAACTGTTGCTCTATCTTGTTGTGTTTTGCATTTCGGTTAGATTTGAAGAAATGCTTGCAAGGAAAATACATGAAATCGGTTCTGTGGGAGTCCATGAATTGTTTTCTTGTTTGATTCTATCGATACCTTGTTGTTTTCACTTGTTGAAAAAGATACTGTTGAAATTCTTGAGTGTGCATGATATTTCGACTTCTGTATATGTTATGTTGTGAGTAATATACGTTACTGATTCTGTTGAACTTCTTGAAATGAAATTATGTCTTGGTTTCTGAAGAAGTACAGTCGTGAATGCATCATGTTATGGAATCCCATTGGAATCCTTGAGTTGATAGTATTTTGACTTCTGAAGGAGTTTTTGATGGAGAATATTACTTGGGTTCGACTTATTTTGAACTACTGATGCGTATATTATATTTTCCTCTCTATGTAAGCTTAGAGTGAATATTGTTGTATGGGCTCAGTTGGAATACTTGTTGCGAAACCAGTATTTTGCTTCTGTATAAGCCTGATTGTGAATATTTATCATTATTGGCACGGTTGGAATCCTGAATATATATATTTATCTTGTATATCAGCTTCTGTAGAAGCTTTATCGTGAATACTGTATGATTTTGGATATGGTGGGAATCCTTGAATAGATAGAGTTTTTTAACTGTTACAGAGGTTTAATTGAGAATACTATATGGGATTGATTCCTTTTTTATTCCTGGAAAGTTAATATGCGTTTCTACCTTTGAAGAAGTTCAATCGTGAATACTGTATGTTATTGGTATAGTTAGAATTCTTGAATTTGATATGAAACTTGTATCTTTCTACTTCTGTAAAAGTTTATTTGAAGAATACCACATGGGTAAGATTCCTTTTAATCCTGGAGGTGTATATTATGTTTTCCTTTATGAATAATCTCAGTTATGGATACTGTTGCTATGGAATCAGTTGGAATCCTTGATATGTGACTGGTGTTCCTACTTCTGTGTAAGCCCTGTTATGATTTCGGTTCGATACTGACTCAGTGAGAGTCCTTGAAAGGTGTCTAGTATTTTTAATTTCATTCAAAGTTGGGTTATGAATGTTGTTGTTATTATGAATACTAAATGTTATCAACTCCGGTGGAGACGCTGATAAGTAATTTATGTTGTAACATTTGTAGGAGTTCTTGCTGTGAGTACTTTTAGTATTCTTGATTTGTTGTCATACGAATTCAACTTCAATTGAAATAAGTATTGGTTGAATTTGACACTGTTGGAGCCCATGTTATGTTGTATGTTGGCTTGATTCTCGATTTTTGTCCTTGTTGTGTTTTAGTAGGGATTAAATTGAACTGAATGTTGATGTGAGTTTCGACTCAGTGGGATTGTTCTTGTGTTTGAACATGATTACGTCTTCTGTTAGCATGAATATCTAGTCGTGAGCTTGACTGAACTAAAGAGTTGATAAATGTACCTTGACAAGTGATGGCATTGAATATTTTCTTGTTTGTTGATTAGTATGGAAGGTTATGTGGAGTCTATTTGATAGATTATTCATCACTGCCTTGGCGTGAGAGCTACTGTACTGCTAGTAAGCTACAGGAAGTTGTTTTATTTAAATTTTAACAAAACTGTGGTTCTTCTTGTGGCTCGTTTGACTTATTGGTATGCGTATAAGGTGAATGCTTTACTCTCGAGGAGACGGTATAGTCATGAGCTTGTTTGAAGGGAAATATGAATGACTCGTTTTCTTTCTCTTCTGTTGTAAAGTATATGTTGATATATTTTTATCTAACTATTGGAATTGATTCAACCTACTGATGGAATCATGAATGGTTATGATATTCATTTTACTATGTTGAATGTAATGGTCTGTCTGATGTTTGCTGTCCTTGGGATTCTGATGGATAGTTGTTTTGGATACTTTTGTTCTTCTTGATCTCTAATATTTTTGATGAAATATTTAAAAAGTATCTAGGACTATTTAGTAACGATAATATGAGTTACGCGTTTATAGTCATGTTTGGATTACAAGAGCATAATCTGAAATATGTTTACATGTTTGGTGAATTGATTTCATTTAAACAGGGTGTTTAATGAAAACAATTGGTGGATTGCAATTGTTTTAAGAGTTAGTGCTTATCATGCTCAGTTCATCGAACTGACCCATGTTGACAATTTTTGCAGATGGTTGCCGTAAGTGGTAAAAGCACGCAGATCTGATAGGATGTTCAGATTGTTTAATTTGGTTTTATGATGAATTACAGATTGATTCTCTAAATGTACTATATGAGGAAAGATGTTCTTTTTCTGATGAGTATTGTATCAAATATGCTGAATGCATAAAATGTATTTGATTAGCTTGAAGGGAATGAAAAGAGATATTTGTTACTTATGTGTTTGTTTTTGTATCTTGATAGTTTGACCTTCTTCGGTTCAAATGATCTTGAGAGCATTGTTATTATTGTATAATTTGGAGACTTTTGTGATTAACAATGTAAGCTTGTAAGAATATGTGACTGAATACTTATAATTGTTTAGTAGTTCTAGTATGTTCTATCTAAAGCTAAATTGGAATTTAGATCACTGTCTTTCTGGAAGCTAGGGTTAAAATAAACCTGAGCAGGAAGCTAAACAAGCTGAATAAATTATTACTTCCTAGTCTTGATCTAAGTCAAGACGACGTTTAATTGGATTCTTAATCACTATATCTCGATATTAATAAGTAAGATATAAATTCAGTTATGAGAACTGATATAAACCTAAAAAGGGTTTGGTTGGCAATCTCATGTAAAGATTATGGGTTATTGTCCAATTTCGTTGATTTAAGAATTATGTATATTCTATGAACTCCTTGAAGGAACCTCTAGTCCTAATAACTTCTCTTGTGTAATGGGTTTTACTAAGGAAAGTATTTCTAAGGTGAGGAACCCAGGGATTGGGAAAGACTACCCTTAAGGGAGCGTCTTATGGTATAATTTTAACTCAACGTATGTAGCACTTATTAATAAGTAGATCTTTTTGAGGTAGATTTATAGGTTGATGGCACAAGTCAACTGCAGGGTTGTACCTTCGAGAAGATTAGGATCTTCTCGAAGATACAATAGTGCAGGTGACTTATGACGACACCCTTTGCATTGATCGTTAAGATTTACACCTTAAACTCGAACCAGTTACTCTGGGACTGATTAGGAATGTGGTCACGTTATAAGGCTGCCTTAGGAGACTCGGGGTATCTTGACACACTGGTTTAACTAGGGTTGACCCAGTATGTCAGCGTATCCCTAGTCCTCGGGAGCATCCATATAACGTTGTCACCTTGCTGATCTGCTCCCGAGTGAATAACTTGGGATAGGAGAGACTGACAGAAGTCAGTATAAGACATTCTACATAACATAGGAATGGGGTGAAGGACGTATTCCAGATTGACGAGTATGCCGTCAAGGAATACGAGACATAAGTAGTATGTTTCAAATCTTTGGCCAAAGTATCGCAAGCTGCTGATTGCGTTGTCCTAAGTCACCTAGTCTAAGGGATGAGATGCCAATGAATAATGGTAACAATTATTCAGATAGGTTCCTTGGATAGAGCATTCTAAATCCCAGATTAGGGAAGAGAACCGCAAGAGTATTGTGTTAAAATAAAAATGCCAACTCTTTGATACTCATGAATAGATCGGTAGATTACCGAGTCATGGAATGAATAGATCGGAAGTACTCCGAGTCATTACAGCTGCATATGGTTATCTGTTATAAGAATGGTTGTTTTGATTTGTGAGTTCTAAATTATGTATTTAGAACCAGGAAGCATTTATCAAAAAAAAAATTTACTTGTTCTAATGTATAATAATGAGGATGTTACATCTTGGTATCAGAGCTGAAGGTTGCAGCTCTTGGGCCTATTGTGTCCATAATCTGATAAGAACCTGAATTTTCTTGTAACAGAAAATGGTTAGAACAAGGGGGAACATTGCGAATAATGCTCCACCTGAAGGAGGGGCGGCAACAACCCAAAAGCTTGATGAGATCCTTGCTGCCCTGTTGGACACAAGAGATCGTTTAGCTGTACTTGAACAGCAGGTGATGGGAAATGAGGAGGATGAAGAAGCTGGTAATAACAATCAACAACCTCCTGAGGACAACCCCAATATGGGTGTTGATATTAATGCTGGAAATGCACCTGTCCAACCAAAAAACAAAAAGGCCAGGTTGGCAGCAGAACTCACTAATGATATAAAAAGGATAAGCCCACCTAAGTATGATGGCACCACATTAGGAGATGGAGCTGAGAACTGGCTCAGCGAAATGGAGAAGTACTTTGCAATAAGAAACTTCTCAGAGGAAACCAAAGCTATTTGGGGAGCCTATCAGCTTTCCCACGAAGCATCTTCATGGTGGGATAGCCGTAAAGATGAACTAAATATTGATGAGACCAATATTACTTGGGATCAATTTAAAGGCTATTTTAGGCAACGTTGGCTGCCACAACTTTTCTATGATCAGAAAATGACAGAATTCCAGAATTTAGCTCAAGGGAAGCTAACGGTAACTGAATACTGGGAGCGGTTTACAAAACTCCTCAAGTATGTACCGCAGTATCAAACTGATGAGAATTTCAGAATACGGAAATTCATCATGGGATTGAATCCCGTGATAGGGGGAGAGGTCGATGTTCACAGTCCAACCACTATGGAAGGAGTTGTTGAAAAGGCCATAAGACAAGAACATAAATTAAAGGCTATTTCTGCTCATAAGGAGGAAGTGCGGAAGAAGATTGCAAACCCTTCTTCAACCTCTCTTGCACCCAGAAAGGGACCATGGAAAAAGTTTGGAAACAAAAGTAAGTTTCCAGGTGATAATAATAAGAAAGCAGTAGCAAATAAGCCTGCTGGAAATGTAAGGGATAATTTTGCCAAAAATTATAACAATGGGCAGAAGCCCTACAGAGGACAACGTGACAATTACAAGGCTGGAGGAAATTTTGAGCCTAAAAAGGGGACCTGTAGGAGGCTGCTACAATTGTGGCAAATACCACTATGAAAATCAGTTCCCTTTGAAGAAGGATGATCGTAATCAGCAGCATAAGATACATGCTGCAGTAGCAGACAAACAAGCTGAAAAGCAAGTGACACCTATAGAAGTTCCGGGTAAGTTATTTGGCATACCTGTCACTATTCTTTTTGATACAGGAGCTACTGAATGTTTCATTTCTAATAAACTTGCTTCTAAACTTAAAAGAAAAGCTGGAAAAATGGATAAATCTTGGACTGTACAGTATGGTAATAACTTTGTTCATACAGTGAGTATGTGTCTTTTTGGGGCAGTCCTTGACTTACCTAACTTTTCCATGGAAGTTGACCTCTATGTTACACCTTTGGGATCGTATGACATTATCATCAGTGTCAATTGGTTAGCTGAACATAAAGCAAAAGTAGATTGCTATGAAAAGAACATAAAATGTTTAGATGATCAGCTAGAAACAACAGAGATTCAAGGTGTGAAATGGGAGATTTCAGTTAGGAAAATGTCAGCTATGCAGCTTAAAAAGGCTAAAAACAAAGGATGTACCCTTTATGCAGTAAAGATATCTGAATTTTCAGAAGAAGATGACGATTCCATGAAACGATTTCCTCTGCTACAAAGTTTCAGGGATGTTTTTCTGGGGGAATTACCAGGGTTACCACCCAAGAGGGAATTTGACTTCACCATCGAAATCAAACCAGGAACGGAACCTATTTCCAAAGCACCTTATCGGATGACTACTACAGAGTTATTTGAGCTTAAGGCACAATTGTAAGAACTTTTGTCTAAAGGTTTGATTAGACCAAGTGTTTCACCTTGGGGAGCGCCTGTAATATTTGTGAAAAAGAAGGATGGAACACTTAGGCTATGTATTGATTATCGAATGTTGAACAAAGCAACAATCAAGAACAGATATCAACTTCCAAGGATCGATGATCTATTTGATCAGATGCGTGGGGCAGCGGTCTATTCTAAGATAGATCTTCGATCTGGTTATCATCAGTTAAGGATTAGAGAAGAAGATATTCATAAAACAGCTTTCCGAACAAGGTACGGACATTATGAATTCATGGTTCTACCCTTTGGATTAACTAATGCACCCGCAGCTTTTATGAACTTAATGAATGATATCTTTCAAGAATATTTGGACAAGTTTGTACTTGTATTATTGGATGATATTCTCATTTATTCTAAAAGCGCTGAGGAGCACAATGAGCATTTGAAGATAGTTTTGGGAATTTTGAGAAAAATAAAGTTGTATGGTAAGTTATCCAAATGTTCTTTCTTTGATTCAGAAGTTCACTATTTGGGTCATGTCATAAGTAAAGAAGGAATTGTTGTAGATCCTTCAAAAATAGTGGCAATAACTGAGTGGCTTGCACCAAAGAATGTGCATGAAGTAAGAAGCTTCATGGGTCTTGCTGGTTACTATAGAAAATTTGTTAAGGATTTTTCTAAAGTGGCTGCACCGATAACTTCATTGCAGAAGAAGGATAAGAAATTTATTTGGAATGATAAGTGCAAAGCGGCTTTCAAAAGTCTGAAAGGTCAGTTGACTTCTGCACCTATATTAGCTGTACCAGACCCTAATGGGAGCTTTACTGTTGTAACGAATGCTTCTAGGGAAGGCCTTGGAGGTGTTTTGTTACAAAATGATCAAGTCATAGCATATAAAATTAGAAAACTTAAGTTACATGAGCTGAATTATGCTCCTCATGATTTGGAGCATGCTACCATTGTTCATGCGCTTCAAGTCTGGAGACACTATTTACTTGGGAAACCTTTTGAGTTGAAAAATGATCACTTAGGACTGAAATATATTTTCACTTAGCCTAATTTGAATGCTAGAAGAATGATCACTTAGGACTCAAAGGGAAGGAGAATAGAGTAGCAGATGCTCTAAGTCGTAGGAAGCACATTTCTTCTCTTATAACATTAAGAACTTAGTTCAAGGATGAGGTAAAGAGTGCCTCAGAATCATATGCATACTTTCAGCAAGTAAAAGTAGCGCTTGCTGCAGAACCTAATGATGAAAGGTATAAAGGTTTTCATTTTGATAATGAAGGAATTTTGCTTTATGAAAACAGGGTATACGTACCTATGTTGAATGATTTGAGAAAGAAGTTGTTAGCAAATTTCATAATTCTCCTTTCTCTGGACACCCGGGTATCACAAAAATGCTTGTTGATCTGAAACAACAATACTTTTGGAAAGGTATGAAAAAGGATGTCATTGATTTTGTGACTCATTGTTTGGAATGTCAGCGGGTTAAGGCAGAACATATGCACCCTACTGGACTGTTATATCCTCATAGCGTACCGCAGTACAAATGGCAAGTAATAACCATGGACTTTGTACAAGGGTTACCCATGTCCAGGAATAAACATGATGTTATCCTGGTAGTTGTAGATAAACTAACTAAGGTAGCTAATTTCATCGCTGGAAATCTAATGGATGATTCACCAGTGCTGGCCAAAAGATTCGTACAATTTTTTTTTAGATTGCATGGTGTACCAGAATTGATTATATCTGACAGGGATCTAAGAATGACATCAAGGTTTTGGCAAACGCTTAATACAGCTCTTGGAACGAAACTAAACTTCAGTTCTGCATATCATCTGGAAACGGATGGACAAACTGAGAGGGTAAATCAAGTGTTGGAGGACATGTTGCGAATGTATTGTATGGATCAACAGTATAAATGGGAAGAGTATCTTCCATTAGTTGAATTCGCATACAACAACACTTATCACTCATCTCTTAAAATGGCACCATTTGAAGCACTTTATGGAAGGAAGTGCAGAACTCCTGTTAGCTAGGATAGTGTTGAGGATAGAGTGGTAATTGGACCAGAGATTCTCACAGAAATGGAACAGCAAGTTAAGCTGATTCGTGAACGATTAAAGGAAGCAGCGGATAGGCAGAAGAGCTATGCTAACCTTAAGCGGGTTGATCGAAGGTTTGAGCTTGGTGAGAAGGCTTTTCTTCGTGTTAAACCCAGAAAGAGTTCTATAACTTTTGGCAAGGCTGCCAAGTTGTCACCTTGATTTGTGGGACCTTTCAAAATTATAGAAATAATCAATCCTGTAGCTTATTGATTAGCATTACCACTTGCTTTATCTTGCATGCATGATGTTCTTCATATTTCTTTGCTTAAGAAATACATTTCAGATCTGTCACATCTTTTAAATTGGAATTCCTTGCAAGTCCAAGACCTAGGAATAATCGTGGTTAAACCCACAAGAGTGTTGGAAACTCACCAATTGCATTTGAGAAATCATGAAATACAGCAATGTAAGGTCCAGTGGGACCAGTTTAACGAAAAAAGTGCAACTTGGGAAAATCTGGAAGAGATGAAAATTGCTTTTCCTTTTCTTTTTCAACAGAATGAAATCTGTTGACAAAACATTTCTTTTATGAACTTATATTTTTTAAGTTTATATGAAAGCCAGATGGAGGCAAACATTATTCAGGTTGAATAAAATGTGTTGTGACATTGATTTCTGGAACTATTCAAGTTATAAATAGTTGCATTGTTTTGTGCACTAAAAAATTGGTTGACCTGAAGGTTAATTGAATATGCAATCATCGGGACGATGACTCTTTTAGGAGGGAAGCATGTAACACTCTGAACTGTTGTTACTTCCTCTTGAGCATTCAACTGTTGATATATGATTTCTTCTGTAAAAGGATGTGTTCCTTTGATTGTGAAGTCATGCTTGATATGTAATGTATCTTCTTTGCAATTGAAGATCTTTGACTGAGTCGAAATATGATTGGACTCTTTTATTTCTTTCATTTTTACACCTGAGTTTAATCTGATCTCGGAATGAATTATGGAGTTATCCATCTATAAGACCCAGCCTGGGATTAGTGGCATTGATCCAAGAGATGCTTTAAGTTTATTCGGGATGAACAAAAATTATAGACCTTACGCAGGTTGCAAGGTATGAATGCGTTGAATAAGCTATTCCGGAGTCTAACTAAGACTAATCGTGTTAAATGAATTGGTTCCTGATATCGTAATATCAGGAAGGTCTTGATCGTGGGCCAGGTAATAAATTCAGATACATTTATTCAACTAACCTATTGGTAGTTCAGGAGTGAATCAGGGAAAATTTTAGTGGCGAATATTTGTAATATGGCGAATATTCCATTTTTGAAAATTTTGAAAAGGTGAATTTTTTGGCACGGGCCAGTGACCTGTTCGCCTAAAAATTACACTTTAATTTTTCTAGGGGTCGGCTTTGCCTACCCTTGAAAAATATCCCCTATATAAACCTAGATTATTCACCAGGTAGAACACTTCTACTTCACATTTTTCAATAATATGATATATCCCGTATTATAGACATGCGACAAGGGGGTAAGTTATTGATGCGCAACAAGGAGGGTTTGTAGACAAGGAGATACTGTAGATATTGACGCATAGTAGACGCATGACAAAGATTTTGTTGACGAGCGACATGGAGTTTTTTCGATGAGCAAGAAGAGGGCAGAGGTTGCAGACGCGCGACAGGATATTTGCTGTCCCACGTCAATAGACCTTAGTGACGCGCGTCACTAAGGCCTGTGACGCGCGTCAATAGGCCTTAGTGACGCGTGTCAATAGGCCTTAGTGATGCGGGTCACTAAGGCCTATTGACGCGCGTCACTAAGGCCTATTGACATGCGTCACAGGCCTTAGTGACGCGCGTCAATAGGCCTTAGTGACGCGCGTCAACAGGCCTTAGTGACGTGCGTCACTAAGGCCTATTGACGTGCGTCACAGGCCTTAGTGATGTGTGTCAATAGGCCTTAGTAACGCATGTCAATAGGCCTTAGTGACGCATGTCACTAAGGCCTATTGACGCTCGTCACTAAGGCCTGTGATGTGCGTCACTGTATTTTTTTGACGCGCGACAAGGAGGTACAACAGATATTGACGCATAGCAGACGCACGACAAAGAGTTTGTTGATGTGCGACACGGAGATTTTTTGATGAGAAAGCAGAGGTCGGAGGCTGCAGACGCGCGACGGAAGATTTTGGTGTCGCGTGTCAAAAAATGCAGTGACGCGTGTCAATAGACCTTAGTGATGCGCGTCAATAGACATATGACGCGCGTCACTAAGGTCTATTGACACGCGTCACTGCATTTTTTGATGCGCGACAGCAAAATCTCCCGTCGCGCGTCTGCAGCCTTCTGTCGCAGTGCTTGATAATCAGGTGAAATTGTTTCATACAACCCCCAAAAAATTTGACTTCCCGTGAAACCAGTTCTGGGGATATTCGCCAGGTATTCTCCACCTCTGATTTCCAGGAGGTCTCTTAAAATGAACCCTGGAGTGAATCCTTTTTGTGAATGTATGTTTGTAGGTTCTTATTCTGAACATTCTAAATGTTAGACCTAAACTAGATTTATTAATATTAATAACCTAAACCTAAACTATAATCTATGGGTTAGATTAGTGTTAATCTAACCTAGGCCTAAGCTATAAGCTAAATGTTCTAAGTTAGTAACCTAGTGCTAAGGAGGTTAGACTAAGTATTATCTTAAATCCTAACATATGTTTCTAACCTAACTAATGAACAAGGAGGAAAGGGGACCTATGAAAGGGTGCGAGCCATGGGCGACAGTTTCTATGGCATTAAATGGGAAGGATAAGCATGAAGGACAGGGATATAGTGGAAGTTTTAAACGGCTAGCAAAAGCCGACATGGCAGAGTCACCAAAGTTAGAAATGGCCTTTGAATTTTTTTAATCCATCGCCAACTATGGCGGTTGGTGGCAATGGAGATTGAGCAGGAATTTTGGAGTAAATGTAATTAATGAACTCAGTCTTCGAGCTCGGGTTTCTCGGGAAGACATGCAAAATGGAAAACTGGTAGTTTGTTTGGTTTTTCATGTGCTCCGGTTTTCTCTCTGTTTGATCACTCGTTCTTCGCACCAGTCTACTTGGTGTTGCATGGAAAAAATGAGTGTAACTAGCTCTTTTCTCTGTCAAGGAAAGTTTATAAGGCATGGAAATAACAAATTATTGTTGTTGAATCTAACATGGAAAAAGAGGAGAAGGCTCTAGCTCTTTCAGTGGTCTTCTTCAGATTTTGAAGCAATATTACTAGGCATGTTAGGCCCTAACCTTTAAAAATATTGCTTTCTTTCAAATGATTTCATTAGAACAACTCTGTTCAGATGATTTTTGGGTTCAGTAGGTTTTTATGGTAGCCTTGTGTGATTTTGATGTTGTATCTTCTTACTGGCTCGATTTTTCAATTAAACCCTTGACAGGTGTGTATTGTGTTTCGAACTGTTGCTCTATCTTGTTGTGTTTTGCATTTCGGTTAGATTTGAAGAAATGCTTGCAAGGAAAATACACGAAATCGGTTCTATGGGAGTCAATGAATTGTTTTCTTGTTTGATTCAGTCGATACCTTACTGTTTTCTGTTAGGATAAATTTTATTATCCTATTATTTAATTATACATAGGTTAATTATTTAATTAATTTTAAATAATTATATTGTTATATGGTTAATCAACCATATTTGTTTGTATTCAGATTGTTATATTGTTTTAAACAATATATTTGTCTTTATGTAATTTTGCTTCCTGGATGTTATTGGAAGCTTGTTTATTCTGGTTTTTGGTTGCACCTGTGCAACTCATTTTCCCAGATGTATTTGGCTGTGCAATATCTATAAATATTGCAGCCCATCCTTTGTAATTTTTTACTGATTGAGATCAATAAAATCTACACAGGCTTCCGTCCCTGTTTCTCAATCAACATTTGGTACCAGAGCGAAATTTTGGCCCTGTGAAGGTGTGGAAGAGAGAGCAGCAGAGAGAGAGGAGATTGGAGACGTGTTTGCAGCTTTTGAGAGCCTGTGCAGCCTCGTGCAAACTCCCAGCCCCATCCCTGCCTCCCCCACATCCACTTGTTCCTTCCAGGTACTTGGAAGGCAAATTTTTTTTGCACTGGTGCACTCAGCACCAGGCAAAATTAGCTACATGTATTGGAAATAATATTTTTTTTCCCAATAAAGATTTTTTATCTACTGTATGTGGAGGTTGTTTTGCTTGTTTTTGGAGGTCTTTCTGTGCACCTGCAGTGAACAAACAAGCAAAAACAAAAGTGATCAATACACAGAGCAAAGAAAATAAAAAAAAGGAGGCGCCCTGCACAAAAAATATACAGTGGAAGAGGAAGAATAAGCAGCCAGGGAAGGAAGAACAGCAAAAATGCGGCCTGTACAATGCGTGGCATGATAAAAAACGTGGCCAGAGGTGAAAAAAAGAGTTTTTTTTAGCATATGCGCCCATTCTCTGTCCCTGCGCGGCCTGCATCAAGGAAGCGTTTTTTTTTGAGTTAAAAACCCTCTTCTCCTCTCACCCACGCCCTTTGCTGTCCCCCACGGCCTGTACATGCAATACAGTGTGTGCAAAGCTTAAATACGTGCCCAAGCAAGGAAAAACGTGCCATTTTTGTCTCCCACGGCCTGTACAAAGGCATACAACAGCAAAAACGCGCCCAACAGTAAAAAAACGCGGCCTGTTCAAGCTCTTTCATTAAAAAACGTGACCTGCATTGTAGATGGAGCAAGAATCGAAGAAATAATCAAAAAAAGGAAGATACATACAGTAAATACGGCCTGTATAGTGCGTCCCAAGGGAAAAAACGCGCCCCAGGAGAAAAAAAATGCGCCCAAACACTAAAACACGCGGCCAAAGGAAGGAGAAAATGTGGCCTGAGCGAGAAAATGCGGCCTGAACAAGGAGAAAATGCTTCAGATCCGTTTTTTGGGCAACTACAACCCTAAAAACGCCCCTTCACCAGCATGCGCCACGTGGCATCCATTTTCCAAGAGGTAAGTCAATTTATTTGTCAATAAATACAAATTGCTTCCTTCCCTAGTCCAAGTGCCCCAGGTGGCCAAGTTGGTTAGTGCATGTGCCTTAGGAGTGAGAGGTTTGAGGATAAAATCCCACTAAAAACACTCAAAAACTCTCCTTTTGCATCTGGCGGATTTTTTTGGTGGAACTACTAAATTTAGTAGGCTTTTTTGAATTTAGTTACAGCTAACTAAATTTAGCGGAGAAATCCCTAACTTAGGGTAAAAATATTTTTTTCTCCTATTTGGTCTGTTTTCTCATTCCAGACATTTTTTACAAAAGGAGACCCACTTAAAAATTGCATTTTCAGCTATTTTTTTGCAATTTTTAGCATTTAGGGTTCAGGAGGCCACCAGGACCCCGAAACTGTAATTTTTTTCCTGTCATTCAAATTGTATTGTATATTGTACTAATTTACAGGTTGCCATAGTCAACTGCAAAACTTTGTAACTTCTCAGAAACTGGCAGAATTGTAATTAAAAATAGTAAATATTGTTCTGTAACACTCACGAGATCCTAGATCTCATTCGCAGCATTCGGTATATACAGTGCCTTTGGGAAGCGCTTACGGGTAAAGCCGTCGCGACTACTACTGCACTTAACGCCTAATATAGCTGCAACAACATCGTCTGGGCATCGTCCCTATAAATCGACGGGGAGTAATATGGTCACAGTGCACACACTATGAACCATCCCATCAGTCTATGAACAATTGCAAGACATAAATCCGGATTGAGAAATTATCTGAGTATATAGTGAAGTTACACGTGCGTATGAGAATATTTCTTTGAGCCAGTGTCAATAATCACACAGACCCCATCAGTACTGTCTTGGTACCACGTATCGAATTCTTTCACGTACGTTAACGCCTCTTTCACGTACCGCCGGGTATATAGAAAGGGCGAGCTTCTTCCACGTACCGACGGGTATATCGGAAGGGCGCGTATATAGAAAGGTTTGGTATATCAGACTGACGGTATATAGATTGGGAGACCTTATACCTGGAGTGATAAGAGCCAAACCCTGTCAGTGATCTCTGTAAAATGGGCACCAATGCCCCCAAATTTTTTCTTCCGGATTCACAATTGCTCAAAGGAAGCAACTATACTACTTGGAAGACAAAAATCAAAACACAACTTGAGTTTGAAGAAATATGGCCTGTTGTGATTGGTACTCTAACCAGATCACCAAAGGATGCAACACAACAATGACAATTTGATAGAGCAGATCAGAAAGCAAAGCTCATCATTTTGTTTGGAGTGTCCGACGA
The DNA here is from genome assembly GCA_019776745.2 of Taxus chinensis. Taxonomy (NCBI): domain Eukaryota; kingdom Viridiplantae; phylum Streptophyta; class Pinopsida; order Cupressales; family Taxaceae; genus Taxus; species Taxus chinensis. The sequence continues at coordinate 54,495,963 of CM034151.1, forward strand.
TGTGCAAGCCCACATTCGAGATGCCACATCAGCAAAAGAAGCGTGGGATAAGCTGAGCACAATATATGAGGCCAAGAACAAGAATGTCATACTCAATTTGCAGAGTCAGTTACATACATTGAAATTCAAACAGAATGAGAAAATTGAAGCCTTCCTAAGAAGAGTTGTAAAATTGAGGGCTTCACTTCTAGCCCTAGGAGAAGAGGTCAAAGATGAGTCTCTAGTTCCCATTGTTCTGAGAGCTCTCCCTTCTTCTTACCAAATTTTTGTCACAACTCTAAACTTGTCAGATACGACAATTAGTTTTGACAAGTTAGTAAACCTACTGCAACAAGAGGAAGCAATGCACAACAAGGATGATGAAGAGGAGCAGGCACTGTCTTCACATCAAAAATGGAAAGGAAAAGGTAAAGGTAAACCTAAATCCTATCAGAAGTCCCCACATCAAAATCAGTATCATGGGGACAATCAACAGAAGAAGCGATGTCCCATTTGCAAAAGAGGACATGACTTGCAAGAATGTTGGTTTAACACATATAAGAAAGGTTGATCAAGAAAATATGGACCTCAACAACAACAAACTTACAAGGGACATTCAAACAACTATCACGGGCAGAAAAAGGGGAACTGGAAAAGAAGACCCCACCAGCAAGGTAATATTGCTGAGTAACAAGATCAGTCAGACAATGAAGACTTCTTGTTCACTGCTCGATCAAGTGAACCATCCACGTCATCTAGTGACGTCTGGTATGTTGATTCGGGAGCCACTTGACACATGACTGGCCACAGAGACTGGTTTATTTCAATGAGGGACACGCCATCGAAAAATCATGTTTCGTTGGGAGATGATTCTTCATATACAGTTCAGGGGATTGGAAACATTTCTCTACCCCTTGGTTCACGCAACTGCAGATTATCAGATGTTCTATATGTCCCTAGGTTGACAAAGAATCTTCTTTCGGTCAGTCAACTCCTAGATCACAACCTGAAAATTGACTTTGATAGTCAATCCGGCAAGAAAATGTGTCTGATTCGAGATAAATCCAGAGGCTCGAAAATAATTGCAAAAGCCTCAAATGTGGGACGAATGTTTCAACTTGATTTCATTCACAAAAATGATCAAGCACTTGTGGCTAAAAACTCCACCTCAGCTTAGTTGTGGCATTGGATATTTGGTCATGTAAGTTTCAAATATCTCGACACACTTCGCCGGTGTAATATGGTACATGGGCTACCATCTCTTCAGAAGGATATAGACAAGTGTCCTCATTGCTTAGCAGGGAAACAACACAGAGTTTCATTCCAAACGAGTACTTTTCGAGCTCATGGTAAACTTGACCTGGTTCATACCGATCTGTGCGGTCTAATGCAGCCAAGTCATTCAGGGTTCTAGTACTTCATGCTCTGTGTTGATGACTATTCACGCAAAATGTGGATTTTCTGTCTTTGCAAGAAAAGTGAAGCCTTTGAAACGTTCAAAAAGTTCAAAGTGGCAGTTGAGAAAGAAACTGGTCGTCACATCAGAACTCTCCGCTCAGATCGAGGGGGGGAATTCACCAGTGATGAGTTTAGAGACTATCTACAAACTCACGGGATTCGTCGACAAATGCCTCCTCCACACACACCGCAGCAAAATGGTGTTTTCGAGAGAAGAAATCGTACTATCATGGAAATGGTGCGATGCATGATCGATGATTCCGAACTTGCAAAGACATTTTGGGCAGAAGCAGCAAAAACAACAGTGTATTTGTTAAACAGAGCGCCCACAACTGCTCTTGACGGAATTACACCACAAGAAGCATGGTCAAAAAGGAAACCATCCATTGCACACCTCAGAGTATTCGGGAGTAAAGCCAGCATGCACATACCCAAACAGAATAGAAAGAAATTGGACATGAAGTCACAAAATCTCATCTTCATTGGATATAGTGAAGAGACTCTTGGGTACAGACTGATGGATCCTAAGACCAGAAAAGTCTACACAAGCACAGATGTTGAGTTTTTCGAGAAGAAGGAAGTAGAGACTCCTCCTCCGGACTCGCAAGATGTAGATTTTTCACCAGTTGTAAAAACTGAAGCTAATTTTCCCTCAGAAGATGAAAGTGATGATGGGGATGATGGTGTTGATCAGATAGAACCACAACCCATGGGAACAGGTCAACGTATGCCTAAATGGTGTACAAGAACATTACGAGATGCAAGATTGGATGCTCCATCGGATACATCCACCCCTGGACCACGGACTCACAGTAAAGCAAGAGAAGAAGTTAACTTTGCTTTGATGAGTAGAGTTATTGAAACAGACGAGCCATCTACAGTCCAGGAAGCCCTACAGTCAAAAGCTTGGAAAGATGCCATGGATTCTGAATATCAATCAGTGATGAAGAATAACACTTGGCAGCTTTTCGATCTTCCACCAGGGAAGAAACCCATTGGTTGCAGATGGATATTCAAAACTAAGTACAAAGCAGATGGGACAGTGGACAAGTGCAAAGCAAGACTTGTAGCAAATGGGTACGCACAGAAAGAAGGCATTGACTATGAGGAGACATTTTCTCCCACAGCTAAGATCAAAACGATCAGGATGATCTTTTCTCTAGCTGCTCAGTTTGGATGGAAAGTTCACCAAATGGACGTAAAAAGTGCCTTCCTGAATGGAGATTTGCAAGAAGAAGTCTACATGACTCAACCTAAGGGATATGTTGTACCTAGTCAAGAAGAAAAGGTATGCAGACTCAGGAAATCTCTGTATGGCCTCAAACAAGCACCCCGAGCATGGTACATCAAGATTGATGAGCATCTCGTACAACATGGATTCGTCATAAATCCATACGATCCCAATCTCTACCTCAAAAAGCAAGGGGGGGAGATGGTGATTGTTGTAGTTTATGTCGATGATCTAGTCATCACTGGTAGTTCAGTGAAGATGATTGATGAAACAAAGAAAGATCTTAAGCGATCATTCGACATGACAGATCTCGGGCTTATGCGCTACTGTCTTGGACTGGAAGTATGGCAGAAAGAGAATCATATCTTTGTTTCTCAGATGAAATATACCAAGACAACACTCGAGAAGTTTAGGATGATGGATTGCACACCAATTGCTACACCAATGGAAAACATATTATAGTTATCTCGTTCAGATCCATCTCCTGAGGTAAGTGCCACTCTCTATCGGCAGCTGATTGGGAGTCTCATTTACCTAACCTACACTAGACCAGATATCAGCTTTGTAGTGAGCTATCTATCCAGGTTCATGCAGGAACCCAAAATTTGTCATTGGAAAGCAGTAAAGCACATTTTGAGATATCTCAAAGGATTAGTGGATCTTAGTCTAGAATACAAGAAGAATGAAAACTTATTCTTGACTGGATATTCGGATTCAGATCATGTAGGTAACATTGATGATAGAAAATCTAGTTCTGGATTTGTATTCTTTATGGGATCTAGACCAATATCATGGGGAAGTAAGAAACAACACTTTGTTTCTCACTCTTCCACAGAAGCCGAGTATCGTTCTGCAGGAGAAGCTATCTGTGAAGCGATTTGGCTACGTCGCTTACTAGAAGGACTTGGAATACCACAGGACAAACCGACTACCATGTATGTTGACAATGAAGGTGTTCTCAAACTTGTTCGCAATCCAGTTTTTCATGAGAGAACAAAGCACATTGAAGTTCAGGTTCATTTCATACGTGAACATGTGTTGAAGCACAACATCTAGCTTCAATTTTTTCCAACAGTTGAACAATGAGCAGATATTTTCACAAAGTCACTTGCACGTGACAAGTTCGAGTTGTTCAGAGCATTTCTCTCCTCATCTCTTCAGACAATGCACAATTAAGGGGGGGAATGTTAGGATAAATTTTATTATCCTATTATTTAATTATGCATAGGTTAATTATTTAATTAATTTTAAATAATTATATTGTTATATGGTTAATCAACCATATTTGTCTGTATTCAGATTGTTATATTGTTTTAAACAATATATTTGTCTTTATGTAATTTTGCTTCCTGGATGTTATTGGAAGCTTGTTTATTCTGGTTTTTGGTTGCACCTGTGCAACTCATTTTCCCAGATGTATTTGGCTATGTAATATCTATAAATATTACAGCCCATCCTCTGTAATTTTTTACTGATTGAGATCAATAAAATCTACACAGGCTTCCGTCCTTGTTTCTCAATCAACAATTTCACTTGTTGAAAAAGATACTGTTGAAATTCTTGAGTGTGCATGATATTTCAACTTCTCTATATGTTATGTCATGAGTAATATACGTTACTGATGCTGTTGAACTTCTTGAAATGAAATTATGTCTTGGTTTCTGAAGAAGTACAGTCGTGAATGCATCATGTTATGGAATCTCGTTGGAATCCTTGAGTTGATAGTATTTTGACTTCTGAAGGAGTTTTTGATGGAGAATATTACTTGGGTTCGACTTATTTTGAACTACTGATGTGTATATTATGTTTGCCTCTCTGTGTAAGCTTAGAGTGAATATTGTTGTATGGGTTTAGTTGGAATACTTGTTGCGAAACCAGTATTTTCCTTCTGTATAAGCCTGATTGTAAATATTTATCATTATTGGCACGGTTGGAATCCTGAATATATATATTTATATTGTATATCGGATTCTGTAGAAGCTTTATCGTGAATACTGTATGATTTTGGATATGGTGGGAATCCTTGAATAGATAGAGTTTTTTAACTGTTACAGAGGTTTAATTGAGAATACTATACGGGATTGATTCCTTTTTGAGTCCTGGAAAGGTAATATGCGTTTCTACCTTTGAAGAAGTTCAATCGTGAATACTGTATGTTATTGGTATAGTTAGAATTCTTGAATTTGATATGAAACTTGTATCTTTCTACTTCTGTAAAAGTTTATTTGAAGAATACCACATGGGTAATACTCCTTTTAATCCCAGAGGTGTATATTATGTTTTCCTTTTTGAATAATCTCAGTTGTGGATACTATTGCTATGGAATCAGTTCGAATCCTTGATATGTGACTGGTGTTCCTACTTCTGTGTAAGCCCTATTATGATTTTGGTCGATACTGACTCAGTGAGAGTCCTTGAAAGGTGTCTAGTATTTTTAATTTCATTCAAAGCTGGGTTATGAATGTTGTTGTTATTATGAATACTAAATGTTATCAACTCTAGTGGAGACGCTGATAAGTAATTTATGTTGTAACATTTGTAGGAGTTCTTGCTGTGAGTACTTTTAGTATTCTTGATTTGTTTTCATACGAATTCAACTTCAATTGAAACCTTTAATATAAGTATTGGTTGAATTTGACACTGTTGGAGCCCATGTTATGTTGTATGTTGGCTCAATTCTCGATTTTTGTCCTTGCTATGTTTTAGTAGGGATTAAATTGAACTGAATGTTGATGTGAGTTTCGACTCAGTGGGATTGTTCTTGTGTTTGAACATGATTACGTCTGCTGTTATCATGAATATCTAGTCATGAGCTTGACTAAACTAAAGAGATGATAAATGTACCTCGACAAGCGATGGCATTGAATATTTTCTTGTTTGTCTATTAGTATGGAAGGTTATGTGGAGTCTATTTGATAGATTATCCATCACTGCCTTGGTGCAAGAGCTACTGTACTGCTAGTAAGCTACAGGAAGTTGTTTTATTTAAATTTTAACAAAACTGTGGTTCTTCTTATGGCTTGTTTGACTTATTGGTATGCGTATAAGTTGAATGCTTTACTCTCGAGGAGACGGTATAGTCATGAGCTTGTTTGAAGGGAAATATGAATGACTTGTTTTCTTTCTCTTCTGTTGTAAAGTATATGTTGATATATTTTTATCTAACTGTTGGAATTGATTCAACCTACTGATGGAGTCATGAATGGTTATGATATTCATTTTACTATGTTGAATGTAATGGTCTGTCTGATGTTTGCTGTCCTTAGGATTCTGATGGATAGTTGTTTTGGATACTTTTGTTCTTCTTGATCTCTAATATTTTTGATGAAATATTTAAAAAGTATCTAGGACTATTTAGTAACGATAATATGAGTTATGCATTTATAGTCATGTTTGGATTACAAGAGCATAATCTAAAATATGTTTTTATGTTTGGTGAATTGATTTCATTTAAACAGGGTGTTTAATGAAAACAATTAGTGGATTGCAAGTGTTTTAAGAGTTAGTTCTTATCATGCTCAGTTCATCGAACTGATCCATGTTGACAATTTTTGCAGATGGTTTCCATAAGTGGTAAAAGCACGTAGATCTGATAGGATGTTCAGATTGTTTAATTTGGTTTTATGATGAATTACAGATTGATTCTCTAAATGTACTATATGAGGAAAGATGTTCTTTTTTTTATGAGTATTGTATCAAATATGGTGAATGCATAAAATGTATTTGATTAGCTTGAAGGGAATGAAAAAAGATATTTGTTACTTATGTGTTTGTTTTCGTATCTTGATAGTTTAACCTTCTTTGGTTCAAATGATCTTGAGAGCATTGTTCTTATTGTATAATTTGGAGACTTTTGTGATTAACAATGTAAGCTTGTAAGAATATGTGACTGAATACTTATAATTGTTTAGTAGTTCTAGTATGTTCTATCTAAAGCTAAATTGGAATTTAGATCACTGTCTTTCTGGAAGCTAGGGTTAAAATAAACCTGAGCAGGAAGCTAAACAAGCTGAATAAATTATTACTTCCTAGTCTTGATCTAAGTCAAGACGATGTTTAATTGGATTCTTAATCACTATATCTCGATATTAATAAGTAAGATATAAATTCAGTTATGAGAACTAATATAAACCTAAAAAGGGTTTGGTTGGCAATCTCATGTAAAGATTATGGGTTATTGTCCAATTTCGTTGATTTAAGAATTATGTATATTCTATGAACTCCTTGAAGGAACCTCTAGTCCTAATAACTTCTCTTGTGTAATGGGTTTTACTAAGGAAAGTATTTCTAAGGTGAGGAACCCAGGGATTGGGAAAGACTACCCTTAAGGGAGCGTCTTATGGTATAATTTTAACTCAACATAAGTAGCACTTATTAATAAGTAGATCTTTTCGAGGCAGATTTATAGGTTGACAGCACAAGTCAACTGTAGGGTTGTACCTTCGAGAATATTAGGATCTTCTCGAAGATACAACAGTGCAGGTGACTTATGACGACACCCTTTGCATTGATCGTTAAGATTTACACCTTAAAATCTAACTAGTTACTCTACGACTGATTAGGAATGTGGTCACGTTATAAGGTTGCCTTAGGAGACTCGGGGTATCTTGACACACTGGTTTAACTAGGGTTGACCCAATATGTCAGCGTATCCCTAGTCCTCGGGAGCATCCATATAATGTTGTCACCTTGTTGATCCGCTCCCGAGTGAATAACTTGGGATAGGAGAGACTGACAGAAGTCAGTATAAGACATTCTACATAACATAGGAATGGGGTGAAGGACGTATTCCAGATTGACAAGTATGTTGTCAAGGAATACGAGACATAAGCAGTATGCTTCAAATCTTTGGCCAAAGTATCACAAGCTGCTGATTGCGTTGTCCTAAGTCACCTAGTCTAAGGGATGAGATGCCGATGAATAATGGTAACAATTATTCAGATAGGTTCCTTGGACAGAGCATTCTAAATCCCAGATTAGGGAAGAGAACTGCAAGAGTATTGTGTTAAAATAAAAATGCCAACTCTTTGATACTCATGAATAGATCGGTAGATTACCAAGTCATGGAATGAATATATCGGAAGTACTCTGAGTCATTACAGCTGCATATGGTTATCTGTTATAAGAATGGTTGTTTTGATTTGTGAGTTCTAAATTATGTATTTAGAACCAGGAAGCATTTATCAAAAAAAAAAATTACTTGTTCTAATGTATAATAATGAGGATGTTACATAACACAAACTTGACTCAACCATGCCTATGACCTGACTCCATCATGCCTAACACCAACCTAACTCAATCATGCCTAACACACCTATCATCTGTCTATCCAAACATGTCAATCAAATGCTATTAATATCAAACACATCACCATCAAATCATCTATCTCATCATATAAATTGAATGTGTCCATGCACTGATATATAATAAAGTGTCTCTCTCACAATCACTCATATACAACCTCACCATCTTCCACACGCAGGTTGGTATATGATTAAAAATAAAAAAAATCACTAGTATAAATCCTCACAATCCTCGGCACGTAGGCTAGTCTGTATCATAATACAAAAACTCTCTTCGGCGCGTAGGCCAGTATATATCAAAAAATAAAAAAAACACCCACATCAAGGGATGTATATCAGGCATCATCTCACCTAATATCCTCCATCTCTGTCTCTCCTATCCCCTCTTTCTCATGGGCTCCTATCTATCAACCTACTAGTACATCACCTAGGAATGGCCTTCGTGCACTAGTAGCCTCACCCTGACCTTGTCCTGGAGCTCTATGGCCCCCTGTGCTCTCCACACTATGGGTGCGTGATCGGGCCCTCTCACTCAAGGCGTGGTGTGCCCTGTACTCTACATATGAGAGGCAATCTATCCCTACTATAGTGAGCTGGTCCTCATAGTATCTAGCCTCAGCTCTCACCTCCCATAATCTAGCTATAGGTACTATCTATGGTGGCCCCATCGGCCTCTGACCCTGTGTCTATCCTGCGGAACCTTGTGTCACTCCTACCTATGAGCTGGGACCTTGTCCTAGTGCCTGCAGTGGTGGCATCGGCCCTGGCCCCTGTACATGTATCTGATCCTGTAAGGCCCTAATTTTTTCCTGCACCATGACTAACTGGGCCTGTAAACTGGTAACCTATACATGTAGGGTGGCCACCCACCCATCCTCACCATCCCCATCTCCATCTCCACATGTTACCATCTGAGTATGTAGGCTAGCCACCTGTGCATGTAAATCAACCACGTCTGCCTCTAAACTAGCTAACTATCCCGGTACCATCCCCAACTGGGTGATCAAGGTCACCACCTGCCCTTGTAAGGCATCTCTCTACACCTTAAGGGTGGCTAAATCTAGCTGCCCCGGCCTGGGTGGTACTGCTCATAGATGAGCCACCCACCACTGTTTGTATCCATCTGTCATCATCTATTCACCAGTCTACCACCTACTCCTCCTACCCCATGGGCACTTTTGGCTATGGTAGAGGGAATGGCCTCTCCACGTCATCTCGTTGGTACTGTGGGAATGGTAGGGGTATATCCTATGGTAGCCCAAATTGTCACCTAACCCTGTCGACTGGAATCATCTCATCCTCCCTAACATAGCATCTTGCTATCCACCTAAGTAAATGAAGACCATTCATCTCATCATGCATCTGTCTAAATGAAGGATACCTAACATATGGTCTCCAAATGATGTCCACTCTAGACAATCCCTCCAACAACCACCTAAAATGGGCTACATCATATGTAGGCCTCTCTGACCACCACTCTCCAATCACAGGCACCCATCGCTTAAGCCCACCCAAACCACTCTCACCAGAAATGCATCCACTCGGGGCATACCTACTGGACACACAATAACTATGTGCTCATATGCCCAAAAGTGTAGTATAAATGTGCAGCAAAGGCTCAATTTGTGCAAGCACCCATATGCCCATAACTCTTTGTACAAATACACCATGAATGCTGGTGTCTAGGAAAAGCAGGTCCACTCCATCACTATGTCATGAAGTACCTCCATCAGCTATCCAGGGAACTTCCCACCCTTTGCATCTGGTAATGTAAAACATCACACTACCTCCATCAATAACAAAATCAGCCTCATATCCTCTAGATGGGATGTGTACATCCCTCTATAGCTAATATTGGTACTGTGAAATGTCATGTCTGTCAACCCCTCTCTGAACACTATAAACATCAACTTCTCTGAGGCCTCAGAGTAGATCATGTACACCTATGTCCCCAAGATCGGTAGTCAAAGTATCCGGAACACATCCTCTAAGGTGACTGTCGTCTCACCCGTCGGTAGGTGGAACGTGTTGGTCGCTGAATCCCATCAATCAATGAGGGCAACCATCAAACTCAACTATTGGAATACATGTCGATAGTTCCCGAACCTAATCAAGCCCACCTCATCCACGTGCCGCCACTCCTCATCAGTCATTGCACCTTACCTGCTCAACAGTAGTGGGGGTACCCTATCCCTCATCCCCATTTGATCTCTCCCTGACATTTCCAACAACAATCAAGTTTAAACCTACATTAATCATACACAATTTTCTCAACACCTCACGCTACCACTATCCACCGCTTTCTTTCTACCAAACCTAACCTGGTCACACATTTCTTATATCAACCTCAACAGTACACCCATTATCATCTACCAAAAACCCCATTTTTGTCAACCCCCACCTACACTAGAACCCGTACCCCACCTAAATCACCAACTCGGAGTATGCCGAATCCTCTTTCCTCCACAACACGACCAGTACCGGTTTATTTATAACTGACCCGGTCACCTCCGAACTGGCATACAGTCACCACTTCATGACCGAGTACCGGTTGTCTCCGAACATCAAGTTAACCCTGATCGACACTGTGGTCACTGCACGGCAAAATATACGACCCCCAAAAAACCTCTCAAAAAAAACCCCCTTTATCTATCCTCTACTCACCCCCATTTCTACCTAAAACCACTACACAACCCTCCCATTTCACATAATTACCACCCTCTCTATGACTCATTCTGACCAATTTACCTCCTACAAATTCAAAGCTCATTCCCCCCTAAAAAAATACATAAACATAAACATGATTTGTGTTCCCTCCCTCCCAGCTAATCTAACTCAATTAAACATGGAATGGGTTGATTTTCTTACATCATCATGTTGCCACTGCGACGGTTGGTCCATCAAACCTTCTCCCACCTTTCCATCACAATCAATGACCTCACCTCCAACCAACCGAATCAATCCAATCAACCTCATGGCCCCCCACCTCTTCAACTATCAATACCCACTATAACACCACGTCAAACTTACTCTCCATTTCTTCTAGATGCTTTCCCACTTTTTTCTCTCTCTCTCAAGTTGTTTCTCTCCTAAAGCGTATGAGACGAATGATGCCAAAACAACATGATTTTCTTTTATAGAAAAACCCGAACAACCGATGTCGGTTTACCAGAACCAGCATCAGTTAAGATGCCCAGCTCACCAACGTCAGTTTACCCTACCAGTCATGGTTATCTGTAATTGTGTCAGTCACTTTTTTCCCATTTCACCACTTCACCTACACACTACAACCACAACCCTTTTTTACCCTCACCCAAAACCCTACCATGACCCTTGACCTCACATTTGTTTTTACACACAAGCCCACTAGGGGTGACATCGATTTACGCACTAGCTCTTACATGGTATGTGTTACCATGTTGTTAGCCTACCAATATTGCATCACATATGGCGTGACCTTTACCCAAACAAAACCTGACCTTTTGGATGTACTAGCGCCACTCTAGGCACTCCTACATCTTACCCCGTTGAGTTCTCAAGACTGTATCTTTTACCCTGGATATCAGGCCTTAATAACCAATTAAGAGTTGGATATAAACTCAATAAACCTTGGATGATTAGAGTTGGAAATATCTTCACCTTGGTGCTATGTTTCCACTCTCTACATGTGCGTACACTTGATTAAACTTACCCTGCCACACCTACCTACCCCACCCATTGATTATGTGGATCTTTTCAACATGCCTCACTTGTTGGAATCTTTGTTGGATGGCAGAGTACCAGTTTTTCAATCCTGATGGACCTTTACCTAACTATAGCTATGACCCTTATCAAAAAAACCACTACCCTTCAAATGTACCAAAGCCTCCTAGGCACTCCCCCCCTACATACTTACCCATTTGAGTGCTCGAACCGTATCCCGTGGACCCTGGATACCGGGCCAAAACCCATGTTGGATGACCTTTTCGACATTAGCTGAAGTAAACTTAATTATGTGAGAATCCTGTCCTCATTGCATTTTAACACCGCCCGTGTTGCAAATGCTGGTGGAATGCATCTTCCTACTCACCCACTTCCATTTCATCAAAACCCTTACCCACTCACCCCATCCTTTCACACAACCTATCACCAGATTTTCTCAAACCACCCACCAAATCTCACTATTCTCCACGCGGTGCCCACTTTGAGGGGGGACATCATGCACCCCTATTTAGGGCACCCACCATCCACCCTCCCATCAACATTCACATAGGGAAAAACCTAAACCCTTGGTTTTTGTATGTCTACCACTTAGGCTGGCCCAAAAAAAAGGGGAAGGAGAAAATGTGGACACCAAAAAATGTCAAATTTCTTAGTCCTCCAAAATAACCTAATAACCACATACTACACAGCGATCAATTACCCTAATTCGGTCAACTTGCAGCTCCTTTCACCCATAACAAAGCCACCCCATCCACATATAAGGGCTTTTAATTATACCACTTAATTAAATCCCCCATTCCCACTCATCAGGGCACACCTCATCATGCCAATAGATGCCACCTTACACAATACCTTCACCATCCCACTAGCCCACGTGCCCCTCCACCTCACCCTTTAACACTACCACTTACACCTCCACCTCCACCATTCGGGGCATCTACTGGACACACAATACTAATTGGCTCATATGCCCAAATTGTAGTATAAATGTGCATCAAAGGCTCAATTTGTGCACGCACCCATATGCCCATAACTCTTATAACAATACCCCATGAATGCTGGTGCCTGGAAAGCAGGTCCACATCCAATCATTGTCATGAAGTACCTCCATCAGCTATCCAGGGAACTTCCCACCCTTTGCATCTGGTAATGTAAAACATCACACTACCTCCATCAATAACAAAATCAGCCTCATATCCTCTAGATGGGATGTGTACATCCCTCTATAGCTAATATTGGTACTGTGAAATGTCATGTCTGTCAACCCCTCTCTGAACACTATAAACATCAACTTCTCTGAGGCCTCAGAGTAGATATGTACCCCTAGTCCCCAAGATCGGTCGCCAAAGTATCCGAACACATCCTCTAAGGTGACTGTCGTCCTCACCCGCGGTAGGGTGGAACGTGTTGGGGGTCGGCCTGACCTCCCATCAATCATGCCGGGCAACCATAAACTCAACTATTGGAATACATGTCCGATAGTTCCCCTACCAATCAAAATCAGCCCACTCATCCACGTGCCGCCACTGCTCATCAGTCATTGCACCTTACTGCTCAACATAGTGGGGGTACCCATCCTCCATCCCATATTGGATCTCTCCCCTGCACCAACAAACACAGTCAAGTTACCTACCTTACATATCCACTATTTCTCTCACACCTCAAACCTCTAACCCCTAGTGCCTCACCTCTTTCTTTCTACCTAACCTACCCTTGTCACACATTTTTATCTATCCACCTCCAACATTACCCCTTATCATCTACCCACACCCATTTGTCCCCCCCACCTACACTATACCCTTACCCAACCTAAATCACCCAACTCGGAGTCTTGCCGACTCCTCTTTCCCCACAACACGACCAGTACCGGTTATTTCTAACTGACCCCGGTCACCTCCTAACTGGCATCAGTCACCCACTTCATGACCGATACCGGTTGTCTCCGACATCCAGTTAACCCTGATCGACACTGGTCACTGTCACGGCAAAATCTACGACCCCCAAACCCACCTCTCTCAAAAAACCCCCTTTCTCTCTCCTCTACTCACCCATTTCTACCTAAACCCCCTCCCCACCCCTCATTCACCTAATTCCCCCCCTCTCTCTGGCACTCATTTGACCAATTTATCCTCCTACAAATTCAAAGCTCATTTCCCCCCCTAAAAAAATAATAAAATAAACCTGATTTGTTCCCTCCCTCCCAGCTAATCTAACTCATAAAACATGGAATGGGGTTGATTTCTTACCTCATCATGTTGCCACTGCGCCGGTGGTCCATCCAACCCTTCTCCCACCTTTTCCATCACCAATCAATGACCTCACCTCCAACCAACCGAATCACTCCAATCACACCTCATGGCCCCACCTCTCAACTATCAATCACCCACTATAAACCACGTCAACTCTACTCTCCATTTCTTCTAGATGCTTTCCCACTTTTTCTCTCTCTCTCAAGTTGTTTTCTCCTAAATCGTATGAGACGAATGATTCCCAAAAAACATGGAATTTTTCTTTTTATAGAAAACCCTACCTAACCGATGTCGGTTTACCCTAACCAGCATCAGTCATATGCCCTAGCTCACCAACGTCAGTTTACCCATACCAGCATTGGTTATCTGTAATTGGTGTCAGTCACTTTTTTCCCATTTCACCACTTTCACCTAATCACCTACACCCACAACCCTTTTTTACCTCACCCAAAACCCTACCCTGACCCTTGACCTCACATTTGTTTACACACCAGCCCCCTAGGGGTGACCATCGATCTTACGCACTCGCTCTACCTTGTGATGTTGTTACCATGTTGTTAGCCTACCAATATTGCCTCACCTATGGCCGTGACCTTTACCCAAACAAACCTTGACCTTTTGGATGTACTAGAGCCACTCTAGGCACTCCTACATCTTACCCCGTTGAGTTCTCAGACTGTATCCTTTACCCTGGATATCAGGCCTTAATAACCCATATTTGGATAAACTCAATCAACCTTGGATGATGTAGAGTTTGAAATATCTTCACCTTGGTGCTATGTTACACTCTCTACATGTGCGTACACTTGATTAACACTACCCTGCCCACACCTACCTACCCCACCCATTGATTATGTGGATCTTTTCACATCCTCACTTGTTGCATCTTGTGATGGCAGTACCAGTTTTTCACATCCTGATGACCTTACCTTACCTATAGCTATGACCCTTATCCAAAAAAACCCTAACCCTTCAAATGTACCAAAGCCTCCCTAGGCACTCCTACATCTTACCCAGTTGAGTGCTCGAACCGTATCCTTTACCCTGGATACCGGGCCTCAATAACCCATGTTTGGATGACCTTTGCGACCTTAGCTGAAGTAACTTAATTATGTTGAGAAATCCTTGTACCTCATTGCATTTTACACCGTGTGCAAATGCTGGAATGCTCTTCCTACTCACCCACCTTCCCTTTCATCAAAACCCTTACCCACTCACCCCATCTCTTTCACACCTATCACCATATTTTCTCAAACCACCCACCAAATCTCACTATTCTCCATCGTCGGTGCCCACTTTGAGGGGGGATCACTCATGCCCCTATTTAGGGCACCCACCATCCACCATCCCATCACCATTCACATAGGGAAAAACCTAACCTTTGTTTTTGTCATGTCTACCACTATAGGCTGCCCAACAAAAAGGGGAAAAATGTAGACACCAAAAAAATGTCACATTTCATTAGCTCCCTCCAAAATAACCTAATAACCACATACTACACAAGCGATCAATTTAACCCTAATCTGGTCACTTGCAGCTCCTTTCACCCATCACAAAGCCCCCCCATCCACATATTAAGGGATTTAATTAATACCACTTAATTAAATTCCCCATTTACCCACTCATCAGGGCCACCTCATCATGCCACTAGATTGGCCACCTTACACAAATACCTCACCATCCCACTAGCCCACTTGCCCCTCCACCTCACCCTTACACTACCCACTTACACCTCCACCTCACCATTCCACTCTCTACCTTACCCATACCTTGCCCATACCCTTCTAGAAATCCCTAATATTGGCCACTCCACTCATAGGACTCTCCCTTGTCCTATTACCCATTCTCAAGGTGGAGGGTGCATGTGGTCTGCCACTCACAACCAAGTGGGGAAGTCATATTCCCCACTTTTAAAAAAACACTACCCCTGACATAACCAGTGTCAGTTACAGTTTGACTAATGTTGGTTAGGCAGGACCAATGTCGGTCACCTGTAAGTACCCAATACTGAATCTTTCCAAAGGGTTGGTAAATGGTTGGATAGTTGGTTGATCATTGGGACATTGTAATGGTTGATGAATAATCAGAGACTATCCTTTGCATCTTGGTGGATTACTTGGCCTAGTCTAGAACTTGACATTGAGACAAGCAGCTGAGAGAGGCAACCAAGCTCTTGGAACTTCCTAGAAAAGAACACAATTGGAGGAACTCACAAGAGATCTTTGTGAACACTTCCATTGAAGGACATAGACTAGACTAAGCTCGAACAAGAGCTCCCCAACCAACCAGCCACCTTCATCAACATCTACCACAACCCAACATGCATCATACTTTGTGTGAGTCCCTTTATCCTCCACTTGCATTTTGTGTTTTGGTTTCTCTATCTTCCTCCAAGAATTAAAACTACCCTCCTAACCTCCCCACCTCGTTCATTCAGACCACACCCATACCCAGGACCCTGTACCAACTTGTTCTATTCACCATCAAATCTCTGACCAATTATAGAGAGCACCCCAATCACTACTTCCCTAGCCAAGATCCAAAACCAGTGACCGACATCGGTCATCCATAACCATCGAAAGTCACCCCTGACCACCATCGGTCACCTTGTCACAAACCTTCTACCCAAAATACACCTAAAACCACCCTCCAAAACCCCTCTATTCTGACCCTGAGCCCACCCCTCACCTAAACCTCACCAGCACCACTCTCAACTCTCTCTACCCACCTAAAGAACCCAAAATAGCCCAAAATAGATCTGTTCTGAACCTCTATTGCTTCTACAGTGACCGACATCAGTCTGACCCAACTGGCATCGGTCATACCTAACCATCATCGATCTTTGTGTCTACTAACACAGTGCAGACCAGAAACCTACCGCTCACCCAAACTACCCAACAACCTTACCCAACCTTGACCTGACCCTATCTGTGACCCTCAGACTACCCAACCTACCTAGAACCTGACCCGAATGCTCTTTTATTAACATAGTTTAATATTTAAATGAATTGATGCTAATAGCAACCTGAGGCACCCAAATCCGAATGCTAGCACTAGATTCTATTTATTTACATGCTTTTTCTTTTTAATATTGATTTATGAATAGTGTATTGATAGCCTTCTAGGGAGTATCACACTTCTTGGATCTAGCATATGCTAGGCAGTCCACTGCATATGCTATTTAACTCTTTATGGTGGTCTTGTTTTCTTATCACAGGGGTAGTACTTCCAAGCCAAAAAATAGTTCACATGATTGACTGAGATCAGAAGTCTACACATGCACATATTAATAAAAACATACAGTAGGTAAACCTACCTTGAACCCTTATCTGTTTTAGTTTGTGATTGTACATAAAAAGGATCAAAACAATAAGAAGAGAAAATGCATTAAAGGAAATCCTAAACTATCAGACAATACTACCTTATTAAAAACACCAAGAAGACTTATTTATAGTACTGCTTCATCCTACTCCCATTGAAGTGTCCTAGAAATCTCGTCCCATCTAGCACTTGTAACTAACATGTGCCTGAATCAAGGATGTACGATATGATGTAGGGACCCAACCAATGGACTTTTAACTTACCAGGATGGCGCAGAAACTTGAAATCATACAGTAACACAATCTTCCCAACCTCAAACATTTTGTTCTTAATGTGAAGATCATGTCATGCCTTTTGTTTTAATTTTTCAGTATTCTGACTCCACCTGGTAAGTGATCATCTTTCGTCCAAATTCATTAGCTTATCAATTATTTTCTCCAGCGCTTGTTCATCAGCCAATCCTCCTATGCGTGCTATACACAGAGAAGGTAACATGAATTCAACTAGTAGGATAGTCTCTCCACCAAATACTAATTGAAACGATGTGGCGTTATTTAACCTCTTGTAGGTTTTCCTATATGCCTAAAGAACGGCTGATACTTTTTCATCCTAATCTTGTCTACCAATGTGACAAATTTTGGTTAGGGTATGACTTGGTATTTTGTTAAATGCCTCTAAGGTTCCATTTTCTTGTGGATGGTAAGGGGTAGTCTTGTGATGAGCCATCATGAATTCCACTAACATAATCCTTACTGTCTCATTTAAGAAATGTGTACCCCTATCACTAGTCAAACTTAAAGGGTACCCATACCTTGTAATAATGTTGTCCCACATAAACCTTGCTATACTAGCCATTGTACAATCCTTAGTAGGTGTTGCTTCTACCCACCTTGTCAAGTAATATGTGTAAGTGATTATATAACATGACCTAGTCCTACACACAACTGGTGCAATAGGTCCTAAGAAGTATATAGCCCATTTTTCAAATGGCTCGGCACTGGGAATAGGGAAAAAAGGCATTTCATCTCTTCGCCTTGATTTCCCAATGTGATGACAATGATCACACGCCTTGTAATAATCCTTACAGTATTAATATAGGGTCTCCCACCATAATCCAGCCATCAATATGTTGCATGTAGTGGCATCTCTAGCATAGTTCCCACCTGCACTAGCTTTGTGCACCTCTTCTATGATGTCTAGGCATTCATGTTTTAACACACACTGGTGAAGAATATCATCACATCCTAATTTTAATAAATCCCCATTAATTAACATGTAGGGCATGACGCATATAACTAACTACTTTTTATCCAATTCCTTCATTCCTTCCTACACTACACCTCTCTTGAGAAATACTATAATATCTTCTAAGTCTGAGGGTGTGTCCTACAACCTAAATAGTTGTGCATCTAGCATGGTGTTTCACGCGGAATGTTTCAGCTTTTTGGGAATAGAGTTGCTTCTATCCTTTCATTCCTTTTAGAAACAGATAAGGGTTAGGGCTAGGAGGAATACCTGTTGAATGTCGAGATGGTGTGCGCGTACCGTAGAGAGAGATCAGGTTGATTGCGAAGAACTCCCTTTTGTCTTGGAAGGACTACCTACAAATAAGAACACAAGACCACAAGATTTTGATTAGACAATAAATGAGGGAACTGCCTTAGGCCCAGGAAATATAAAACTTCCTTTCGAAGGTGGTCAGTTCCCCTGCTAATATAAATTAACACGAAAGATTGTAAAATAACAATTTAATTGCTTCGTTGAAACAGGTAGGAGGAAAGGCTGGTTTCTGGTTTTGAGTCACAATAACCGATACCAGTTATTGCTAATCGATATCGGTGGGGGCTATGTTTTAGGGACTTTTGGTGAGGGTTAGTTGTAGGGTGGTTGTGTTGTTTGTAAGGCTAGTATATGAGCGGGATTAGGTAACGGGGTGATGAGAGGTTAAATGAATGATAGTTAGATATAATGTGTTGCTGGGTGGTAGATCTAGGAATGGATTTATGACGGCTGTGATTCAAAAAGTCTAAGAAATATTATTAAAGAGAACACACAAGATGCAACTTACTGGTTATTGACGAGGATGCAGGTCCGAGAAGTGTAATGACAAAGGTAGAACTCAGGTAGGATGGCCTGGCACTCAGGAGATGAGATACCTCCCTCCCGATGATCAGTTGAGTATCATAGGGCTCTGATTATTCAGTTGCAGTCTTGGGCTTGGTCTCCTTCACTGTAAACTCTTCTTGTCTCTTCACTTGTCTCTTGCTTGGCTCAGCAAATCCGGATTCTTTTTATCGCTTCTGATGATCCTGATTGATCCAAAAATCCTTCGACCTTTGTTTCTGGTTAGGGGAGCCCATTTACAGGGAACCGATGGCGGTTACGTAACTGACGGCGGTCGAGTAGGAACTGGTATCGGTCAGGTCAAAGTGGGCTATTTTTAGTAAAATAGCCAACTTTCCCTCCTTTTCTCCCGAGGGATTAGTTGCGGGCTTGGTCAAGTGACTAGAAGGTCGGTTTTGGGTGCGAGAAAGGGGTCATTAGTCATGGGTGTGGATGTAGACCAAGTTATAGGTCTTAATTAGATTAGTTTAGGGTTAGGCCTAGGTCATGATGAGGTGGCAAAATGAGGTGGCAGGTAAGGCGATGTGGATTTATTAATTATAAGATAATTAATAAATAATTGTGTAAGGTTTAGGTGGTGAGGTTAGGTTGCGAAATGAGATGCGGGTCACAAGGGGTCGTAAGACACAAATTTGGTGTCTACATTAGCCCCTTATTGTCATGTAGTTTGTTTTGTAAAGCTGCACGGACAATAATATGAAGTGGTTTCCCCTGTTAAGGGTATAGGTAATCCCCCTCAAATCTATCACAGATTGAGATAGCGTGAAATCAAGGATAGGGTTGATAAAGGGTAAATGGTGTGGAGATGATGGTGAGGTGGTGAGGTAGGTCCAAAGAAGCAGATGCACGTGGAAATGCATTAGTGCGACTAGGGTACATGATTTGATGAGCAAACCAGCAATGCATAGGCAAAGGTCGATAGTTTATCCAAACAAGGGTGATATAATCCTGGTATCCAAGGCATAGGAAGTAGCTCCAGGGTATATAACGGGTAAGGTACAGGAACGTTTGGGCATGTTCGGCAGTACCAAATGGTTGGTTTGGTTGAGATAAACGTCACGGTCTAAGTCTAGGCAAAGTTGGTCGACAGATCAAGTCAAGGACCCTAATCATGCTAAAACATGAACAGGTGAGCTCGAGTGAACAAAAGTTACATGATGGGTGGATAAAAGTGTATGTTGTTGATGTTGGGCGAGGTATTTAAGTGGTACGGCCTTGGGTCGGGCTGATTGATGAGTGAGGGCCGTGGGTCGGGCCAAGTTGTTGGGTTGTGGCCTTGGGTCGGGCCAAATGGTTGGGGTGAGGCCTTGGGTCGGGCCAAATTGTTGGGTTGCGGCCTTGGGATCGGGCCAAATGGTTGGGTTGGGGTGGGCCAAATGGTTGGGGTGAGGCCTTGGGTCGGGCCAAATTGGTTGGTTACGGCCTTGGGTCAGGCCAAATGGGTTAACAAAGGGGTTGCAGCAAAGGTTGATATAGGCGATGTTTGTGAGAAAGGGCGATTAGTAAATAGGGGCAGAAATTGGGGGAAAAGTTGGAATAAAACCGATGTCGATTATCTATGACCGATATCGGTTAGGGGACCAATACCGGTTCCTTAGGGCATAATAAAACCGATATCGGTTATAGGTCAAAAACCTATAAAAAAAAATACGGCCTGTCATTGTCACATTTGCAATTTGAAAACCGATTTGAGTTGTCTAAGGTGGATTATTGAGATTGGAGCATTTGTTGGTTGAGGTGGCACTATTTGAGTGGAGGAGTGAGTGATTAGTGGGCCCGAGTGAGTAGGAGGCAACAGTTGATTGGTGGAGGACCCAACAGAGGGGAGTTAGAGCCATGGCACAGCCAGGAGGAGCAGGAGGTGCTGGACCAGCTGGACCACCACCACCCATCCCACCACGACGACGTGTCGTTGTACCGGTAGGTTCGAAACCCCTCATTGTGTGGATTTGAGTATATTATGCTGTATTTGGGTTTTGGGTAGGAATGTTAGATTTTGATAAAATAATTAATAAATGGAAATGATTTGAAAAAAGGAGAGGGTAGATAGGTTAAATAGGCCAAGGCGGCTGGGTGGGTAGGTTTTTAGGGTGTTTGGGCAGGTATAGAGGGAGAAATAGGAAAAAATGGATTTGGGGGGGGCTAAGCGCGGGGTTCGGCTCCGGAATTTTTGGTCGACGGAGTTTTGTGACCGATGTTGGTCACTAAGCGACCGACATCAGTCATGAAATTTTTGGTGGACGGAGTTTTGTGAGTGACCGGTGTCGGTCGTATAGCGACCAGCGTCGGTGAAGAGGACCGGTGTCGGTCATAAGTGACCGGTACCGGGTCCTATTGTTTAGTGTTTTATTTTTGTTGGTTTGGGTTTTGTTGTTGTGTTTTGAATTTTTGGTTGTTGTTTAGGTGTTTTGGTGTTTTGGTATTATTTGGTGTTGTGGTATTGTTTGGTTTTGTATTGTTTAGGTGTTTTGGTATTGTTTGGGTTGTGGTGGGGGTGTTTTGGTATTGTTTGAGGTGTTTTGGTATTGTTTGGTGTTTTGGTATTGTTTGGGTTGTGGTGGGGGTGTTTTGGTATTGTTTGTTGATATGGTTTGGGTTGTGGTGGGAGGTGTTTGATATTGTGTTTTGGTATTTGTTTGAGTTTGTTGTGGTATGGTTTAGGTTGTTTTTTGGGTGTGAAGGGGGAGGGGGATATCGTAGAGGTTTTTAGGGTAAGATAGGTGGGTGTAGAGGGTATAAGTAGATGTTGTGATAAAGAGTAGGGCTAATGTAGTGAGTTGGTTTTGCAGGCACGTCAGCAGCTGACGATGCGGGACAGGATGCCCCCGCTGTTGAGACGGATGCGGCCACATGTGTCTGCAGCGCAGTGGGGTATCATGCGCGAGGTGGGACTCGGCGGAGTCCAGCGATACAGAGCGATTGATTAGGGATCATAGTTTGATGGTCGCCCTCATCGAGAGATGGGATCCGGCGACCAATGTGTTCCATCTCCTGACTGGAGAGATGACCATCACATTGGAGGATGTGTATCGCATCCTTCGATTACCGATTGATGGAGAGGCAGTCTTTCAGGTTGACGCTGAGACAGCCATGGATAAGCATCCTACATGTATTCGGGGATGCAGCTGATGCTACTGACATATCACAGTGTGAGTTATCGCGTATGGGGATATGTACCGAGCCCACTGCCATGAGACACGACTTGCCGTGCTGATGATGATCGGGATCACCTGCTTCGCCCTCCCAGACTCAGAGGGAGGCTACTTTCCACGGGTAGCTTATGGGGGTGCTACATGAGATGGTGGAGGAGCACACATGTTATGCTTGGGCACATAGTATACCTGGTGCAGTTATACCGAGAGCTGTGGGGCTATCGCCGGATGAGGTGATTCAGGATTTGCTCGACGTTTTTGCTACACTATTGGGCATATGAGCATATCATATGCATTAGACCAGTAGGGCTACCCCAGCAGCTAGGGCCACAGGTCATCTACAGGTATGGTTTTCAGAGGTGGTTGGGGGTCGTGGGTCAGCCAAGAGTAGTGCTTGCCGGACGAGATGTCACATACTACTAGACATGTATTAGAGGGCCTGACAGCATTAGACATTGTATGGAGACCTTATAGAGGTCATCACCCCCGCGGAGGAGCCTGAGCACAGTTGCAGTGGATCCAGTATACCTTCTAGATAGCGGGACGGAGGCCAAGAGAGTACGAGTGGATACCCATGGAGAGGGTATGACGACAGCTCTGGCTACGACAGGATGAGCCACCTCCCTTCCCTCAGTACCGGAGGGATGATGTAGAGGCTCCACTGCCTGCACCACATCTTATGGACCCAGATTGGGCAGCAGAGAGGCAGGCAGATGATACAGTGGATGATGCCGGATGTACGGGATCATTTTTAGTATGGTGGGTCAGGAGAGAGAGCTGCGAGGATAGCACAGCCCGCATAGCCAGACTTGGCGGCTGTTAGAGTAGAGAGGGACCAGCTCAGGGGCCAGGTACAGTTATTACAGGGGTAGCTTGCTGCCGCACAGGCACAGATAGGTGTCTTACAGGGGCAGTTAGCCCAGGCACAGGTACAAGTAGCAGCACAGGTACCACAGTGGTACAGGTATTTAGCACAGAGCACCACCTTTTGGTAGCACCAGCACAGGTACAGGTACCTGCCCCAGCATACAGTGTCATTTTACCACAGGCACCAGGACTAGGCACAACAAAGGGGGCACTAGTATTAGGAGTCGGGGGACCAGCCCCAGCAGCGATGGTGGCACGGGCCCATTATATGGAGGCTAGAGTAGAGGCCCGGTACTATCAGGATATTCTTGATGGTACCAGATGGGGCTGATTATCAGCCATATGCGGCACATAGAGCAGAGACCTCTTGGAGCCAGAGATCTCAGGGAGGTGCAGCCACAGCTGGTGGGTCTGTTACAGGCAGGAGGCGAGAGGCAGCACAGGGACCAGTAGGCAGACAGGCAGAGGGCGGTGGAGAGAGCTGAGGGGTCCCTGCATATTTTTGTATTGGTTCATTGGATATGGGCACCGGTCTGTGAACCGGCTATGTTTATAGAGGCTTGCGTGCCTAGATATTATGTATTCATTTATTCATTCATTCATTTATTGTATATACCGGCCTGTGAGCCGAGTACGGGTTGTACAGTTGATACCGGCCTGCGAGCCAAGTATGTTTTTGATATGAGAGACCGGCCTATGAGCCGAGTCGAGATTATTGACAGTTATTACGGCCTGCATGCCGGCTTTGTATGTATTATGAGATCACAGAGGCCCCGATGTAGGGCACATTGTATATTTGAAACTTTGTATATATATAGATATGATGATTTGACCCACATGTTGTGCGTAAATATGTGTTAAGTGTTTTGAAAAATGGTTTGTGATATTTAATGTATGATGAGTTTGATTTACATGGTGTTATATATTAATGATGTTGATGTCTTTAGTTGATGGGATGTATGTATGTATATATAAATGATGAGTTTAATTGACATGTTGTATTATGAAATGTTTGTATGTTTTGTTGCTGGGTTGTGAAATTGAATGTATGTAGCTGCTTGAGTTGGATCCAAATGGTATATAGATTGATGGTTTTTGATATCATTTGTTGATGGCTTGGTTATTTTTGTAATATAGATAGATGATGGTGATGAAATTGTAATGAGATGTGGATTTGATGAAAAATTATAGATAATGGTGTTGTGATGCAGGAAAAAGGGACGGCGCCACAAAAATTTGCAAAAACGAAGAAATGGCTTAGGTTTAAGCAACAAGGGGTATATGACCGACATCGGTTGTGTAACCGATGTAGGTATCTATATGACCGATATCGGTTACATAACCGATATCGGTTATGGAAGAATTATTTCCCTAAAAATAGAATTGCTGGGTTGGCAACTTAAGTTCTTATTTTAAGCATTCTTATTTTTAGAGTCATGCAACAAGTTAAATACGTGACTGCGACACTTTTTGACTACTGAGACAGGTAATTGCATGAGAGAATTGAGTGATAAGGAGAAAAGAGACAGGGAAAAATCAATGTGAGCTGAGATTCAGAAGGCAAAATGGTAAGTTAGATTTGAAGAGGGTGGTGAACATGGCAGAACGAGGAGAAGCGTCCAGCAGGCAGGGACGAGAAGGAAGACAAGTGCCATCTCAAGCTGCTGCAGCCCAAGAGGTAAACGTCATGGTTGTAATTTGATTCTTGCATGTTGTGTGAATAGTATGATGGAGATTAAGTAGATAGAGTTGAGAAAGAAAAGGTGATAGGCAATGATTCGGGATAGGGTGAATGTGATGGGGAAGGTAGTCAGGAGTGTCGGGTATGTTTGTATGTACAGAGAGGGATAAACGATCAAATTATTGTCATAGGTGGTGTTTTTTTTTTAGGCAGGGTGTGTAAAGTCGATATTGACCGATATCGGCTTAAGATAACCGGTATCAGTTGTGGAACCGATACCGGTTATCTAAAACCGATGCCGGTTACTGCAGGAATTTCCAGAATGTGAGAAAGAACCCTTGGGAATTTGATTTATTGATTGGCTGTGTGTCATTTTGATGTGTGCAGGCGGAGGCAGGGTTCAGGATGAACGATACTGTGCCAGCGCTGTTGTCACGAATCCGAGCGGATGTAACACCAGCTGAATGGACATTGATAAATCATTTGGGGTTAAGTGGAATCCGCTATTATTCACGAATCGCACGTAACCATGCTATGTTATAGGCGTTGATTGAGAGATGGAATCCAGAAAGGAATACCTTTTATCTGCCAACAGGGGAGATGACAGTGACATTGGAAGATGTGTTCCGTATTTTGAGACTCCCAATTACAGGAAGACCAGTATATCAGGCATTGCCTAGCGCAACACGGGAAGCGATAACAGCAGCATTTGGTCCATACGCACGAGATTTGACACAGCGAGGTTTGACATTCACGTATGGTATAATGTATGCAACACACCCTGAGGAGACAAGATTAGCAGTGATATTAATGATAGCGGTAGGGTATTATGCGTTACCGAGGGTAGATGGGGGAAGATTTCCAAAAGAATTGATGTGTGTTATTTGGGAAATGATAGAAAGGAACGTGACTTTTGCATGGGCACCTGCATATTTGGCGGAGCTATACAGGGGTTTATGGGCTTGTAGATGAAATCACAGGACGACACTGGATTGTTCATTTTTATTACATTGTTGGGCCTATGAGCACATTGTTTGTGTGCGACCAATAGGCCGACCCATCCAGTCAGTAGAGACCGGAGTGCAGAGGTTGGGATTCAGACGATGGGTCCAGACAGAACAAGAGGAAAGATCCCAGGCCGTGACGGGTGACATTGAGTATTATAGGCAGGTATGGGAGATGGTGACGATGGCGGATATCTGTTGGAGGCCGTACGGGAACTATATGGTAACAGAGAATATAGTGGAGGAGTTGAGGGGTGTAGAGCGATTGAGGTGGATCGCGGGGCACAGGCCAGGTGAGTATGAGAGGATTCCTCTAGATCGTGTGCGGTGACAATTTGGATTTGTGCAGGATATACCCCTGGCTTATAGACCATATATGAGGATCGATGCCGAGGCAGCATTCTCACCTCCCCGGCCAACACCTCCAGAAGGGCCAGAGGAGGTAGCAGCTGATCGCAGGGTGATGGATGCAGGAATGACAGAGGCCTATAGATTATGGTGGGTAGCAGAGCTACGAGGGGTACGTGATCGTCCTAACATAGCTATGATTACAGCGGAGAGAGATCATCTGCAGAGATTAGTTCATCAGCTCCAAACGCAGGTGAATGAGACAAGAGGATTGTTAGCGCTTGCGGAGTCATGAACGGAGGGACTGGAGGTGAGATACCTCCATGCGAGGGAGTGTATTCGGATGTTACAGGAGAGATTGGCAGATCAGTGGGTGGTACCAATAGCCGTGGTACCTTTGAGGACAGAGAGGCCTGGCGAGAGGCGTCGACGATCACGATCATCACCTGGTTCGGGATGAGGCGTGAGGGTCTAAGTAAATGTGTATCGAGGTATAAGAATAAATAAGGATGCCGACCTGCGTGTCGATGATAGAGAAGATGTATTTGTTTAACATCTAAATAAAACTGAATATGTATGTTGATTTGAGTTATGATAATAATAAGAATGTTTGTGTTTTGACTTTCAGTGTTTTGAAAAAGGATAAAGAGGAATGTGATTAAAATAGAAATACACAAAAAAATATTTATATTTATCACACATGATAGGTTATGGTAGGAGATGGTCGAGCTAACCTTGGGAGACCCCATGTCTCCGAAGTGCTGCCTACATAGCCCATTGCACAAAGCAAGGAGGGGCCTCAGACCGATGTAGTTCTCCCTTAAGACCAGGGAGAGGTGAATTCAGGCAATTTAGGTATGGTTAGGCAATTTGTTGGTTGGTAAAAATATTGATATTGATATTGGTAGGGTAATGTTGTTGGTGTTGGTAATGAATTGGTGATTTTGGAATAGGTAGAAGTGAAGCGAAAGTTAGCCTACCCAAGTGGTAGGGAACCATATCCTGATTAAGATCAACACATAATCCTAGATTCGAGTCAAAGAGGAAAAAGTTACTCCGTAGTTGAAAAGAGCTAAACAAACCACATATTAATGCAGGATGAGCTTGAACCCCTAGGTACCGTGCATAGACGAGAAGTCAATAGGTGAAAAGAGTTGTATGATCACAATATATCGGATATACGTCACGTCCCTTGAGTTTAAACAAATGGTGAGGTGAGGTGGATGGTATAGCTGAGGTACGGAGAACTTGTTACAAAGTGAGTGTTCTGACGAAAGAGAACCTACCCTAAATAGACAAGTCCATGACTCAAAAGTTCTTTTGAATGTGGCTTTTATTTTACTGAATATAGACTGATCGATGCGGGAAGTCTACAAGGGATATTGATCGTACTATTCTTGAGGTCTTCACGAAGCTGATCAATGCGAGAAGCTTCTGATAAAGGCTGACTGTGTATAGCTGTCCTTCAAGGGAGCAGTCTATTTATAGTAGCAGATGTGATTTTAGTGCATAGCTGTCCTTCGGGGGAGCAGTCTATATATAATAGCAGCAATAGTTTGGCATATAGCTGTCCTTCGAGGGAGCAGTCTATATATAATTTAGAGAGCCAGATGTCCTTTTGGCGTAAAGCATCTAGTTTGGTAGAAAGTTTGACTCAAGAAAATCCCATAAGCATATAATTAAGAATGTGTCATTTTAATACTTTGAAGTCATGGACTAGACTAAAAAGGGAAGGCATCGTTAAGGGGAGGTGGGAATCAAACTATGTGAGCTTGATTTGATTGTAAGATGTAGGAAACAAAGTGTATGTAACGGTAAATGAGCTCAAGGGACGAGCGGTAGGTAGATAAGAAGTGATATAACACTAAATTCAACAGTAGAATGGTCGAAGATGCAAGGCATTAAGGGGTTCAGGCTCAGGTTTACCATTAAGCGAAGCTAAACGATAAGTGCCTGATCCATAAGTGTGAGTGATTATGTAAGGCCCAATCCAATTGGGAGCAAATTTTCCACGTTTGCTCTTTTCTAGTTTGGTTACATGTTGATTCTCTTTGAGGACAAGATCACCAACCTTAAAGGTACGCTCATGAAGTCGCTTATCATAAGAACGCTTGATGCGCTTTTGATAGATTTGAAGGTGATCAAGAGCTGTAAGATGACGCTCGTCAAGAAGCTCCAATTGGGCTAACCGCTCTTAGCGGAAATCATCATTGGTAAGAATATCCTGAAGAGATATTCTGAGGGAGGGTATTTGTATTTCGAGAGGCAAGACAGCCTCGGTACCATATACCAAAGAAAAAGGTGTGGCATTAGTGGAGGTACGAATGCTAGTACGATAAGCCCAAAGGGCAAAGGGGATGTGATCATGCCAATTTCTTCTGGACTCATTGACAACTTTCATGAGAATTTTGGTTAGGGTTTTATTAGAGGATTCGGCTTGTCCATTCGCTTGTGGATAGTAGGGTGAGGAGAAACTAAGTTTGATACCAAAGTTGTCACAAATGTCTTGCAACAACTTATTTTTGAAAGATTTTCCATTATCTATTATCAGGCGATGAGGAACACCAAAATGACAGATAATGTGGTGGTTAATGAACTCTACAATTTTTTCTTTTTTGGTTGAAATGAGCGGAATAGCCTCCACCCATTTTGTGTAATATTCGGTTGCTGTGATTATCCATCGATGACGTTGCGAAGAGGACGGATGAATCTCACCAATAAGGTCTAAACCCCATTGTGAGAAAGGCCAAAGATCTCGGGTGACCTGTAGCGGGTGGCTAGGAGTATGTTGAAGGTTGGCATGTTGTTGACACATAACACAACGCTTAACATATTCGTAGCAATCGTTATTGAGAGTAGGCCAATAATAACCTAGGCGAAGGATTCGCTTGGCCACGGCAAGGCCGCTAAAATGTCCACCACAAATACCGTCATGGACCTGTTGGATGGTATAGGTGACCTCCACGCCGGTGAGACATCGAAGGAGGATGCCATCAAAGCCACGTTTATAAAGGAGTCCCCCCATAACGACATAATGAGAAATGCGTTTAAGAAAAGCGCGTTTGCCGGTACTAGTAAGGGCAGGTGGGAGAACAGAGGTTGTAAGGTAGTCGTGAAATTGGTGATACCAGGTATCCTGTGAATTAGCAGACACATTATTTATCATACAAACAACCGGGGCTGAGTAAGATGGGGTAAAGAGTTGTTGGACCAAGACGAAAATGTCAGAGTCAGTTGATGAAGCTGGAATTTGCGAGGCTAAGCAAGCCATAGTATCTGCAAATTTGTTAGTGAAGCAAGGAATGGTTTGGATAGAATAGTGAGTAAATAAGGCTAGAAGTGAATCCACGTAGTGTTTGTACTTTTGAAGTTCCTCATTTTTACATTGGTAGATGCCCATAACTTGATTGACTACCAATTGAGAGTCGCCAAAAATATTGATAGATTTGACACCTAAGTGTAACGCAACCTGGAGACCCATAACAAGGGCCTCGTATTCCGCAGTATTATTAGTGCAGGGGAAATCGAGTCGGAATGAGAGAGGCATAGGCTCAGCGTCGAGAGGAATGAGAACAACGCCGGCTCCTCTGCCGCGTTGGCATTTGGATCCATCGAAGAAGAGGGTCATTGGATACGACTCCTCCCTGAGTGAAAGAGTGGCGATGAGTTCGTCGGGGAAATTAAAATTGGTAAATTGCACCCCGGGTAAAGGGGCTTCCGCGAGTTGATCTGCGATGGTTTGTCCTTTGATTGATTTCTGGTGGACAAACTCAAGGTCGAGGTCGGCGAGGAGCATGAGCCATCGGGCGATGTGTTGGTTTAGATGGGGTTTGGCATACATATAATGGATGGGGTCCGTGTTGGTGATGATGAAAGTTTTGTGATTCAGGAGGTAGTGTCGGAGTTTGGTGGCCACGAATGATAGGGCTAGGCACAACTTTTCTACATGTGTATACCTAGTCTCATAGTCCACCAAAGTACGACTTATATAATAAACGGCTTGTTCGCGATTCTCGGAGTCACGATGTGCAAGCATGGCCCCTACAGCATGGTCGGTGGCGGAAAGGTAAAGGTAGAAAGGGCGGTCATCCTGAGGTGGGATAAGCACAGGTGGCTGCAAGAGATAAGCTTTGAGAGCCTCAAAGGCTTGGTGGCACTCTTCGCTCCATTGAAAGTCAATGTCTTTTTTAAGGAGGTGATGGAAAGGTTGACATCGATCTGAGAGTTGGGAGATGAAACGCCGGATAGATTGGAGCTTACCTTGTAAACTACGCAATTGTTTGAGGTTAGTAGGTGGGGGCATTTCTAGGATAGCTTTGACTTTAGATGGGTCGACCTCAATGCCACGCAAAGAGACGATAAAGCCAAGAAGTTTTCCCGAAAGGACACCAAAGACACATTTCTTTGGTTGAAGACGGACAGAATATTGTAACAGGTGATCAAAAATAATGGTTAAAACATCGAGATGTTCACTACGATGTTTAGATTTGCCAAGAAGATCATCGACGTAATCTTCAAGGATAGTGTGCATAATGTCATGAAAAATGTAGGTCATAGCCCGCTGATAGGTTGCACCAGCATTCTTAAGGCCAAATGGCATTACACGATAACAGAAGGTTCCCCAAGGAGTTATGAAGGTAGTTTTATGTTGATCGGCAGGGGCAACCAAAATTTTGGTTGTATCCTGAAAAGCCATCCATGAGAGAGAGCATCTCATGGCCCGCAGTGAGATCAACAAGTTGGTCAATACTAGGTAGGGGGAAGTCATCCTTAGGGCAAGCGAGGTTAAGATCCCGGAAATCGGTGCATATCCGAAGTCCCCCCGTCGCTTTAGTGACAGGTACGATGTTAGAAATCCATTGAGGATAGTCAATAGGCAGGATGAAGGAAACAGAAAGGAGTCATTGAAGCTCCTCTTTGACCAAGAGGGCAATGCGTGGATGCATTTTTCTCAATTTCTGTTTAATTGGTTTGGAATCGGGTTTCAGGGTAATGTTATGGACAACAATGTCAGGATCAATTCCTGGCATGTCAGCGTAGGACCAAGCGAAAGCTTGGTTGCGAGTACGGAGAAAGGTAGTAAAGGTGACCTGTTCTGATGCGCTAAGGGATTGTCCGATCTTCACAATGTGAGGATCCTCCTCCGTGTGGATGTTGATTTCTATAGTAGACTCGTTCAACATGGTTTGAGTTTCAGATGGTAAGGCACGTTGAATATAAGAGTCGTCCGCACCAAGGTAAGTGAGGATGGAGTCATCATCCTGGCACTCAACAATGTTAATTGAAGGTGAGTCCTCTTCAATCATGTCTGGATACAGAAGGGGGATAGAAGAGGGGTCCTCATTATCACGTTGATAAGTGAGAGGACCTAGGAAGATAGCATTTATGAAAAAAAAAAGTTAGGAGGGATAGATTCGGGATCTATCGACTCTGTGGGTGACGAAGGCAAAATGGGTGATGATGGTTCGGTAGGGGTGATGTCGTCATCTTCCAGAAGACAACTGACATGAGGTTCCTTCGATGTAAGTGTTCCCGGAAATCCGAGACCACTACGATCATTGTGCTTGCGAGTAGTTACAGGAATGATTGTATGTCGGCCTTGTTCATAAAGACCAAAACCAAAGCCTTTCCAAGCACAGCGAGTCAAGAAGGTAAGGGAGAAATGATGATTTGTCAGGTATTGAAAATCAGATTGGAAGGGAACCACACCAAGAGGAGGCTCAGGGGCAACGGAAGATGCGTCGACACCCCCATATGTTAGGTTAGTGCGGCAGTGAGGTGGTCCGTAGGGGATTACTTCCCCCACACGACGGTCATAGGTAGGATGTGCATGTACCTGTCTGTACTCCTGCTGGGGTATGGAAAGAACTAACGTTATATAGGTGATACTCCCCCAGCGTAAGGCATTGAAAAACATCTACTAAGGGGTCTACGGTTGGAATGTTAGCTGCGGGAAGGGAAGTGGTTTTTGCGACGGTGATTTATTGGGTTGAAGGTGTAGGTGCTGTTGAAGTGAATGGTAGAGGTGTGGTTGAAGTGGATGGTTGGGTTGGATGAATGGGTGTCTTGATTGGTACAAGCACATCATTAGGGCGATATAACATATTGCAGGTTTTGAAGGGGGGAGGATCAGCTTTTACGGTGTAAGACTTCCCCTCGTACTCAAATTTTATGCATCTATGTAAGGTTGAAGGAACGCATCCCATAGCCCGGATCCAAGGGTGACCTAGCAATATATTGTATTGGAACTCTCCCTCAAGGACATAGAAGAGTTCGGGTAAAGTACGTGGTCCTACACGAATGTTAAGGATCACGGTGCCTAAGGTAGAGGTAATAGCATCATTGAATGACCACAACATGATGGGGTTGGCACACATGTAGCTAGAAGGGATATTCATTTGTTGGAAGGATTTTGAAGAGATGATGTTTAGGCTAGTGCCCCCGTCGATCATAACACGACGTACCCGAATGTCCCAGACGTAAGCTGAGATGAAAAGAGCAGGGTCAAGATCTTCTGTACCAAAGTCAACAATTTTGTCTTCGGAGAAACTGACTGCAGCAGCTTGTTGTACAGAGACAGAAGTGGTTGGGGCGGTAGGTTGTTTGGTGAGGGAAGCAATGTGATTGGGTGTTAGAATGGAGGTAACAGGTAGGGTTTCATTAGGTAAGACCTCGATCCCTTGAAGGATTTCAACGAGAGCTTGTCGATGAGATTCAGAAGTCTGAATGAGATCATACAGTGTCATTTTTACAGGTGATTGGTGAAGTTGTTTGATCATGGCTTGGTGGGCAATTCCATTAGAGACGGGGTAGGCGGGTCCATGAATAACCACTTTGGGTGGTGGTGCAATCAGGATGGTGGACGGAGAAAGAGAGGACGCAGGTGTGCTTTCTTTCACTTTCTCGTTGTTTTTCTGCCCTCGAGTAGCAACACTAATCATATTAATCTCGTGGACCTGAGATGAAGATGGTCGGGATAAATCATGGTCTTCGAGAGGTGGGGTTGTAATAATGATAGATATTGGTGAGGCGGGGACAGGTGGTATAGGAGAGGGAATTGAAGCTAAAGGTCTCTCCCTTCGTAAGTTGTCTTTCTTAACCTTTCTATCTGAGAGAGGTGACTGACGAAGGATGGCTTTTAAAGCTTTGCATCCCTCCACATCATGTCCTGGTGTGCGGTGATAAGCGCAGATTTTAGACTCATCATAACCTATAGGTTGAGGTTTAGACGGGTCATAAGGTCTAAGTGGGGGTAGAGAAATGGTCGCATTCTCCACCAACATAGCAAGGATTTTGGCGTAAGATCCTTTGAGTGGGTCAAAATCGGAGGAGGATGAGGGTATTGATTGAGCAGGTTTTGGTAATGTTTGGGCATGGTTGGTTCGTACGGGTGGTGGTTTAGCCAAGGGGTGTTGACATGTGGTTTTAACTAAACGTGGTTTCTTTGGCGCAGGAGCTACGTTTAGCCGGTTAGATGATGAGGCTCTAGATAACGTGGTATCCGGAGACAATGGCGACAAAAGAGGAGTGACGGAAAACAAGTCCTTTGATGATGAAATTTGTTTAGGGTTGATGGGTGGACAGGATACGTGAGGTGACAATGTTGATATACCCTTAGATCTCTATATGGGTGTAGAAGGCGTAGGTTGTTTTAAAGAAAACGCAGGAGGTATGATATATTGATGCAAGGTGGAGGGATGAGGTCCCAATATGGAAGGTAGGTGTGACGATGATGGTTTTAATTGTGATAGAGGCATGGATTGAGGTTGTCTCCTAAGTGGAGGGGTGACTTTATTTTTGGATAAATCTAGTCGCTTAGGCGGGTGTGTTAGACTGGGTATTGGTGAGGTCCCAAGTGTAGGGGAAGATTTGGTTAGGCTGACAGAGGTGGATGAGATACTGGGTAGAGATGCGGGGGGTGAAGGTGAGGACATAGGCATTTTGAGTTTCTGTAAACATTTCGGGTATATGATAGAGGTGTCTAGATCGGTCATCTGCATTTGAGTAGAATAGGGGGTACTCAAACGTTCTCATAGGACTCGTCTATCTTCTGGAGAATGACAGTCTTCAGGTGTGAATTGGAATTTTTGTTTGGAAGAAAGGTGGGTTGTGATTCCGGTCCACTGTGGGTGTGATGCAGGGGGTAGATGAGGCACTGTATCAATAGGTGTTAGGAGGTCAACCGGTCGCTAAAAATATTTAGGCGATGAAGAACTAATAGGTAGGAGGGCATGTTTGAGAGGATCTGTCATGGTTAAAGAAGTTGGTGATGTCAGTGCAAGAGGTTTCTCATCTAAGGATGACAAAAGGAGTGGCAAGCCTTCCTCTTGTGCAGCAAGAGCGGTAAAAGGGGACGTTTGGGAAATAGATAGGTTAGATAACATCCACTCGCAATCTTGTAGGGATGTGGTGTAAGAAGACTCATCTATTAGAAGAGAACTCTGGGCAGTTAACTCCTTTATGGGTAAAGGAATGATTTCACTTTGGCTTGATGGTGGTGAAGGAGGTTCGGGCCCCTGGGTCAGTGAAGAGGCTTGATTCAAAATTTTCTCAATAGAGGCTTTTGGCTGGGAGTCGAAGACTGCATGGATCTCATGAACACTCTCCTCGGCTAAGATATCCTAGTTTATGTTACTGTTGGAAGAGTGATTCGGGAATGGTTTGTTGAAGATTTTCAAATTTCGGTTAGCAGGGGCGTTAGGATTATCGAGGGCTATATCCCCTGCATCAACCATTTCCTGCACTATGTTTTTCAACATCTTGCAGTTCTCATGACTGTGTCCCTTTACGCGGTGGAAGTTACAGAAGTCATTTTCTTTGTACCAGGAAGGTATAGCACGGGTGGAGTCAAACCCGGAGTGAGGTTTAACAGGAGGCAAGGTGATAGCTCTGGCTTTGAGCAATTTTTCCAAGATGACGCCATAAGTTTCTCCCAAGGGAGTGTAATTGATGGGCTCTGCTTTATATTTATAGGTGGTTTTTGGTGGGGTATTAGATGGTGCTTGAGATTTGACTATCACCATGTGGACAGCTCCTTTTGATTTAGAAGAAGTGGATGTGTGAGGAGTGGTGGTGTTTGGTTTATTGGTAGAATCTGGAGTTCGGAAATTGGGGTTTTTGTTGTGCAACCACAATTTCTCTTCTTCTAAGGCTCGAATTTCTAGTTTCCGAGCCATGGTAAAGGCCTCGTCAAATGTGTGGAAAGTTTGAATTTGAAGGGTAGGAGAGATGTGCTTAGCGCATGCCCACGTGAAAAGTTCGATAAGTTCAGCTTGAGGCAAGGCATATGTAAGTTGGTTGATAAGGCCCCGCCATCGTCCAACAAAATCTGCGATAGATTCGTCTTCAAATTGTCGGATGGCATAGAGGTCGGTGATAGATACTTTCTTGGCAATGTTAATGGAGAAATGATCCAAGAAAGATTGGGCTAGTTGGTTAAAAGAGAAGATTGAGTGCTGGGTTAAAGCACTGTACCACTCCAAGGTGGGTCCTGATAAGGACATGGGAAAGGTGTGGAGTAACAAGGCATCATCATGAGCAATCAAATAACAAGCATGTCTAAATGATCGCAAGTGTTGTTGAGGATCCTCTTTACTATTAAAACGAGTAAATTTCGGCAATTCCCATTGAGGAGGATATGAATGAAGGGGGACAGAAGGGTGAATAGGCTCCCGACAAACTTGCTCGTATGTCAAGGCACTACGACTTCCCGAAACAGAAGCCTCCAGATTTTGCATTTTGTCCATCATTTGTTTGATGAAATCCGTGGTTGGATGAGATGATGGTGCGGTTGTGGTAAACAGAGGCAAATTGGGCCAAGGGCCTCCGCTAGACAACGGTGAGGTTAAGTGCTGATAAGGTATGGAGGATGAATATGTTGAGGCGACCGAATAGGGATGTCCCATATAAGATGTTGA
This sequence comes from Taxus chinensis, assembly GCA_019776745.2. Lineage (NCBI taxonomy): Eukaryota > Viridiplantae > Streptophyta > Pinopsida > Cupressales > Taxaceae > Taxus > Taxus chinensis. The sequence continues at coordinate 54,532,299 of CM034151.1, forward strand.
GGTCACAGGATACGTGTATGGGAATGAAAAGGTAGGCGGAGCTTGAGAAGGAAAGCTCGTGTGGATAGGTGGCAGAGAGCAAGTCATGAACGGAGCAGTCTGCAAGAGAGATGAGGTAGGAGCAGTCGGCGGTAATGATATGTGGGGTCCAAGATTAACCAAAGGAAAGCCAATCTATGTCGTATGAACCTCTAAAGCCGTTGGATTGGGAGATGGGGCTAAAGATGCAGGAAGCAAGGCGGTGTTATCAGGCAGAGTGGGAGCTAAGTGAGCAGCTATACTAATAGGCATGCCAACAAGGAGTTGACCATTGGGCGTATGGTCAGGGGCATGAGACAAATAGTATTGTACAACGCTAGGATTAGCATCCAGAAATTTGGCAAATTCCTTATCTCCTACAGGAATTTTGGGGATCTCACTGGTGTCCGTAGGGTTCCCTATAGAATGTGAAGGGGGCGATTCAGGCAAAGGCACAGAGCAGGCATGTGAAACCATGGCGGCGGCTTGCTTCCAAGTGATAACAACCATGGACAGGAGTACCCAGTAGGGTTTCAATCTATCAGGAATAGAAACAGACTCAGAATGGTGAAATTGGTAGGTTGCTAGTTTGTCAGAAACTGTAAAAGACAGTAACCGATATCGGTCTGATAACCGATGTCAGTTAGACTATAGCCGACGTCAGTCAGTTAACCGATATCGGTGTAATAAGACTAGTATAAGAAAATATAAGAAGCTACTGACTTGATTGTTAACAAAGCTTAGTACATTTATCAATTGTTCTGAGGTGATGACAGAAGACAGTGTATAACAGAGAAAACAGAACTGAAAACAAACAAGATGCACATGCAAATCCAGAGACTAACCCTAGGGTTAATTTAAATTATCGTGGGCTTATGCCTTTAGACGTAAAATGATGTCAGAATCCTAAAAAAGACTTAGAGGAAATGTCAAGTTTGTTTTGGCTTATAAGGTTACCTCAATCGGGCGGAGGAATACCGCGGAAAAGGGGGGATGTTTTGAGCTGTTGTGTTAATTATGAAGTGATTCGGTATGTGTTGTGCAATGAAAGTAAGATTAATTTCCTGTCAATACCGTGGAAATCACCTCCATGTGTACGACCTGTTACTTAGTCTATGTTCACTAGAATTGAAAACAACAAGAAAGAATGTAATGCACGTGTTTTAAACCCAAATCGAAAATGATATTCGATGAAGCAAATAAGATGACTTTCACTAATGCAAAACTAGGAAATCAAGACAAATTCCTTTACTAAATATAACAAAAACAACAACAGCAAGTATGCTCCCTAAATGAAAGAAAACAAGAGAAACAAAAACCTGAAATGGGTCCCACTGGGCGTGCCAAAATGTTTCACGTGGAATGTTTCAGCTTTTTGGGAATAGAGTTGCTTCTATCCTTTCATTCCTTTTAGAAACAGATAAGGGTTAGGGCTAGGAGGAATACCTGTTGAATGTTGAGATGGTGTGCACGTACCGTAGAGAGAGATCAGGTTGATTGCGAAGAACTCCCTTTTGTCTTGGAAGGACTACCTGCAAATAAGAACACAAGACCACAAGATTTTGATTAGACAATAAATGAGGGAACTGCCTTGGGCCCAGGAAATATAAAACTTCCTTTCGAAGGTGGTCAGTTCCCCTGCTAATATAAATTAACACGAAATATTGTAAAATAACAATTTAATTGCTTCGTTGAAACAGGTAGGAGGAAAGGCTGGTTTCTGGTTTTAAGTCACAATAACCGATACCGGTTACTGCTAACCGATATCGGTGGGGGCTATGTTTTAGGGACTTTTGGTGAGGGTCGGTTGTAGGGTGGTTGTGTTGTTTGTAAGGCTAGTATATGAGCAGGATTAGGTAACGGGGTGATGAGAGGTAAATGAATGATAGTTAGATATAATGTGTTGCTGGGTGGTAGATCTAAGAATGGATTTATGACGGCTGTGATTCAAAAGTCTAAGAAATATTATTAAAGAGAACACACAAGATGCAGCTTACTGGTTATTGACGAGGATGCAGGTCTGAGAAGTGTAATCACAAAGGTAGAACTCAGGTAGGATGGCCTGACAATTAGAAGATGAGATATCTCCCTCCTGATGATCAGCTGAGTATCACAGGGCTCTGATTATTTAGTTGCAGTCTTGGGCTTGGTCTCCTTTGCTGAAAAGTCTTCTTGTCTCTTCACTTGTCTCTTCACTTGTCTCTTTCTTGGCTCAGCAAATCCGGATTCTTTTTATCACTTCTGATGATCCTGATTGATCCAAAAATCCTTCGACCTTTGTTTCTGGTTATGGGATCCCATTTACAGGGAACCGATGGCAGTTACGTAACCGACGGCGGTCGAGTAGGAACCGGTATCGATCAGGTCAAAGTGGGCTATTTTTAGTAAAATAGCCAACTTTCCCTCCTTTTCTCTCGAGGGATTAGTTGCGGGCTTAGTCAAGTGACTAGAAGGTCAGTTTTGGGTGCGAGAAAGGGGTCATTAGTCATGGGTGTGGATGTAGACCAAGTTATAGGTCTTAATTAGATTAGTTTAGGGTTAGGCCTAGGTCATGATGAGGTGGCAAAATGAGGTGGAAGGTAAGGTGATGTGGATTTATTAATTATAAGATAATTAATAAATAATTGTGTAAGGTTTAGGTGGTGAGGTTAGGTTGCAAAATGAGATGCGGGTCACAAGGGGTCGTAAGACACAAATTTGGTGTCTACACATGGTATCCTCAATTCTTTGCACATCCTCCCCTGAATCAATTCTAAACAAATGATCAGGTCTAGAATTACTTTTTCCTAGTTTGACAACCACCATGAACTCGAATTCTTAGAACAATAGTACCCACCGACATATGCGCCCTTGTAGAACGGTCTTGTTCACTAAATATTTCAATGTAATATGGTTAGTGTAAAATATAAAATGAGTTTCCAGCAGATACTGTCTAAACTTGTTAAGTGTGTAGATCATTGAAAATGCCTCACGCTCAATTGTATTATAAATATGCTCTACTGGTGTCAACTTCCTACTTACAAAGCACAAAGGATGATCAACAATCCCTTCACCAGACTGTGCAAGTACTTCTCCAATGGTGGTTCCTGAGGCATCCAAATGAACATGGAAGGGCTTATCCCAAGAGGGGAATCATAGTATGTGTGCGGTGACAAGCTTATCCTTTAAAGTGTCAAATGCCTTCTATTGTGCCTCTCCCCAAAGGAAGGAACTCTTGTGTCTATGTAACTCTTCTAAAGGCACGATGATCTTGGCATATCCCTTGATGAACTTCATGTAGTAACCCATGTGTCCAAGGAATCCATGCCCTACACTTTGACTATTAGGCTCCCCCAATCCCACAAAGGATCTACTAACAAGCCTTCTTTACATATGATATGTCCCAACAAGGTTCCAAATGGGGTAGAAAAAACACACTTCTTAATGTTGAGGGATATTCTCAATTTCTGACACCTTTTAAGCATCAACCTTAAGTTGTCACAATGGTCCTTCACTAACCCATATACTATCCAATCATCCAGGTAAACTTGAAGAAATTTATGGATGAAGTCCTGAAAAGCTTGCACCACAATGCGCGAGAACACAACAAGCGCATTCTTCAACCCAAAAGGCATGAACATAAAGGAAAAACTTCCCCACTCAGTGGAGAAATTCATCTTCCTCTGGTCCTCCTTTGTAATCCTTACCTGGTGATAGTCTAAGAATTCATATGTGAAAGAGTAGACCTCACATCCTACCACTCCCTCTAAGATTTCTTTTGTAAATGGGGTTGGGAAAGGATCAATGACACATACTACATTTAGGTCCCTATAATCAACATAGAACTTTATCCACCCATCCTTTTTGATACCAATCACCATTTGACTTATCCATTCCGAATCTTCCATAACCTAAATGATACCTGATGCTATCATTTTTTCTATTTCCTCCTTGACCTTTATGCACAAATTGGGATTCATCTGGTATGGTCTCTTCCTGATTGGGCACACACATTTCTTCAGCTTTATCCTCATCTCCCCCAAGGAATGGTAGATGCCTTTAAGCTTGTGGTACTCACGTGGGAAAAAATCTTAGAATTTACGTAACAGATCAATGATTTTAGAGACTTATTTCTCCGACCAATAGTCTCCAATGATAGCCTCATTGGGTTTTGCTTCTAAACCGATGTCAACCTTTTCCATCTTTAAAGGTTCATGGTAGGCGCATGCCCATTCATCAACACTATCTATGATTTTGCACGTCCCTACAGAATGGTTAACATCCAAGATTTCTACCTCTTCACCATCAATAATATACACCATCTTCCCTTTTTATTTTTCCATACATGTGCGCTCAAGATGTATCTCTTCTATTTCTTCTTCCTCAAAGTGTACCTCCAAGACAAGTTCACCTAAAAATTCTTGTATTCTATCCTCCGCCATAGCACTATCTCCTATTGTAAGGTGCTTGAAAAATCACAATGCCTTATCCATTGATGGATTTGCACTTCGATACTCAAACACTTGAATGAGATCAATTATCAATTCTTACCAATTACCCATTTGATGACACATCTCTGAGTGGATATACCACGCACATGCATAACCTTGCAGGGTGGAGTACAACTTGTGAACCTATAATGAAGGTGGCAATGCTTCTACACTTCTCATCCAGGATGTCTCACATGCTTAGATATGGAAGGAAGTAGTCTTATTACCATGGTAGTATTTTATAGCCACGTGCGTGTTGCTCTTTCAAAACCTTATAGAGAAGGCAATTCTCACCTTGCGTCATTCCAAGAGGTTCTCCCAATCTATTTCCTACCAATGCGCATTAGTTCTAAGTAGGTTGTAGTTAAACATTTTCCTCCTTTCCTTCTCATTTCTCCAATGGGCCTCCATTTCTCACAATAAATCTTCCATATTAGCCCCTCCCGAGTAACTTGGTAGTTTTCTTCCTCCTAGGCACTAGAATGCATGTGATTTTGCCACCTTGGTTACCAATCCTCTTAAATGTCATTCAATCAACTCATAGGTCCCATGTGTCCAATTATCGCACGCTGTATTGGTAGTGTTACTTATGGATTGAGCATCCTCAAACTTGATAACTCCCTCTATGGGATGAATAATCTCAGGATCCCTGATTGAACACACCTATATTCTATCAAGGACTTCGTCTCTCGAGGGTTCGATATAGGGTGTTAATTTCCCATCAGCCAGGGGTATAATGACATGTTCCTCCTTATTTTTAAAGATGATGTATCCCTTATTGAACTGTAGGTCAACATTATTTTAGTAGCACCAGGGGTGTCCAAGCAATGCTGGAAAGTTGTTCACCTTAGTGAGTGCTAAGACCTCAAATTCCCCAGAAAAAATGCCCCCTTTCATGGTGATAGCCGCATCTTGTAAGACACTGATGGGAATTACCTTCATCTTGTTTGCATGCAAGACCTTCCTCTTTCACTCTAACAGGTGATGAGAAATTACCCCCATAGACTTGGTCATGGAAGGCTGAGAAAAGCTTCTTTTATTGCTCTTTGTCAACAAATTTTTAAAATCTTCCATCTACTCCACGTTTGAACAAAGAATTTTCCCACAACACATATTATGTTGATCTTAGCTTGATAGCTCTCTTCTCCTTAGTAGTTAAGTGAGATGGAAACTCCCCATAGGTGAGGAAATGCAAAATTTTAGCACACCATTCATCCATTGAGTTAAGAAACAAAACAATAGGAACATCATCCTCATCCTTAGACAACCCATGACCAGCTCCTTCAGCAATGAGTTCACATAGGCCTTTACCTCAGACTAGTTTAGTTGGTCTGAAGTCAATATCATATTCCTAAACATTTGTAACCCAGTTTCCTCTCTTAGATCCAAATTATTGTTGTGTAAGAATGGACTTGATGGTTGTATTGGGGAAAAGTATCACTGAGTGAGAGTTAAGAATATAAAATCAAAACTACTTAACAACTTTAACCAATACAAAAGAATGTTTCTCCATCATAATGTACTTTAGCTCATGATTTTTTAGAATATAGCTCATGAATGCAATTGGGAGCTCGTGGTCTTCAGAGTATTTTTGGGTTAACACAGTGACTAGGGTACTTCGTATGGCATATCAATAGATAATAAAGTCCTTGCTAAGATAGGATTCCTAGCAATAGCCTTTTTAATGCCTTCGAATGCTTCTTTCCCTTCAGGAGACCAACCAAATGTTTGTTTTCCTTTCATCATGTGGGACATATTCAAAGTCTGCTCTGTAAAATTAGGAATGAATCTTCTTAGGAAGTATATCTTACCAAAGAAAGAATGCACTACCTTTTTACTTGTAGGAAGAGGAATCTGCTAAATATCTTGAACTCGTTCAACATCAATCTTGATTCCTTCCTTGGAGACAACATGTCACAACAATTTACCCTCCATTACACAAAAGGAAAACTTATTAGGATTCAAAGAGACCCCATGTTCTTTGAATTTCAAAAGAAAACTTATTAGGATGCTGAAAATGATCTGCTCTAGTTTTAGAAAATACAGTTAGGTCATCTAGATACACCACGATACATTTTCCTTTCAGGCTTCAAAAGGCCAAGTACATAGCCCTTTGAAAATTGGCACCAACATTAATGAGTCCAAAGGGAATCCTCTTGTAAGAAAAAGTACCCCAAGGAGTGGTAAAGGCAGTCTTGTGTTGATCTGTAGTGTTGACTTCTACTTGATTATATCTTGAGAAACCATCAAGCATGGACAACATCACAGCTCCTGTAACAACTTACAATACCTAGTCCATCATGGGTAGGGAGTAATTTTCCTTCAAAGAAGCTTGATTTAGATTCCTAAAATACACACAGATCCAAATCTCACAAATTTTCTTCCTAATAGGAAAAATGTTAGCAATCCAGGTTGAATGTTGAATGGGAAAGATAATCTTGGCCTTCAACAACTTTTGTATCTCTTGAAAAATAGTGTCAGTAATCTTTGGATTGTACTGCATTTTCTTCTATTTGAAAGGTTTAATCCCAAGTTTGAGAGGAATGAAATGTTACATTTCTTTAGGCTGAAAAGCTTTCAGATCATCATAGGAATAAGCAAGTACATTGATGTATCTCTTAAAAAGATTTACTACCTTCTTCTTTTCCTCTTATGTGCAACAATTCCCAATGTTCACCATTTTGGGGTTAGTAGAGCTCCCAATGTTAACCTTTTCATATTCAGTAGATTTTTGGGCTCCTCTAGAAGCTTAACATACCTGTCATGTCTATCAAACAATTTATCTAGACTTACCAGCCCTTTAGGGATCTTGTTACCTTTTAGTCTGATGCACCCATCTTGATCTATCTCCTCTTTGACATCCTCCTCATTTGAAAAAACACTTTCTTGAGGTAAATTATCACTTCCTTTGAAATATAATTGTTCAAAGTTATCCCTAATTTCTAAGAAAGAGAGCAAGTGTTGGTCATCATTGAAAACCTGTTAGTTGCTTGCATTATCTGGCACACTGGGTCTATGGATCATTTCAATGGTGAATTTATCCTTAGAGCAATCGAGATGAGGTATGAGAAAAGACCCTCACATGCCTAGGGAATCATCCCTGGTGTTCTTTTCCCTTGGGACTGCCTCAATGGAGAAGGAATTCAGAAATTCAATAAAATCCCAAACCAGATTCCTATAATGCTTCAATCTTCTATTCTTTACTTAGAAAAGGTCTCTGGCATATTTAACAACTAGTTCCGCATCTCCTTGAGCCAGAAGATTCTTCACACCTTCCTCCTTTTCCATGTTAAGCCCAAGGATGAGAGCTTCATATTCTACTATGTTATTTGTATTTTTAATTTGTATCTTGAATGAGAAAGGATGAATCTTTACTTCAAGACATATCAAGACCACACCAGCTCCAGAACCAGCCGAGGAACAAATTCCATCAAATTCCAAATTCCAAATGCCATTAGGATCATGAAGTACTTCTTTGGGACATTTAGTTTCATCCTGATACATGATCATATAGTTGTCATGCCCAATGTATTCATAAATTATTTGCTCTTTAGGATCATCTGTCTTTCACACAATATACTCAGATTGCTTCTCAGGCAATAACTTGTTCATCTTTCCATTGACTGGTATAAGGGCATGTGACCAATCCATTAGAATTTTTCCTCCCACATCCTTACAGAAGTTCTTACTCAATAGCATAGCATATGAAGGAGGGATAACAGCTACCAAGATAGTAGCTAAAACCTTCTTCTCTGGCTACTTGTGCATCCTTAATCCTTCCTACCAAAGGCACTTCCTTACCCTCCATAGAATAATAGGACCCATAAGTACGTGTGAGAGTAAGACCCAAAGCATGAGCCACTTTGGTAGGCATGACATTATCTGATTCTCCTGAGTCTATGACATAGTTGCTGAGTTTATTGCCATTTATGAGGAGGATCACATAAAATGGTTTTATTTTTTCATTAGGTGAGGTGACTGCAGCCACAAAGTTTGGTTGGGGTGTGGAAGATGGCGTAGGAAAAATACCTTTAGAAGTATTGGGAAATTTTTTGGAATGGGAATTGACAAAATGGACCATTTTGGAAAAGGATTTTGGATGAGTTTGATAGTACTCAGCCTCTGAAATTTGGATTTTTATCTTCTTAAGGTGATCGATGATATAAAAAGATCCAGAGGTGGATGGGCTATCGTCACTAGGAATCCTAGGCTTATCAAGTTTAGGAGCTAGAGAAGAAGAAGTTTTAGTTGTAGAATTAGGAAAAGAAGAATTAGTAGAACTCACCTTCTTTGTGGATGTAGTGGGAATAGGAGATCCTCTTTTTGTAATTATGGAGATAGTCGTGGGATGCTCCTTGGACCTCTAAGCAGGCTACATCACTTTTTCCTTCTTATTTGTATGTTCTCGAGTCATAACAATATATGACTCACTATTCATTTCTTCTAGTACTTCATCATAATCATCTTCTTCATCAACACCTTCAGTGGTGAAGAAATTAACTCGAGATTCCTCAAGTTCTTCCAGTTCATCATCCTCTTCTTTAGGTTATTCAAAATATTCATTAATCTCTTCATCATTAGGTTCTTCAACCTCACAAGTTGCATTAACAGGGACCTTGATGGGAGGTCCCTCAATTGCTAGCCTTGTCAGAGAGGAGGGAAAACAATTTCTAGGCTGAAAATTCCTCCTTGGAACATCTGTATAGGGAGCATTCTGAGCTAATTGTTTCTTGATAGCAATAAGGTCATTAAAAAGCTTTTTTACTAATGGATCTGCATTATCTTTGGGATTAGAAGAAGAGGAAGAAGAAGCTCTAGATTTGGAAGGATCTCTTTTCAACTGACCGGACATGATCAAGTCATCTTCAATGCTAACAACTAATCTCCGATCCTCATCTAATGTTGTAAGGTTGGCTCTCCTTAATGCATAGCTAACTTCAGGAAGTTGATCGTTCAAGAAGAAACATTTTTGAATTTGATCTATAGGCTAAGTATCTAGTGCAATTTTGTTAATGAGCTTGTTGAACGTGGCCACAAATTCTCTCATGGGATCCTGTGATTCTTTCTTTATTTGAGAGATCTGAGCTAGAAAAGCATGTACATCTTCTATAGGTTTGAAACGGTTCTCAAATCTTGTTCTCATCGTGGTCCAACTAGTAATGGTCCCAATAGGAAGATGATAAAACCAATCTGCCGCATTATATTGCAAATTCTTTACAAAAAGCCTCACCGAAACATCTTCATGATCAACTCTAAGGACTCCACATGCAACTATGAAAGTTGCAATATGCTCATCAGGGAGCACCTTGCCATCACCTTTGAAATTGGGTAAGTTCTTCCTATTACCCCTGAGTAACTCATACAAAGGTTGAGGAAGGGAAAGAGGCCCAACATAATGGCCCCAAGGTAATGAAACTACCATCCTTGGGAAAAATGCTTGAAGAGGAACTGAAACACCAACAAGAATCAAAGCATGGAGATTAGGGCTGAGTTGCTCTTGAGGGATACCACTCACAAGGGTTCTGTTTTCAATAGGAGGTGTGCTTGTAGAACGAGCTCTTCTATTTCTCCTTGTTGATGGGAGAGGAAAACCTTGCTGCTCAAAGAGTTGAATATAAGAATCTTTGATTCTAAGAGACCTCCTACCTTAGGTAAATCTTAGAGTCTCCAGATCAGAAAATGATCAAGAAATGTTCATAAAACTGGAATCCGTAAAAAATGAATCCCCAGTAGAGTCACAAAAAACTTTTGGTTGTCAAATAAGGACTTTAATGAAAGCAACAGTCAGGGGACAGAAAGTCCCTCCTCTTTAATGGGAGAGGTTCCCTTATTTAAAGGAAAAAAACCTATTTACAAATGTACAACATTTAGTTTTAAAGAGGAACTCTGATATCATGGAAGTGTTTTAAATGATTGATTATCAATACAAAGGGACAAAAGAACTAGGAAGTGGGAAAAGGAAGAGTAGCATTCTCAGGAAATATAGATAGCAAAATAATTCCTTATAAATGTTGAACTAGGATCATATAGAACAAAATCATTTACTGTTAAAGCCATAAGATGTTATTTCATAGACACAAAGTTCCAGAGATGACATTGACAAGAATACAAAGCTTCTTGATGCAAAAGAGATTAATGATTCAATAATTTTAACCATAGGAAAGAATGAATAACCATAGATAGAAACAGAAAGATAAGTCTTCTTGTATTGATAGCTTTTTAACTCTTACACTTTTCCAAAATAGTCAGAGTTCCAGGCTCTTAGAATGGTGTGGAGAGCTCATTATATAGCTTACAAATTAGTTACACTTGGTAACCATTTCTTTTAACTAAAAGATTAATTAAGGAAATGTTCAATACAATATCCTTAATTAATTTACAAGGAGCTCAGCACTTAAAAATAGAAGGAGGAAAAGAGAAGCCAGAAGAAGAAACACTTGATTATGGCTGAGACGGGCCCACTAATTTGAGGATATGATATCTAAATTTCTTCAATGCTTCAGCTATCTCCATACCTCATGGGATTTTTGTGTTGGCAGTGGCATGAGACCAAGTTCCTAGACATTTTTCCATATCTTTATCAAACTCGGTATGCTCCAGGTATTCTTTATTTGCCTTAGCAATTACAGAGTAAAGGAAGTAAATGTCCTTTATCTTCTCTTTGGTAATTAATTCTTCTTTGAACAAGGCTTCTTTGAACAAGTCTTCTTTGACAAATGTTATGAACTGAGATTTGATCTCTTGAAGAGAGAAAGGAACACCTGAAATTTCATCATGAAGATGGCAATGAATATCTTTAAAAGAAGAGGAAACACAAGTTTTGAAAGATTCTCCTTTCTACCACACGTTATTTAATTCACCTAGTGCTTCTTCCAGAACCTTCATTTTCCATTCGACATAAAAAACCCATGCCTTTGACAAGTTATTTTTGGAATCATCAAATACACCATTGACCAGTAGGATCTTCTCATCAGCTTGGCCCATAAGGTGAAGATCTATAATACAACTAGTCCAGAGCTTCAACTCTTTATCCATAACCCTTATTGAGGAAGTGAGTTTCTGTTGTAGATTAATCACCTTCTCATTGGCCTTGAAGGCTTCCTCAATGAAATTCAAGCCAGCTATAATCATATCATCAACCATGGATTCCATATCCTTTCCATAAGTAGAATACTTATGTATATATTTGATGCTCTGAACTTCATCCTAGCTGAGAATCATGGGGGGAGGAAGAGCAGCCAGTGGGGCAAGATCCAAAACCTTATCTTTGGCCAATAATGACTTGATAAAGTTGGAAAGAACTTGATTATGTTCTTCCAACTATTCTATAGTTTACTTACCCTTCTCTACTCATTCAATAACCTTTGTCACTATTTCTTGAAGGTTATGAACCTCACTCTCAGGAGTGGATTCCCCCATTGGGATTTCAGAAAGTACTAAATCAGAGATGAAGAGATCCTTATCTGCCTTATCAACCTTGGGTTTTTCAACCTCCAAGAACTACTAGCCTTGAGCATCAATTACTATCCTTGAAGTGGTCTTGGCTCTCTTAGCTAGAGGAAGAGGAGTAGTTCCTAGCAAAGATGCTACAACATCAAAATCAGGCCCTATTATCTGAGAGGAAGATTTCCTCTTCCTGTTGTCAACCATGGGTTGCACCCAAGAAAAAGTAGAAGAAGAAGAGGAAGGAACAAGGGGCCCAAGAGCAAGTGAACTCATGGCACTTAGAGTATTGACCATTGTTGCCTCTAGCAGAGAAGTGGAGGGAGTATCAGGAGATTCCTTTGTAGAGGAGTCTGTGGTACTTGAAGGCTCTGCACTAGATATTTCCTTTTCCTTTTCAATAGTAACTTTAGGAGTTCCTACAAGATTTGGCACTTCACCATCATCACTCTCACTAAGAACAATAATGTTCTTTGGTCCTGAAGGTAGCTCTGGATGCTCAAGAAGAGGTTCTTCATCAATGGGTTCCTGTTTAACCTCTTTGATCTTCTTTTGGTATACTTGAGTAGGAGTAGATGACTCAGGCTCTTTCATTGAGGAAGAATGAGGGGTTTTCTCAAGAACCTTGATACTAGTTATATGTGCTTCCTTCCCTAGTATAGAGGTGTCTCTGGAAGAAGATCGACCTTGATTCTTCTTGAACTCATGAACCTTCTTGTCTAGCCAAACTTTAGTTCTTACAAGAACAGGGGCCATAATCTCAACCAAATCATCTCTCTCTTTTTTGTACCAATCCAGATCCTCCAAAGGAGTGTGTTTGATTGTTGTCTCATATTTAAAGGACTGTAAGTCCTCATCATCTTCCTTAAGTCCTTTAGGAACTTGGTAGAGATTGAGATCTCTAATGGGTTGTAGAGAGTGTTTTCCATAGTGCCTTCGTTTGGCCTCAAAATCATCCACACAATTATCCCAGTAGTCTTCAGTATCTGGCTTATGATGATAGTTTATCCTGAGGTACTGATCAATAAAATTCTTTCGATCAAAGCAATTTCTGGGTTTGAAGAAATGAATAGTGATAGAAGTAATAGCCCTTTCTACATTTTGGGCATCCAAAGTTGTTTTACATGTATAGTTTCCCAAAGAGATAGGGAAATGCAGGCCAGTGATCTTCTTGTCTCTGCATGTCCTATGTAGCTTATCAAGCTACCTGCATACTTCAACCAGGGCCATTTTATCACTGCAGAACATAGGGAGCTTGAGAGGTGTGCTTTCATAGCCAGCCAACCTGATGTATGAAAACCTCTTGAATTGGATAAAGAAAGACCCATACTTGGCTATAAGGTTCATAGCTTCATCAGAAAATATCCTAGTAGTGTTTCCCTCCAAGAGTCTTACAATGTACATGGTGAAAGCATCATTGACTCTTCTGAAATTGTGATTGCTAGTTTCAAGGGTAAACTGAGGGCAGTATGTGTAAATAGGCTCATTCTTTTGACCCTCTATGTAGGTGAAACCAAACCACTGTCGGGATGAAGCCAAGGTATACATGAGATAAGAAGTCATATAGAATTTTTTATTTTGTTGAACACTAGACAACTACTCAGTCAAATTCATGCAAATAATTTTGGCCCAATTAATGTTCTGCTTGCCCTCGCAGATGATGTTTATGAAGGGGCACATCCAGAAGTGAAACTCATTGGTGGAAGGCAACCCCATGATATGGGTGAGAAAAATAATAAAGTCAGACAGCTCCTCATTAAAATCAACCCTGTATAATGCCTTGGAGAGTCGGATGCTCCCTTCTTAGGGTTCTTTAACCATGATTTTTCTATACGTGCCTTGTATGTGTCACTGTCTTGGTTGAATAGGGTTTGAGCTTGGGCATGAGTGAGAATTATGGAATCCTTAGTCTCTGGAATGCGTAGGGCAGAAACAATGGTGGAAACATCTAGTTTTGTAATTAATTCCCCATGCACATTTGTGAGTTCCTTAGTATCTGAGTTAAAATGGGTGCCACAGGCAAGCACCATGTCCACACACTGTATAGAGATAGGGAAACCAGCTGCGTATGCAAGTCCATTGTCACTAATCATTTGTGCCATGGGAGAAGGATTAGAGCATGTTAATCTACCCCAAAAATACCTGAAATCTAAGTGTCGAACCTCACTGTCTCCAATATCATGTACAAAGGTCTCAAGAGGTGACATAGGTTCCTGACCCTGAAACTTGATCTTCATTTTTACAATGCACAGGGGAAAATCCTTTCATGATCAAAATCATAATGAGAATGCAAGGGGTACAGGGGCATGAGCAAATGACTCAAATGGAAAGGATTCGAGCAAGAGATGGTGAGCGAGCAATGTGACAAATGCATAGGAGATAGTCCAATTAAATAGCCATTTAGGAGAGAGAAGGTCATTAAATGTGCATTAAATTCACCTCACACCGACTCAAAAATATGAAAAGTGGGAAAAGTGGAGAAAACTGGCCCGGATAGTCTTTGGTACATTTAGGACATGAGGGACATGAAGATGCGATCTGACTGATGCAGGAAAAGTGAGACAAATGAGCACGGGTGGTCCAAGAACTTAGATACATGAAGGACATGATTTGGCCGATGCATGTGATTTGGGGAAAGTGGGAACAGAAATCTTATATGTATTTAGGACAGATGAGGAAAAATTACATGAAGTACCCAATGTAGCCGATGTGGACAATCGGGTAAAAGGAAGTCCAGGAAAACTTGGGACAAATGGGCCAAGAAGTTTCAAAAAAATTGATAGTTAAGAATTTTGTAGGAAAATCGGCCAATCGGTGAATAGAAGGCCCAGAGGTACTTGGGACATAAGCGAAAAAAATGTTGGACAAACCCACAAGTCACCAAAAAGACTCCAAAAAACACAATTTTCACTATCTCTTCAAGTTTTCTCTTCATTTAGAACATTACTAAAGGTGCCAACTCAAAATTATCAAAATTTAGACTTTTAAAAGAGGGGAAATTTTGAGAGGACAACAATTAGCTCTTTCTGAGGATGACTTGACTAGATCAAAAGAACGAGGCAAGATAAAAACTCAGGAAAAACTTAGGGGAAGAAGACCAGTGTCTTATCCATTGGGAAAAAGAGTCAAGGGAAAACCAATACAGAATACAACACACCCAAAATCTAGGAAATACGAACAACAAAGGCAACGAAAAGCAAACACACCTTATACACAATATACATAGGACACCCTATTCCCCTTGGACTTGAACAATTTCAGGTATTGCCCACTATAAGGAAGTGGGAGAGAGGATTCATCCATGTAATCAAGATAGAAATAATTTTCACCAGCAAAGTGCCTGATTCTAAAAGGACCAAGCCAAAGAGAATCAAAATTACCATGGCTTCCTTGAGGTTCATGTCTTTTATCCCACATCAAAACAATGTCTCCAAATTTGAAATATCTAGATTTGGTTTTTTTGTCAAACAAATATTTCACCTTCTCCTGATGGGTAGATATTCTATCAAAAACCTACAGCCTATCTTCATTCAATTTCTAAAGATACATGATCCTTTTATCCAAAGAATCACTGAAGCTGGTATCTTTAATGACCTTCATCAAATACAAAGCTAGTAGCTCCACTATCACCGGTAGTTGGGATTCCACACCATACACTACTTGGAAAGGGTACATCCCAATTGCTCTTTTAGGTGTAATCCTTTCCACCCAGAGAGCATCATAGAGCTTCTTGTGCCAATTCCTCTGAGACTTATTAACAAGCTTTCTCACTATGGTCACCAAATTTTTTTTTGTTGATTCTTCTTTACCGTTCCCTTGAGGATAGTAATATGAGGAATGAGCAAGGGAAATTCCATATCTATAATAGAAATTCATCATTTCAGCAGAAGAAAAATTTGAAGCATTATCAGTCACAATATTTTTGGGTACTCCAAACCTTATCAAGATGTTATCTTTGATGAAATTACATACGACCTCTGAAGTGGTACTTTTAACTGGAATAACTTCCACCCACTTAGTGAAATAATCTGTGGCAGTCAACACATGAGTATACCTTGCACTTGAAGATGGGTTGATTGTTCCAATAAAATCTAAACCCCACTGCTAAAGGGTTATTCAATAAAAACTAGCTTAAGGGGAAAAGAGGCTAACTTAGGTCTTCCCACAATATTTTGACAAGCTTCACATTTATCAACCCATTTTGATGCATCCTTAAACAAAGTATGCCAATAGTAACCTACACATAGAATTTTGTGGGCAGTTATAGTAGATGAGAAATGACCCCCATAGGATTGGTCATGGAAGGTTGAGAAAAGATTCTTTTGTTTCTCTTTGTCAACACATTTCAAAAATATTCCATCTACTCCACGTTTAAGTAAAGAATTTTCCCACAACACATATTGTGTTGATATTATCTTAATAACTCTCATATCCTTAGAATTTAAGTGAGATGGACACTCACCATAGGTGAAGAAATGGGCAATGTCAGCATACCATTCATCTATTGAGCTAAGAAACAAAACAATAGGAACATCATCCTCATCCTTAGACAACCCATGACCAGCTTCTTCAGCGATGAGTTCACATAGGCCTTTACCTTAGACTAGTTTAGTTGGTTTGATGTCAATATCATATTCCTAAACATTTATGACCCAGTTTCCTCTCTTAGTTCCAAATTCTTTTTGTGTAAGAATGGACTTGATGGTTGTATCGGGCACAAGTTTCACTAAGTGAGAGTTAAGAATATAAAATTGAAACTACTTAATAACTTTAAGCACTGCAAAAACATGTTTCTCCATCATAGTATACTTTAGCTCATGATTTTTTAGAATATAGATCATGAATGCAATTGGGAGCTCGTGGTATTTAGAGTCTTTTTGGGTTGACACAGTAGCTAGGGTACTTTCTGTGGTATAGCAATAGATAATAAAGTCCTTGCTAAAATCTAGACATGCTAAGATAGAAGTCCTAGCAATAGCCTATTTAATGCCTTTGAATGCTTCTTTCCCTTCAGGAGATCAACCAATTTTTTTTTTCCTTTCATCATTTGGGAGATATTCAAAGTTAGCTCTGTAAAATAAGGAATGAATCTTCTCAGGAATTTGATCTTACCAAAGAAAGAATGCACTCCCTTTTTACTCATAGGAAGAGGAATCTGCTGAATAGCTTGAACTCATTTAGGATAAATCTTGATTCCTTCCTTGGAGACAACATATCCCAAAAATTTTCCCTCCATGACAAAAAATAAAGAATTCTTGTGATTTTAAGAGACCCCATGTTCTCTACATTTCAAAAGAACCTTTTCCAGATGATAAAAATGATCTGCTCTAGTTTTAGAAAATACAGTTAGGTCATCTAGATACACGACAATACATTTTCCTTTTAGGCTTCTAAAGTCCAAGTCTATAGCCCTTTGAAAGGTGGAACCAACATTAATGAGTCCAAAGGGCATCCTCTTGTCAGAAAAAGTACCCCAAGGAGTGGTAAAGGTAGTCTTGTGCTGATCTGTAGTGTTGACTTCTACTTGATTGTATCCTGAGAAACCATCAAGCATGGACAACATCTCATCTCCTGTAACAGCTTACAACACCTGGTCCATCATGGCTAGGGGTAATTGTCCTTCAGAGAAGCCTGATTCAGATTCCTAAAATCAACATAGATCTAAATCTCACCATTTTATTCCTAACAGGCACAATGTTAGCAATCCAAGTTGAATGATGAATGGGAAAGATAATAGTGGCCTTTAACAAATTTTGTATCTCCTAAAAAATGGTGTCAACAATCTTTGGATTATACTGCCTTTTCTTTTGTTTGAAAGGTTTAATCCTAGGTTTGAGAGGAATGAAATGTCACATTTTTGTAGGCTGAAAAGATTTCAGATCATCATAAGAATAAGAAATTACATCAATGTATCTCTTCAAAATATTTACTACCTTCTTCGTTTCCTCTTGTGTGCAAAATTTCCAAATGTTCACCATTTTGGGGTCAGTAGAGCCCCCAATGTTAACCTTTTCATATTCAGTAGATTGTTGGGATCCTCTAGAAGCTTTAGCCTTAACATACCTGTCATGTTTATCAAAAAATTCCTCCATACTTACCAACCCTTTAGGGATCTTGTTACCTTTTATTCTGATGCACCTATCTTGATCTATCTTCTCTTTGACATCCTCCTCATTGGAAAAGACACTTTCTCGAGGAAAATTGTCACTTCCTTCGAAATATAATTGTTCAAGGTTATCCCTGAGTTCCAAGAAAGAGAGAAAGTGTTGATCATCATTGAAAAACTACCAATTTCTTACATTATCTGGCACATTGGGTCTATGGATCATTTCAATGGTGAATATATCATAAGAGAAATCAGGATGACGTATGAGAAAATACCCTGACATGGCTAGGGAATCAGCCCTAGTGTTCTTTTCCCTTGAGACTACCTCGATGGATAAGGCATTCAGAAATTCAATAAAATCCCAAACCAGATTCATATAATGCTTCAATCTTCTATTCTTTACTCTGAAAAGGTCTATGACATGTTTAACAACTAGTTCCACATCTCCCCAAGCTAGAAGATTCTTCACACATTCCTCCTTTGCCACGTTAAGCCCAAGGATGAGAGCTTTATATTATACTATGTTATTTGTATTTTCAAATTGTAGCTTGAATGTGTTAGCATAATTTAGCATAGGCATATTTATTGCATTTTATTGCATTGTCTTTTATTTAATAATGTGCAACATGTGCACTCTAGTCTAGTGACTTGCATTCAATATTGTTATGTTGGATAACATTCAATATTGGTATTAGTAGTAATTACATGTGCATGTGAGATGGGTCTTATCATCTCGTAGTTGGTGTCTGCTAGGGTGTCATGTCTATCCATATGAGGCTGTCTAATATCTATAAATATTACAGCTCTTGCATTGTAATGTAATCTGATTTCATGATCAACAATATTTGTGAGGCTTCCGTCCCTCTTTGGTCATTGTAATCTTATTCTATTCTATCATTTGGTATCTAAGCTATACCATTATTATCATTTGGTATTAGAGCAGGTTCTATCCAAGCAAGGTTGAAGAGAAGCACTATTGGAGAGGATCCATTGGAGAAGAAGATCTGCATTAAAGGAGAGCCATTGAAGCATCCTGCAGCCTCCATTCCTCCCAAGCATCCATCAACTAAAATTTGACCTATCCACTTATTTGGAAGGTAAAATTTTATTTATTAGTCATTGGCATAGTCAATTGATCTAACATATTGGCGGAATATTTCAGATTTGGAGATCTTTAAAAAAAAAAAAAAAAAAGATTTGTGAAAGATCTTAAAAAAAAAAAAAAAAAAAAGAGAGATCTTGAAAAAAAAAAATTTGCAGATCTAATAAAATAAAAGAAAAAAAATATCAGATCTAAAATAAAAAAATCAGATTTGAAAGTGGAGGTGTGAAGAATTCGAGAGCAAAGGTTGAAGCAGTCCCATCAACAAAATTCCAGCAGATAACTCTTAGAAAAAAGGACATAACTTTTACATACAATGTCAGATTGATGTGCCGTTTTTTTGCTGGAAAGATAAGAAGGAGGCGCACAACTTTGCAGTTTACATCATCTTCAGATTCGGCCTCTAAATGTGACAAAAAGTCTGTACAAGTCGGATCCTGTTTTTTTGAAAAACAAATCAGATCTAGCTGGTAAATTGGTAAGATCTCAAAAATCAAGATTTTGATTCTTCTGAAATTTTGTGGGTTTCAAGATAAATATTGTATGATGCTGCTGTCAAAATTTTAGAAAAACCTAGATCACGGTTTGTGAGAAAAGATGAAAACAATATTCAGATTGTTTGTTTGGATCTTGGGAACAAACAGGTCAGCGGTTCGATTCCCACTCTCTCCATATTTTTTATTAAATTTCTTTTTTGGAAAATTTGGAGAAATTAAATTTTTTTTGGGAGATTTCTAAATTTAGAAGCTCACCAAACACATTTAGAGCCACCGCTAAATTTAGCGGAAAAACACCTATTGGGGGGTAAAAAAATATTTTTGGCCTAAATTGTGTATTTTGTGATTCTAGACCCTTTTTTTAAAGAGGGGGGACACAAAAACTTCATTTTGATGTATTTTTGGAGCATGTTGTAGTAATCTTGGTGCATAAAGTGAAAAAAAAAAAGTGCAAAATTTTCATTTTATGTTTGGTTCTATCACACGAGATCTTTGATCTCATAGCAGCGTTCGGTATATACGGTGCCTCTGGGAAGTGCTTACGGGTGATGCCGTCGCAACTACTACTGCACTTAACGCCTAACATAGCTGCCTAAACGTCGTCTGGGCATCGACCCTATAAAATCAACGGGGAGTAATAAGGACACAATACACACACATTTGAGCCCTCCCATCCATTTGTGCTTGCACAAACCCCTCTCCGTACTGTCTAAGTACCACGTACTAAATTCATTCACGTGCGTTAACACCTCTTTCCGTACTGACGGGTATATTGAAAGGGTGATCTTCTTCCACGTACCGATGGGTATATCGGAAGGGAGCGTATATAGAAAGGTTTGGTATATCAGCCTGACGGTATATTGAGAGGGAGACCATAAACCTGGAGTGATAAGAGCCTTACCCTTTGTCAGAGATTCAGAGTTTCAGAAATTCAGATTGTAGAAATGGGTACACAAACACCAAAGTTCTTCTTGCTAGATTCACAACTGCTTAGAGGAGACAACTATGTTGCATGGAAACCGAAGATCAAGACGTTACTTGAGTTTGAAGACCTATGGACAGTTGTAAAAGGACAAACAACAAGATCACTTGATGATGGAAGACAACAAGCTCAATTTGACAGGGCCAATCAAAAGGCCAAGTTGATCATCTTGTTTGACGTAACAGACGATGTGTAACCCCACATTAGAGATGCCACATCGGCCAAGGATGCATGGGATAAGTTGAGCACAGTCTATGAGGCAAAGAACAAGAATGCCATCCTCAACCTACTATCACAACTGCATACTCTCAAGTTCAAGCACAATGAGAAGGTTGAAGTTTTTTTGAGACGAGTTGCTACTTTGAGGGCATCTCTATTAGCATTGGGAAAAGAGATAAGTGATGAATACCTCGTACCAATTGTGTTGCGAGCACTTCCTCCTTCCTACAGAATCTTTGTGACAACTATCAATATGAGTGAACACACAGTCACCTTTGAGAAGTTGGTCAATCTACTTCAACAAGAAGAGGCAATGAACAACAAAGATCAGGAAGATGAGCAAGCACTATCTTCCAATCATAAAGGAAAGGGAAAATTTCAGTCCAATCACAAGAAGTCTCAACAAAACCAAAGTCAACGAGACAACACCAAGAAGTGTCCCATTTGCAATAGAGGGGGACATGACATCAAAGATTGTTGGTACAATTCCTACAAAAAGGGTTCATCAAGTAATTCAAAACCCAATAACCAACAGGGTAACAATAATTCAAATAAAGGGAAGTCCAACAACAACAACAATCAAGGGTAGAAAAATGGTAATTGGCAAAGAAAACCCAAACAAAAAGGGTACATCGTCGAACATGAGGATGATTCAGATGAAGGACACCACATGTATTCTGCTCAATTTGATGAAGAAACCAAGTCCACGCAAGATATCTGGTATGTTGACTCGGGTGTAACTCGACACATGACTGGACGTAAGGATTGGTTCTACACACTGCGTGACTCACCTAACAAGAACCATGTGTCATTAGGTGATGACTCATCATACAGCGTCAAGGGGATTGGAAACATTTCACTACCTCTTGGAAAACATGACTGCAAAATCACAAATGTATTATATGTACCTGGGTTGACCAAGAATTTTCTATCAGTTAGTCAACTCCTTGATCACAACTTGAAGTTGGATTTTGACAACAATAATGGAGAAAAAGTGTGCTTGATAAGAGATAAGTCAAGAGGTTCCAAGATTGTAGCAAGAGCCTCCAATGTGGGACGCATGTTCCAACTTGATTTTGTCCACAAGGATGATCAAGCTCTAGTGGCCAAAGACACACAATCTGCAGAACTATGGCATCGCAGATATGGTCACATTAGTTTTGGCTATCTCCAAACACTTCAAAAAGGCAACATGGTGAAAGGATTGCCTACACTCAAGAACAACACTGACAAGTGTCACAATTGCTTAGCTGGAAAGCAACATAGAGTACCCTTCCAGAAGAACACATATAGAGCTAAGGGAAATCTTGATTTAGTGCACACCGACCTTTGCGGGCCCATGCAACCAAGTCATTCTGGATGTCAATACTTCATGCTTTGTGTTGATGACTACTCAAGAAAGATGTGGATATATTTTCTAAGAAATAAGAGTCAAGCCTTTGCGACATTTCAGAAGTTCAAAGCACTTGTTGAGAATGAAGTTGGTCGCAAGATCAAAACTCTCCGCTCAGATCGAGGGGGGGAATTCACAAGAAATGAGTTCAAGACTTACCTGGAAGCTCATGGGATTCGTCGACAAATGCCTCCTACTCACACACCACAGCAGAATGGTATAGTTGAGAGAAGGAATCATACTATCATGGAAATGGTGCGATGTATGATTGACGACTCAGGTTTAACAAAGACATTTTGGGCAGAAGCTGCAAGAACTGTAGTCTATTTTTTGAACAGAGTGCCCACAGTAGCTCTTGAAGGAGTGACACCTCAAGAAGCATGGTCAAATCGGAAACCATCAATTGCACACCTAAAAGTATTTGGGTGTAAAGCTAGTATGCACATACCTAAGAAGAACAGGAACAAGTTGGATATGAAAGCTGAGAAAATGATATTCATTGGATACAGTGAAGAAGCACTTGGGTACAGATTATGGGATCTGAAAGAAAAGAAAGTATACACAAGTAGGGATGTTGAGTTCTTTGAGAAGAAACAAGCAGATGCTCCACTCAACGACTCAACAAACATGTAGAATACACCTCTTGTGAAGACAGAATTTGATGTTCCCATTGAAGATGACAGTGATGAATTGGATGATGGTGAAAACTTGGATCCACCACAAGCCAATGGAACAGCTAAGAAGTTACCTAAATGGTATACTCAATTAATAAGAGATGCAAATTTGGATGAGGCACCTAGCACATCATCCAATCCTGGACCTAGAACTCATAGTCAAGCTCGTGAAGAGGTTAATTATGCCCTAATGAGTAGAGTTGTTGAAACAGTTGAGCCATCTACAGTTCAGGAAGCCCTACAATCAAAAGCTTGGAAAGATGCCATGGATTCAGAGTATCAGTCTGTGATGAAGAACAACACATGGCAACTTGTCGACCTTCCACCAGGGAAGAAACCCATTGGATGCAGATGGATATTCAAGACTAAGTACAAATCAGATGGGACTATTGACAAGTATAAAGCAAGGCTTGTAGCAAAGGGGTATGCACAACAAGAAGGCATTGATTATGAGGAGACATTTACTCCCACAGCCAAGATCAAGACAATCAGGATGATCTTTGCTCTAGCTGCACAATTTGGTTGGAAAGTCCACCAAATGGATGTGAAAAGTGCCTTTCTTAATGGAGATTTGCAAGAAGAAGTCTATATGACTCAGCCAGAGGGTTATGTAATACTAGGAAAAGAGATGATGGTATGCAGACTCATAAAATCTCTATATGGCCTAAAACAGGCACCCCGGGCATGGTACATCAAAATTGATGAGCATCTCATAAGTCATGGATTCGAAAGGAATCCTTATGACCCCAATCTCTACCTCAAAAAGCAAGGGGGGGAGATTGTCATTGTGGTTGTTTATGTCGACGATCTAGTCATTATAGGCAGTTCTATGAAGATGATCGATGCAACAAAGAAGGATTTTAATCGATCGTTCGACATGACAGATCTCGGGCTCATGCACTATTGTCTTGGGTTAGAAGTATGGCAAAAAGAGAATCATATCTTTGCACGTCACAGTTGAAATACACCAAGACAACGCTCGAGAAATTCAGGATGATGGACTGCACTCCTATTTCTACACCTATGGAAGCGAGACTTCAGTTATCTCGTTCCGATCCATCACCACCGGTGAATGCAACTCTCTATCGGCAGTTGATCGGGAGTCTCATTTACCTGACATATACTAGACCAGATATCAGCTTTGTAGTCAGCTATTTATCACGCTTCATGCAAGAACCGAAAATATGTCACTGGAAAGCAGCAAAGAGAATACTAAGATATCTAAAGGGTACAGTTGACCTTGGTCTAGAGTACAAGAAGAACAACAATTTCTTCTTGACAGGATATTCAGATTCAGATCATGCAGGAAACATGGATGATAGGAAGTCAACATCAGGCTTCGTCTTCTTTATGGGATCTGGACCGATATCATGGGGAAGCAAGAAACAGAACTTTGTTTCTCGCTCTTCTACAGAAGCAGAATATAGAGCTGCAGGTGAAGCTGTTTGTGAAGCAATATGGCTACGCCGAATACTGGAAGGAATTGGTCTACCACAACAGAAATCTACTCCAGTATATGTTGATAATGAAGGAGTTCTAAAGCTTGTTCGCAATCCAGTATTTCATGAGAGAACCAAGCATATTGAAGTACAGGTTCATTTCATACGCGAGCATGTCTTGAAGCACAACATACAGCTCCATTTCTGTCCTACAGCTGAACAGAAGGCAGATGTTTTCACTAAGTCACTTGCACGTGACAAATTCACACTGTTCAGAGAGTTCCTCTCCACTTCATTGGAAACTATGCAAAATTAAGGGGGGGAATGTTAACATAATTTAGCATAGGCATATTTATTGCATTTTATTGCATTGTCTTTTATTTAATAATGTGCAACATGTGCACTCTAGTCTAGTGACTTGCATTCAATATTGTTATGTTGGATAACATTCAATATTGGTATTAGTAGTAATTACATGTGCATGTGAGATGGGTCTTATCATCTCATAGTTGGTGTCTGCTAGGGTGTCATGTCTATCCATATGAGGCTGTCTAATATCTATAAATATTACAGCTCTTGCATTGTAATGTAATCTGATTTCATGATCAATAATATTTGTGAGGCTTCCGTCCCTCTTTGGTCATTGTAATCTTATTCTATTCTATCGTTTGGTATCTAAGCTATACCATTATTATCAGAATGAGAAAGGATGAATCTTTCCTTTAGGAGATATCAACACCACAACAGCTCTAGGACCAGCCGAGGAATAACTTCCATCAAATTCCAAATTCCAAATGCCATTAGGATCATGAAGTACTTATTTGGGACATTTTGTTTCATCCTGAGACATGATCATATAGTTTTCATGCCCAATGTCTGCATAAATTATTTGTGCTTTATGATCATTTGTCTTTTGCACAATATACTTAAATTTCTTCTCAGATAATGAATTCTTCATCTTACCGTTGACTAGTATAAGGCCATGTGACCAATCCATTTTAATTTATCCTCCCACATCCTTACAGAAGTTCCTACTTAGAATAATACCATATAAAGGAGGGATATCGAATACCAAGATAGTAGCTAAAACCTTCTTCTCTGGTAAAGCAACAAAAGCTACTTATGCATCCTTAATATTTCCAACCAAAGGCACTTCCTTACTCTCCATAGAATAGTAGGACCCATAAGTGCATGTGAGAGTAAGACCCAAATCATGAGCCACTTTGGTAGGCATGCCATTATCCGATGCTCCTGAGTCTATGACATAGTTGCTGAGTTTATGGCTAGCTATGAGGAGGATCACATAAAATGGTTTTATTTTTTCATTAGGTGAGGTGACTGCAGCCACAAGGTTTGGTTGGGGTGTGGAAGATGTAGTAGGAAAAATACCTTTAGAATTATTGGGTGAAGTTCTGGAATGGGAATTGACAAAGTGGACCATTTTGGCAAAGGCTTTTGGATGAGTTTGATAGTACTCAGCCTCTAAAATTTGGATTTTTTTCTTCTTAAGGTGATTGATGATATCAAAAGATCCAGAGGTGGATGGGATATCATCACTAGGAATCCTAGGCTTATCAAGTTTAGGAGCTAGAGAAGAAGAATTTTTAGTAGTAGAATTAGGAAAAGAAGAATTAGCAGAACTCACCTTCTATGTGGATGTAGTGGGAATAAGAGATCCTCTTTTTGTAATTACGGGAATAGTCCTGGGATGCTCCTTAGACATCTTAGTGGGTTGCATCACTTTCTCCTTCCTATTTGTCTATTCCTGAGTCATAACAACATATGACTCACTGTTCATTTCTACTACTACTTCATTACAATCATCTTCTTCATCAACACCTTCAGTGGTGAAGCAATTAACTTGAGATCCCTCAAGTTCTTCCATTTCTTCTTCAGCCTCTTCTTCAGGTTCTTCAAAATATTCATTAGTCTCTTAATCATCAGGTTCTTCAACCTCACAAGTTGCATTAACATGGACCTTGATGGGAGGTCCCTCAATTGCCAACCTAGTATGAGAGGAGGGAAAATGATTTCTAGGCTGAAAATTCCTCCTTGGAACATTTGTATAAGGAGCATGTTGATCCAATTGTTTCTTGATGGTAATGAGGTCATTAGCAAGCTTTTGTACTAATGAATCTGCATTAGCTCCAGGAGTAGAAGAAGAGGAAGAAGAAGCTCTAGATTTGTAAGGATCTCTTTTCAACTTACCAGACATGATCAAGTCATCTTCAACGCTACGAGCTAATCTCTCATCCTCATCCAATGTTGCAAGTTTAGATCTCCTTAATGCATAGCTAACTTCAAGAAGTTGAGCATTCATGAAGAAAATTTTTTAAATTTTGTCTATAGGCTAGGTATCTGGTGGAATTTTGTTAATGAGCTTGTTGAACTTGGCAAAAAATTCTCTCATGGGCTCCTGTGATTCTTTCTTTATTTGAGAGATCTGAGCTAGAAAAGCATGTACATCTTCTGTAGGTTTGAAACGGTTCTCAAATCTTGTTCTCATCATGGTCCAACTAGTAATGGTCGTAGCAGGAAGACGATAGAACCAATCTGCCGCATTATCTCACAAAGTCTCTACAAAAATCCTCACCACAAATGACCCAAAAATTCACATATACAACAACACAGTAAAATTCATGATAACTTTTTTTTTTGACTTGTTTGACATATAACACGACACAACATGTCGTCACAAAATTTACAACTAACTTTGTGAACAACTTGGTACATGGATGACCACAAAGGTAACATGGAAATGTTCACACCCATTAAGGATAATCCACTTTTCTTTTTGACAGGACAACATAGTAGTCCAACCACATGATACTCTTACAGCTAGGGCAAGCCACAGTAAGAAATTATTGAAGGTTATTTATTTTGATAAAACACCCTTTACTCTTAACTTATGTTTTTCAGAGAGATTCAAGATATGATTCGCACAATTCATCTTACCAAACTGAATTATTTTCTTATACATTGAAGAGTAGTTCACTTAAAGTCTTCTCCTTTACGACAATTAGTTATTTAGTTCCATTATTTAATAAATGAGATAATTTAATTCCACAAGGCCATCTATCCATACTTATGTTACTAAAATTCTCTCATAACCTTGTTACAACATGGATTCGTGTTCAACATAATTAAGAGGAAATTACAAAGCACCTTGGGAAAAAGTTAAGAGAAGAAGGTCAGGTTGAATTCCTCCTTAAGACATCATTAGTTATTACAAATATTTAATTGGAGCTTGAGGTTTTATCCATAAATATTAACGATTTTACATAGGCTTCCCTGAAAGAGCTTTACAAAAGGAGACTATTTAATTTCCAAAAAGGCTGAGAGATAAATTGAGTGGTTTCTAAATTTTCTTCTCCTACTTGTTAAATCTTATTATCCTCCAGAAACTAACCATTGTTTTTCCTTAATCTTGTTTAAGAGTTCACCAAAAAGGGGTAGTGTTCACTAGTTTAGCTAGGGATATCAAATTATATAATTTCACTTTGCAATGATAGTCTCGCCTTTGATTACTTAAGGAATGGTTTGTTCTCAAGTAGATCACCTCTACAATAAATTTATTTGAATGCAACTTTTAGGTAACTTCTATAAGGATTAACCACCCCATTTTATTTTTCATATAGCACATCAATACAAAGTCCTATAAATTTTAAACTTAACACTATATTCTCAAGATCAAGGTTTTACAATACTTATTCCAATGTAAAGATTGAATATCATTTCTCACTAAGATGAGTTACCAGTCAAACTACAAAAGGAAAAAACAACTTCATCACGTGATTTACGATCAATCCTAGGAAAGAGATATTATAAACTCCTTTGCAAGAAATGTTACAAAATTACAACACATTGAACATTTTTACAAGGAACTTCATAATTAGAACTGATAAAATTTTTACACTCTTTTCCTTTAATTTACTCGCATAATCCATCTACACAAATATTAACTAGAGTTAGTTTGCTAGAACTGAGCATGATAAGATATAATCCTCACCTAACAATTTATGCCATCCAGTATTTACATAAATGAAAGGTTGCAATAATCCCTACCAAAATTTATAACATGTAATCAAATCTTAATTGCACATCTCATGATAATACATCTCATACCCATTATTGTGTACTTCCTTAAGATCTGCTTACATAAGAACAAAATTCCAAGTGGCTAGATGTACAACCTTAACCTTACATTTAATCGTAATTAAAATTACAGTAATAATAATAACGCTCACTTAATACCTTCAATCTACTTCTCATATATAAGTATCCAATAATATTATCTTTCAATTAAAAATAAGCACCAACGACATTAAGTTTCTATAATAAATACAAGTATCAATCTTATATTATTCATCGATATTACCCAAGTATCAAACCTTTATAGATAATCAATGATACGTAAGTATAATTTTGATATTTATCCCACAATTTTAAGAATATACTTATGTTATCAAAGACTCCACCAATCAGCAAATTTATATATTATTTAAATATCCTTTTGGTTGCTTATTACCATGTCTTTATATATTTATATTAGTATAAGAGTCCAACTCATAGGAATCAGTTACGATCAACAATACTGTCATATTTTTCTAATATGTCAAAGATACATTTGACTAGCTAAGATATGTAAGCGTGGTCCAAGCCACCATAAATACAAGTATCAACATTATCTCAACTCCTAATGAGATGCAAGTATCAACATTATCTAACATAATAATCATCGTAATTGCCAGAAAATATTCCACTCATTAACCAAGTATTTAAATAACATATTTACCCTTACGGGTTACTTGATAACATATATATATATATATATATAAAATATCAAGTTCACATTAAAATAGGCCGATATTTATCCCAGACATTAGTTATAGCTGCTCACCAACTGTTGTTCTACAATTATACATGTACAGATTTTACTACTGTACAAACAACCCAAAAATGATATTTAATAGGACACTATTTATACCTCGTAACCATTATATCTGCTCACCAGTTGTTGTTCTACAATTATACAAACAAAAATTTTAAAAGGGCAAAACAAATTGCAATCACCACATTGTCTATCCTTAATCTTCTCTAATGCCTTAATGGAAAATTTCAAAATTAATCAAGTTAATAAATACAATAACTACCTCATTTATTAAATGAGATATCTTCTATGAAATAGTTAGGCAATCCATACCTACCACAATTAATCATAGAACAAAAAGTATATAGATACAATTAAATAAAATATAATAAAAACTACTCACTAGCAATCAACTCGTTCATAAATTCATTTATCTATGTTCAATGGTAATACAGATATGAAAAGAAACTCATTCATGCATATTTCTCACAGCAAAGGAATTACAACAAATACAGATTTAGTAAAAAGTTTGATTGCAACTTGACATCGTATACCTCATCTAAAATGAATCTTGCAATCAATATTACAGTGTGACCCACATCTTCAGGATAATCCTTTAATAAGCAATATTCCCAGATATTTCACAAGATGCTCATAACACAGTAATGGTGAACTCTAAAACTTCTTCAAAGATCTGCTACATGACCACAATCATGTAGGAAGTATAAACAACAGATCCCGAACTACCCAGATTCTATTTATGCAAATATGATTATAAGTCATTCAAAACCCATCTCTTTTTGGGCATCTCTTTCTAAGAAAGAGTCAAGATATATAATCTCAAGAGTCCAAACATTATTTACTTAGTAAAAATAACACATCAACATTCCAAAACAAAACCCACATCCACAGAATTCAAACAAAAATTACAAAAATTGATTTACCCAAATACTAAACGGGATAAACCATTAAGAGAGAGGGTTAGGCTTATCATGCCTGTTTTAAACACATCCACCAGCAACACGTCTAGCAAGGACTGAATAAGCCACACGTCCCACTGATCCACTTCTTTTAGCTTTGAAAAAAAACACCACTCCAGGCTCCCCTTTTGACAGCACAGCCAGGAGGAAAAGAAAGGAGAAAAAAATGCGGCTATCTAACCCCTGTGAACTACACTAGGTGCTAAGCTCCAATGGTTTCAAAATCCCCAACAACATCCTCCCAAACTCATGGCCAGAGGCAAGGAAGGAACAAATTAGAACAGAAAACAATGTAGATTCCACAATTCACATGTTTGAGAGTGGTCGGCTAGCAAAATAAAACAGTGGTTTCATTCCCAAAATCCTCCCACCAAGAAAACGTGCCAAGCAAGACTACCTAATTGCATTGAAGAAAATTAAATGGAAACCATAGTTCTCCACCAACCGTCAGCGAGCAAAACAAGTTTAGTCAACATGAACCAAGGGAAGAAAATGACGCATAAGGATAAGAGAAAGAGTAGATAATTGTTTTCTTCATTCAGTTGGTAAGAACGCATTAACTACACAAGACAAGGTCATGAAGACCTCCACCTTCCATCTGTCCAAAAAGTGTGAAGGAACAAGCCTTACAAAAAAAAAAACGTAATAACAAGAGGGAACAAATTTCTAAGAACCCACGGTTTAAGCATAAAAACATGTTATGGGAAGTATTAAATTTTGTCCTATGCTAAAATTAAATGTTACTTGATTGCTTTTACCCTCCCCCTCCCCAATTATGCTATCTAGAAGAATAATGTGGAACTAGCCAACCCGAGAAGATCAAATCACATACACACGAGCAAGCTAGAGGAAGTAAGAATTAAATTCTCCATTACTCACAATGATAAAAACAACATGCGAACAGGCCTAATCATCCCAGGGAAGAAGGCATGGGGTTGTCATTCGAAATTGAACACAGATCAACGACCGTCCATGGCACCATGACGTGGTGAGCCCTTCTTCCACTGTGGAAAGAAGTTCGGCCTATGGGAGCAACTAGAAGGACACAACAACACGACATAGAGATAATTAATGTTAATAACGATTACAAATGACAATGAAATATAATAATAATAATATGAAAAAATGGCCAATCGACACATAACCTAATAATATCATTATTATCATTAATTTATTTTATTATTTTATTTTATTTTAATAAAACTTATCACTAAAAATAAATAAATTATAATTTATCATAATAATGACAGACAACCAAGATCCACAATAATAATATAAGACAATTATTATAAAAATATCGATGATAAATGATAATAAGGTAAAGTAATAGTTTAATAAAATGAAGGCCGATCGACAATTTAAATTAAAAATATCATTATTATCATCATTATCTTAATAATATATATATATATATATATATATATATATATATATATATAATTACTATTTACATGAGTAACGACCAACGATCAAGCTTAATAATACGACAACAAGGTCCTTCGTTAATTGGTTAAACGTACAAGTCATTACATGGTCCACATATAGAGGTGTCGATAATGACTTGAGAGGGCAAGATGGAGAGGGAAGGTGCTAAAACATCACTGAGACATGCTCTAAGACAACAGAATTACACACAATTGTTCGACGCTCAACAAAAAAGGTCACTGCGATAGGTACCGTAGTAACCGCCAAACGGGGCATCACATTCTTCATCAACACCTTCAGTGGTGAAGAAATTAACTTGAGATCCCTCAAGTTCTTCCATTTCTTCATCAGCCTCTTCTTCAGGTTCTTCAAAATATTCATTAATCTCTTAATCATCAGGTTCTTCAACCTCACAAGTTGCATTAACATGGAACTTGATGGGAGGTCCCTCAATTGCCAACCTAGTCTGAGAGGAGGGAAAATGATTTCTAGGCTGAAAATTCCTCCTTGGAACATCTGTATAAGGAGCATGTTGAGCCAATTGTTTCTTGATGGTAATGAGGTCATTAGCAAGCTTTTGTACTAATGAATCTGCATTAGCTCCAAGAGTAGAAGAAGAGGAAGAAGAAGCTCTAGATTTGGAAGTATCTCTTTTCAACTTACCAGACATGACCAAGTCATCTTCAACGCTAAGAGCTAATCTCTCATCCTCATCCAATGTTACAAGGTTAGATCTCCTTAATGCATAGCTAACTTCAAGAAGTTGAGAATTCATGAAGAAACATTTTTAAATTTTGTCTACAGGCTTTGTGTTTAGTGGAATTTTGTTAATGAGCTTCTTGAACCTGGCAAAAAATTATCTCATGGGCTCCTGTGATTCTTTCTTTATTTGAGAGATCTGAGCTAGAAAAGCATGTACATCTTCTGTAGGTTTGAAATGGTTCTCAAATCTTGTTCTCATCGTGGTCCAACTAGTAATGGCCCTAGTAGGAAGATGATAGAACCAATCTGCCACATTATCTCACAAAGTCTCTACAAAAAGCCTCACCGAGACATCTTCATGCTCAACTCCGAGGACTCCACATGCAACTATGAAAGCTATAATATGCTCATCAAGGTACACCTTGCCATCACCTCTTAACTTGGGGAAGTTCTTCCTATTACCCCTTGGTAACTCATGCAAAGGTTGAGGGAGGGAAAGAGGCCCAACATGATGACCCCAAGGTAATGGAACTACCATCCTTGGGAAAACTATTTGAAGAGGAACTGAAACACTAGCAAGAATCAAAGCACAAAGATTAGGGCTGAGTTTCTCTTGAGGGATAACACTCATAAGGGTTATTTTTAAAACAAGAAGTGTGCTTGTAGAATGAGCTCTTCCATTTCTTCCTATTGAATGGAGAGGAAAAACTTGCTACCACAAGAGTTGAAACTAAGAAACTTTTATTCCAAGAGCCCTCCTACCTCGGGTAAATCTTAGAGTCACCGGATTAGAAAATGATCAAGAAATGTTCATAAAACTAGAATCCTTCAAAAACGAATCCCCAGTAGAGTCACAAAAATTGTTGGTTGTAAAATAAGGACTTTAATGAAAGCAATAGTCAGGGGATAGAAGTCCCTTGTCTTTAATGTGAGAGGTTATGATATTTAAAGGAAAAAACCTATTTACAAATTTAGAACGTTTAGTTTTAAAGAGGAACTCTGATATCATGGAAGTGTTTTAAATGACCGATTATCAATACAAAGGGACAAAAGAACTAGGAAGTGGGAAAAGGAAGAGTAGCATTCTCAAGATATATAGATAGAAAAATAATTCCTTATAAATGCTGAACTAGGATCATATAGAACACAATCATTTAGTTAAAGCCATAAGATGTTATTTCATAGATGCAAAGTTCCAGAGATGACATCCACAAGAATACAAAGCTTCTTGATGCAAAAGAAGTTAATGATTCAATAATTTTAACAAATAGGAAATAATGAATAACCATAGATAGAAACTAAAAGAGAAGTATTCTTGTATTGAGAGCTTTTTGAATCTTACACTTCGCCAAAATAGTCAGAGTTCCAGCCTCTTAGAATGGTGTGGAGAGCTCATTATATAGCTTACAAATTAGTTACACTTGGTAACCATTTATTTTAACTAAAATATTAATTAAGGAAATGTTCAATACAATATCCTTAATTAATTTACAAGGAGCTCAACACTTAAAAATAGAAGGAGGAAAAGAGAAGCTAGAAGAAGAAACACCTTATTATGGCTGAGGCAGGCCCACTGATTTGAGGATCCGATATCTGAATTTCTTTAATGCTTCAGCTATCTCCATACCTCGTGGGATTGTTTTTTTGGTAGTGGTGTGAGACCAAGTGCTTAGACATTTTTCCATATCTTTATAAAACTCAGTATGCTCCAGGTATTCTTTATTTGCCTCAACAATTGCAGATTAAAGGAAGCAAATGTCCTTTATCTTCTCTTTGGTAGTTAATTCTTCTTTGAACAAGTCTTCTTTGACAAATGTTCTAACCTGAGCTTTGATCTCTTGAAGAGAGAAAGGAACACCTGAAGTGTACTCATGAAGGTGGCAATGAATATCCTTAAAAGTAGAGGAAACAAAAGTTTTGAAAGATTCTCCTTTCTGCCACACATTATTTAATTCACCTAGTGCTTCTTCCAGAACCTTCATTTTCCATTCGACATCGAAAACCAATGCCTTTGACATTTTATTCTTGGCATCATCAAATACACCATTGACCAACAAGATCTCCTCATCAGCTTGGCCCATAAGGTGAAGATCTGTAATATAACTAGTCTAGAGGTTCAACTCTTTATCCATAACCTTTATTGAGGAGGAAAGTTTATGTTGTAGATTAATTACCTTCTCATTGGCCTTAAAGGCTTCCTCAATTAAATTCAAGCCAACTATAATCATATCATCAACCATGGCTTCCATAGCCTTTCCATAAATAGAATACTTATGTATATCTTTGATGCTCTGAACTTCATCCTACCTGAGAATCATAGGGGGTAGAAGAGCAGCCAATGGGGTAGGATCTAAAACCTTATCTTTGGCCAATAATGACTTGATAAAGTTTGAGAGAACTTGATTATGTTCTTCTAATTGTTCTATAGTTTGCTTGCCCTTATCTACTCGTTTAATAACCTTTGTCACTTTTTATTGAAGGTTATGAACCTCACTCTCGGGAGTGGATTCCATCATTGGGATTGTAGAAAGTACTAAATCAGAGACCAAGAGATCTTTCTCTACCTTATCAACCTTGGGTTTTGCAACCTCCAGGAACTGATGGCCTTGAGCATCAGTTACTATCCTTGAAGTGGTCTTGGCTCTCTTAGCTTGAGGAGGAGGAGTAGTTTCTAGCAAAGCTGGTACAACATTAAAATTAGGCCCTGTTATCCGAGAGGAAGATTTCCTCTTCCTGTTGTCAACCATGGGTTGCACCCAAGCAAAAGTAGAAGAAGAAGAGGAAGGAACAATAGTCCCAAGAGAAAGTGAACTCATGACACTTAGAGTATTGACCACTATTTCCTCTAGCAGAGAAGTGGAGTGAGTATCAGAAGCTTCCTTTGTAGAGGATTCTATGGTACTGGGGGGCTCTGCACTAGATATTTCCTTTTCCTTTTCAATAGTAACTTCAGGAATTCTTACTGGATTTGGCACTTCAGCATCATCACTCTCACCAAGAATAATAATTTTCTCTGGTCTTGAAGGTAGCTCTGGATGCTCAAGAAGAGGTTCTTCATCAATTGGTTCTTGTTTAACCTCTTTGATATTCTTTTGGAATACTTGAGTAGAAGGAGTAGATGACTTGGGCTCTTTCATTGAGGAAGAATGAGGGGTTTTCTCAAGAACCCTAGTACTGGTTGTATGTGCTTCCTTCCCTGGTGTAGAGGTGTCTCTAGAAAAAGATCCACCCTGATTCTTCTTAAACTCATGAACCTTCCTATCCAGCCAAACTTAAGTTCATACATAAATAGGGGCCATAATCTTAACCAAATCATCTCTCTATTTTTTGTACCAATCTAGATCCTCCAAAGGAGTGTGTTTGATTTTTGGCTCATATTGAAAGGATTGTAAGTCCTCATCATCCTCCTTAAGTCCCTTAGGAACTTGGTAGAGATTGAGATCTCTAATGTGTTGTAGAGAGAGTCAGCCATAGTGCCTTTTTCTGGCCTCAAAATCATCTGCACAATCAGCCCAGTAGTCTTCAGTATCTGTCCTGTGATGATAGTTTATCCTGAGGTTTTGATCAATAAACTTCTTCAGATCAAAGCAAGTTTTGGGTCTGAAGAAATGAACAGTGATAGAAGTAATAGCCCTTTCTACATTTTAGGAATCCAAAGTTGTTTTACATGTATAGTTTCCCAAAGATATAGGGAAATGTAGGTCAGTGATCTTCTTTTCTCTGCATGTCCTATGTAGCTTATCAAGTTGCCTGCATTCTTCAACCAGGACAATTTTATCACTACAAAACATATGGAGCTTTAGAGGTGTGCTTTCATAACCAACCAACCTAATGTATGAAAACCTCCTGAATTGGATAAAGAAAGACCCATACTTGGCTATGAGGTTCATAGCTTCATCAAAAAATCTCCTAGTAGTGTTTCCCTCCAAGAGTCTTACAATGTCCATAGTGAAAGCATCATTGACTCTTCTAAAATTGTGAGTGGTATTTTCAAGGGTAAACTGAGGGCAATATGCGTAAATAGGCTCATTATTCGAACCCTCTATGTAGGTGAAACCAAACCACTATCAGGATGTAGTCAGGGTATACATGAGATAAGAAGTCATATAGAATTTCTTAGTTTGTTGAACACTAGACAACTGCTTAGTCAAATTCACGCAAACAATTTCAGCCCAATTAATGTTCTTTAGGCCTCACAGATGATGTTTATGAAAGGGAAAATCCATGACATAGGTGAGAAAAATAATAAATTCAGATGAAGATGACAAACTATAGTTGTTACCTTCCATCGAGGATTGCATCTTGGACTCACAAGGTGAATTGGAGGAGAATGTAGTACTGCAACAGAAGGTCAAAGAAACTAGAAAAGGTCCACAGGATTCTTGGTAGATTGGACTGAAAGGAAAGACACCAAGGTAGGCCCAGTGGTATTCAAAGGAGCAAGTGAGGGAATTGTTTCCTCATCTACTCCCCCACTAAGATTTTGTGGGACCAAAATCCTCCTAAGAAGGGGAGGTGTGATCCATAGGGATCCAGAGAACTCTAATTCATTAGATATAGTTAGCACAAGGAAGGTAAACATTAAAATGGAGGTTATGTATTTTAAGTAACAAGACTGCCACCCTATGCAAGGTGGCGGTCACATAACTACCGCTCAGCCAGGGCAGCAATTACAGAACCACCTGTCTGCACAGGGTAGCGGTCCTATCCATTATGAACAGAAAACAAAATTTGAAACAAACAACTTTCTAATTTGAAAGGGTGCTCATCTCACTTCACCTTCATGACCTTTCCCATTCTCTAGTGCATGGGAGGAAATGAGAAAGGCTATAAATTCATGGTTGTAGAAGTGTAGAAGATCATCAAAGCATGAGAGAAAGTGAGCAAGAAGTCTTAGTGCTGGAAATTGTATTTTGAGGAAGAAAGGAGTTTGAGACAGAGCAAGTAAGTAATTAAAAGGAAGTGTTGAGATATTATCTACTTCCCTTTTATACTTATTGTAAATTTTGTACTTACGATTTGAATTGACCAATAGAAGTGGGAAGAAAGAGCAATTTCCCTTCCTGACTGGTTTTCCTCCATTGAAGGTTTCTAGGATAAAATTGTTGGTGTTTGAGTTCTATTTCCTTTCACTTTGCTACAATTATTGATTCTAAGCACAATTATAATTCATTCACTAGATTTCTTTGTTATTTCTAATGGAAGTAAACAACAGCGAATTTTTTGATTTGTGAATTATTCAAAAGTTGAATTCTTACGGATCAATTGAAACCTGGAGGAGTCCTCTACATCAAAAATCATCATACATATAATAAAAACAAATTATATATACTTATGATCATTATCTCTCCTACGAATTTTGAGCAAGGATTTCAAACACCCAAAAGGTTGTTTACCTTCTTAACATTTGTTCATAAAAATTTTATAATTAAATGACCTCATTATTTTTGTGAAACCTTCTAAAATCAGTGTAGACATATCCTTGAAATCCTAAATTTTCCATGAAAAACACACAATTTAGGGCGAACATCTGAAGGTGCAATTCGAGCTAGAAAACACTCTTTCTTAGACCTTGTTTAACAAAAATTGACTTATCTTGCAAAATTATCTTCAAAATGACTTAATTTTTTTCTCACACACGTAGGAAACCTTTTTTCATCATATCCAATCATCATCATGTCTCATATAGTTCTTCATATTCTTATCCCATCTCAATTTTATGACTATCCCTTAGGGTTTTACATGCTTTAGGCTAGGGTTAACTGAAATAATGTCATAAATCAACATAAAACATCTCCAAAAGGTCGTAACATACCTAAAACACCATTAATGGAATCCTTTCATGCTTCCATGATCTCACATAGCTCTACATCTCAACCTCATGCCTCCTAACACCCATACCTGGTCTAAATATGCACCAAAAACATGGTCTTCAACCTATATCTACATCCTAAAACTCATGAAAGTTTTTATACACTCTCCAAAAAATCTCTCCATGCTTCAAAAATGTTTCTCAAGCTATCAAGAATCTCCAATCATCATTCACCATCACCTAGGATAGCTAGGTCATATGATTGGGCTTGTCAGAACAAGCCAATCTCACTAAATCACCTTATGCCATCAATAACACACATAAATATCCATGTCATCATAACTTTGAGAATATTCCAACCCTACTCCATCATCCTCTTTCTGATTAATGATATTTTACATCAATTAAAAAACCTAAATTTTAACATGCCAACACATTTTACTAGTTCATCATAGGAATGGATATTCTTCATAATCAGAGCTCCTTCATCCATATTCATTAAATCTTAGAGATTCTCACCTCTATATTTATTCTCTTTAGGATTTTATTTATTCATTTCAGAAGAAATTTTTAAGAAGTGAATTAAATCAGTTAAAGTTATTTTTCATCGTTGAGGATTTCTATTTAAGTCAAAAAGTCACATGGGAACATGAAGATTTGCATTATAAACCTATAAATTGGGAGATCCGCCTCATTTAGAAGGATGATTATTCTTATTTACTAGCTCACATATTTCTCTCTAGGAACACGTGATCAAACTCTATCTCTTTTTCTTATGTTTCTTCTCCATCTCAACTACACTCCATGACCATGTACTTGTTGAATATTATGGATTGAGAGACTTTACTTCTTGTATTTTTTTCCTTGTTATATGTGAATGGTGTCTACTCATTTAAATAATGGATATATTATGGTTTTACGAAAAAAAAAACTATGCTATAATATTTATTGTATAAAACACCCCTTTACTATTCTCTTCACATATATCTTTCAAGGTGTTTTCCTCCCTTGTAGTTTCTACAAGAAATTTTCCAAAGGTGTAGAGAAGTACCCTTGTGTGATCTTTGATTGAAATACCACCCCTAGTTGATAGCATAGTGTAAATATTTCCAATTTTTAATAAATGGAGCTTCTCCATTTAAACAAAGGGACATAGTCCCACACATTATTGGTGAGAGAACCCCAATTTGTGCACTTGAAAAATTATTTCTCCAACACCATATCATCTTAGGATGCATACGAAAATCATAGTGAGTACTTAATGATGGAATTAATTATGTGATCAATATATTTCCCATAGGTATTAGAATATGGGATTGATATCATTATCTTGAAGAGAATGGTAAGTCGTAGTTCCTACTTCTTCATGAACAAAAACTTAATTTCTTATAAAACAAAATAAGATATAGATAAATCTCAATAGATGGTTGTGTGGTGACGGAGACAAGTTTTGATGACTTGTATGTAGTTAAGAAACTAGGATTCTAAAGAAACACTCAAAAACTTGGCCAAGTAGTATAACTAGCTAATCAAACTTTATGTTCACCATTTTCTTATCTTGTTATGTTGGATACCAGATGAAATACAGTTGTATGTTTTCCATATTGACACATAGGGAATGTGCATGGTTCTCAAGACCTGGTAGAAATGTTTAACCAAATGTATACAAGTTATACACACTCGTTAGAGTAAATTAAGGGGGATCAGGTAGATCTAGTTGACTCTTACAACTACAGATGGGTATCAATTGTTATCAACTGGATTTTGTTGGAAAAATAATTTTTTGTGAGGTAAAATTATGGGCTTTCACCAAATATCTAGGACTAGATGCCTATAATTGAATGGGGAAGCTCCATTTATTGAAATAAAGGAAATAAATATAAACTAAACTAATCTTTGGGGTGACACGTCGACTGGGGATCACACAAGAATACTTCCTTGAACCTGTGGAAACTACTTGTATAAAATACAAGGGAGGAAATTTTCTTAGATAAATAGATGTGATAGGGAAATAAGAGGGGGATTTTGATTAAAAAAATAACATAACTGAGTTTGTTTCATTAAAATTAGAGTATTTCACTTACATCAATAAAAATAAACTAGCCACATAGAAAGAGTAAAAATCAACAAGAAACATAAAGTTTTATTGCATCATGTTACACAATTTAAAATGCTCATATAATATAAGTTCAGATGGAGAAAAAATTTCAATAGACAAGATGTTGTTGCCCTCAAAATGCCCCCCTCATTTTCTAAGTCAAATTATAATATTTTGAGCTCACGCCCTCCAGAGGTGTTCAAGTAAAGTTAGAAGTCTAAAAAGATAGAGAAATTCATGCTTTGAAATTGTCTAAACTCTTCAGTCTGCACGTTTTAATAAATTTCCCACTTTCCTATCTAGACCTGTGAAAATTCTATTCTTGTCCTCATTTGAATGAAATTTTCAATATTTCTATGGCCATGGATCGTTGAACCTTGTATTGTTTTCAATCCCTTAGTTCGCGAAAGAAATTTGAAAATCAAGCAGGAAATGGTGGAGTTTTCTTCTTCTCTACATTTTTCAACTGTCGGGAATGATGGGAATTTTCTTCCTCGTAAAAATTTGGCTCCATCATCCATGGTTACATGGACATATCTAATTGGAAGTGGGTCAGTAGAGAACTTTGAAGTTTTGAGCCTCTTTGTAAAAAAGGTGAAAAGTTAAAAAGTGACCAACATCCCCGATTGGGCTTAAAGGAAAAATTCAAATCTTGAGCCTAGCATTAGAAAGTCAAAGTAGGGAAGAAGGCCACCGGGGAGATTTGAGATTTTGAGCCTCTTTGTAAAAAAGTTGAAAATTTAAAAAGTGACCCACAACCCCGATCGAGCTTAAAGGAAAAATTCAAATCTTGAGCTCGCTGTCAAAGGAGTCAAAGTAGGGAGGCAAACCATCGGGGAGATTTGATATTTTGAGCCTTGTTTCTAAAAGGGCTAAAAGGCATAAAGTGACTGGCAACCTTGATCATGCTATAAGGGAGAAAGTCAAATATTAAGCCCGCATTGAAGGTCAAAGACGGGAGGTGGGCTTGCAGAGCAATTTGTGTTTTTGATCCCACATTGAAAAAAGGTAAAATTATAAAAGTGACCCGTGAATCCTTCACCAATAAAGTGAAGCCACTTTTCAAGCTTATATAAAAATTGGGTGAGCATGCCAAAATGTTCTAAAATGCCAAATCTTTATAAAATCACAAAATGCAAAAGGATTCCTCTACGCCCGCTCCAATAAATTTCTCCCATGTGTACGACTCTGATTTAAAATTTCAAATGCAAGATGAACGTTTCAAATTCAAAGTTACAAAACAAGTGTAACGGATGCATTATGAAAAGTATGGTTTTTCTCGCCATTGGCATTTCTTCACGAATCAAGAATCTGAACAGACATGAATGATTAAAAAGAAATTGTAAATTGTTTCTTACCAACAAAGAAGAAGTCGTAACCATTTCTTGGAGGAGATTTAATAGATTCTTCATGCCATTGTAAGGGATTGGTGATTGATCTTGTAAAGTCAAGAGTATATTGTACTTTAAGAGGACAAAGGAGATAGACATTTTCTTCCATTCCCCCCCTTTCTCAATTTCCACCATTTCTCCACTATGTATAACTTCTGTTTAAGCATCAATACAAGAAGAAGGAGTTTCTAGATTTATTTGATTGAAGGGTTTTATGATACTTTTTGTTCATCAAATTCTATTCATTCTTGTTGCCATTTGTAGGGTTGTTTCCTCTAAATTTAGTGCATGTGATGAAGTTTCTAACTAGTGCATGTAGGAATATGATTTTCTACCTACAACATTAGTTCTCCTTTACCTCTTTTCTCACTCCCTTTCCCACCTTCATAGAAAATTCCCCCCTTGTAAATAACTACAAGCATTTGTTGTAGGGTCAGTGGAGTGCCCCTGTTAGATCCCCGATCAAAATACCACCACAGGAAATCACACTTTCTCAAGCATACATACAGGGCAACTACACTGGTTAAGTAAAGGGACTTAGATTCCTAGAGCATTGGCAAGGAATCCAAAAGTTTTTCCACCTAAAAATTTTCCTTGCTATAATTTTTTGGTGCCCACTGTGGGGCAAATTTAGCAGCATTTGCACCTAAATGTGACTGCAAGGTCAGAAATAAAAAATTCAAAAAAGAGAAAAATTTCTAGAATTTGAATGGTTATATGAGCCAGATGGATTTAAATCATGGCTATTTTGGGAAACCCTCCTATTGAAAGACCTAAATTTCTCTTCCACATCCAAGAAGATGTTGCTTCATATTTGAGGGAAGCTATTTGGCATAATAGACAAAGTACCAACCACTACTTCATTGCCATGAGAATTTATGACCTTGAAGAAGAATGCGTTGCTGAATTGGAGAGGCAAAGACAAATTCGAGCACCGCAAAGAAGAGAATATATTTTCAAGCTAGCGAATAAATGATACACCCAACAACAGAGACAAGGAGAAAAAACTGATCTCATTTTTTAGGAACTTCAAACGAGACAAGAGCTACTCAGAATCCAAAGGCCTCCTTTTCAAGAAACCTGTCATGTTGGGAACCTGAGTGTTGCCAATCCTTTGGATGGTGAATTCCCATACATCAATGATAAAGTTGAATATTTCACCGATGTAGAGATTGAAGAAGAAGATAGAGAAAGAGAAGTAAGAGCAGATGAGGAAATAAGAGCTCAACTCGAAGAAATCAAGAGAATTCAAGCCGAGGCAGATGAAAGAGTAGCAGAAGAAGCCATAGCCTTAGCAAGGCTGGAAGATAAAAATAGACATAGAATGGAGGATTGTGATCATGAGTGTGAATTTTATCATGAGGCTTATCTAGGCCCAACTTGAATTCTTAAGTGGAGGAAACACTAATCCACTTGCTCTTGCTCAACCACTCCATTAGCTACTTAGAGGCTTGAGAAAAAAATTCTCATCAATGGCTTAATTTTTAGATTTACGATGCCTTCTGCTTCTTCCTAAAGAGCATGGCCTAGAAGAATTTGGATGTAAATGCTTGCGATGTGTTGGGTGTTGAGGCTGAAAATTGGATCAAAACCTCTCAGACTCTTTATGGAGTCACTTCTAAGAAAAAACATACTTTGAATTCTTCTACATGCTACCCCTGAGGTAAATCCCTTTTTTTCAAGATATAAGAACATACCTTTCCAATAAATAGTTTGTTTTCATCATTGAGCACTAAGATTTATTGCTAGGATATTTTCATCCAATTGGTACAGTTGAAGAATATTTCCTTTGTCCTTTCTTAAATGATGGACATCAGAACTGAAAATATCTTCTAGAGTGACCAGAAGGATCCATGAGGAAACATTTTTGCACCTCTTAACTAAACAATTTGATCACCATAGAAGTACTGCCTTTTTTCATCCGTACTCTTACATGCAGAAATAAATCTTCTTCCTTACAAGAGCCCAATCAAGCAGCATTATGTTCATCATCTTCAATACTTACCAATAGAATCTTCGATTATCAGGAACTAATCCTTTATAGATAACTTGTAGAAACCTAAAATTGGTTACTCCAATTTAGTGTCCCTTGTGCACATTCGCTTACCTACTTAGGTAACCTGGGGCACGTTTATGTCACCTCTATCCCCTTGGGATATTATTCTAATTTGTGATTTAAACACCTATCTTAAATTTAATTCACCCCATTATATCTTACCCGTGAGTAATTAAATATTAAATATTTAATTACACCTCTTCCCATGTATCCTAATCACTTATCTACCCCAAATTTATTCTATCTATGTATCACCCTTATTTTTCCTCTTCCCCAAGTGGGATATTTTCCGTATTTGAGGTGTAGGGATCACTCTTATCTTTCTAGAAATCGTTCATTTTGGCCATCTCGGGAGTTTGTCCTGTGATCGGCGCCGACCTATACTCAGTCGGCGCCAATTTTCTAGGAGCGGCAACCGATTATAAATAGGAAGTCCTAGAACTCAGTTCTGGAAGGACACACGACACACGACACACGACCGAAAAAGGACGCGCATGAACATAGAGAGACAAAGAGACAGATCGCGAAAGAGACACAGGTTGTAAGAAAGAGAGATCTTTTAGCATCAAGTGTATCAAATGAGATCGGATCCTGTCCGAATCAATCCCTGAGAGGAGCACCATTACTCTGCTCCTATCACATCAACGTCGCACGTATCCATCGATCCTCTGGTGACTCTGTTCCAGTATCTTACCGAATTTTCACACATCCAACAGACGTCGACTATCTGTCCATCACTTTCCAATTTCTGAATCTTCTTGCACTGTCCCTGATCTGTTTTCAATTGACGCTGATCTGCTTTCAATCGATGCTGATC
This sequence comes from Taxus chinensis, assembly GCA_019776745.2. Classification (NCBI taxonomy): domain Eukaryota; kingdom Viridiplantae; phylum Streptophyta; class Pinopsida; order Cupressales; family Taxaceae; genus Taxus; species Taxus chinensis. The sequence goes on from CM034151.1 coordinate 54,576,792, forward strand.
TGTTTTAGTCGACGCCGATCACATCAGTCGACGCTGATCACATCAGTCGACGCCGATTATACATAATCGACGCCGATCATCCTGCAGATAGGTAAAAGGACACAGGTAACACAAATCCAGCTTTGTTTTCACAGTTCCCTATTTTCTGTTGCTTTCTGTCTGCTGTTTAGATTCTGTTTATTACCTTGATCAGAAAATCTAGTCCTGTACGTACATCTTTTATCATGTATGCTTCTTTACTTAATTGAAAATGTGGACTAACATCCGCCGAGGGAGCTTACCGCTTCCCGGACCCGCTTCTCGGGTAGTCCACCTAAATATCTTTTAACGTCGTCTTTTTCTGTCAAGCATTGGTGTCTCGTAGGTTACTTGGATCTACTGTGTAGAATTGCTCGTGTGCGCCCGTCTTATCTACATCGGCTTCCTTATCTGTCTACATCTTCAGATCTTGTCCATCAGATATCAATTTAATTTGAGTTTATCAAGGTTTTGTGTTTAGTTTGGTACATTAACTTGGACATGTAACAAGCATGAAATTCTTGATCAACATTCTGGTACGCCCGGTGGGAGCCAACCAAAGTCCCTTATTGGTAAGTTCATTTCTTTTCTAGTTTTGAGCTTTGATTCTTTTTCTTTACTAATTTCTATCAGTTCTGCTTGGGCATTTATTTTCTTGCTTTTTATGCGAGATCATTATCTTGAAATTTTTCTATTTCCTTAGAATAGAAATTTTTCGTTTCATCATTATCTGGATATATCTTTCCGGATCTTGTTTGTTGTTTGCTTAACCTCTTCTTGTGGAGCACTTTGCTTGATTGTGGGATTGTTCGAGGGGAAGAGCTCAACAACGTGCTTTTTGAAGTCTACATACCTTGGAGAGCTAAATCTACAGGTATTTCTCTTTTACGGTGTTTTCTCCTTTTTAGGAACTAATAAAAATAAATAAAAAATTCTTTGTTGGTTGTCTATCACATCCAAACATTTCAATTTTTGGTGCTTAAAAGGAATTTAATCACATTTGGGGAAAGAATCTGTTTGACTTGTCTTCATCGAAATCAAACACCTCGTTTTTAAGTGCTTAAAAAAAAGGAACCTCTTTCTTTGTCATTTCTGCTGCATGTTTCTCATCTAGTTTTAATTAGGCTGGAAAATTGATCAAAATCGGTAGTGACACTATTTGATTTTTATTTTTCACCCTTGCACACAAAGCCAAAATCAGTAGGTATAAAGCATTTAAACAAAAATTCCTTCCCTAGCCTCGCCTACTTGGAAGTGACATCCAAGAGGAAGAGCCTACGCGGGTACTCAGGCCGTGCTATAAATTCACGGAAGATTCTTGGTATATATTGGCAAAGCACCCGACTCCCTTATCACAGCGGTGTGTGAAGTGCGGGGGTAGGCTCCTATATCAAGCCACGTACCGGTCTTTTACTGAAGTTCCTTCGGGACTCCTCACCAAAACATTCCCCAAACCATCCTTAGTTTGGCTATCTGAGTAGTTCCTGTTCTAAAAAAGCCTTCCCTAATATTTTCTTTCTTAAAAGCATCAAAAACTTAAAGGAGATAATCACCTGCGCTGCTTGAATTTTCTGTGCATTAGTTAGGTCCATTTTCTTTTCTGCGTGTTTATGACGGTCATCACTCGGTTACAATCTAGAAGAATGGCTCAACTGGCCCCTTCCTCTTCCGAGATTACCACTAGTGTGGATGTTTCGGCACCCCCCAAATCTTCCATCAGGACCGTTGTTAGTTGCTTCCCCATCCTGGTCATACAATCCTTTCCATCAAACCAAGGAAACCCCATCACATCCAGCTTCCCCTAGTCCTTCAGAAATATCATCTGCTTCTGACTCGGAGTATGTTCCTCACGGGGATCCTGAATTTCAGGCATTCCTCGATCGCAATCTGATAGCCCTCATGGACTACCTAGTACACAAGTCTATTCAAATATCTGATCAAGGACCACCAATCCAGTAAGTGTACGATTATCCTCGTAGAACCATCCTAGGCCTTTGTAGAATATTTTGCATCATCTCTCTTGCCTCGAGCCATGGAGAAGGGCGAGCGCACCATGTACCTCCCTTTTCTCTTCCACCGACCATATTGACTAGTTCCCAAATAGTCTTACCTATTCCTAACACCACAGTTACCTCGAATATTCCACAACCTACTTCTGAGAGGTCCTCTGCCCTGGCTATAATGAATGCGTCTGCGCATCCTGCATATTGCTATTAATTCATCTATGCCCTCCATCGTGTCCCAAGGTCAGTACCTCTTTATGAGCCAACCCCCTCCGGCTAGTCAGTTAGTTCCTGCTTCTCGTCCTCTAGTGGGTCTTTCTTCCAATATTCCAGCAACAATGACCTTCACCCATCCTTTAGCATCAGCACCCTTACTGCCTCATCCGGCAGTAAGAAGGCCCCTTTCAGGTCTTGTTCCCCTAATATGTCCAATCAAATTGGCACTCATGTTCCTCAATCTATCCCGATTCAGTCAACAAGCATAGGAGTCCACCAATCACAAGCTCCATCCAGTCATCCAACCTTCATTTTCTCAACCACTCATTATCTCACAGCCTGCCTATACACAAGCTACTTCACAACAAATACCCCACCAAGTATCACCCAGAACGCCTGGTCACTCCTCTTATCATCCTATCAACCAACAGATGAATCCTCCTGTTGACACCTCAACAACATCCACCATTTGCTTCTTATGTAGGACATGCCAGTACGCCTCCTCCTCAATCTGACGTGGTTCAAATTCTCTTCAAGAAAATCACAGACTTGGAAGCCTCCACAAAAGGGGCTCGACCTTCATATTCCTTTGAAGAAGTGTGTAATGAACCCATTCACCCCTCAGTGGATTTTAAGCCTTATCCTTCCCTAATGGGAACTTCCTAAATTTTCAAAATTTCATAGTCGAGGAGGACCCTCAACAACATTTGCGAGCATTCAAACATGCTTGTTACCTCATAGTCCAAGATCAGGAGCTTATGCTCCATACCTTTCCAATGTCTCTAGTAGGTCCTGCTTTAGACTGGTCCAATAACATTCCTCAACACTCCTTGTTTTCTTTCTCTCAATTGGCCTAGATGTTTGTTGAAAAATTTTCAATAAATATCGCACATAAGATCTCGATTACAGATCTTTATAACATCTTTCAATTCGATGATGAGTCTATTGTAGACTTTGTCGCTCGTTGGAGAGGGATAAGCAACCAACTATCTTTCTCCCTTCCTCAATCCCAACAGATCGAGTTGTTTACTCGATCTTGTGCTAATCATATTTCTTCCACTTTAAGGATCCAGAATTTTCATACCTTATGAAGAAGCCTTTACGATGGCACGCAAACTTGAATCTCGTGCCATTTGAACAAGGGAAGCTAAAACTTCGCTCTAAATCTAAACCCAATTTTTTCTCAGTTTACCAAACCAAATCTTTCCCCTTCTAAAGACAAGAATCAGGGATCCACCAATGCCATCATATTAAAAACATCACGAGCCGATAATACTTCTAATCAAACACCACGAAGAGACTCCTCATCTTCTCGAAAAGGGACTTCATCATCTCGATCGTTCGCTCCATTGGGGGAATCATATGCTTCTATCCTGGAAAAAATGTTGGAAGTCCACATGATCGAACTTCCCCCCATTAGGAATATTGATGAAAGCCAAGAACGTCCATTCTGGTATAGGGAAAATGACTTCTGTCATTATCATAGAACCAAAGGTCATGACATCAAACGATGTCAAACCTTCAAAAATATTGTCCAGAAATTCATTGATAAAGGTGAGCTCATTCTGGATAAACCAAATGCTCCCCCAAATCAAGCGCTAGATGTCTTTAAAGAACCTTTTCCCAATCATTCCCCAAACCATGATGCTTCAGAGTCTCAGAAACCAAACACTCATACTATCAGCTTCATCTCTACTGAAGAATCTTCTTCTAAAACTAAGCCATCTGCGAACACATCGACCGAATCAGAACCTCCTTCCACTTTGTTAATCGTTGGGATTCCACCATCTTCAAATAGCATGTCTTTGAATATTCCAACATTGTTAGATACGGATTCACCTCTCTCTACTTCTTTGTCTAATCTTCTGTCCATACGTGAGACAGTATCATCCTCATCTGTCTCATCATCAGACATTCTTTCAATGCTCGAGGAAATTACATCCCTTCGAGTTTCCACCGCGGATACATCCACTTCTGTTTCTCCCATTTTTGCTATGACTATTCCCTTGGTGAACGTACCTATAGTTGTGCCGACTTTGACGGAAGCATCTTCGATTTTGAATCTTCCTATTTCCTTTTCTACAGTAGTTTCACCCACAATTACTGTACCAGAAGTAGTTCCCTCGCAAGGAACTGCTTCTTCATCACTCACTTCTTCCATCACCAATGCTACTTTTCCTATTAAGGGGAAATCTAAAGAAGTAGCACCAACACCTATACACTCGGTTCCTGAACTTAGACCGAGACAACCGAAATCTAACATTGCGCCATCAGTACCTCCCCATTTACTTCCCCCGAAAAGGTTACAATCACCTTATGCGGTTGAAATTGTCACCATCCCTGAAAAAGGAAAGCCCATATTTCGAACCATCAAGACTCTTGGTGCTTTCCCGCAAAAATCTCTGCACCTCATTAAAGATTGGATTTGTCCGTTGAGAAGGCGTCTTCTTCTACAAACTTATCAAAACCATCATCTTCTTCAACAACACATTCTTTACCAGCACCTCGAAAAGTGGACTTACCTACTAAAAAGACATCACCTCTTTTATCAGAGTCATCATCTTCGTTACCAAAAACTAGGACACCCTCTGTTCCTCCGATTATACCTACTTGGGAAGCTTCTCCCTCATCTAAATCGACATTATCTAAATCATCATAAGTTTCGACCAAGTAGCCTCCCTTATCTCTGAAGACCACAACACTTGTCACACCTCCATCATCTTCAAAATATATTCTAGGGGCTCCTCCTCCATCGAAATCAATCATGTCTCACTTAGTTCCATCTCAAATGCCCAAGGCTGCTCCTCCAGAGGTCCAAAAAAATAAGATGATCCCTAAAAAGACTGTCAAACCTAACATGCAGGTTCTTTTAGCTCGGTAGTCTGTTAAAGTAAAAGAGGCGCCTTCATCATCTCTGTCCTCATCTTTGTCTACCGGGTTCTATACTGAAATCCTTCATCAACTTATCCAATCTTCATCCATATCTCTTCCTCCGATTAAACATTATAACCCTAAGGGATTTAAACCTACCTGGTTTAACTCTAATTTGATTTGTGCTTACCACCGTACCCCGAGTCATGATACCGAGGGATGTAAAGCTCTTCAATCTATCGTCAACAGCCTTTTGGAAGAAAGTGATATTTTTCTGGAGGAGGAGGAACAAGCATCTCCTGTCATCTTAGCTCCATCTGAGCCCCAATGATCTACTCAGGCCTCTACTTCTAGTGATTCCACTCCAAATGATATTCCACCTCAAATCGACACAATTCATATTGCCACTAGGACCCAACAGTATGATGATCCATCCTCATCTACAGCATCTCGACCACAGGTTGTCATTTCTGCAGCCCCCGAAGGAGTTCCTCCTTCCTCATTAGCCCCGAGACCTCGGGTCTCTATTCGTGCTACATCTCGGGCTCAAATTCCCGTGTCAGTTGAGGAGAGTGTTATGAAACAACTCACCCAGGCTCCGGTCAAAATGTCTCTTTTTGACCTCATTCAATCCTCTCCGCAACATCGCCAGGCTCTGATTGATAATCTGCATCACATCGCAGTGAATTCAGATGAGCCCCATCCCTTTGAGATGATTGTTGGATTGAATAGACCATCAACCACCATTTCTTTTGAAGATTCGGAAATTCCTCCCCTTTTTTTAGAGGATTTGGAGGCTCCCCTCTTTATCACAGTCCAAATCGACAACACTACATTAAAACGCATTATGATCGACAATGGTGCTGCACTCAACGTCATCTCCTCACACACATTCGAGCAACTTAAGTTACCAAATAACGTAGTGTCACCCTTGCCTTTCACTCTTCGATCATTTAACGATCAGCTAACAGTTACTTTAGGAACTATGGTCTTACCCATTCGAGTAGGTAAGAAGCTACTTCACGAACTCTTTTACATTGTTGAAGGGAAATTCCACTATAATATGATCCTCGGATGCTCCTGGATTCATGCAATACATTGTGTCCCATCCACCCTCCATTGATGCCTAAAATATCAATATGAGGGCAAAATCTATACTCATCCAGGAGATCCTTTTCCTTCTGCACAATGCGACATGACCACAGGGTCTGCCCCTTTAAAGGAAAATGCCTGTTCTCCTGATGGGTCCTCATCTTCTTACATACCTGCAACCAAGCTACCGGATGTACAAAATTTAGAAGAGACATTGCAGCATTTCTCACTAGGAGAGCTTCCTCTCCTTTCTTTTGACACCCATCTCAAACCTAGTGAGTATGGTAGACCAGACAAACAACCTGAATATCAGCCAGGTCTTGGTCACATCATCACCATTGGTCTACCCAATCAACAGACTAATTTCATTTACGGTGGTCTTGATACACCTCACTATCACCCGGATTCTCCTCCTAGGACCAAACCTTATTTAACACGGTTCGATTATCTACAGAATCCCACATTTGCAAAAACTTATTTATATCGATGCACGTGGAAGGGCTTTGGCTTAGGTAAATATGAACAAGGTATGCCTGACCTCACGTCCATTCCAACTCTCAAGCCACATCGAAAATTTGGTTTAGGATTTAAACCTCTTTCAAAAGCCACCATCACTGTTCTCGATGAGCCTCTTCTTATTAAGGAACCATCTTCTCCCGCTAGGTCAGAAGCATCACTCGATGTGGACGATGCCATTTCCATCCCGTCTAACTTTTTTTTTAGTCAATACCATTTCCTTAGGGCCACTAGCCTATAAGACTAATGACAGGTCCACTTCCATACCGTTAATTTTCCCTGAAATAGTTGGAGACAACTCTCCTACTATCAACACTATCCACTGTGCAGATGATGATTCTGTCCTCACCTATCTAGGGGCAGAGGATTCCTATCTTCCTAAAGCCATTCCTTCTGACACGTCTACGCTTCTCAATGAAGCCACTATCGACCTTAATATAGGGACTGCTAAAGACCCTCGCATCATTAAGGTCGGCCAATCCCTTAATCCACAGGAGTTAGGAGAATTTACTATTTTTCTTTCCAACCATCGTCAAGCCTTTGCTTGGGCATATGAGGATATGCTAGGACTCGATCCCGATATCGTGGTCCACAATATCGTTACTCTTCCCGACATCAAACCGGTTAAACAAAAATTGCATAAAATGCACCCTAGAGTAGCTCTTCTTGTTAAAGAAGAATTGTAGTGCTTGCTCTCGGCTAACTTCATCCAACCCACTGATTATCCACAATGGGTTTCCAATGTAGTACCAGTAACTAAAGCTACTGGGAAAATTTGAATTTTTACCGACTTCCGGGATCTTAATCTTGCTTGTCCAAAAAATTATTTTCCTCTACCTAATATCGACCAACTCGTGGATTTAACTGCGGGACATGAGATGCTTTCTCTTATGGATGGTTTCTCTAGGTATAATCAAATTCTCATCACACCAGAAGACCAACATAAGACTTCTTTCATAACTCCTTGGGGGACCTTTTGTTATCGTGTCATGCCTTTCGGTCTTAAGAATGCAAGAGCAACCTATCAGCGAGCAATGACCTACATCTTCCATGATCTCTTACACAAAACTGTGGAAGATTACGTCAACAATCTCCTCGGTAAATCCAAACATCGTCAGGATCATCTTGTCATTCTTGCACCTCTCTTTGAGAGGCTTATTCACTTTTGTCTTCATTTAAATCCATCTAAGTGCGTGTTTGGCGTTCTCACTGGTAAAATTTTAGGTTTTATCATTTCCATTAGGGGTATTGAAGTAGACTCCACAAAAATAAAAGCTATCCTTGAGATGCCTCCCCCTTCTAACTTAAAGCAACTCCACAGTCTCTAAGGACGTCTTCAATCAGTGCGTCATTTTATCTCACAACTGTCAGACCATTGTCAACCTTTTCATCATCTCCTCTGTAAGAATGTTCATTTTGAATGGGATGAGCATTGCCAAAAGGCATTCGATGATCTCAAAGATTATCTTCTTTCTCCACCTGTTCTTACACCTCCACGTGAGGGGGAGCCTTTCTATCTTTATATCTCTGTGACTGACCATGCTCTGGGAGCCATGATCTCGCATCGGGACGCTTGCGGTAAAGAACAAGCTGTCTATTACATCAGTCGCACCCTCCATGAGTATGAAACACATTATTCTGAAGCTGAAAAGTTGTGTTGTTCTCTCTTCTTCAAAACTTCTAAGCTTCGTCATTACCTCCTTAATCACAAAACTTACATTGTCACAAGTGTCAATCCACACAAGACAATTCATGTGAAGCCTTATCACAATGATCGTATCACTCGTTGGCTCATGCTTATGACAGAATTTGATCTCGAGTTTATCCCACAAAATTCTATCAAGGGTCAGGTCATTGCAGATCAATTAGCTGATGCTCCTCTTCCAGACACTCAAGTCCCCCTTTCTCAATTCCTCGATGAATATATCCAACAAATTGATTTTCGTCTGTCTCCATTTAAAGTAAAGCTCTTCTTTGATGGATCCAAATGCCAGCAAGGGGGAGGTACAGGTTTCGTGATGATTCCTCCTTGGGGTACGCCTATCCCAATCACACACAAATTAAACTTTGAGTGCACCAATAATATGGCTTAATATGAAGCTCTTGTCTTGGGTCTTCAAAATGCCATTAATCTCGGCGCTCGTCATATTGACATCTTTGGTGATTCTGAACTCATCGTTAATCAAGTCATGGGTGTCTATCAATGCAAGAATGATATCCTTTAAAAATATCGTGATATCGTTCTCGTTCAACTCCAATCTTTCGATAAATTCACTATCCAAGCTATTCCTCACACTGTGAATTGATTCGCAGATACAATGGCTTCGTTAGCCTCACTTATCCCACCTTTTACCGAGGACTCGCGACTTTATGTGGCTGTGCAACGATTAGATCAACCATCTCATCTTAGGCAACTAACTTCAATCCATGCTGTCACAACCCATACTCAGGATGAGTGGTATCAACAGATCGTTGATTATCTATCTCATTCGGTGCTTCCTCCTCATCTGACTTCCAATGGTAGAAGATCTTTTATCCTACGTGCTAATCGCTATACTATTCTAGGTGGGATCCTCTACAAATGCGGCTTTGATGGTATTTTGCTTCGGTGCCTCAAAACCCTTGAATCATCTAAAGCTATCCAAGAGGTCCATGATGGTATCTATGGTGGCCATTTTAGTGGCTTGGCCATAGCTAAATGCATCTTATGTTTGGGATATTATTAGCCTTCTCTTAATTGAGATTGTTGTGAATACACTAAGAAATGCGTCAAGTGTCAACAACATTCCAATCTCACACATATCCCTAGTCAAGCTTTACAACCTACAACAGATTTGTGGCCTTTTTCGCAATGGGGTCTTGATCTCATTGGTCTCATCAATCCTCGTTCTTCACAGCATCATCATTCTATCATTACTGCCACTGAATACTTTACTAAGTGGGTGGAAGCTATCCCTCTTTCTTCAATAAAAGCTAAACCCATAGTTGATTTTGTCTATCAACACATCATTTGTCGCTTTGGTGTTCCACACAAACTCATCATAGATAACGGTAATTCTTTCAAAAACGTTGATTTGCAGAACCTCTGCGATGCTTTCAATATCAAACTCAGCTTTTCTTCTCCATACTATCCTCAAGCTAATGGTCAGGCTGAAGCTTCCAATAAAATTTTGTGTAATATCCTCACAAAGGTAACTATTCGAGCTGGTAGGGATTGGCATTTACATATCCCTTTTTCTCTCTGAGCTTATCGGACTAGCATTCGTACTCCTACTAGTGCTACTCCCTTCTCTCTCATCTATGGGTGTGAGGTTGTTCTTCCTTTGGAAGTCCAAATCCCATCTCTCCATGTTTCTCTTAGAGAATTTGTCTCTGATGAGGACTATCGTCAAAATCATCTAGCAAAACTTGAATTATTAGATGAGTGGCGTCTCAACGCTCTTAAACATCATCAAGTCTATCTTGAGTGTGTCAAACGTGCTTATAACAAGCACTTGCAGCACCATGACTTCAAAATTGGTGATCTTGTTCTTAAATAAAATCAAAATGTCACTACACTCGAAAGGAGTCAGCGTGTTAAGTTTGCTCCCAACTGGATGGGTCCGTATGTTATCACTCATAAATATGGGTCGGGGGCTTATCGTCTATCTTCCATGGATGGTATACCTGAAGTGGAACCTCTTAATGCCTTGCATCTATGGCCCTTCTACTGTTAAAATCTATCTTACACAAATCTAGTTGCAAGACAGATCTTTCATCCGACTAAAAACCAGTCATATACTTTCATGGTGATTCAAAATTATGTAGTTCTCCACCTATTGTCTTTTTTACCTTAAATATGAGTATCGTGGCTCTACTCATAGCATTTTTCTTCTGGATATGTTTCTCCTCATGGTAGGAATACCTTAATCACCTTTGCATTTGTCCCAAGTGCTTATCTTAATCGGATCTACTTGGGGCATGAGTGCGTGCTCTTTATACGTTTTCTTCCCCTCTATCTGATCTATCTAGGTCTAAACTCAGCTTCTTCCAAAAAGTTTTTCAAAAAAAAAAAAAAAGGATAGACTGATCCCTTGAAGGACAGCTACCCATACAATCAAATGAATCAAAAGATATAGACCATGCCCTCGAAGGATGGCTATCATTAAAATTCAAAATACAGACCGCTCCCTTGAAGGACAGCTATTTCTCAAAGGAATACTCGAGGCTTCTTGCATTAATCAGCCTTTCAGTCAGTTTATACACTTTTTAGCATCATTGAAAGACTTCCCGTATTGATCAGTTTTTCCATATCGAGCAAACTTCCCGCATTGATTAGTTTGCTTTTCTGCTAGAAATCATGAAGCTGAGATATAAGACCTTTTTTCGATCATATGGAGAATCCTATTTTCCCAGTATGAACATGTATTTTGTCCCTTGTAAATTTCGATGAGACACCTACTTACTGCTCCTTCCATTTCCCTCCTAAATCTGGTTTGCGGCTAGTTAGTGTCAGGTTTATTTTAACCTCATATAGGGCCTTGTATGCATAATCTTTTGGTTTCCTATCCAGATTCTATTTATGGTCGGTTGAGAGTCCAGCTTATCATTTTTCTTCTTATCTGGGTGTATATCCTTTATTTCTAATCAAGGTCATTTTCATTACGTGCTTGGCTCTCACAGCGAATATTTCCAATCATTTCATCCAGTTAAATTACCATTTAACACGTTAATTTAATCAAACTCTATCAATTATCTAATTTCATTTGATCTACTTTGTCCAAAACACATCTCATCACCTCTATTATAAACATGTGTGGGTCTATCTATCTATTTTCATCAAAATTTAATTAAAAATCTCAAAAAATATCAAATCCATTCCAACTATCAACTCCCACCACATCATCTAATCAATTGTCTATCCAAGTAACATTACATCTATCTTTATCTATTTTCTCAATCAAGTTAAATCCACATATCAATCACATCAAATCACATCTATTTATGTCCTCTACATCTATGTCTATCCAATCATCTATCATTCTATGTCTATATCCATCACAATTACACTACATCTATCCATGTATATCAAAATTAAAAGCAGGAGAACAATCATATGATAAAGGAAATGATGAATCTATATATATACAGTGTTTGTACAACAAAAAATGGGTGGATCTTAATCAAGCCATCTATAAAATGCCTTCAAATTGAGGCTACATCACTACACTGATACAAAATACATCAATCTCTATATCGTAAAATCTGATGCATGGAAGACACTATCTCCTCCACCCTCCTCTGGACCAGGCTGTCTCTCCTAACCGCCACCTATCGAGCTAGATGCACCTGCTGCTGGAGGCCTCTACCCACCTCGGTCTCTCCCAGTGCTCCCTCCCTCTGATGCCCCACTCGCTGTAGATGTCGTTGATCTCCTCCTCACCCCGTACCGAGGCACATCTGGGGCATGCTGCGCTAGGGCATCCTCGTAGTATCTCACCTCAGCGAGGAGAGACTGATATGTACTCAAGCTCGCAGTACCAGGTGCTCGTAGTGGTGTTATTGGTGTTGCTGGTGGTGCCCCTCCTATGGTCGTACCCTATGTCCCAGACTCTGACATGGTACCTGTCTCACCATATTTGGCCCTGAGGGCCTCCCTATGTTGATGGTAGCGATCCCTCTGCTGGATCACTATATCTCACTCCTGGCGAGCGGTGTCTCTCTCCAAAATCAAGGCATCCCTCTCCGCTGTCAGAGCTCTGATCTCCTTGAGAGCCACCTGGTGTGTATGTGTCAGGGTGGTGTGCTCTCCCTCCAGTCTCTCCAGCACTATAGCCATATCCTCCTCATTGGCATCTATAGATGCTGGAAGGTGTCATGGTAGCTCTGTCACATACTATGCCACATAACCATCATCTACTCTAGCATCATCATCACTATCTGTGGAGGGTGGGGCCTCTCCCAATGGATCTGCCGAGATCAAAATCGGCAAATCAGTCTCTCTGTTGTCTCACCTGTAAGGCCTGTAGGTGGTCGGCACTGTTTGTACTAGGCCGAACTGTCTCAATACCTGTATAAACAGGATGCACTCCCACATGTTACGCCTGTGGCCCCTAACCACCCTGCTCCATCTCAATGCCACCAAGTGAGCATCCTGACTGGCCCATGTCGGAAATACCCGATATGGTCTCCAGATGACCTACTCTGGTGTCAGCGTCTTGAAACGCTCAACATACCATTCTGCGGATCTCTCTGTATCTCCCGAGGCCATATCGGCCCGCCATCACTGGAATCCATAATCAATAGCTCCCACTGCTGCTGGCATCCAAAGAAGCCCGGATGGCCTGATCACTACTATGTGCTCATATTCCCAGCAATGGAGCACAAAACTGACATCAATACCTGTCCTCTGGCTAGTGGTATACATCCATAACTCATAATATATTTGAGCTATCAAGGCATCAGCAAAGCCAAACACCTTTCTGAACTACAGGATGTCGCAAATGCAATCTAGTAACAACGGGAATCTCCTACCTCCTGAATCTGGTAGAGCAAAATAGGAGATCGCCATCTGAATCAAAACTCTACGTCTACTCCTGGGAACATCGTGTCTGTACTGCGAGGCTATCCTCACTGCCACGGACACTATCCCTGAATCATCTACCCTATCTCCATACAATCGAACTAGGGCCCTCTGCTGCTGCTCTCGTGGCGTAATCTCTATCGGGTCCCCAGTGATCGACAGCCTCAAAATCCTATATATGTCCTCATGGATGATGGTCATCTCACCCGTCCTAAACCAAAAAGTGCAAGTCTGGCTATCCCATCATCGCACTAGTGCTCGCATCAACTCTACATCTCGCAGCACTCGTCTGTAGTACCGAAAGCCCCCGAGCCTGGATAACTCTAAGTGGCACCAATCTGCGTCAGTGACGTCAGGGAGGATGGTCTCCAATAACTTGGGCATCGCATCCCTCATGTGTAGTACCTCTCGTGCCTGCATCCACGACATCAAGAGCAATATTAGCTTCATATTTACCCAAATCCAAACATCCAAAACAAATTTTATCATTTTCATCCAGATGTCTGTCCAATCGGCATCGATCTTATACAGTCGACGCCGATTGAACTCAATCGGCGCCGCTTACATTTCATCGACGTCGATTATACCAATCGATGCCAATTTTCAGGCCGAAGGTGAAACACACTTTGGCCTCCCACAAAAAAAAACCAAAAATAAAAATAAAATAAAATAAATATGACGGGTTTAAGAAGAGCCACTTACCCTAGGTCGTGTCCTCCGCTTCTGACCACTTCCAGAGGCTTCCATGGTGCTCAAATCCAATTTTTGACTCTCTCTGAATCAATCGTCATGGTGTAAATAAATCGTTCACGTTTTCCGTTCACATATTTATATGTGCTGTGAATGGTTGGTGCTGATTTGTTTGGTTGGCGCCGTTTATTTAGGTTGGCGTCGATTAGTGTGATCGCCGCCGATTTTCCATATCTCTTTGCCATAGGGTTGATGCTTGGCTTATTTATCTGGTCATTATTGTGCACTGAATGTTGCCTTTTGGGCACATATTTTTGATATCACCGTCCATTTCAAGTTTGTTCCCTTTGCATGGGGCACTCGTACTTTTTGGCAACTTAGAGTTAATGGGTCTATAGGCACTAACATCGTCTGCTTTGTAGACCGTCTAGTTGTCCCTACCAATGTGTCTCTCTTTAGATGCTGACTATTTTTCCGCTCTCCTTAGACTCATGGGTCTGTAGGTAGTAACGTCGTCTCATGAGGAGACCGTCTAGTCTGCCCTACCAATGTGAGTTCCTTAGGTGGCTACCTCTTTATTCATGTTTGTGCATCATTAATGATCATATCTACTCTAGACATCCAGCTGGGGCATCCCATGTTTTCATCTACCTTTTTCAAACTTTGGATCATTTGTTCTATCACCCATCCCATCCCTAGTTTGAGGGGGATCACATCATCACTTTTTCTTCCTTTCTTCCATCTCCTTGTTTTTGTCTCATAACCTTGCTTATCGCAAGTTACTTGACAAAAAGGGGCAAAATGTAGACACCTAAAATTGGTTATCCAATTTAGTGTCCCTCGTGTACATTTTCTCTCTTAGGTAACCTGAGGCACGTTTATATCACCACTATCCCCTTGGGGTATTATTCAATTTGTGATTTAAACACCTATCCTAAGTTTAATTCACCCCAATATGTTTTACCCATGAGTAATTAAATATTAACTATCTAATTACACCTTTTCACATGTATCCTAACCACTTATCTACCCCATATCTATTCTATCCATATATCCCCCCTATTTCTCCTCCTCCCAAAGTGGGATATTTCCCGTATTTGAGGTGGAGGGATCACTCTTATCTTTCCAGAAATCACTCCTTTTGGCCGTCTCGGGAGTCTGTTCCGTGATCAGCACCGACCGATACTCAGTCGACGCCAATTTTTCAGAGCGGTGCCGATTATAAATAGAGGCCCAGAACTCAGTTCTGGAAGGACACAGAGAGATAGATTGTAAGGGACATAGATTTTAAGAGAGAGAATGAGAGGTCTTTGAGCATCAAGTGTGAACATTATCTATCGAATGAGAGTGGATCTTGTCCAAATCAATCCCTGAGAGGAGCACCGTTACTCTACTCTTATCACATCAACATCACACGTCTCCATTGATTTTCTGGCGACTCTGTTCCTGCATCTAGCACAGGTGGAGCCTTGCCAGTATCTCTCCGGCTTTTGTAGATCCAGCAGACGTTGACGATCTTGCCTTCATTTTCTGATTCCCGAATCTTTTCGCACTTTGTCTCGGATTGATGCCGATCTATATCAATTGACGCCGATCTGAACCAGTCGACGCCGATTCTACATAATCGACACCAATCATCCTGCAAACAGGTAAAAGGACACAGGTAACACAAATCCAGCTTTGTTTTCACAGTTCCTTATTTTCTATTACTTTCTGTCTGCTGTTTAGATTCTGTTTATTACCTTGATCAGAAAATCTAGTCCTGTACGTACATCTTTTATCATGTATGCTTCTTTACTTAATTGAAAATGTGGACTGACATCCGCCGAGGGAGCTTACCGCTTCCCGAACCCACTTCTCGGGCAGTCCACCTAAATATATTTTAACGTGGTCTTTTTCTGTCAAGCATTAGTGTCTCGCAGGTTACTTGGATCTACTGTGCAGAATTGCTCGTGTGCGCCCGTCTTATCTACATTGGCTTCCTTATCCATCTACATCTTCGGATCTTGTCCATCAGGTATCAATTTCATTTGAGTTTTTCAAGTTTTTTGTGTTTAGTTTGGTACATTAACTTGGACAGGTAACAAGCATGAAATTTTTGATCAACAAAAGGTGAAAGGCCCCAATGGGAAATAAAAGGGTCAAAATTCAAACTCTATCACCACAGATCCAATGTTCCAAAAAATGGGAAATGACTTGGTTGCCTTGAAGAAGCAGCTACCTCATATCACAATGTAGAATATTTCAAGGAGACCAAACCCTGCAGATAGGCCAAGGATTTCTCGACCTCCTCATCAGCTTGCTCTTGAAGCACCACAATTAAATGCCATCTATGACACCAAAAAGCTAGAGGAGGAAGTATAAATTGATGAAACTGAAGAAGAAAATATGGAAGACTATGAAAACTATCTTGAGGTCGAAGAAGTTGATATCTAAAATGGCCTAATTGAGTACGTTGATGATGAATATGAGGATGATGAAGAAGCTCCAAGTTTCTTATGTGCTATTTTCACTCGTGCACAACCTAGGAAAGGTGCTTCATCCTCAACGGTTGTGGTAAAGGATAAGAATAATAAAGAATATTCTCCTCCAGAAGTCACACAAAATAAAATCATCAACAAAGGATCACCATTACCACCTTCTATGGATTTGGCCAAAGAAAAAACAAACCCACTGGTTGCTAGGGATTGTGTTACTATGCTAGGTAAGTCATCTAATTCTTCTCCTAGCTCAAAAGTTGCTAAGAACAATTCTCCTTTAAATGTTGTTCCTACAAAAACATCTAAGGTTCAATCAAAAGCTACACCCAAAAAGGAGAATTCAACACCAAAAGTAGCAAAGCCACTACCATTTAAAACTTCCTCCATTTCTATAACCTCTTCCTCACTCACCATAACACCATTTGAATTTGTGGAATATGGAAGAAAAACCAAATTCCATCTCTCAGAAATAGAATACCTACAAACACACCCTTCCCAGTTTGACAAGTTCATTAATGCAGTTCGTGGTGGTAACCCTGTATCCTTGAGTTGTAATTCTAAGGACTTACTACCCACACCATCCACACCACCTTCCCAAAACTTGCTAGCCCTTAGTGCCTCCAAAACCAATAGGGTCAAACCTTTCTACCTGTCACTCCTCATTAAAGGATTCCAGCTAAATAATTATATCATAAATTTTAGAGCCTCAGACAACGTGATGCCAACCAAAGTTGTAAATGATCTAGGCCTCACCTTGACCTAGGTAAATGGCACCTGATAGTTAATGGAATCCAAACAAGTGCCATTGGTAGGAAGAATCAAAGACGCACAGGTAGCACTAGCTAATTTTTTAGAAAAGAAGGTTCTCCTAACCATATTGGTAGTAGACATCCCAACATCCTTTGGTATTCTATTGAGTAGGAGTTTTTGTAGAGACCTTAGTGGAGAAATAAAAATGGATTGGTCATCTACAAATATCCCAGTTAAAGGCAAGATGAAGAAGTTTCTACCGGTAAGAAAGATGAAGTTCACAGTACGAAAGTCTGATGATCCAAAAGCAAACATTCTCTTTCAAGATTGTGGGCCAGGAAACTACTTCCTCACATCAGAAAAGAGGAGAACTTTCCACTTCTCATGGAGGAAGATGAAGATCAAATTTGGACAATGGAATTTGATGGTAGTCATTCCAGTGCGGGCTCATGAGCTAGTGTAGTATTGTACTCTCCTTCCAATGATTTGTACCCATTTTCCTACAAGCTGAAATTTGATCATACAAACAGCACTGTAGAGTATGAAGCACTACTCTTAGGCATTAGTGTAACATAGTACATGGGAATCAAGAAACTGAGATGCCGAGGTGATGCCTAGGTTGTAGTAAATAAGGTTTGTCAACAATATTAGGTGAAAAATCCAAGACTCCGGCATTACAGAAATAGAGTGTGGGAGTGCATTAAATATTTTGATGCATTTTCCATTGAAGCTATTACAAGGAAACATAATGAAAAGCTGATTCTCTGTTATCCAAAATGAGCCCCCTACTAATTTTGGCTAACTTGCCTTCATTCTTTCCTTCTTTGTGCCTTAATATTTTTTTTTACACATTTCATGCACTCAAAATTTTCTGGGTATGGCTTCATCAGATAGGATTTTTCTTCCCCTTTCCACAAAGGTAAGGAAGTCCTCCTAACTCTTTGTATTTTTCGAGTTATGGCTTGGCAGAGTTTGGATGGGAAATTTTCCCTAGGAAGACCCACAGCCAATGAGAAGTCAACATGTGTCAAGGCGGAGCAGAGGCATGGATAGTTTTTGGCACTTATCCCTTTTGGCTAAAAGGTGCAAAGTCACAAATCAGCCCATGGAGGAGAATGGAGAAAAGTGTGTTAAGGCCCCGCTGAGCAATCACATGATGCCATGTGTCCATTCAGTAGCGGGAATCAGGGGGCAAGAAAAATTTTGGTTTTTTTTTTCTTTTTGGTCAAAAGGTTTGAAGGCACGAAATGAACCCACAGTCCCATAGACAAATGAAATGGTGCTATGTGTCCACGTCGGCAGTGAAGGTCGGCCCACAGACATAAATTGGGAAATTTTCCCAATGAAAAATTTAAAAGGCACAAAGGGTAGAAATGGAAGTGCATTCCCCCAAGCAACAAGAAGATGCCACATGGCAGCAGGGTAGCAGGGCATGGAGAATTTTTGGGAAATTTTCCCAATTTAAAAAAAAGGGAAAAATTTAAAGTTTTGGCCCGCTAACCTGATTTTTGCCCCAGTTTTGCCCTAAATCTTTAGAAGGGCATAACTTTCGATCCTGAGCTTAGATTTTCAGAATCTTTATATCAATAGAAATATGTTGAAGTCCTATACATGATGGATGGTTCAATTTTGGTTTTTGATGGAGATTTGTGGGAGAAAAATGGTAAAACATCTCTGGCATGCAAAAAATGTAGAAATGGTTCCCAACCACCCAAATTACTGAAGTATGGGCCTCTGTTTTGCTCTTCAACGCAATATATAATGAAGTATGGGTTTTTATGGGAACCCATAATTTTGTAGACCAATTAAATGGATCTAGTTAGTGGTTGATGTTTCAAATCAAATTTTCCTACATTTTTTACCTTTCTTTCATTTTGTTTGATGGAAAAAAGCCAGTTTTGGCTCATTTGTAAAGGTTGTTCATCATTCTTCTCTGCCTCTCTCTTATTTTCTTCCCCAGGGTTGAAAAATGGAGTTTGAACCTCCTCCCCTACTCTGTAATGGCATTTTTTCCTCTTACCTATGAAATGATGATTTTGTGCAAACTTCTGGAGCAAAAAAAATGTGTTTTGTGATGCATTTTTCCATCCTTTCTCATTTTTTGGTTGTTTTCTTCTTGCCTCTCTTCATTACAGGTATTTGTGCATGTTTGGATGTTCATTGCATGTTTTGGAGCTGTTTTCATGGAGTTTTGGAAAAAAAATTGTGTGAAATCCATCCTTGGTTTTTGTATGCACTTGTCCATCCCTTTCCATTGCTCACCTCTTCTTGTTCCATGGCAATTTTAATAGATGTTCAAAATTTTCCTTGTCTGGTGTATCACCATTTTAGTGTAGGATCTATTTTTTCCAGTTTTCTTTCTCTCCCTATCTTCTTAGAAGCTATATTAGGATTATATTAGTTTTCTTGCACTAGAATAGCTTATGGTAGGTAGTTTAGGAAGAGGAACCAGCCTTCTCTAGAGAGATTTCCCAATTTGCAAAGGTCCCACACTTTTGAAAAGTTCAATGTTGTGCATTCACACCAAATGAAATTGCCTTAGAAAAGTAGACCCATAGGTCATTTAGGGGGTGCTGTATTTTTTTACTAACCATTTTGGCACACCCAGTGGGACCTTAGAGGTCTTCCACTTCATCTTTTGTAGGTTGGTGTGTTCTTATGAAGATTTCAACCTTTGGAGGCATTCTAAAACACATCTGCCAACTCCATCTAGTCAACAACCCATCTTTGAAGTTACAGACCTACTTTCCAATCACTTCCATTCATTCTTCTTTCCATATTCTTTCATTCTTTCCACTCCATGAATTTTTGCAATCATGACTTCATTTCCATCATGGGATTCACATTTACAACATCAGAAGTACATTCCACCTCAAACATGTTTTACAACTCCTTCAAATCAGAAGTTTGATCAAATTCAAAATCACTATGCATATCCATATGAGAAATTCCAAAATCAGTTTTACTGTGAAGCATATCAAGAGCAAGGGCACACATGCAATGAAGACAATCAAATGCAAGATGCTGATTTGTTGGAGAAAATCCAAAAAATGGAGGTTGGCATGGTGCAATCAAGGGCTCAAGCAAAAATGAAGGCATTTCAGAATGGTTTCAGAGCACCCTGTCCATGGGGAGGCCCTTTCCCAATACACTTTATCCCTCAGGAGAAGCTGGACTTCATGATTGAAATACTACCCCAACTTGCACAATGGACAGTAGAGATAGAGACCTATAAACTTGGTGCCAGGAAGCCTTGTCAATGGGTAGATCTTGTACCATCATCTGGTAATTTTCTCTCTACTCCTCTATCAGCACCATCTAATTTTGAATGCCAAATCCCAAATCCAGCCCATGCTGTCCCAAATGTTGATTTCATTTCTCCATTCCCTAGTCTTCCACCCCATCTCAATTCTTCTACCATTTTCCCTTATAAATAGCCATCCCCCCCAAGGAAACAAGAGTTTCCACCTCCCTCCCAACAAAAAATAATTGCAAAAATAGTTGATTCACAACCCACCTCTCCTCTTGCATTCGCAAATCCATGTTGGGAAGGTGAAAAAAAAAATCGAGTAAAGGAAAACAAAAAGAGGATCCCAATAGAAAAGAAATGATAGACAGTCTAAAGAGTTGGGCTACCAAATTTGGGTTTACAAAGATCCCCTTGATGGTCAAACCAAAGGAGGAGATCAAGGTTGAAGAACCAGTGATGGCTGAGGCCAAGTATGCAACAGAGGAAGAACCAAGAAAAGAAGGAATGATTAAGAGCTTAGAAAGCTTGGCTCTTAGATATGGGATTGAGAAAATTCCTTTGCTGGTGAAGCATATAGAAGAGGCCAAACATGAAGAGTCAATGGTGGTTACGATTGACTTTTTTGTAGTAGAAGAAGACCAAAGAGAAGAAGCAAATCAGTATTCAGTTTGCTCATAATGTAGTGTCCATGTTGGCACTCTACTTGAAGAAAATTCTGGTCAAATCCAAGCTGCAAAACTGGTCAACAAGGAGGAAGAACAATCAGCTCCAAGCCCCATTAAAGAGGAGAAAATGGAAAAACTCAAATCAGAATTGGAACTAGATGAAGGAAGCATTATTGAAGATTTTTTTCTTTCATTTGAAGGGCCTGATTTGATTGATGAATCCATTATGGAAGTGACCAAAACAAATTCAATGGCACTAAATCATGAATAGGTTACACAAGAAGTTACAGATTTCTCTCCCACTTCATCTCTCCAAAAATCTAATTTTTTGGATGAGTTCGAGATGAAAAGCTTCATGTTTGAAGATGAGGCTCCACATGGTGAAAACAATACAGGTTTGAAAATCACCATGTAAGAGGAAGAGACCTTACTGCAGCAGGACATTGAAGAGTTTGATTTGCCATCAAACTTAGAAGAATGTTTTGATGAGAAGGATCCTGTAGAAAATGCAACTTTTCCTTCTTCATCATTCATTCTTCAACCACAAGAACCTGCTACCATGTAGGTGAGGATTCATGGACAACAGCCTGTAATTTGCAACATGCCTCTTGAATCAAAGTTGGAATAATTTGATCTTCCAAAAGCTATAATGGAGGAACTCCAGAGCTAACATTGTATTGTAGCAGGTTACAATAATGCAAAAAGAAACTTCATTGGATGTTGCAATCAATATTGATGAGCTACATATTATAGAAGAGTTCCATGCTACCACGAAGGAAGGAAAAGAGCAGGATAACTTCACCATTTCTTCCACACCATCCATTCAAGAAGGTCTACAAGAAGAATCTATTTGTGGAGTTGAAAATCACATAAATGGGCATATCAAAAGGATCAGACCATGCCCTGTAAGGTATTTGGATTCATTGGAGCCAAATGATAAGTCACAACTAGTCATGCTTGCTTCTAAACATGGGGATGATATGCAAAGTACCAAGGATCAGCTGTAATGCCTCTTCAATCCAAATGCAAAGAAACTAAAAGAGGTATTTGATTTGTTTCCTAATGATACCTTGATGATTTGGGTGGAGGACTAGATTCTTCTCAGTTTTCCACTCATCCTAATAGCCATGATCAGCTCCAAATCAATTGCATGGCTGCCCATTTTGAAGAAAGGAAGTTATTTTGCACAACTAGTTGCAGGGTTTGTTTAGCTTACCTTTGCTTCCAGTTAGAGTAGAGTAGGTAGGTTTTATTTTAGTAGAAGAATTGCTTGTGCACACTCTACATAGCCCACTTAGGGTATGTATGATTTTAATTCTATACATAGTTGTTTGGTGTTGTTTTGGTTGCTCTTGCACGGTGCATTCAGTGGTTTTTGGTGAGGATCAAATCCAAGTTTCTGTGGGTTTCCAAGTGGCTCAGAGGTCAGATTTTCATATTTCATATCAGAATTGGTTATCAAGATTGAATCCATGCCCAATATATACTTTAAAGACTAATGATCATTCATCTAGTAGGCAGATGACCCCTTTGAGTTGCCAAAATTGTTATCCAAAATGACCCCCCTGCTTATTTTGGCTAACTTTCCTTCATTATTTCTTTCTTTGTGCCTCAGTCAAATTTGTACACATTTAAGGCACTTAAAATTTTCAAGGTATGGCTTCATTAGATAGGATTTTTCTTCCCCTTTCTAGAAAGCTAAGGAAGTCCTCCTAACTCCTTGTATTTTTTGAGTTATGGCTTATCGGAGTTTCAAGGGGGAATTTTCCCTAGGCAGGCCCGTAGCCAATGAGAAGCTGACACGTGTTAAAGTGGAGTGGAGGAATGGATAGTTTTTGGCACTTATCCCTTTTGGATAAAAGGTGAAAAGTCATAAACCGGCTTGCAGAGGAGAATGGAGAAAAGTGTGTTCAGGCCCCGTCGATCAATCGCATAACGTCACGTGTCCAGTTGGCAGTGGGAGTCGAGGGGGCAGAAGAATTTTGTTTTTTTTTTTCCTTTTTGGTCAAAAGTGTTGAAGGTACAAAATGAACTAGTGGTCCCATTGAAAAATGAAATGGTGCCATGTGTCCACGTTGGTAGTGGAGGTTGGGACCATGGAGGTAAATTGGGAAATTTCCCAATTTAAAAAAAAAGGGGAAAAATTTAAAGTTTTGGCCCACCGACCCGATTTTTGCCCCATTTTTTCCCTAAATCTTCAGAAGGGCATAACTTTCGATCCCAAACTCAGATTTTCATGATATTTATATCAATGGAAATTTTTTGAAGTCCTATACATGATGGATGGTTCAATTTTGGTTTTTGATGGAGATTTGTTGGATAAAAATGGGAAAATGTCTCTGACATGCAAAAAACGCAGAAATGGTTCCCAACCACCAAAATTAATGACGTATGGGCCTCTATTTTTCTCTGCAACATAATGTATAATGAAGTATGGGATTTTTTATGGAAACCCGTCATTTTGTAGGACAATTAAATAGATCTGGTTGGGGGTTAAAGTTTTAAATCAAATTTGCCCACGTTTTTTACCTTTCTTTTATTCTGTTCAATGGAAAAAAGCTAGTTTTGGCTCATTTGTAAAGGTCGTTCATCATTCTTCTCTGCCTCTCCCTTCTTTTCCACCCTAGGGTAAAAAATGGAGTTTGAACCTACTCTCCCTACTCTATAATGGAATTTTTTCCTCTTACCCATGATATGATGATTTTGTGCAAAATTCTGGAGCAATAAAAAATGTGTTTTGTGATGCATTTGTCCATCCTTGCTCATTTTTTTTTGTTTTCTTCTTGCCTCTCTTCATTGCAGGTATTTTTGCATGTTTGGATGTTAATTATAGATTTTGGAGCTATGTTCATGTAGTTTTGGAACATTTTTTTGTGTGAAATCCATCCTTGGTTTTGTGATGCACTTGTCCATCCTTTCCATTTCTCACCTTTTCTTGTTCCATGATAGTTTTGATAGATGTTCAACATTTTCCTTCTCTGGTGTATCACCGTTTTAGTGTAGGCTCTATTTTTTCTAGTTTCCTTTCTCTCCTTGTCTCCTTACAAGTTATCTTAGGATTATATTAGCTTGTCTGCAATGGAATAGCTTATGGAAGGTAGTTTAGGAAGAGGAACAAGCCTTTTCTGGAGAGCTTTCCCCATTTTCAAAGGTCCCACACTTTGGGAAATCTCAATTTTGTGCATTCACACCAAATGACATTTCCTTAGAAAAATAGATCCATAGGTCATTTAGGGGGTGCTGTAGTTTTGCATGAACATTCTCTTGCAGTGTCAGCTTCCCTAGTGACACCTCATCCTTCTTTTGGTAAAGACAAAGTGACCATTGAAAGGGTATTGAGGCCTAGTGTACCAAACAATACAAATCATTGGCAATTCTTCAATGATGATAACCAAATTATATCCTTTTAGAGAAAAGGGATAATTTTAATAATCTCTTCTTCGAAGGAGGTGAAAATCCACACTGAGAAGCATTCCCCAAAGAAGAGAAAGAAGGAATTTAAGGGATCAATGATGAGGGAGTAATCAAATTGAAAGGGAACAAAATTCCCAAAGGCCTAGTCTCTTTAGAATACCTCTTTGACAAACATGACAGATTCATTCAAGAGAAAGAAAAGCAATCTTCTCAGTGCCCAGCTGATTGTGATAAAGAAAGCATTGGTAGCCTAAAGGAGCCAAGGATAGTCAATATTGGAAAAATTTTCTCACCTGAAGAAAAAAGAAGGTTTGTTACATTACTCAAGAAATACTCAGATGTCTTGGCCTACTCTTATGATGAACTCAAATCCTTCTAGCCAAAGGAAGTGCATCGCTCAATTCCTTTGAAGTAGGGTGTTAAGCCCTTCAGGCAGAAACAAAGGCCGTACAACCCAAAGATTGTTGATACCATCAAGGAGGAAGTAATGATGATGCTTGATGCAAGGATCATCTTTCCCATCCACTATTCAACATGGGTGGCTAACATTATGCCAGTGCGGAAGAAGAATGGTGAAATAAGGATATGCGTAGATTTTTGCAACCTGAACTAGGCATCACTAAAAGACAATTATCCCCTTCCTATCGTGGACCATATCCTGCAAGCAATCACTAGATCTGAAATGCTTTCATTACTTGATGGATTCTTAGGATATAATCAAATCAAAGTGACAGAGGAGGACCGCACCAAGACAATCTTTACAACACCTTGGGGCACTTTTTCCTATAGCAGAATGCCTTTTTCCCTAATCAATGCAGGAGCTACATTCCAAAGGGCGAAGGATTTGGCCTTCAAATATCTAAAGAATTACATTTTCATATATCTTGATGTTCTCAAAATATTTTCAAAGAAGAGGGGAGATCATATATATCACTTGGAACAGGTACTTGCAAGGTGTAGGAAACATGGCATTTCACTAAATCCAAAAAAGTGTATTTTTGGAGTCACAAAAGGCAAGTTATTGGGGTACATTATGAACAAACATGGAGCACACATTTATCCTAAGAGGGTTAGATCCATTCAAGCATTAGCCCTACCCACAAGCAAGAAAGGAGTTCATTCATTCTTTGGAAAGGTGAACTTTCTTCATCGTATTGTGTCTGAGTTTATTGAGTTGATGAAGCACATCACTTCCATGATGAAACCACAAGAAAATTTCAAATGGATCAATGAACGGAAGGCATCATTTGAAGAGATCAAGAAATCCATTGCCAAGGCTCTGACTCTTATATTTCTAGATTTTAACAAAGAATTCATCATGTATTGTTATGCATTAGAACATACACTCTCTGCCATCCTCATTTAGAAAAAATGATGAAGGCGTGGAAGAACCTATTGCTTTCATGAGCTGTCCTTTGAAAAATCATGAGATAAAATAAAACCAATTGGAGAAGCATACCTTTGTAGTGGTCAAGGCTATAAAAAATTTCAGGTTTTACATCTTCAATTCCCATACAGTGGTGATGGTCCCTAGTACTGCAATCAAATCCATCTTGACACAGCAAGATCCTGGAGCTAAGAGAGGAAATTGGATTGCAAAGAATCAAGAATAAGACTTTGAGATTTGACCCTCCAATATGGTAAGGGGAAATTGATTGTGCAAGTTGATTTCTGAAGATGAAACACTCAAAGTTCAACATGGTGAAGCAAACTGTGCTTGCTCAACTTTTCAGAAGACAACCCACAAGTTCTCTTTGTCACCACTATTGATGAGTGGTATGCTGATATTGCCTATTACCTAAATTATGGAGAATTTCCTCCCCATCTTGATTACAAGAAAAGGAGAACACTCAAGATGAAGGAAGCTAAATTTGTAATCCGGAATCATGTGCTTTATAAAAGAGGCCTGGGTGGTTGTTTCCTTAGGTGTGTAGATAAAGATCAAAAAGAAAAGTTTCTTGAAGCATACCATGACCAAGCATGTGGTGGAAATTTTTTAGGAATGATCACTACACACAATATCCTCTGAGGAATGTATTATTGGCCCACCATCTTTGCAGACAATCAAGATTGGGTTTCTAAATGCAAAGCATGCCAACAGTTCATTAGAAGACCATAACTCATTGCACTACCACTTAGACCTATGGTTATTGAATAACCATTTCAACTATGGGGGCTAGACTTCATTGGTGTTTTGAACCCTCACTCAAGCACAGGGCACACCTATTTACTCATAACAATGGACTACTTCACCAAATGGGTGGAAGCCATTATGGCCAAACAAGCCAACATTGAAATAGTAAGTAACTTCATCAATGAGAATATTATAGTCCATTTCAGAGTGCCACAGAAGATTGTAGTAGATAATGCTACCTATTTCTCTTCAAGAGAGTTGACCAAGTTTTGTTATAGCTACAGAATCTCCCTAGCTCATTCTTCTGACTCCTATCCACATGGAAACAAACATTCCAAACCAAGCAACAAAAACATTGTGACCATTGTCTGTAAGCTTGTAGATGAGAATCAAAGGAATTGGCACAAAAGGTTGTACGACGCATTGTGGGTGGATAGGATCATTCCCAAGAAGGAAATAGGTATGTCACCATTCCAAATATTATATGGATTTGAAGAAGAAATTCCTCTCATAATCAAGATGCCAGCTCTCAAGCTGCTATAGGCAATAGAAGATGGTTAGTACAAGGATTCCATTGACAAGAGGATCCTATTTCTTGAGAAGCTAGAAGAAAAAAGACTCCAAGTGGCGGATCACATTAAGGAGCACTAATTGAAAGTAAAGAAGATTTATTAGCCACGGAAAGTTTGATTCATTATGGCTCAGCTCATTCCAGATTCATGAAGCTTGCTGTGAGAATGATTTTATTCTCTCATATTTGGATGGAACACTGATGGAATTACCTCGGAGCAGGAAATACTTGAAATTATATCATCAGTGAAAGTGGGTTGTCCCCCACCTGTTACCATAGGTGATTGTTAGGTTTGTTTCCCTTTCCGTTGTGTGGTTTTGTTTCCCCTTCTGTTGCATGTCACTTGTTTCCTTCCCATTGTGTGTCTATGTGTTTCCTTCTTCTAATATTTCTTTCTCAAAGTTGTTCATGAATCTACAAGGACCAATAGACAAGGCATTTTTCAATGAATTACAGGGTCTAGAGATTGAGATTCTGGATTCCCATGTCATGTCTTCACTATGATTAGTCCATGTCATGTCCCCAAGCTAGAGCCAGCTGTTGTCACCCTCAAAATCCCCCCCTCAATTTCTAAGTCAAATTCAAATATTTTGAGCTCACGCCCTCCAAAGGTGTTCAAGTAAAGTTAGAAGTCTAAAAAAGATAGAGAAATTAATGCTTTGAAATTGTCTAAACTCTTCAGTCTGCACGTTTTGATAAATTTCCCGTTACCTTGTCTGGACCTGTGAAAATTCTATTCTTGTCCTTATTTAAATGAAATTGTCAATATTTTTATGGCTATGGATAGTTGAACCTTGTATTGTTTTCAATCCCTTGGTTCACAAAAGAAATTTGAAAATCGGGCACAAAATGGTGGAGTTTTCTTCTTCTTTACATTTTTCAATAGTCGGGAATGATGGGCATTTTCTTCCCCGTCAAATTTTGGCTCCATCATCCATAGGTACGGGGACATATCTAATTGGAAGCGGGTCAGCAGAGAACTTTGAGGTTTTGAGCCTCTTTGTGAAAAAGGTGAAAATTTAAAAAGTGACCCACAACCCTAATTAAGCTTAAAGGAAAAAGTCAAATCTTCAACCTGCCATTGGAAAGTCAAAGCAGGGAAGCGGGCTCTCAGGGAGATTTGATATTTTGAGCCTCTTCATAAAAAGGTGAAAATTTAAAAAGTGACCCACAGCCCCAATCGGGCTTACAGGAAAAATTCAAATCTTAAGCCCAAAGTCAAAGGAGTCAAAACAGGGAGGTGGACCGTTAGGGAGATTTGAGATTTTAAGCCTTGTTTCCAAAAGGGCTAAAAGGCATAAAGTGACCCGCAGCCCCAATCATGCTATAAGGGAGAAAGTCAATATTAAACCCGCATCAAAGGTCAAAGTAGGGAGGTGGGCCTGCAGAGTAATTTGTGTTTTTGAGCTCACATTGAAAAAAGGTAAAATTATAAAAGTGACCCATGACTCCTTCACCAATCAAGTGAAGTCACATGTCGGGCTTCTATCGAAAGTAGGTGAGTGGGCCAAAATGTTCCAAAATGCCAAATCTCTATAAATTCACAAAATGCAAAAGGAATCCTCTACGACCACTCCAGTAAATTTCTCCCACGTGTACGACTCTGATTTAAAGTTATAAAGGCAAGATGAACTGTTCAAATTCAAAGTTAAAAAACAAGTGTAACGGTTAAATTATAAAATTCTGGTTTTTCTCACCATTGGCATTTCTTCATGAATCAAGAATTTGAACTAATGGGAATGATTGAAAAGAAATTATAAACTGTTTCTTTCCAACAAAGAAGAAGCCATAACCATTTTTTGGAGGATATTTAATGGCTTCTTCACACCATTGTAAGGGGATGGTGATTGATCTTGTAAACTCAAGAGTATATTCTACTTTGAGAGGACAGAGGAGATAGCCATTTTCTTCCATTCCCCCCTTTTCTCAATTTCCTACATTTCTCCACTATGCACAACTTTTGTTTAAGCATCAATACAAGCAGAAGGAGTTTCTAGATTTATTTTATTGAAGGGTTTAATGATAGTTTGTGTTCGTTAAATTCTATTCAGTCTTGTTTCCATTTGCAAGGTTATTTCCTCTAAATTTAGTGCATGTGATGAAGTTTCTAACTAGTGCGTGCAGGAATCTAATTTTCTACCTGCAACATTAGGTCTCCTTTGTTAGAGTAAGTATTTACCTTAACTCATGTTCACCAAGGTACTTTATTTACCTTTATTGTATTTATCCTCACCCACTTATGTGTGTGGATATTTTTTTTATCTTAGTTAGATACTAAGAGATATTATCTAGTTGTTAGGTATAGTTCTTTCCTTGATCTTTGGTATTGACTAGATCCTTGATGTCTAGTTCTCTCCTAAATCGATGGTCTTTTCTAGTTCTTTGATGACTAGTTATTTCCTTGATTTATGGCTTGATCTATGACCTTGACTAGTTCTTAGATTGTTATTCGTTACCTATTTAAGCAAGGCCCACTCTCAATGTATTGCTTTGAGTTCCATAATAATATATGATTTTACTTGTCATTTGTTTGCAAAGGTTTTATGTAAAGTTATTCTGATGAATTGCTTTCATCTTATAGATCACGGTGTTTTATTAGCATCTGTGTTCTTGGCTTGGTACAGTTTGGTTAACGTTCCTTTCATGGTATCAAAGTTGGAGATTGCTATTGACATCCGTCTGTAAGTTTTATTTTGCAAATAAATTATTTGAGTATTCATATATTTTGGATTTGGTCATATTTTGTTGCTGCGTGCATTTTTATGCAAAACAGAGGCTTTCATTGGATCTGGAAGGTGTGAAAACCCTAAGATCGATTGTAAACTCGGCCAATTCTAGAGGCAATCATTTTTGGTGGTTTTTTTATTTTTGCAGAGAATCACACAGGTGGGCCTTGGGATTCGAGCCAAGGAAAAAATCATGATTTTATTTATTCAGGTTTGTTGGATTTCTTGAGATCTGTACTAGGTTTTTTTTCTGTTGCAGCGTGGCAGGGATCCACGGATGCTGTGCACATGGCCACTATCTACATAGTCTAGAAATAGTAATTTTTTACCAAAAGCAGCAGTGGGATGTGAATTTCTTGAAAACACACCCATTAAAATCCTTAGCCCTTGGTCATATGGTATGGTCATATGAGAGCTTAAAGCTTGTGATTCCTACTAGTAGGTTCTTATCTTCAGCCCCCTTTAATTTTATTTGTGTGGTGAAGGCAACAACATTTTATTTTGTTTTAGTGGCTCCTAAAATAAATAACAGAGAAGTGGCTCCTAAAATAAATAACAGAGAAAAATATTCAGTAACTTTTGATCGGTAACTCGGTTTTGAGTATCGTTTTTTGCAAAAGTGCTTGTTTTTTCATGCTCTTTCCATTGGAGTTATTTATTTTGAGACTTATACTATAATTATAAAGTTCCAAATATGGAGGAGTGTTGTAATCAATTATGGATGCAATTTTGGCTGAGCCCAACGTCCTAAATTTTTGGGAGTTGCAGTTTGTACCTATCATGGATTCTGAGAATGATATGCTTTTCTCTGAAGTATGTGGACTTCAAGAGGATATTGTAAAATTTGTGGAAGAAAATAGATCACTCAGGAAGTGAAATTCTCTACTATAATCACTCATTCATGATAAGGATACAATAATACACTCCCTACAGAACAAACTTGCTAGCCAACAACATCACCATCATATTGTGGACAACCATATCCATGCTCCTAGTCCACTTGCTGTTGCTGCTCTTATACCCACTGACATTGATCTACAAGTCTTTGAGCCTGAACCTGCTATTGATGCTTCTAAACCTACGAGGCTTGTTGCTGCATGCTTTTCCACATCTTTGCCTATTACAATACCATATGTTGTGTATCCTACTTCTGCTTAGCTGCATGGATTTTTTTAGAAGCATACCACTGCATTTAGATCTCACATGCTCCATTCTACGGGTCTCACTAGTGGAGTCATTGGTAGACATTCACAGGGTATTGTTTCCACTATTCCACATGTTAAGTGGAATTCTCATCATGACATTGGTTTTCAAGAAAATACTTCATTGGGATCACACATTGACAGAGCTCCTTTTTTAGTTCACTTGACTCTTTCTAAGGATCATGAGCAACATATGAGTTCTACACCTTCACTCAAGATTGATAAACCTGAGATTTCAGCTATCAGACATGATCAACCTGACACACATTCTGATGTTATTTTGCATGCACCCATTGTGTATTTTACACCAAGTCATATACAGGCATCTTCCTCATCCATCAATGTTGATTTGGGGTGGATATCTGATCACTCATGGTGGCGACATAGGCATTGATTGAGAGGACTCTACAGGTGTGGCTCCTCCACCATTCGGCCTCTTGCTCCACTTTCTATACCTTATGCATTGTGATGCTTCTTGTTTTGAGAATTTTTCTTTAGCAGGTGTAGTGTATCTCTCTTGTTTGTTGAGAGATTTTATATCTGTATTTTAGATAATTTTGGCATGTTGACAGTATCTCTTATGGGGGATCTATTCTGGTGGAGCCCAGTGTTAGTTTTTCAGTGTTTGAGTAGTTATTTTGACAACTCATATAGATTTGTAGTGCCACTCCACCCATTCAGCAGTATAGGAGGGTGTGGTGTTGATCTTGCTTCTTCAGGTTTTCTGCCCTTGCCTTGTTACCTTGGATTTTCTTGGATCATGACACTTTGGAGTTTGTGTCCTTGCCTTGTTGCTTTGGTTATTGTTCTTGGATCGTGGCACACCTATTTGCAGTAGCTAATTGAATTATGTTTAGTGTTTTTTTGCACTTTCAACATCACCCCGTTGACAGTCTCTTTGTATGGAGCTATTCTGGTGGAGCCCAGTGTCAGTTGTTTTTTATTTTTTTGATCATGCAATGGATTCAGACCACAGTACACACCAAACTTCTTCAGTTTTTTAGTTCTATGATCTGGTTAGTCTCTCTTGTGAGGGAGCTATTCTGGTGGAGCCCAGTGTTAGTTTTTTAGTGTTCGAGTAGTTGTTTTGACAACTCATACATATTTGTAGCATCACTCTACCCATTCAGCAGTATGGGAGGGTGTGGTGCTGATCCTGCTTCTTCAGGTTTTGTGTCCTTACCTTGTTACCTTGGCTTTTCTTGGATTGTGACACTTTGGATTTTGTGTCCTTACCTTGTTACTTTGGTTATTGTTATTGGATTGTGGCACACCTATTTGTAGCAGTTGGTCGAATTATGTTTGGTGTTTTTTTGCACTTTCGACATCACTCCATTGACAGTCTCCTTATATGGAGCTATTCTGGTTAAGCCCAGTGTCAGTTGTTTTTGAGTTCTATGATCGAGCAGTGGATTTAGACCAAACTTCTTTAGCATTATATGAGTTTTTTGAAATGACCTTCTTGGGATTCCTTGGAGTGGGTCTTTACTCTCTTTACTTTGTTGTTACTAGTTTTGGGTACCTTGCGGTGTCCCTTTTTCCCAGTTATTGTACATGAGTACCTCATCAAGTCTAGTTGCTGGGACTCATACTGTGGACATGCCACATTTATTTTTCCCCCTAGCTTCACTTGAGGGGGGGTGTTAGAGTAGGTATTTACCTTATCTCATGTTCACCCAGGTACTTTATTTACCTTTATTGTATTTATCCTCACCCACTTATGTGTGTGGATATTTCTTTTATCTTATTTAGATATTAAGAGATATTATCTAGTTGTTAGGTATAGTTCTTTCCTTGATCTATGGTATTGACTAGATCCTTGATGTCTAGTTCTCTCCTAAATCTATGGTCTTGACTAGTTTTTTGATGACTAGTTATTTCCTTGATTTATGGCTTGATCTACGACCTTGACTGGTTCTTAGATTATTATTCCTTGCCTATTTAAGCAAGGCCCATTCTCAATGTCTTGCATTGATTTCCATAATAATATATGATTTTTCTTGTCATTTGTTTGCAAAGGTTTTATGTAAAGTTATTCTGGTGAATTGCTTTCATCTTATAGATCGTGGTGTTTGATTAGCATCAGTGTTCCTGGCTTGGTACGATTTGGTTATCGTTCCTTTCATCCTTTACCTCTTTTCTCACTCCCTTTCCCAACTTCATAGAAAATTCCCCCCTTGTAGATAACTACAAGCATTTTTTGTAGGGTCAATGGAGTTCCCATGTTGGATCTTGGGTCAAAAGGCCACCATAGAAACCCATGTTTTCTCACGCATGCATACATGACAGATGCATCGGTTAAGTAGAGGGACTTATATTCCTAGAGTGTTGGAAAGGAATCTAAAAGTTTTTCCACCCGATAAATTTCCTCGCCAACACAAGAGAATAGAGTAAATGAATGCGCTTGTTCCTAGGAAGACAAAGGGAGCTAGTAAACAATAATTTACCATAATTTACAATGAGGATGTCATCTCATTTTATATATTTACAATTCATCTCTTCATATACCCCCCATATGACTTCTCATATTCCCATTATAAGTGAATTTTAAAATTTCCAAGGAAGTGGAAAATTAAGTACCCCTATAATTTGAGGGAGTATTTTTACATCTTAAAAATATTTCATTGTCACTTGAATGAATAGGAAAAAACATCATGATCATGGATAATAAGGAATGAGAAGGAGGAAAGAAGAGGAGAAATAATGAGAGAGGAGATGAAGGATTCTCATAAGTATGAATGAAGATTCTTTCACCATATAGTAAGATTAGGATCATATACAATGTTGATGAATACCAAAACTTGACCCATGATGACCCTCTCCAACACTGTGATGCACTGGTGAAGAGATCTTCCCCAAATCGGAAACATTGCATAGTGTGAAATCATACCTTGCCTGATTAGATACTAGAAGGGGAGGTGAAGACCAGTGAAGATGATGAGGGAATTTTTCCCTCACCCAAACCTTCAGGTTCATGATGCAAAATGAGACCATTGTTTGTATAGTTCAATTATCATGATTCTGTAACTTGGGAAAATAAAGTAACCAATGAGATGAAGTGAAGAATACATCAACCATGTGATGAGTGAAGGTGATAAATTGGATGGATCATTCTTGTAACTTATGATCAAACCATTAGACGAAGTGAGAAGCACACAGAGATCCATTTTATTGTTACAACCAAAATTGAGGACCGAGAGGGATTCCCTTTCGTTTGAGACACAATGCCAATTTACACCCTTTTGAAAGCATGATTTTTTCCTCTAATAAGATCAACATTAGTGAGGAAGTGAGGATGAATAACCATGACCATTTTCAAATCTTTTTCTAGATACTTCTTATATTTAGTAAGTTCTTCTTAGGTGACTAGTTTTGGCAATTTTGCCAAATTGTCACTTTTGAGCACTTTACCTCCTAAGGAACAAAATTAATGTATTGAATCCATTTGTTCTTTTTACCTACTACCCTTAGTAAGTTATTTTTATGGGAAATTATTATAAATATACATTGGCCATGGGGTGTCAGATTAGACTGAAAAAGGCCTCAAAAAGTTCTATTTCTCATTAGGATCCCTTGCTCTAATTTTCAAGGTGTTTTCTCATCCATATCTTCATGAATTCAAAAAGAAAAATTGAAGGTATGTGTTTTATTCATCTAACATGGAAGAATGTATAAAAATAAAAGTCCTTCATAACTCCAATCCTACCCAATTTCATGCGACAAGAAATTTCTAATTGAAAAGATAATTTTTTGAGGATCACAGGCTCCGATTTTTAGCTCATTTGGCTCGTTGCAACTTCCTATATGTGATGATAAATGTTTTCCATGGCTAAATTTTTTTGATGAATATAAAAAAGGATGAGGGAATTAATTATGTCATGTAAAAAATAACAATCATTCTAAAATATTTCATGTAGGGAATCTTCAATTTGAATCTTGTGGAGATCAGAGCATGGGTTTGTAAGATATGAGAAAAAGAGTGATTTGAGGGGTGTCTAATTCTTCACAAAAGCATCACCTTCACAAATGGAGGAAAATAAAAAAATTTAAAATAATATAAAAATATGGCTAAGTGTGGTTTAATATTCAAAAATTAACCTAGGTTAGGAAAACCCAGCCCTTGACCCACTTTTAACAGTTCTTTCTTAATCGAGGTTGAGGGTGATTTAGGGGTTACTAAATGGGTCTAGGAGCCTTTCATGTCCCTTACTAAATTTAGTAGGGGAAAATGAGGTGAAAAGGTGCAGAAACATGGTGAAAATTCTACATGGGGGAAACCATCACGAGGAGGGGGACAAGGGTGAAGAGTGAGGTGAGTTGAAGCATGTCCTATGAGGCAAGTTGTGAGGTTGTCAGTGATGAGAAAGGGGGAGATTCCATGGTGGAAATTTTTGTGCACCTGATGAAATTTTTCACCAAGTGAAAAGGTAAAGCAAGAGTGGAAAAGTGCAACAAGGGTGATCTTTATCATAAATAAGTGGGAGATGGAAGGTGTTAATGGAAAACCCTTTCCTAACACATGAGGTTAACACTTAAGTGATGAAATAACTTTTCTCCCTTAGTGGCACACGTTTTTGCACCTCATGAACTTTTTCTCTAGGTGGAAAGGTGTATAAGGGACTTTCAGGTGTGTCATGGGTCATGTTGATCATGGAGAGGGGGCCAAAATGACTTGTGAGTGAATAACACTCACATAACCATCAAATAAACCTCTTAAGTGTCAAACACTTTATAACGTACTCTCCTCACCTTAGTGGTACACATTTTTTAACCTCATGCACCTTTGCACAAAGTAAAAAGTGGAAAAATTGTATCACATGTGAGAAAATTTTCCATGAACACTTTTGGAAACCTTGCGTTTACCAACAACTACCAAAAATAGTTATCGAAGAATGATTATTTACCTTGGAAGGTTACCTGAGGAATACCTGGGTAAAATTTATTTTATTTTTAATGAAAAATGTCTACTGAGATCATTCTCACAAGTTTTAGGAGCCAATTATGCATGAAATATGAATTTTACACCCATTTTGTATTCTTTTCAAGTCTTTGCGCCAATGAAATATGAAATAGTGTGGTCTTATTTATCATGGTAAAAAATTTCAACTTTTCATGCTAGGCATTTATCATGACAATAAATTGTAAACATTTAACTATATTAAATTTTAATTGTTACATGCTAAAAATCATTGAAAGAATAAATTGTATTTAAGGTGTTTAATTTTTAAAAAATTCCCTTAATTATGAGTAATAATAATTAAGGTGTTACATTTTGGTATCAGAGATGAAGGTAATCAACTCTTGGACTCAATGGGTTCATAACACTAACAAAAAATCTTTTTCCTATTTAATATAACATGATGGTTAGAACAAGAGAAAAGAATGCAAATGGTTACAACATCCCAAAAACTAGATGAACTTATAGTTGGTTTTCAAGCTACTCAAAACAAGATATTTGGCATGCAACAGTAGGTGATCGGTGAGGAAGAAGAAGAAGAAAGTGATATATAACAACTTGTTCAACCTAATTCTGGAAAACATAATACTGGAAATCCCAATGTAGGAGATCCTAATGCTTGGAATCCCAATGTCAAGAATCAACCAGGAAACAAAAGATCTTGCTTGACATCTAAGACGCTAAGGGATATTAAATGAATCATCACACCCAAGTTTGATGAAACAACCTTGGGAGATGGAGATGAGAACTAGCTGAGTGAAATTGAATTTTTTTTAAAATAAGAGACTTTTTAAAGGAAACCAACGCAATTTGAGGTGCTTTTCATCTCTCCAATGATTCATATTCATGATGGTACAACCACAAGATGGATTTACAAGTTGATCTTGCCAAATTTACTTGGGAACATTTTAAATTTTACTTCCACCAACACTGGCTACCTTAGTTGTACTTCAATCAGAAGATGTCTGAGTTTCAAAACTTGACTCAAGGTAAATTGACTGTGGTTGAATATTGAGAACAATTCACTAAGTTGTTGAAATATGTACCAAAGTATCAAAATGATGAAAAATTAAGAATACATAAATTCATTATGGGGATGAACCCCATCATTAGAGGTGAAGTAGATGTGCATGGTCCTTCTACCATGGAAGTTGTATTTTAGAAAGCCATTGGGAAAGAGAAAATATTATAATCAATTTATACTGATATGGATGAAAAGTGGAAGAAGAACTTCATCTCACCTTCACCTTTAACACTTTTAAAAACATGGTGGAATGTTAGAGTAGGTATTTACCTTAGCTCATGTTCACCTAGGTAAATTATTTACCTTTATTGTATTTATCCTCACCCACTTATGTGTGTGGATATTTATTTTATTTTATTTATATATTAGGGGGGTATTATCTAGTTGTTAGGTATGATTCTTTCCTTGATCTATGTTATTGACTAGATCCTTGATGTCTAGTTATTTCCTAAATCTATGGTCTTGACTAGTTTGATTTATGGTCTTGACTACTTCCTTTTTTCTAGTTATTTCCTTAATTTATGTATTGATCTATGGCCTTGACTAGTTCTTAGATTTATCTTCATTACATATATAAACAAGGCACGTTCTTAGTGTACTAAATAGAGTTCCACGAGATATAATATATGATATCGTCCCTCTTTGGACTTTTGTAAAATTATGTCAAATTTCTTTCATCTTATTAAATGTGACGATTTTTTAGCATCTGATACCTTTTTGGCTTGGAACAATATTTTTACCGTTCCTTTTAATATGATCACATCCTCTAATGAATTTATTTTTGCATCTCATATGTACCAAAATTGTGTGCACTTCAAATAGATTGTGGTAGGTTTGAGCCCTAATATTAATGTGAAAAAAATTTCCCTACAAGGATTCACTATTTGCAAACAACATGTCCACACAACACTTCAAATATCAAGAAAAATAAACATTTATTTAAATTTAATGTAATATGTAATGCTCTAGAAATTTCAAACATTAAACATACCTTATAAATATTCTCCTTGAATAGATAGAAAACTACCTATTCATCGAGGTAAACTTTAATAAAATCATGGATGAAATCCTTAAATGTAATCACCACAACTAAATAAAATATTACAGGTTTATTCTTTAAGCTAAAAGGTATACTCTATAAGAAAATCTTCCCCATTATATAGAAAATGTAGTTTTGGATGAATATTTTTATGTAATTGGAATCTAATGATAGCCACTAAGTTTGTCTACAAATGAATAAGATCCATGTCTAATTATTTCCTCCAAATTTCATCTGTGAATGGAGTAGGAAATGGATCATCTATGAAATCAACATTGAGTTCGTTATAATATCCAAAAATACTCATTTTTCTTATTTTCTTTGCTTGAGTAACTATTGACTAACCCAGTCTTATTTCTCTATAGGATATATCAATCATGCTTCTTTCATGCAATATATCATAGCTTTAACATTCGCTTTCATATTTGGATAAAGTATATATGGATTCTTCTTGATAGGTTGTGTTCCTTATTTAAACTTAATGTGTATTTTTCTAAGAGATGGATCTAGCCATTTTATTTCACTAAACTTTTCGAGAAAACATCCTCATAATCACATAATAGTTGTAGAAGTTTAGAGATCGCCTACTCTATACAACAATCCCTAAGATTATATAGCTTAATTTTTCTTTAGTATTTGATGTCTTCCACCATTTTATGCCCGTGTTAATCATATATTTTTATTTTCCCTTTTATATGGTGTTTTTTATTATTCTTGATCCCTCTTTTTCTTCTATATTTAGATTTTAGATATGTTATTCTTCATTGAACATTTATTTTCTTGCATGAAGTGGTTTTATATACTGTAGCTCAAACATGATTTTCAATTCTATGTAATCTTCATTGTTTGAGTCATCTCCCTCTTCCTTTTTATCCCGGGTTCTATGTCATAGTTATATCTTCTAATTAGTTCCATTTATAGTTCTTTCACTCTTACCAACTATGCCTACATAATTCCCCTGATGTGTTGATTTGGGGTCTTTGAACTTAGATCCTCTTTCTGCATTCATAATTCCATAACAGAGGAATGTTTTGATCTTTTGTAAGGCCGCATTCAACATAGGGTTGTCTTAGAATGTAAATTTATAGAAAAAGTATTCTTGTACCTTCTTCTAAGTGTGCATTACTCTTCTATGTTCCTTGTGAAAATACCATGCCTTAGGAAATGGAATGAGTGTTTCTATAAATATGTGAATCCACCATTTTGGATCAATTTTTATGTCTTTCATTCATTAATGTATCTTTGAGTGTGTATCTCTAGACACTAGTTTGTGTAATATATTGACTACATTTTGGTTAATCTAGATGTTAATGTAAATATTGCATGCATCATACCTATTGAATCATTCCATTAAAGGTTATTTATTCTATGCACTACCCACCAAGTGGTTGTTATTCCATTTAACACATAATCAAAATTGCTAACTCTCATATCCTCCTGGAACACATATTCCTAAAATATGATCAAGAATGTATTCAAATTAGGAGTACCAAAATATTGTCAAATTTATTTTTCCTCAACATGGACCATCCTCATCACCCTAACCTTAGTCTCCCTTCACATCCAATGGTTCAAATATTTATATAAATCCCCATTGATTGATGAGGTTATTTCATACAAAATATAACTTTCTCCATTTAGCTATGTATAATATTCCTTTATATGCAAATGCAGCACCCCCTGGATGTTGATCAAATTTCTAGTTTGATCATTCTAAGCATCCAGTGTGATTGCACAACATTGAAACCTCTCTCCAAGTGTGGGACTTGTAAAAATGAGAAAGGAATCTCCAGAGAAGGCTGGTTCCTCTTCCTAAACTACCTACCACAAGTTGTTCCAGTGCAGGTAAGCTAATCTAATCCTAATCTAACCTCCAAGGAGACAGGGAGAGAGAGAAAAGAGAAAAAAAACAAAAGCCTACACTAAAACGGTGATACACCAGAGAAGGAAAATGTTGAACATCTATCAAAACTGCTATGAACACAGCTCCAACCTTGCAATGAACATTTAAACGTGCACAAATACCTGCAATGAAGAGAGGCAAGAAGAAAACAAGCAAAAA
The DNA here is from genome assembly GCA_019776745.2 of Taxus chinensis. NCBI lineage: Eukaryota > Viridiplantae > Streptophyta > Pinopsida > Cupressales > Taxaceae > Taxus > Taxus chinensis. Next base: position 54,617,034 of record CM034151.1, read on the forward strand.
TACGAGCAAGGATGGACAGATGCATCACAAAACACGTTTTTTGTTGCTCCAGAAGTTTGCACAGAACATCATTTTAATGGTAAAAGGAAAAAAATGCCATTACAGAGTAGGGGAGGAGGTTCAAACTCCATTTTCAACCCTGGGGAAAGAAAATAAAGGAGAGCAGAGTAGAAAAGATGAACCACCCTTTGAAAAATGAGCCAAATCTGGCTTTTTATAATGCATGGGTCGAGCCCAGGAGAGAGAAAATGTGAAAAAAACTGGGAGCCATTCCTCATTGAATGAAGATGCATTAAAACAGCATGGGCATCCTTACAGACCCATGCCCTAACATTTTTGACCATGCTGGAGAAGAATGCGACCCATTTTGCATTAAAACTGGTTGTTGAAACGTCACTTCTGGCCATTACCACGTGCCAGAGATGTTTCTTGATTTTCTCTCTCCAAACTGAACCAAAATGCAAGATTGACCCAGAATCATGTAGGGAATTTCACCAGCTTTCCATTGATATAAAGAACATGAAAAAATGAGCTCTGGATCGAAAGTTATGGCCATTTGAAGATTTAGGGCAAAAACAGGCCCAAAACAGGATCGGCGGGAATTTTTTTTGAATTTTACCTCTTGCACAGAACATCATTTTGGAAAATTTTCCAGAGAAGGGGAAAAATCCCCATGCATTTGCCACTTGGATGACATGTGTCAGGCTCTGATTCATCCGCGGGCCTCCTCGTCTCTTTTCATCCATTTCGGCTTTTCGTGTCTCTGGCTCCGTCCTGCGCGTACCTTTGTTGAGCCAACTGTCCCAGACTGAAAACGTGGGACAAATATCTCCGAACCACCCGAAATGGATTGTCTTTCACCAAACCAGCTCGATTCACATCCCACGTGTACTTTTGTCCCGGCTGTCCCAAACTGCGTGAAACAAAAGACTTAGACGATTTTTCTTTCTTTCGGCCGATTTGGCTTTTCGCGTCCCTCGTGTCCCAACGTCCCAACTGTCCCATTAGACTGCCTGGGACAAATACTTCTCCAACTTAGCCGATTTTCTTGCTTTTTCACCCCAAGCTTGGTACGACGAACCTCAGTACGACCCACGCCAGAACCCTTCAGACCTGAAATGCCTTAAAACAATCATTGCAACCTTATTTTTCACATTTTTTCCATTTTTTGTAACTCGTTGGGATTTCTTCTTGGATGGGAGAGTTTGAAAAAAAAGGCCAAGGGGACCCCGAAAAACATGATTTTGGGCCTTGAATCAATCTTACTTTCTCACTGAATAATTTGGTGCATGTTATCAAAATTACCTTGAGGGGTGAATTTTGGATAACAATTTTGGTGACTCAGCGGGGTCATCTGCTTGCTAGATGAAGTTACCAGTTGGCTGAAGCATCCATTGGGAATGGAGTCATGAGTTGTAGCCTGCAAACTGATCTGAACTTTGAAAACCTCCTCTCTGAGCCACTTGGAAACCCACTGAAATGGACCGTGCAAGAGCAAAACCAGCACCACAAAAACTATGTACAAAACTTCATACATGCTCCAAATGGAACATGCAGAGTGTGCACAAGCACTTCTTTTACTGAAAGCAAACCTACCTACTCTATTCTAACTGGAAGCAAAGGTAAGCTAAACAAACCCCGCAACTGGTTGTGCAAAATAGCTTCCTTTCTTCAAAATTGGCAACCATGCAACTGATTTGGCACTGAACATGGCTGATTGGATGAATGGAAAATCAACAAGAAGCTGGTCTTCCACCCAAATCATCAAGGTATCAGCTGAAGGCAAATTCAATACCTCTTTTAGTTGTTCTGCATTTGGATTGGAGAGGTATGACAGTTGATCTTTGGTTCTTTGTAGCTCATCCTCATGCTCAGAAGCAAGCATGACTGGTTGTGACTTCTCCTTTGGCTCCAATAAAGCCAAATACCTGATTGGGAAAGGTATGGTCCGTTTGATATGCCCATAGCTCTGATTTTCAACTCCAAAAATGGAGTCTTCTTGTAGACCTTCTTGAATGGATGGTGTGGAAGCAATGGTAGAATCTTTGTGCCCTTTCTCTTCCTCCAATGAAGGACATGAAAGATTAAAATCTTCCAATCTTGGTTCCAAAGAGCTGCTATAAGATGCAGGCTGCTGCAAATGAATGTTATCCTTCATGAAAGTAGGCTCAGGTGTTTGGGATGTGGATGATGAAAGAGAGGAATGGTGGAAACTCAACCGGTTCTTCTTCATCAAAACAGTCCTCCAAATCTGACAGATAAACTACCTCATTGTTGTCCTGCTGCAAATGCTCAACTTCCTCCATGGTGTCCTCTTGATCTGTAACTTGATCATCATGGTTTCTTTCATCCTCCAACATTGAGTTTGAGAGATCAAACTCTTCTTCAGCACTAGAACTTGAGAGAGATGAAGTAGAAAGAAGAACTGAAGGTTCTCCTGTAGCCTGCTTTGTGCTCAAAGCCCTTGGATCTGTAATTTTCTCCTCCACAACTAGAATGTGCTCCTCTTCTTTTGGATTTGGAGCAGCTTCTCATTCCTCTACTGCTTGAAGAAAATCTTGCTCTTGATGGAACTCTTCTTCTAGCATGAAGTTGGTCAAGTCAAACTCTTCAATCTGCTGCTCTAGAGGACAAGTTGGGACTGCAAGATCTTCTTCTGAGCTTTCTTCCTCTATGGCTGATTGTGCAACTTCAATTGAATCAGCATTCTCTTCAAATAGAATGCTAACATGGACACTACTTTCTAAGAAAACTGACTGCTGATCTACTTCTTCTTTTTGCTCTTCTCCTGCTGAAACAAATTCAGTCCTAACCACCACTTGTTTTCCAACTCCAACCTCTTCTGAAGGCTTAACCATCAAGGGGATCTTTGTCATCCCAAATTTAAGAGCCCAACTCTTCAGACTTTGAATTTCTTTATCTTTGTTTGGCTCTTCTTTTGCTGTTGTTTTCCTTGACTGGCATTTTGCAATTTTTATCCTCCCAACATGGATTTGGGAATGCAAGAGGAGAAGTGGATTGTAACTCAATTGATTTGGAAATTTTTCGTGGTGGTGGAGGAGGTAGAAACTCTTGTTTCTTTGGAGGAAATGGCTGTTTGGAAGGAAAAAGGACAGAAGAATTGAGATGTGGTGGAAGACTAGGGAATGGAGAAATGAAATTATCTCCTAGGGCAGGATTGACTGGATCTAGAATTTTAAATTCCAAATGAGATGATGCTGCTTGAGTAATGGGAAGAGAAAAACCAAATGATGGTACATAGAACTTACCCATTGACAAGGTTGTTCAACACCAAGTGTATAGGCCTTTTTTCTACTGTCCATTGTGCAAGTTGGGGCAGCATCTTCATCATGAAGTCTAGCTTCTCCTGAGGGCTGAAGTGTCTTGGAAAATGGCCTCCCCATGGACAAGGAGTCCTGCAACTAATTCTAAAAGCCTTCATTTGAGCTGCTGCTCTTGATTGCACCATCTTTGCCTCCATCTTTTGGATTTTTTCCACAAAATCTACATCTTCCATTTGATTGTCTTCATTGCATGTGTACCCTTGCTCTTGATGTGCTTCACAACCAAACTAACTTTGGTACTGCTGCTCATATGGGTAGACATGCTGATTTTGAATTTGACCAAAATGCTGATTTGGAGGATTTGTAAAACATGTTGGAGGTGTGATATGCTACTGTTGTAAATGTGAATTCCATGATGGAAATGAAGTCATGATTGCAAAACTTCATGGAATGGAAAAGAATGAAAGATATGGAAAGAAAGAATGGATGGAAATGAATGGAAAACAGGTCTGCAACTTAGAGAATGAGTTGTTTACCAAATGGAGTCGCCAGATGTGCTTTTGAAAGTGCCTCCAAAAGGTTGAATCTTTAAGAAGAACACACCAACCTGTCAAAGATAAAGTGAAAGACCTCTAAGGTCCCACCGGGCATGCCAAAAATATTAGTTGCAAATCATCAGCACCCCCTAGATGTTGATTAGATTTATAGTTTGATCATTCTAAGCATCCAGTGTGATTGCACAACATTGAAACCTCTCTCCAAGTGTGGGACTTGTAAAAATGAGAAAGGAATCTCCAGATAAGGCTGGTTCCTCTTCCCAAACTACCTGCCACAAGCTGTTCCAGTGCAGGCAAGCTAATCTAATCCTAATCTAACGTCCAAGGAGACAAGGAGAGAGAGAAAAAAGAAAAAAAACAAAAGCCTACACTAAAACGGTGATACACCAGAGAAGGAAAATGCTGAACATCTATCAAAACTGTTATGAACACAGCTCCAACCTTGCAATGAAAATTTAAATGTGCACAAATACCTGCAATGAAGAGAGGAAAGAAGAAAACAAGCAAAAATACGAGCAAGGATGGAAAAATGCATCACAAAACACGTTTTTTGTTGCTCCAGAAGTTTGCACAGAACATCATTTTAATGGTAAAAGGCAAAAAATGCCATTACAGAGTAGGGGAGGAGGTTCAAACTCCATTTTCAACCCTGGGGAAGAAAAGAAAGGAGAGCAGAGAAGAAAAGATGAACCACACTTTGAAAAATGAGCCAAATCTGGCTTTTTACAATGCATAGGTCGAGGCTAGGAGAGAGAAAATGTGTAAAAACATGGGAACCATTCCTCATTGAATGAAGATGCATTAAAACAGCATGGGCATCCTTACAGACCCATGCCCTGACATTTTTGACCATGCTGGAGAAGAATGCGACCCATTTTACATTAAAACTGGTTGTTGAAACGTCACTTCTGGCCATTACTACGTGCCAGAGATGTTTCTTGATTTTCTCTCTCCAAACTGAACCAAAATACAAGATTTACCCTGGAATCATGTAGGGAATTTCACCAAATTTCCATTGATATAAAGAACGAGAGAAACTAAGCTCTGGATCGAAAGTTATGGCCATTTGAAGATTTAGGGAAAAAACAGGCCCAAAACGGATCGGCGGGAAAAAAATTTGAATTTTACCTCTTTTTTGCATTTTGGAAAATTTTCCAAAAAATCCCCGTGCATCCACCACTTGGATGACACGTGTCAGGATCTGATTCATTTGCGGGCCTCCTTATTATCTTTTCAGCCATTTCGGCTTTTCGCGTCTCACGCGTCCCGCGCGTACCTTTGTCCCAACTGTCCCATTTGACTGCCTGGGAAAAATATCTCCAAAACTTTTGCCCGAAATGGACTGTCTTTCGGCAAACTGGCTGATTCACGTCCCATGTGTACTTTTGTCCCGACTGTCCCAAACTGCCCAAAATAAAAGACTTAGGCGATTTTTCTTGCTTTCGGCCGATTCGGCTTTTCGCATCTCGACGTTCCAACTGTCCCGCGGACCGCCTAGGACAAATATCTCCAACTTAGCTGATTTTCTTACTTTTTTTGCCCTAAGCTTGGTACGACGAACCTTAGTACAACCCGAACCCTTCAGACCCGAAATGCCTTAAAACAATCCTGCAACCTTATTTTTCACATTTTTTCCATTTTTTGTAACTCGTTGGGATTTCTTCTTGGATGGGAGAGTTTAAAAAAATGGCCGAGGGGACCCCGAAAAACATGATTTTGGGCCTCAAATCAATCTTACTTTCTCGGGACTAAATAATTTGGTGCATGTTATCAAAATTACCTTGAGGGGTGAATTTTGGATAACAGTTCTTCTCACCCCTATCTCCCCGCAGAGAAGAGCCAGCTTCTTTAAAATATGAAGGTCTCCTTAGGGTACACATCCTACTAACCTAAGGATTCCCATGACTCTGATAGCTCTATCCTCCAAGGATGGTCATCAAAAATTTTCTTGGCGTACCTAGTGGGACAACTCAGAGTGATATTTTATTATGGCATCAACTCATTCGATTCTCGATATGAATCAAGTTTCAATGAAGATATTTGTGGAACATATCGAACAACTCCATAGGTTCCAACCAAATCATTACAAAGGCTCATAGAGCTCCCTCTCATCCATTTTCATTCATCTATCTTTCCACACCTTCCATTTCTCTTCATCTTATGAGGATATGCGATCATGAATTCATTACCACCAAGGTATCATTCCCTTGTCCATTTCCAATCTAGTCATTCCACCCTTTCCCTTTATTCGACCAACTATACCACTCACACCAACAAGCAATGGATCTAAATCAAAAAGAAGAGGAACATATGGTGAGAAGTGATATGAGCTCAGAAAGTTCATGTCATCAGCTGAGCTGAAAAAAGGCTATAGAAATTACCTCTATTTTTCCTCGCCACAAAGCAGCTCCCCTGGAAAAATCCTTATCAATGGGCTTCATTCTACAAAATGAAGCCACACATGATGGAGAATTTACATATTCAAAAACCATCATATCAAATCAGAAATATTTGACAGAGGAGGAAGAAGATAAGCTCCAGTGCTTATCAAATTTAAGGGAATGGCTCGATGAAGAAGGGCTTATGGAAATAACAATCTTCACTGCTTCATCGACTCTACAAAAAGGCATCCTTCCACTCACAACAACTCCCTTTGGACTGATCCTAGGACTCTAGAATATTATTGAGATATTTTTGCTTTCAATTGAAGAGCCTAGATTCACCGAAAAAGCTGTTAAAAATGGAGAAGGAGAAGATAGGGATGACACCCATCAAATAAGCCTACAAGGAAGCTCTGTTCAAAAAAATACGATCCAGAGCCATGGGAAGGAACAAAGAATTAGACCGACTCCTACTTAAGAATGGTCCTCCTCAAGACTCAAGGAAAATTTTCATTCCTTTCATGCTCACTATCTGGCATGAGGTATGATTTTTAAGACCCTGAAGGGTCAACTACAACACCTCCAACCAAAAGATGAACAACAGAAGGTATGAATAATGTTCACCGTTGATACCTACAGGTGGAAGAGTGAAGGTATTATTTTTTCACTCTTACTATCAGGCCATCCTTCACTATCCAAATGGGGTATTGCATGGCCACATTTTATAAGAAAAGGAAGTTATTTTTCCTTTCCTGTTTAAGGTTTCATTTAGACCATGCATCAGACCAACGTTAGATTAGGAGTAGGAGTAGATTTTCTTTCAATAGAATAAGTGCTTATGCACACTCTACATGAATCATTTGAGACATGTATGTTTTATATTTTGTAAAGGCCTGTACTTATCTCACTCTATTAGGAAGGCACCAAATATTATGAAGACTCCAGCTCGATGAAGAATCCACAGTTAGCTAAGGCGGTTGCAAGCTTCACTTTCAGAAAATATAGAGCAACTAAAATCAGCCAAAGGATTCCATTGGCCATCTTTTCAATTTTCTACTCTTAGAAAAAATAAAAATTACTGAGTTTCATTATGAAAGTAGGAAGGAGCACGAGTCAACATGACAATTCCCATTCATGCCTCCATAGGAAATCCATGAAAGGGCCATAGCTCTAATTCAGAGCTATCTTTGAAATGCAATACCACTACCAAATTGATAGTGAGGAGATCGTGGGTTCCTTTTCATTTAGTAGGCTAATGCTCCAAGGAGTACATCATCAAACTTGGTTATATTTAAAATCCACAAACTAAATATTTCTATATGCCATTTGAGTAGAAGCCTATTCAAAGTCTACAATCTTCACTGAGAAGAAAGTACTTAATCAAAACACAAAAAGAGATGAGAAGCTTCGCAATGGATGCCTCCAACTGTCAATAAGTCATAACTTTAGAAGTCAAAGGAGGGTGACAAAGTCTCACTTTATCCCATAGGGCTGACACATGGAGTGAACAAATGAGTATGAAATATAAGTCTATGGATTGTGTCTTCAAGTGTCCACCAGTGCTTTCCCAAGAGCCCTAAAGAAAAGAAGAGTCTTAAGGATGTGCAGACCTTCCACATGGATATTGCAGGTAAATGGACTCCATTTTCAAAGTAGGAAACACATAATCTATGACAATCCATAGGTGCCATGTATAAGTGATTTAGGGTCTTATCTATAATATTTAATGTCCTCCCAAAATCACCTTTTTAAAAATCAGAGGTGAAGGGTCATTTCATTACAAAAATATGAAGTCGTTTAAATCAAGATGGCTGAGAACCAATGCATAAAGGGTCCAAATATCTTGTTATGTAATAAATAGCCAAATTGAGTTTCTTCTCAAAAGGTGAGTCCATCTCAAAGGATTTGGTTATAGATGCTAATTAAGATGCATTAAATGAGGCATGGATCTCACTTTTCTGAAGGGGCCAAATTGTGAGAAAGATTTGAGGAAATCATATTTCTAAAACTCCATATCATTTATCATGATTAAGGGGTAGTTGGGAAGGAGTTTTAAATTTCTCTCTTACCTCCTCCTCCCCCTATAAATTGTAATCTAAGATCGATGAAAAAGAAGATATTTTTAGTTAGATACTAGGATAGTTAAATATTTTCTCCTTTGTCACAAGTATCTTTTTTTGTAAAGGGAAGAGATCTTGGAACTCTAGCCTTCTGTCTAGGTTTTTTAATAGCAATCTTGCCTCTTTTCTAAATGTAATATTGTGCACATACTATTGGAGTGATATATATTCCTTTTGGTTTTTTCTATTCATCATTTGACCCATAGCTTTATTTTCTCTGATTGCCTTTATTTTCACATATCAAACTGAGCATCTCTCAATGTTGTTACTATCCTTTAAGATTACTTAAGTAGTTTGAGGTAGTGTTCTATGTGACCTTTTTAAGACCTCGTGGTGCATGTCATCCACCCTTCTTCAGTTATTCATTATTTATCCTTCTTAGACTAAGTTGTGAGTCTCGATTAAATATCCTAGAAGGCTTGTTCGAATTGCACATTGATCTTAGCTTGTTTTATGTTTTTAAAAAAATTCTTCTCACCCCTATCCCCCTGTCTGAGAAGAGCCAACTTCTTTAAAATATGGATGTCTCCTTAGGTCGCACGTCCCACTAACCTAAGGATTCCCAAGAATCTGATGGATCTACCCACCAAGGATGGCCGTCAACAAATAACACTATAATTATGAAGTGACATATTATAACACACACTCATTATAAAGTGCAAACATTTGGGGGGGGGGGGGTCTTGTTGCATTGTTTGGTTCTTGCATTTATTTTGGTGATTTTTTGATAATGGCATCTTTATCTACTTTTGCATTACATTATGTTGAGACATTAACAACACATAATTACCACACATAGAAACCAAGCATGGAAACAATAATTAAGTAGAAAGCATTATGGGCCTGAACTTCTGTAGAACAACCAATGTTTACTAGAGAATATGAGAAATTTTAGTACCAGTGCAAATTTTATGAGTGTATGGGTTTGATATGAACTTATGTAAGTGACAGTATTTTGTTTCATTTGGAAAAATGTGACTCTCTTTTCAAAATATGGGACAAATTGGAAGATTTATTTAGTAAGGTGGATCATAAGAGAGACATGCAACTTGAAGTTGAGATCACCTCTATTAAACTTTCCAACAATTATAGACTATCTTACCAAGTTCAAGCACTTTTTGACACATTTAAAGGGGAGTGGAAGAAATAAGAAAGATGGAGAGTGTGTTTACTTGATTCTATCTAAGTTGAGAGGACCATTCCAATTTTTTGCTTCTACATTTTTCTCTAGCATGGATGCCTTAGGTGACACATTCAAAATTCCTGAATTAGAAACATTTTGTGAAATAATTACTAGGGAAGAAGCCAAATTTTCTAACATTGATTCTTCCACCTCTCAAAAGGCATTAGTTGCATCAAATCCTAAGGGCAAGGGAAAACCAAAAATTAAAACCAAATCCACCCATTCTCCATCTCAAAATGATCCTAAACCCAAAGAAAACAACTCAAAACCCAAGGATTCTTCTAAATCCAAGAATAATTCCATCCTTTCATGCTCTTTTTGTGGGGGTATTGGTCATGAAGAACATAGGTGTTATAAGAGAATGCAAGTCTTAGAGGATGTAGTCAAAAAACACAAAATTTCTATCTCCACTACACCTCCTTCTAATCAGCATAAAAAAGCACTTAATTTTGCTAGGAGATATCAGTCACCACTTACAGACAATTGGGTTATAGACTTTGGTGCTTCTCATCACATGACTTCTTCCAAGGAGTTTTTAATTTCTCTAGGTTTGAGTTCTACTTCCAAAATTGAGTTTGGAGATTCATCCTTTCTTTTTGTTGAGGGAAAAGGTGATATACACCTTGATGGTGGTAGTATCCAAGATGCATTGTATGTTCCTAACATCACCACAAATTTTATTTCTATATATCAAATTTGTCATTCTGGTCAAGGAAAAATAGTGAATTTTACACCACATGGGGCAGAAGTATGAACTTTGTTGGAGCCTGATTCACTTGTTTATCAAGGTATTGTTTATCATAGTTCTAGGCTACACCACTTTGAGGGTTTTGATGACACTTTCTTTATAGGGACATGATTGGTTTCTCATGTAGATTTAGAGAGTAGTAATATTTGACACGAGAGATTTGGACATCTCAAAAACAAATATTTAGAGTTGAGCACTTATGGTATGGTAGTGGTATTCCTAGAGTTTCTTATCTTGAGGGAGTTTGTCATGCTTTTGTATTAGGGAAACAACGCCAAGATATTTTTCTATGAATTTGTCTAAGAGGGCTTCTTCATTGCTTGAGCTTGTGCATGGTGACTTGATAGTTTTTCCTACCCCCTCTTTCAATGGAGTTAAGTATGCAATTACATTTATTGATAATTTCTCGAGGTATACTTGGGTTTATTTTATCAAGTAAAAAAGTGATGTTTTTTCACACTTCAAAGTTTTTAAGGCTTTGGTCAAGAAACAATATTCTAGTTGTATAAATAACCTTTGTACTGATAATGGGGGGGAGTAATTCAACAATTATTTTTCTAAGTTTTTGGCAACTCAAGGCATTATTCACCAACATTATGTTCCTCCAATTCCACAACAAAATGTCTTAGCATAACAGAAGAATATAACTTTGAAGGAAATGGTTAACTGTATGATGCATTATAGAGGGTTACCTCCTATCTACTGGGCAAAAGAAATTAATTTTACTAACTAAATTTAGAATCAATCACCACACAAAGCACTTGAGCATTTGACTCCAGAGGAATCTTGGTCCAACACTAAGCCAAATGTCTCATTTTTTTGATTATTTGGGAGCCATGCTTGGGACTTTGTGCTAAAGAAGAAAAGGAATGCCTTGGATAAGAAGAGAAAACCATTGATCTTTGTAGGGTATTATGAGGGCATGTGAGCTTATTGAATTTTAGATCTTGATACTCATGATGTTCTTTTTCGAACAAATGTTCAGTTTGATGAGCGCTTCATTCCTCATGATTTCTCATCTTCTTCCATGCCTCCTTCATCTCATCTTAAGGATCCTTTATTTGATGAGGTTGATGAGGATGTTATAGATGTCATTGGGGATCCTATTTCCACTGATGTTGTCATTATGCCTAAGTGGGCGCGTATTACAGTTTCTAGGGTAAAACTTTTAATATAGGATCTTCCACACACTAGGCATCATCACACACATTCTATAGGTTCTTGAATTTTTTGTTAGGTAGTTTCTGAGGATCCATAGTCTTTTTCATAGGCTCATGGGATACAAGAGTGGGTGTTGATAATGGAGCTTAATTTCTTCACAAGAAACTTGATTTTACATGTTACTAGTTTAGGGTGTAACCGACATCGGTCAGGGTGTAACCATCGTTGGTCAGTATAGGTAAGGAAGTGACCGGTGACAGTCAAGCAGTAACCATCGACGGTTACCTGTGTAATGCATTTTTTGTTATTTGATGAAAATTAGAATAAAGCAATTATTTTAAAGATTATTTATTTATTATAAAACCATAGTTAAGTTCCCCAAAAAACATATATATGCATGTATGCATTGTATGAGGGTAAGTAAGAAGGAGATAAGATATATAGAAATTGTTTTGCATGTAAGTTTTCTTGGTGAGTAAGAAAGAGTAGATGAGTGAGGAAAAAGCATTAAACATCCTGTGAGGTGTTGGAAGACAATATATCTTCATTGTATTTCCTCTATAAAGCACTGAATAATAATATTGGTTGTTTCTTGGTGGACATAGCCCACACTGGGTGAACCACATTAAATATGGTGTAATCTTTTTCTTGTTTATTTTATCTTCTGGTTAATTCCCCATTCATTACTTGTATGATTTAACTGATTATAGATTTTAGCAACATTTTTATATGGTTTAACCCCAACAAATGGTATCAAAGAATTGTTTGAGGGTTTTGTGTGTTGACAGATTTACTCACAGAGGGTTTTCTGATTGAGCGGGAGCTACAACAATGGAAGAAGAAAACAAAGACAAGGTAGATAAATTTGATGGTCATAATTATCAATTATGGAAGATGCAGATTGAGGATTATCTGTATCAAAGAGATATGTATTTACCGTTGGATGAGAAGTATATACCTATAAAGATGACTAATAAGGAATGGAATATTTTTGACAGAAAGCCTTTGGGATCTATAAGATTGAGCCTGGCAGCGTCCGTGGCTTCCAATATTATAGAAACAGATTCTACAGTAGAGTTAATGAAATCTCTTGCTAATTTATATGAAAAATTTAGTGCTTCAAATAAATTTAATTTGATGAAGAAAGTATTTAGTTCTAAGATGCATGAAGGTGGATTTGCATCTAGTCATTTGAATGATTTCTGATCTATTGTAAATCAATTAAAATTGGTTTCTATACCATTTGATGTTGAAGTAAAAGCACTTTTATTCTTATGTTATTTTCCTGATAGTTGAGATAACTTGGTAATGGTTGTTAGTAATATAACATATGCTAATAATATTTTGAAGTTTGATGATGTGGTTAGTATAATATTAAATGAATAAATTCACATGAAAAGTACAGAGGAATCATCATCTGGAAATTCTTTGACTGTAGAAATCAGGGGTAGGCAGAAGGAGAGATCCAAGAGTAAGAGTAATGGGAAATCAAAGTCAAGGGATAGTAGATCTAAATCTATAAGAAAGGGAATTACTTGTTGGAAATGTGGAAAGAAAGGACATACAAAGAAATATTGTTGGTCAAAGGATAAAGAGAACCAACAACCAGAAAAAGGTAAATAAGTAAATATTGCTAAATAAGAGGTAATGCAAGATGCTCTTATTCTTTCTTTAGATAATAGAATCGAACCATGGGTTTTAGATTCATGAGCTTCTTTCTATGCAACTCCTAATAAGGGTTATTTCAAAAAATTTGTCCAGGTCAATTTCGAGCTTGTTTATTTGGGTGATGATGAACCTTGTAGTATTAATGGTAAAGGGGAAGTTCATCTAAATTTGTAGAATGAAAGTACATGGGTATTGAAAGATGTGAGGCATGTGCCAAGCCTCAGGAGGAATCTTATTTTTTCGAGGAAACTAGGTAAATCTGGTTGCATGGTTACTTTTACATGAGACTCTTGGAAAGTCACCAAGGGTGCTTTTGTTGTGGCAAGATGTAAGAACCTGTAGGAATGCTATATTTATCTACCTGTATTATTGATTCCTTTTTTGCATTATCTACTTCAGATTCAGATGCATGCATGTGACATAATTGGTTGGATCATATGAGTCAAAAAGGAATGTAGATCTTAAAGGCTAAGGGTAAGTTATGATATTTGAAATATTTAGATCTTGATTTCTGTGAGAATTGTATCTTTGGAAAAGAAAAGAGAGTGAGATTTCTCAAAGTTGGAGCAACTAAGAAGGAGAAAAAATTGGATCTTGTACACTCAGATGTGTGGGGACCAACTCAGGTATCTTCTCATGGAGGATCCTAGTATTATGTTACTTTCATTGATCATGCTACAAGAAAGGTACATGTTTATTATATTAAACGTAAATCTAATGTTTTTGAGACATTTAAAAGATGGAAAGGCCTTGTTGAGAATGAATCAAATTCTAAGTTAAATTTCTTTAGATATGATAATGGTGGTGAATACAGTAGCAAGGATTTCAATGATTATTGTTCAGTGAATGGGATACATAGAGAAAGAACGGTTCTAATAACACCACAGGAGAATGGTGTTGTAGAAAGAATGAATAGGAAGATCATGGAACATGCTAGAAGTATGAGAATACATTCTAAACTGCCCTTACATTTTTGGGTAGAAGTAGTTGATAAAATAGTTTATTTGATAAACAATGGGCCTTCAAATTCACTAGATGGAGGAATACCAGAGGAATCTTGGACCAGAAAAGAGGTAGGTCTTTCTTTTCTTAAAGTTTTTGGTTTAGAAGCTTTTATGCATGTTGATAAGGAAAATAGAAAAAAATTGGATGCAAAATCCAAGAGATGCACTTTCATTGGTTATGGATATGGTGATTTCAGTTTCCGTTTTTGGGATTTAGAGAATTATAAAATTATTAGGATTTGTGATGTTGAATGGAATGAAAAGAGAATGTACATGGATCAAATTTTTGTACCCAAGGATGAACCAGTTGAGAATTCTGTGAATGAAAATGAACTCTCGGATTTAAAAGTATTACCTATAGGCTTACACAGTAACCAGTGTTAGTTTACCCCTGATCGACATCATTCAGCAGAACTGGTATTAGTTACAGAAGAGCCAAACTATCATTGGTTAACATAACCAATTTTGGTTATAGGTGACCGATGTCAGTCACTATCAGATTTGGATACAAATGTCCAGGAGGTCTAGATTGAGCCTCCGGTACCCCAAACTCCTATGAGAAGGTCACAAAGGGTAAGTAAACCTCCAGAAAGATTTACACCTTATCTATTTTATTTATTATTGACTGATAATAGTGAACCAGAGAGATTTGAAGAAGAAATTCATGATAAGACCCACATCTAGTGGGAGCATGGCATGGATGAGGATATGGTCTCCTTGTAACAAAACTAGACTTGGGATTTCGTTAAGTTTCCAATAGGTAAGAGAACATTGCAAAATAAGTGGGTTTACAAGATCAAGGAAGAAGAGGGTGGAAAGAAAAGATACAAGGCAAGGCTTGTAGTAAATGGATTTGCATAGAAAGTAGGTATTGACTTTGGTGAAATATTTTCTCCTATTGTTAAGATGCCTTCTATTCATACTGTATTGAGCTTAGTTACAGTACATAATTTTCATTTAGAGAAACTAGATGCGAAGATGACTTTCCTTCATGGTTATTTAGATTAAGATATTTATATGAAGCATCCATTTGGTTATGAATTCAAGGGTAAGGAGAAACTTGTGTGCAAATTGAAAAAGAGCCTATATGGGCTGAAGAAATCTCCAAGGCAATGGTATTTTAGATTTTACAGTTTCATGCATAAGCATGGTTATATGAGATGTGAATTTGACCATTGTGTTTATTTTAAAAAGTTTTAAAATGGGAGCTATGTTATTTTTTTATTGTATGTAAATGATAGGTTGATTGTAGGTTCTAGTATGTAGGAAATTGGTAAAATTAAAGAAAGGTTAGCTCACACATTTTCAATGAAGGATTTAGAAGCTGCAAAGAGATTTCTTGCCATGCAAATTCACTGAGATAGGAAAAGCAAGAAGTTATATTTGTCTCAGGAGGCTTATATCAATAAGGTGTTGGAAAGGTTTAATATGTAAAGATCAAAACCTGTTGGTAAAGCTATGGCTAGACACTTCAAATTGAGCAAAGATCAGTGTCCTTCATCACATGAGGAGGTTGAGTACATGGCACATGTTCCTTATACTTCAGTAGTAGGAAGTCTTATGTATGCCATAGTTTGTACTAGACAAGACATTGCACATACAGTGAGAGTTGTGAGAAGGTTTATGGCTAATCTAGGTAAATAACATTGGAAATTAGTCCAATGGATTCTCAGGTATTTGAGAGGGACATCTGACATGGAGTTGTACTATGAAGAGTCAGATACTTATTTATGTGGCTATGTTGATTCATATATGGCTGGATATTTTGATGGTAGGAGGAGCACCACTAGATATATTTTCAAAGTAGGTGGAATGGTAATTAGCTAGATTTTGAGATTGCAAAAGGTTGTGGCTTTGTCTACTATAGAGGCAGAGTATGTTGCAGCTATAGAAGATAGCAAGGAGATGATATAGATGAGAAAGTTCATGGAAGAGTTGGGTAAGGAGCAAGAGGATTGCAAATTATATAGTGATAGTACGAGTGTGATTCATCTGGCAAAGAACTCAAAATTTCATTCAAGAATGAAATATATTTAGTTGATGTATCACTTCATAAGGAAGGTGTTGGCGGATGGAAAACTAAATTTAGAGAAAATTCATATAGATGAGAACCCTTCAGATATGGTAAAAAAGCCATTGGTAAGGGAGAAGTTGGAGCTTCAATCCACTTTTTTTGGTCTTTGAGTTTAAGACTTAAAGAGGAAGAAATGGGCCAAGGAAAAGGAACTAAGGAAGAAATGGTGATGCAGCAATTGATCTCCAAGTGGGAGATTTTTGAGAATGGAGCTTTATTGTTTCATAAGAAACTAGATTTTAAATGTTATTGGTTTTGATAGTAACCGACATCAATCAGTCTATGTCAGGAAGTGACTAGTGACAGTGAGGTAGTAACCATCGATAGTTACCTGTATGACACAATTTTTGTTTTTTGACGAAAATTATAATAAATAAATAATTTTAAATATGATTTATTGATTGTAAAAGCATAGTTAAGTTACCCTGTATATATATATATATATATATATATATATGCATTTATGCATTGTATGAGGGTAAGTAAGAAGGAGAGAAGATATATAATAATTTTTTTGCATGTAAGTTTTCTTAATGAGCAAGAAAGAGTAGATGAGTGTGGAAAAATAATTGAACATCCTGTGAGGTGTTGGAAGACAATAGATCTTCATTGTATTTCCTCTCTAAAGAACTGAATAATAATATTGGCTATTTCATGGTGGACGTAGCCCACACTAGGTGAACCACGTTATATCTAGTGTAATCTTTCTCTTGTTTATTCTATCTTCTGGTTATTTCCACATTCATTTCTTGTATGATTTATCTGATTATAGATCTATGAAACACTATTGTATGGTGTAACCCTAACGGTGGGATGATGCAATTGCAACTAAGTATTATTCTTTGATGAAGAATCATACTTGGGATTTGGTATCTCTTCCTAAAGGAAGAAATATGGTTAGGTGTAAGTGGGTATACTGAACCAAATGCATAGTTGATGGGTCCATTGACAAGTATAAGGATCTTCTTGTTGCAAAGGGTTTTTCACAAGTTGAAGGGATTGATTACTCTGAGAATTTTACACTTGTTTCAAATATGGATTCTATACACCTTGTACTTGTTATTGCTGCATCACAATAGTGGCGCATATACTATATGGACATGAAGAGTTCCTTCTTACATAGATATTTACAAAAGGAAATATACATGGAGAAACCTGCTAGATTTGTTCAGGATTCTTCTCTTTTTTGTAGACTCTGAAGGTCTCTCTATGGTTTCTAACAAGCCCCTTGGGACTGGTATGAGAAGATGGATTATTTTATTCTATCTACTGGTTTTGTTTGTTGCCACTCCAATCATAAAATGTATCTCCAACATGTTGGTGAGGATATTGTGATACTTGTCTTGTATGTTGATGATTTTTTACTTACTGAAATCTCTTCTTCCCACATTCAAACTATTTAGAGGGCTCTTTCTACACATTTTGACATGGCAGGTCTTGGGTTATTGCATCATTTCCTTGGATTATAGATTTCTTAGATAAATTAAGGGATTTATTTGAGTAAACAAAAGTACACCCATGATCTTCTTCAATGCTTTGATATGGCTGATTATAAGTCAAGTCCATCTCCTTTTTAGTTAGGGGTTACTATTACTTCCACATGTACTACTCCACTTTGTGATCCTACACTGTATAGGAATTTGGTTGGAAGTCTCATGTACTTGACCCATAATCACTCTGATATTTCATTTGTAGTAGGGATTGTATCTTGGTTTGCACATTATCCTCATAGTATTCATTGACAAGATGCTAACATAATTTTGCACTATTTGCAGGGAACTTACCACTTTGACCTCCACAACACTAGGGGTTCTACTCGATTGGATATATAGATTTAGATTTGACATGTTCTATTAATGATATGCATTAAACGTTTGGATATCTTTTTTTCTTGGTTCTTCTCCATTTAATTTGACGTGCAAAAAGTAACATACTATTGCACTTTCATTTTTAGAAGCAGAGTACAGGGCAGTAGTTACAACAAGTTAGCAGATTATTTTTCTTTGACAGTTATTGACAGAGTTTGGATTCCTACAAGATTCAGTTACTATAATTTAGTGTGAAAACCAAAGTGCAATTCACATTTTTTGTAACCCAGTTGATCACCAGTGGACCAAGCATATTCAAATAAACATCCACTTCATTCATCAACACATTTAGTATGGATTTCTTTGCTTGAAGTCCATTCTGACTTAATAGCAGGTTGCAAACATATTTACAAATCCTTTTGCATCACCTCGCTACCTTGAGTTACATGGCATTTTTGGGGTTTTAGAATTTATTCTTGGGGAGTGTTCATGAGAAAATCTTCCATCTTATTCTTCTTCTTTCTCTTTACTTTTAGTAGGATTCTTTCCTTTTTTGGTTCGATATTTCTTCATGGATATATTGTACATGAGTACCTGATCAGACCTAGTTTCCGGGACTTATACTGTGGATATGCCACTTTTATTTTGGGCCGCTAGTTGCACTTGAGGGGGGGTGTTAGATTAGGTATTTACCTTAGCTCATTTTCACCTAGGTAATTTATTTACCTTTATTTTATTTATCCTCACCCACTTATGTGTGTGGATATATTTTTTATTTTATTTGAATATTAGGGGAATATTATCTAGTTTGTAGGTATAGTTCTTTCCTTGATCCATAGTATTTATTAGTTTTTTCCTGATATATGGTATTGACTAGATCCTTGATGTCTAGTTCTTTCCTAAATCTATGGTCTTGACTAGTTCTTTGATGACTAGTTCTTTCCTTGATTTATGGCTTGATCTACAACCTTGACTAGTTCTTAGATTGTTATTCCCTGCATATATAAGAAAGGATCATTCTCATTGTATTTCATTGAGTTCCATAATAATATATGATATTGTTGCTTATTTGTTTGCAAAGGTTTTATGTAAAGTTGTTCTGGTGAATTGCTTTCATCTTATTGATCATGGTGTTTTATTAGCATTTGAGTTCTTGTCTTGGTATGATCATGTTATAATTCCTTTTATGGAAGAAGTTTGGAAACAAAATAAAAAATGCTAAAAATAACACAATAGGAATTTTTTTGTAAATGCAAAGAGAAACAGGAAGAACAAGGCTACAACAAATGATTATAAATTTGAAAAGAAAGAACCTTTTGTTAGATGTTTCATATGTGGTGGTGACAACTATGTTAATAAATTCCCTTAGAATAATCAGGGGAACAATAAGTAGTAGAAGATACATGCAAAAGTGGATAGCTAATAAAAAGAGAAAAAAGCTACTCCCATTGAAGTGCCAGGTAATTTGTATGAACTTCATGTTACTATTTTATTTGACACCGGTGTAACTGAGTGCTTAATTTCTAGTATATTAGCTGAAAAATTAAATAAGAAAGCTAGTTATATTAAAAAATACATGGAATGTGCAATACGGGATTTTTTTTTTCAAAATGTAGACCAATGTCTTCTTGATGCAACATTAGAATTACCTAACTTCACTACATAACTGGACCTATACGTAGCTCCTTTAGGGTCTTACATCATCATTATAGGTGTAAATTGGTTGTCCCAATATAATAAAATTATATATTCTTTTTAAAATATGAATAGAATACCTAGATGACATACAAAAAAAAATCATACATGACATAAAAAGGAATTTTGAAGAAAAGTAGATTTCTGCCATGTAGCTCAAGAAAGCTAAAAATAAGGGTTGTATGTTGTATGCAATGAAAATTTATAATTTTAGTGAGTAAGGTAAGAATTCCTTAGAGGATTATCCATTGTTACAAGATTAAATGGATTTATTTCCAGAGGAATTATGTGAAGTTCCTCCTAGACATGAGTTTGATTATACTATTAATATCAAGCTTGGAACTAAACCGATATGTAAAGCACCATACATAATGAAAACAACTGAATTGGTTGAATTAAAAGAATAACTTCATGAACTATTGTCTAAGGGAATAATTCAACTGATTTTTCCTCCTTGAGGAGCACCAGTCATACTTGTTAAGAAGAAGGATGATAGGTTAAAATTATTCATCTATTATCTCATGCTTAATAGGGCCATAATTAAGAATATACATCGCTTACCAAGTATTGATAACCTTTTTGATCAGATACAAGATGAATATGTCTAAAAAATATTCTTTTGAGACCTAGTTATCATCATCCAAGGATAAAGGATAAATAAATTCATAAGATAACATTTAGAACAAGGTACATGCATTATGAGTTTACATTGTTACCTTTTGGACTCACCAATGCACCAACTACATTCATGAACTTAGTGAACAATTTTTTTTAGTAATATCTAGATAATTTTTTGTTCATTTTATTTGATGACATTCTGATTTATTCTAAGAACATGGAAGAACACAATGAACATTTGAGAAAAGTGTTGGATGTGCTTAGGAAAAGAAAATTATATGGCAAAATTACAAAGTGTTCTTTTTATAAGATAAAATTGTAGTACCTTGGGCATGTAATCAATAAGGATGTGATTTTAGTCGACCCATCAAAAATCAAAGCCATAAATTAATGGCCAAAACGTAAGAATGTACATGAATTTATAAGGTTTATGGGATTGGCTAGTTATTACAAAAAAAAATTAAAATATTTCTCTAGAGTGCATGGACCTATAACTTCTTTGTAGAAAATGGACAAGATATTGTTGTGGACTGATAAGTGTGAAAATGCATTCAATATATTGAAATAAAAACTTACTAAAACACTATTTTTAAGGTTTTGGATCCCAATGGGAGCTTTATCGTGGTAATTGATGCCTCCGTTGAAGGTTTGGATGGAATAATATTGTAAAATGGTCATGTGATTTCTCATGAGATCATAAAGATGAAGGTGCATGAGAAAAAATATGCTCCCCATGAATTAGATCTTTCTGCCATACTTCATGCCTTGAAATTTTGGAGGCATTAACTACTAAGAAATCCTTTTAAACTGAAACTAGACCACTTGGGGTTGAAATATATCTTTACGCAACCTAATTTGAACACAACATAGTGTAGGTGGCCTAAGTTTTTGTCTCTGTATGATTTTGACATAAGTTACATTAAAGGAAAACAAAACCATGTGGTAGATTTGATGAATCGTAAGAAGTATGTTTTCACTATTGTAACCATCAGAACCTAATTTCAAGATGAAGTAATGAAACAAATGCAAAGTGATTCATATTATTAGTACATGAAAGTTGAGATAGTATCATATCCGAATGATAGGAGGTATAAAGGTTTTAAGTTTGATAATGAAAGAGTGTTGAGATACTAAAAAATGTTTATGTACCTTGGGGTAGTGACGGTAGAACAAAATTCATGAAGGAATTTCATGACGTTCTGTATTCCAAACATCTGAGAGTGAAAAATCTGTTGGATGATGTAAAAAATAATACTTATGGAAAGGAATGAAGAAAGACATAATGAATTACATTACTCATTGTATTGATTTTACGTGTAAAGGTAGAGCACATGCATCCTATTGGTCTATTGTTCCCTCACAACATTCCACATTACAAATGATAAGTAATTATCATGGATTTAATGCAAGGACTTCCATTATCTATAAATAACCATGACATGATTTTAGTAGTGGTTTATAAACTAACTAAAGTAGCTCACTTCATATTGGGTAATGTAAAAGATAATTAACCCATACTTGCAAAATGATTTGTGCATAAAATATTTAGAATGCACAGAGTTCTGGAATTGATTATTTTTGATAGGGATCCTAGAATTATCTATCCATTGTAACAAACTTTAAAATTAGATTTTAAAGATTTAACCACGTTATAGAACATATGCTCAAAATGTATTACATGTATTAGAAATACAGATGGAAAAATATCTTTCATTGGTTGAATTTTCGTATAATAGAACTTATCATTCTTCACTGAAAATATCAACATTTGAAGCCTTGTATGATAGAAGGCATATAACTGTTATCAGCTCAGATAACACGCATGACAGAGAGGTAGTAGTTTACAGAAATGGAAAGGCAAGTGAAGATAATTTGTGACATGTTGAAGGATGTTGCCGATAGGTAGAAAAACTAAGAAAATATGAAAAGAGTTGACAAGAAATATGAACAAGGAGACAAAGTATTCTTGAGGGTAAAGCCAAAAAAGAGCTCAATTACATTTGGAAAGTCTACCAAATTCTCACCTAGATATGTGAGACCTTTCAAAATTCTAGAAGTTATAAGTCCAATGGAATATCAATTAACATTACCTCCCTCATTGTCTAGAATCCATGATGTTTTTCATATTTCATTGCTTATGAAGTATGTTGCAGATAGAATGGATGTTCTAAACTGGAAATATTTATAGGTTCATGACCTGAGAATCATCGTTGATGAACCAATTACTATATTGGAGAATAAAAGGTTGTAACTCAAAAATATAGATATTGCTCAATGCAAGGTCCAATGGCACTAATATCATGAAGATAGTGCAACTTGGGAGAATCTCAAAGAGATGAAAACCACATTTCCTTATCTATTTTAGTGATAAAAACAATCATTTTATTATCTGTTATTGATATATTAATTATTATTTGATAATTTTTTGATTGTAATGGAAAAATATTACTATGTTACTAACTGCTTAACAATTTTTGTTGTTATGAGGCTATTATAACCAATAATTATGAGTAATAATTGACTAAAAATCTAGAAAATTTTGATTTTTTAAAAAATTGTGAACTATTTTCCCCTTAACATAGGTGTTTTGACTGTTTGTGAGTATCATGTTTAATAACGTTGAGTTAAATCATCAAGATGATTATTTTTTAAGGGGGTATCATGTCATAACCCACATTTGTATAATGTTTTGTCATCGTAAATTTTTGTTAATGATTAAATGTTTATGAATGTTAGTTAATAAGTACTGTTTGTGACAAAATATTTCAGTTGGTAAAATAAGGTGTCTCCACCAACATTCATGGGGTTGTGCCCCTCTCCATTGAATGGTGCAACTCCCATTATTAAATATTACCAATCTAATCATAAACTAAATGTTGTGGGTTGGCCAAATTGGCTAGAGAGAACAAAGGGACACTCCAATGAACTTGTGCAAAAGTGCTTGTATAGGCTACACGGGAGTAAGTCACAATGATGAGGGGGAAGGAAAAAAATTAGGGGTAGAAAGTTACTTTTGTGAGTAGGCCAATTATAATTTCACACCCAATAAGCACAATAGTTTAACATTAAATATAGAAAAAAGAAACATTGAAGCTATTTTGTGAGACTAAACAAACCTCGGACACTAAGTTATTAGATTCAATCTATCAAAGATACGGAGCTATTTTGTGATTACTATGCTTGCAAAGTGCATAAGAGAGAGAAGTAGAGGAATACAAGAAAATGAAAATAAAATAAATGTGGATTTTATTTCATGTGTATTGGTGATACAAATCTCAACAACATATCAAAATCCACTATTGCTAAAAAGAACAAAATTTTCAGGATCCTTTGGAATGGAGAGGCCATTCCAATTTATAGCAATGTGAATTGACTCTTCACCTGCCCCCTACATTAATCTTTGTGGTTTCATTAAACTTGTGAATTTTCACCTTCTTAGGAAGTGAGAAATAAGTTTCCTTTTTATAAATAAAAGGGAATTTTACAATGTAACTTTATAAATCCACTTAAGTGAATGAGAAAAAATATAATGATTATTCCCAATGAAGAATCAGTAAGGGGAGAAAAATAAGAGGGAAAAAGAGAGAAGAAGGGAGATGTTTTCATATCTAATGAAGAATCTCCTTGCATTTATGAACCTTATTGAATCATTCCTCCTGATGATGGGTCTCTAGAGTGATTTCCTATTCCTTAAACTCTTTGTTGAATTGAGCTATCATAGTTTTCAACTTATCCTCCTATGGAATTTAAATACATCCCAACACCTTGGTCAATGTCTCGAGGACATCACTAATCCTCTTACATTTATGAATCCATTCTTTTTATTTCATTGCAATTACATCAATGCAACTTATGATACTAGAAAATGACTCTAAATTGTTTTTAATGAAGGAAAGAGAGTCACCTGCCTATTTCTTAACTAGCTCCTAAATTGACATGATGAGATCTTCTAATCATGATTCCTCATTAAGAAGAGGAAAATAAAATATTTGAACATAATGGTATACCTTATTTAAGATTTTGGAAACCTTTTTCCCACCGGATTTAAATTTAGATATGGAATTCTTGAGAATTTCATATCTCACATTCATGATTTGGATCCAAACTTGAGACAATTTCTCAGTCGTTAATGTGAAAACTTTTTTTTCTCATGAGGGTGTCAGAATCAAGGGAAATTATCTTAGAAAACATTGGGAACATCTCATATAAATGATTAAATTATTTTGAAAACTCCTCTTTTACCTTTTTCGATTTTTCACATGTTGAAAGAGTGTACTTAATGAGATAAATGATGTCTAGACACAATTCCTTTCCTTTCTCAACGATTTTCTCAATCCACTTCTCATTGGCCTTCCCTCATGTCTTGTATCCTCATGATTTCCTAAACACTTCAAGTTCTACACTATTGATTGGAAGAATAACTTTGATCAAAAGGGTAGATGTTGATTCAGGTTCTAAGAAGGATCGATTGTAGGTATTGATAATTTTTACCGGTTTCTTCAATTACCCAATTTTTTTCTTGTACTGTTCATTCCAAGCGAGGATAAGTGAGGAGGATTCCTTAAAAAAAATGAGTGTCACCCTCATGTGAAGCTTAACCCAATAAGATGCAGGTCAAATCATAGTTTTAAGGAGTCATTTCATTCATAGGCTTATCAGTCTTAGGCCTAACAACTTAAATAAATTGGTTACCTAAGGTGCCACTAAAGAAGTGGGAAGTTTTTTGAGCCTTATTTCTTCACTTAGACTTCAAAATTCAAGAGATTTCTGTGAGTATGGGAATGAGAATGAGCTTGATTTTTCTTGGCCTACTTTTAAGCATTTATTGAAGCCATGGAAACAAATCTTCAGGAGTTAACATGATGTTAGTCATTGGAGTACTTATAGAACCTTATCGTGGGGTCAACTCTTGATAACCATGGGGAAATTATAACCTTTGAGAAGACATACCTGGATGCTTATTTAGAGAAATATTCTGATATGAATCACCCCTTCTTATCTTGATAAGCTTAGCCCTACCAACTCTCCTTGGCTTACTTAAACAACTCACTAATATCACTGGTGTAGCTCATTTTGAATCAACTCATCAAGAGGTGTAGTCATTTTTACTCCTATCACAAAAGGAAGAACCCCATGCGCGCTAGCCTATCACCCAGTACAAACTAAGCACTCACCCGAGGCACACATGGGTACTGAATCTCTCTTTTATGTGAGTTTAGTGGGAATCATTATCTATGATTAGTGTAAGAGTATTTAGGGAAGAATTTGAGACATACAAGAACCGTAGGGCTCAGAATGACCTCTACATCCTTGCAATCACTTCAGACTGAGTGCTTTAACAGATTCCATAACATTTATTATAACAGAAATAAATATACAACCATTCATACGTAACATGAAAGGAAAGAGAACTCATATGAATGAAATATACATTAAACCCATTGATATTCATATCTATTTATATCAGGTAACCTTAATATATTCATTGATTCATTACAGAGTGTCACAGAGTGTAGACCACAGTCATGTGCATCACTAGACGTATGTAGCTAAGTTAACATAAAATAAAAATAACAACTCCATGCTTAGTACATCCTTTCCTGAACTAGAATATCCACTCGCAGTAATTCTGTAGAACTTCTCCCACTCTCTAACACGTTATTCTCTATGTATATCCTGATGATACATATCTCTGTGTGTGTGTATATCTCTATCTATATCTTTTCCTATGGTAGGCACTTGTATTTATCACTTTCCCGGGATGCCAACTCACCTTACCATGCCCTCAGATCCATCACCAAGTTTCAAATGTGGTCCTCCATGCGAGCATGTTCCTTTAGGCCTGAGCTCTCCATTCCATCTCATGATGATATTTTAGAAGATCCCATCTGAGGCATGCTCTTTCCTAGGCTAACCTATTACCAGGATGACATATT
Organism: Taxus chinensis; assembly: GCA_019776745.2. NCBI lineage: Eukaryota > Viridiplantae > Streptophyta > Pinopsida > Cupressales > Taxaceae > Taxus > Taxus chinensis. The sequence goes on from CM034151.1 coordinate 54,643,271, forward strand.
ATCCATGCGTAACCGATCATGCTTTTCACATGTTCTACCTTGGGTGCTCAAATTGGCTAAGTCCTAAACCTCCTTTCATGTGTCGCGTGCACTATTTTCTTCCTTAAGCCTTTATCTTGTGTGCTTTTTCATTGCACGACATCCAGTAACTAGGATCTTGTACACCCACGCGCCTTTATACTTGGTCAATATTCCAAGGGCCCAACATCACCCACACTATGGTTGTTCTCTATCCTTAGAAAAATTTTACTCGACCAAGATGCAAGATATTTTATTTAACCAAGATGTAGAGTTATAATTTATAAAATGAATAAGGAATGGAAGAATAGGGGAAAGAATGAAGAATGGGGGGTTTAGACATCAATTCAATATGTTGGGAAAGTCCTTTCTTAGATCTACCTCCAGCTTGTTCCACACTCTGACCTCACCCTTCACCTTCTGGCATAGATCGCCCACCGGGGTGCTCACTTCATCAAAGCTTAGGCCAATTCCCTAGGTGCCCAAAGTGTCCACAATCTGCTCCAAGTCCTTACCCAGGTCTGTGATTTTATCCATTCTTCTGGTAATTTTGGGGTATAGTTCCTTCATTCGGGCCTTAATTGAGCTCCTTAAAGCCTCAATTGCCTCTGATTTCTTCTCTACCTCGGCCAGAACCTTGTCCCTCTCTTCCCTATTCCCTTTGTTCTTTTCTTGGAACTCTTTCAACTCTACTTCAAGTGTGGCAACCAAGGAGCTCGCCACCTTATCTCTATCCACGCATGTGTCATTTTCAGATTTTACAAACTGGGCAGAGACCTTAATCTCTATGAGTACTTGGTTGTACTCGGCAATAGTTGCTACCACCTTCAACCGGTCTTCCTCTTTCAAGTGCAAGGCCACTTATTTTGTAGATTCCAGCGCCAAGGGTCACCTCTACATACTAAGGATGTGCCTTAGGTCTTCTAAGCATTCCAATGTTGTTACGTACCTCTGAGGCATTGGTGTTAGATTTGGGTGCTTTAATGTGATGTCACTCTTGATTGAATCCACCTTCTTATAGGCCTTCTGCACCTTTAATTTTTCTTCCTTTAACTCCCACCTTAACTGCACACTGATTAATTCCTCCTGTTTTAAACTCTTGTCCTTCTCCTCTAGTTCTTCCTCCTTCTTCCCCAATTTAGCCTTCAATGCTTTGATTCTGTCATTTTGTGCGAATAGCCTATCCTCAGTCTCGACCATGAATTTGTTCAGAGCATTACATGCTTTCTCGTCTGAAAGCTCCTGAGAATTTACTAAGGGGTTGTCTCCCTTAGACTCTGGCAATGAGAAGAGAAATTTTTGGTAAACTACAAAGTCTGGCTCATCAATGTGTGACTCGAACACCCAAGAGAGCATCTTCTTGGTCCTGGGGTGCGCGCCATCATTTTCAAAAGACCCCATGGCTAGAATCCTTTCCATGGGTGTGGTGCTTTGGAACTGTGCGTGTAACACCTTTGTGTCATCCACATAGCCCATTACCTATCTCTGTTTTATATCCAGAGTTCTTCTACTTGAGCACGTGCCTTTGGGGAAGTCAACTGTTAGAGTGGGGCCTCCTAGGCTGTCATGTTCCTTTTTAATGCTCTCATACTTCCCTTCCTTAAGCAATATGTCCACGTTGTGCTCTAACTCCTGGTCTACAAGGACTTCAAGAATCTTTTTCACTTCTCACGCCGCTAACTCAGTAATCTACTCTTTTGTAAGGCTTATGGCTCCTTGCTCCTTGGCATCCTTCTCATTTGCCTTCGTGTCTTCAGTGCCTTCCTCATCTTGTGCACCTTTGCACTGTGTAAATACAAACTCTTGCTTCTTCTCTCCACTTTCTTCCTCTGAGTCATAGACACTAAACACATGTGGCTCTTTGTCCTTCTTAGGCTCTTCTTCCTCATCGCCACCTTCTTCACTCTCATCTTCTCCTCGTCCCAAGTACTTCTTCAAGTTTTTGGTTACCTCCGAGTCAGATTCTTCATCCACCCTTTGCTTATTCCTGAGAGGTGGCTTATGATCAGGAGATTCGGAATTCTCTTCTTCCTTTGGCGATTCTTCCATGGTGGTGGGTTTCTCAGGTACCTCTACTTCTAGCCTCTTCTCCTTCACTGGAGACTTCTTTCTTTGTATGTAGGTGCTTGGCTTGGCACTTGTAGATGGCATGCTCACTTCCTGAGCAGTCAGCACACTTGGTGCTCCTTCCTCTTCTCTGCCTCTCTTCTTAGATGCTGGCTTCTTCTTCCCCAAGGGGTCTTCATGTATGGATATTTCATCCTCCAAATACACACCCTTTTCGAACTTCGGCCTTATGCACATGTACACACGCACCATGGATCCTCTAGCAATGGGAAGGATTATCAACCTATTCATTTGGATCTCGTGCGACATGTACTTATGTATGTACGTGCACTTACCATAGGGGTAATTCAACTTCTTCCTCATCTCCCTGTGTTGCCGGTCTAACCTTCCTAGTTCTAGCCTTAGCTTCTTTGATTCTTTAAATCTATTTACTTCTGCTTGGAAGTATTGGGTAGTGAAAACAAAAGGAAGCTTGCACTAAGGGCTCCATGATTCATCAATAAGCTTGAATCTACCCAAGCAGTAGTGTTGGTACACCACAAACTCAGCTTCTCCCTCAGTGGCTGCTGGGAGTTGTTCATGGATCCTCCACTCTACCCTGAATGCATTCCTCAAGTGCGTATACCACTTTTCCATCCGTGCTTTTTGGGGAGCCGTCATTGTATCACAAGCATACTTCTCGAACCTCTTCGCGGGAAAAGGGTCTTCGGTTGGGTACTCCCACATGAACTTGTCTGAAGCATCCAACACTCTAATTTCTGCAAACAATATGGTGAGCAAGACATTGCGAAAGAGGATGCTTTCCCCTTCCTTTGCACACTTAACAATCTCCTCTGTAATGTACGCGGATAATTTGTATATCATCCCCTCTACAATCTTCTTGTAGACATATAGCCAAGGTTTGTTGACCTGCGTCCATCTTTCTTGGCCATTCAGCTTAGTCACTAGATGTGTGGCCATCTTCATAATGGGGTCCTTGATGTCTGAAATATGATAGTATCGTGACCCTTTCTTGTAGGCTTACTCAATGACGGTCTCTTAAATAGCCTCCTTGTCACTAGGGTCATCTTTTAGGCTATCTCCCTCACATATGAGGCATGTAAATTGTGAAATTAACTGGGGAGTCATTCACATCTTACGCCTAGCAAAGTGGAAATAGTCTTTGTGCACCCGAGACATCAACCACTGGTACAAGTGATCTGGCTTCCCAAAATAAGGCAACTCATAGAGTTGCAACAGCCCTACCTTCACTAATTTAACCTTAATGTCATTGTCATGTATGGGAAAACCTTCATATGTTCACTTGTTGGTGGGGTGTACCAATTCCAACACCATTTCTTTCTCTATGGTGTTTGTGTAGTGATTATAGTCACTAACAGGTATGCTTCTCAAGTAGGATTCTCATTCCTTTCCCATCATCACCCCATCTGGGTATTGCATCTCTACATACCATTCTTCATTTGTGTCTACTTTGAGCTCTGGTTGTTGAGCCTTAGCTTTTCCCTATCCTTTCATGGGTGCCATGGTCGAGGTAATTTTATCACTCCTACCCTCTCTTTGTTACTCTACCTTTCTTCTCCCAACCTTCGATCTCATATCCATGATATAACTCTTCTAAACCTATGCCCTAGTTTTTTAAACCCTAACTTGGATAAACTCTTCACAAGATATCACCTTTTCAACACCTTCCATGCCCGTGTAATTCCTTCTGGTGCATAATCTCAAACTAGCTCTTCACGTTTTAATCACATAGATCTTTCACTCGATCGAATCTGAAAACCCTAGTTTATAACTCTCACTTATATCTCCAACTCTTTGTTTTTCACAAATTAAAAATGAGAGTGCCTTGACCCTATATTTATAGTTTTTCCTTTTTCTGATCATTATATGCTACTTTATCTACCCCCGTACTTTGTTCATTTAATGCGGCATTTTCAAACAAAGTCCATCTTTAGCACCTTCACTCATGTGCCCTTCTTACACGGAAACTCCTCCAACCTTCTAGCACGTAACCCAACCAACCTCACAGGAGACTCTTGTGCATGCTTAACCTACGCCAAAGGCACTTCTTCTATCTAGATTCTTACTTTCACCTACCTTGTGTTGCTTTAACTGCACTTGCTTTTCCTTTGTACATGGGATCTAACAGTAGCTTTATCCTGACACCAACCATTCTATATTTTCTCTTCATCTACCTCTTTCAATAGGGCTACACAACAAGGCTCTTCAGCATAACTTCCTTAGTACTTTTAATCACGCGCTTATTCTCTTTTCTCCACCCCACACTTAAACAATGCACGGTTCTCTACGTACTCACAAATTATCCAAAAATAGAAATAAGGTTACTAGCGCCCAAGGCACAAAACCAAAACAACAACGTGAAAGGGAAACATAAGAAAGGGAAAATGCATAAAGGAAAATTCTAAACTAACTAAAAAAGTTACAAACACCAAGAAGACTTATTTATAGGAGGGCTTCTGCCTACTACCATTGAAGTGTCCAGGTAACTTTTTCCCATCCAGCACTTGTAATTGGCATGCACCCAAATCAAGGATGTATGAAATTTTGTAGGGACCCAACTAATGGACTTTCAACATTCCAGGATGGCGCAAAAACTTGGAATCATATAGTAACACCATTTTCCCAACCTCAAACATCTTGTTTCTAATATGGTGATCATGTCAAGCCTTTTTCTTTTCCTTTTCCATTGTTTGGCTCCATCAAGCAAGTGATCATCTCTCATCCAATTTCATTAGCTCATCAATCCTTTCTTATAGCACTTGTTCATCGGTTAATCCTCCTGCGTGCTCTATTCACAGAGAAGGTAACATAAATTCAACCAGTAAAATGACTTTCATGCCAAACACCAATTGAAAAGGTGTGGCTTTATTTAGTCTTTTATACGTATTCCTATAAGCCCATAACACTGCCGATACTTTGTCATCCCAATCTTGTCTTCCAACATCACAGATTTTGGTCAAGGTATGACTTAGTATTTTGTTGAATGCTTCTGTGGTTCCATTTTATTACGGGTGATAGGGTGTATTCTTGTGATGAGCCACCATGAACTCTAATAATAGGATCCTCATGGTCTTATTCAGAAAATGTGTACCCCTATCACTGGTCAAACTCAACAGACATCCATACCTTGTGATAATGTTCTCCCATAAGAACCTTGTCATTGTTGTTTCCATGCAATATTTATTTAGGGTTGCCTCTTCCCACCTTGTGAGATAATTTGTGCAAGTGATGACATAACGTGACCCAATCCTATGTGCAATACTGGTGTAATAGGCCCCACAAAATCTATCATCCTATTTTTCGAAAGGCTCTGTGCTAGGGATAAGATGCAAAGGCAAATTTCATCTCTCCTTCCTGGTTTTGCCAATGCACTGACATTGGTCACACGACTTTACAATAATCTATACAATCCCTGTACAAGGTTTCCCACCATAATCCCTGCCATTAATATCTTGTGCGTGGTGGCATCACCTACATAATTCCCACCCGCACTTCCTCCGTGTGCTTCCTCCATGATGGTTAGGTGCTCATTCTCTAATACACACCTATGTAAAATTTCATCTCGTCCCAGCCTATATAAGTCTCCACTAATCAACATGTAAGGCACAACACGTATGGCCAACTGCTTATTTTCCAATGCCTTCATTCCATTAGGAGCCATCATGCCTTCTTTCAAAAATACTACAATCTCCTCCAAATCCGAGGGTGCACATGCTACAATCTAAACAGTTGGGTGTCTGCCATTGCTTCCTCAATACTTTGCACATCCTCTCCTGAATCAATTCTTGATAGATGATCAGGTCAACAATTACTTTTTTCGGGTTTCACTGCAACGGTGAATTCAAACTCTTGAAACAACAACACCCATCGACATATGCACCTTAAAGAACAATCTTTTTCACCGAATACTTTAATGTCCATATGGTCGGTGTAGAATACAAAGGGTGTTTCCAGTAGATACTATCTAAACTTAAAGAGAGCATAGATCATTAAAAATTCCTCGCACTTGGTAGTGGTATAATTTTTATCTACTGGTGTTAACTTCTTGCTCGTAAAATAGAGAGGATGATCAATAATCCCCTCACCTGGTTATCCAAGCACTGCTCCAATGGCGGTTTTTGAGGCATCTACATGGACATGGAAGGGCTTGTCCCAAGAAGGAAAACGTAAAATAGGCGTAGTAATAAGCCTATCTTTTAATGTATCAAATGCCCTCTGCTGCACCTCTCCCAAATGGAAGGAACTTTTTTGTCTAAGTAGCTGCTCTAAAGGCACAACAATCTTGGCATATCCCTTAATGAATTTCCTGTAATAACTCGTATGCCCAAGGAATCCATGCACTGTGCTCTAGCTAGTAGGTTCCCTTAACCCCACAATAACTGTAACCTTAGTGGGATCTACCAACAAGCCCTCCTTACATATTGTATGCCCCAATAGAGTCCAAAAGGAGTAGCAAACACACATTTCTTAATGTTGAGGGATATCCTCAACTGCTTACACATTTCAAACATTAATCTCAAATTGCCACAATGGTCCTTAACTAGACCATATACTATCCAATCATTCAAATAGACCTAAAGAAATTTATGGATGAATTCTTGGAATGCTTGCACCACTATGTGTGAAAAAATAACAGGAACATTCTTCAACCCAAAGGGCAGAACCATATATGAAAAACTTCCCCACTCGGTCGTGAAAGTTGTCTTCTTCTAGTCCTCCATTGCAATATGGACTTGGTGGTATCCTGAAAATCCATTCGTAAAGGAATAGATTTCATGCCCAGTGACTCCTTCCAAAATTTTTGTAGTGAATGGGGTCGGGAATGGATCAATGACACAAACTGCATTCAATTCCCTATAGTCCACACAAATCCTAATCCACCCATCCTTCTTGATGATGATTACCATTAGACTTATCCATTCCAATTCTTCCACTTCCCTAATGATCCCAGAAGCTATCATCTTGTTTATATCCTCCTTAACCTTCACGCACAAATTAGGATTCATCTGGTAGGGCATTTTTATAATCGAGTGCGCACCATCCTTCAGTTTTGTCTTCATCTCCCCTAAGGAATGGTGAATTCCTTTGAGCTCATGGTACCCACATGGGAATAAATCCTCAAATTCATGTAGTAGATCAATGATCTTTGATACTTCGTTCTCTGTCCAGTAATCCCCAATAATAGCTTCCTTAGGTTCTTCTTCTAAACCAATGTCAACTTTCATCATCTTTAAAGGCTCATGGTAGGCACGCACGCAAGCATTTGTATTGTCCACTACCTCGCGTGTTCCTATAGAATGGCTAACATCTAAGATTTTTGATTCCTCTCCATCAATCACATATACTAACTTTCCCTTCTCCTTTTCCAAACATGCGTGCTCAAGCTATAACTCTTATGTTTCCTCAACTTCTTCAAAGCACGCCCCTATACCTAGTTCACCTAATAATTCTAACAGCCTATCTTTTGTTCTAGCACTATCCCCCATGGTAAGGAATTTGATACCCTACAAGGCCTTATCAATTGATGGCTTTGTACTCCAATACTCAAAGGTTTGAGTAAGGTTAGCCACGTGCTCTTGCTAATTCCTTTTCTGGAGGTGTGTCTCCAAATGAATGTACCATGCATGCACACAACCTTACAGTGTAGAATACAACTTGTGCACCCAGAGGGATGGTGGAAAAGCTTCCGTGCCTTCTCTCTAGACCCATTCACACTCATAGATATGGAAAGAGGCAGGATCCTTCCTTTGGTACTCCTTGATGATGGTGGGTACATTACTTCTAGAAAATATGACACAGACAGAAATCCTTACCTCCCACCACTCTAAAAGGATCTCTTGATGTGTGGCCCACCAACGAGCTGACAATGCCAAGTAAGAGATAAATTAACATCTCCCTCCATTCCTTCTCATTCTTCCACTAAGCTTATACCTCCTATAAAAAGATCTCTAGGGAAGGCTCCTCTTGAATACTTGGGTAGTTCTTTTCCTCCAAGGCACCTAACAGTGTGCACCTTTGTTTCCTTGGTCACCGACCCTCTCAACTGCCATCCCATTAATTCATAAGTTCCGTGTGCCCAATTGTCATATTTCAAGGATGGTGGTATCACTCACTGACTGAGCATATTCAAACTGGATAACTCCACTATTAGGGTGTACCATCTCAGGGTCTCTGATTAAGCACACATAATTTTTTTCTAGAACTTCTTCTCCCAATGGTTCAATATAGGGTGTCGAACTTCCCATCAACCAGGGGTATAATGACTTGCTCCTATTTTTTCTTGAAGCTGACGTACCCTTTGTTAAACTAAAGGTCCACATTATTATTGTAACACCAAGGGCACCCAAGTAGTGCTAGGAAATTTTCTACCTCGATGAGCGCCAAGACTTTGAAGTCCCCAGTAAAATTGGCTCCCTAAATAGTAATAGCTGCATCCTTCAAGACACCGATGGGCATTGCCTTAATCTTGTTTTCCATATACAAAAAATTCAAAGATGGTTGTAATGTAGGTCTTCCCAACAGATGCCATGCATCCAAAGTCAGAAAATTAGCCTCCATGCCATTGTCAATGAGTATATTACTGAGGAGTCATCCATCTACAACTGCATTCAAGGTAATCTCCTTGTCATAGTTGAGGTTGTGAGTGGGGAGGTTCATGTGCAAGACCTATCTCTCACGCTCTTATCTGGCACATGGTACCTTCTCTCTCAATTAGGACCCTAGCAAAGGAATGATGTTCTCCTACCTTAGCATTTTACAAACCTCCTTGACCTCATCCAGGTCATCCTTTTTTGCCTCAACTCTCCTTCGTTGTTCCTCCTTTCGAGATTACTCATTTAGACACTAGATCTCCCCTTGTAAGCTTTGAATAACATCCATGGTGTCCTGATATATCTCCTTCTGATGCACAGGGTCTAGGTAATTTCCATGAATGACCTCCTCCCTCGTAACTAGGGTCTTCTATCTTGGTACCTCTCTTGTGCACGTGGCTTCTACCCTTGTTGTTACCAAGACAAGCTCCAAACCTTCATCCCATATTACTCGAGGCATCCACTGTACGTCTTCGTTCTTGATGCTAACCATCGCAGTGCCCTTGTCTTTCTAGTGCTATTGATTCATATGCTCAAATAAATTTGGGTACTCCTCATACTTATGCTTCTTTCCACACCACGAGCATTGTAATAAGTCTAGGCACTCACATTTGTAATATTCTGTAGATCCACAATTGAAACATGTTCCGCACAAGAACTCACTCCTTCCTCTGTGGTTACCCTGACCACAGAATCCTCCTTGAAATCCTCTTCTGTGCATGCCTCCATCTGCGTGCCCCTCATAATGGCGATCATCATTTTTAGAACCACTAGCAATGCTGGTTTGGTGTACCCCATGATCAATGGCATCATGGATCTGGTCAATGAGCCTACATTATTTAGTATCATGGGTTGTGGAGGTGTAAATATTGTAATAACAAGATACATTCCTCTTGATCACATGCTACAGAAAGGGACATCTACTCACATCATGGTCCCCATGAAAAATCTCACAATCTACCGTCACAGCACGTATCATCCTCTAGGGGCAATTATCCTTAACATGCCCCTCTATCTCATAATCTGTGCACCACACACCAATGTGAGTCTCATGGACTGAGTTCGTAGACATTTTTTCTAACTGTTTGGCCATAACAACAATCTGAGCCTCCAAGAATGGGATAACTCCAGTATCAATACTACTAACAACCTTGGTGCATAAGGCAGCTTCCAATGCTTCATTTGGATTTGTAAAAGTTTTATGAGACAAGGCCCTTCTAAAAGGGGTTATCAATCCTACAACAAACCACTATGCATTATGTGAAGGGTGAATATCATATGAAAATTTAGACAAGAGAGTTTTAAAATGTGCATCATACTCTTGCACACTCTTTGCCATTCTGCTCAAACTCAGGAATGTGGAACTCTACCAAGAATGCATTTTTTAAAGTAGTGTAGTCCACCACCATTTGATGAGGGTCATACTTTCTATACCATCTATGCATGCGCACCCTTGTAGTGTTGTCACAAATTGACTAGCCATTCATTCTGGGGTTGTGATACCCTATCTTGCGCCATAGCAGTTCACACTTGTGAACATGTTCCGTAGCATCCTCAATGCCCCTATAATCTAGCAAATGTAGAGACATTTCAAAGAATACTATAGGTGGTGGCTGGGGTCCTTGTCTTGAACCAAAACCTTGGTTCCCTTCAGTGTTTCCTCCACCACTTGATCCACCAAGTCCACTGAGTCCTGTACCTTTAGAGCCACCAGATCCACCCCAGAACCATTGGGTCTAATAGGGCCTATAGGAGCTGTACTGAGCACCCCCCATGGTCCCACTAAACTGTGTGCCAATGGTTTTTGATAGCGCCCCACTACCACTACTTTATCCCATGTCACTCCCTGATGCGAGCCCAAAAGCTTGTACACTTGCACCTTGTCTTAAAAATCCTCCAAATACTAGAATATGTGTAGCCATAGAAGAAGGGAATGAAAAATTGTATCTCCTAGGCATGGATCTATCTCTTCCACTAGTTTCAACTAGATCAATACTTCTTCCTAGTTTGGGAAAATCAAGCACTAGGGCTTAGTCACTAGGTGGGTTCAGATATGCACTAATGACTCTCCTTTCTCTATGTGACAAGCTCTCACCAAAATCTGAAGGGGTTTCCCTTACGTGCTTGTACCAATATGGGGTAGCATAGACTAATCTCAGGTTCCACATCCTCTATGTGAGCCTTAACTCCTTACCTGTAACGTCTGTCTCCATAGATCCATCACACTAGCAACCTTGCATCATCTATTAATCTTCCTTTCACATGCTTCACTATACTTGAGCCATCTTTCTTCCCTCTCTGTTCTTTGTCATATCATATGCCATCTTCCTCCACCTGAGCTTCCTTGCCCAATGCACTTAGAACGGTTTAGCCGGCCATTTGGAGTGCCTCTAAAATCATGGTAGCCATCAATATCTTCATAGCTAGAGTAATAGCACATAGAAATGTTCCTCTAGGTTCTCACAAAAATTCAAACTCAATAACCTCTGGGTAAGAATACGTAGAAATGGCGTATTCCATAGTGTAGCTAGCTAGTACTCCTCTCCACCAATGATCTATAACATGGGTCCACATCAGATCTACATCCTGTAACCTCTGGTAGTCATATTTGGTACATATCCATGATCCATAATGCCAACTTGATCTAGATGCATAGGCTGAAAGCCATCCATATAACTCTACTGGGAAGAAGTAGATAATAATGTCTCATACTAGATCATGGTAGAAGTTCTCCTCTACCCATCTACATGTATTAAACTCAGGTTCCAGTGTTGAATCTCTGAGAAAATTCATCCTCCATGCTCTTGAACCATGATTAAAACATTTTCCAATGTTAACCAGATCCATCATTACTCTTTACACAGATCATGATGCATGTTATATCCCACTACATACTTTTGAAAGAGGTCCTGGCAAAGGAACCAAGATGTAGTCATTTTTACTCCTATCACAAAAGGAAGAACCCCATGTGCCTCGACCTATCACCTAGCAAAAGCTGAGCACTCACCCGAGGCATGCGTGGGTACCGAGTCTCTCTTTTATGTGAGTTTAGTGGGAAACATTATCTATGATCAGTGTAAGAGTATCTAGGAAAGAAGTTGAGACATACAAGAACAGTAGGGCTTAGAACGATCTCCAAATCCTTGCAGTCACTTCAGACCGAGTGCTTTAAAAGATTCCAAAACATATACTATAATAGAAATAAAGATACAACCATTCATTCGTAGCATGAAAGGAAAGAGAATTCATATGAATGAAATATACATTAAACCCATTGGTATTCATATCTATTTATAACAGGTAACCTCAATATATTCATTGGTTCATTACAGAGTGTCACAGAGAGAAGACCGTAGTCATGTGCACCACTGGACATATGTAACTAAGCTAACAGAAAATAAAAATAACAACTCCATGCTTAGTACATATTTTCCTAAACAATAATATCCACTCGCAGCAATTCTACAGAGCTTCACTTACTCGCTAACCCGTTATTCCCTATGTATATCCAGATGATACATATCTCTCTCTCTCTCTATGTATATGTCTATCTATACCTTTTCCCATGGTAGGCACTTGTATTTATCACTTTCCCGTACTAGCAACTCACCTTGCCGTGCCCTTAGATCCATCGCCAAGTGTCGAATGTGGTCCTCCATGCGAGCATGTTCCTTTAGGCTTGAGCTCTCCACTCCATCTCATTCTGATCTTCTAGAAGATTCCATCTTCTAAAAGATTCCATCTAGGGCATGCTCTTTCCTGGGCCAACCTATTGCTAGGATGGCATCTTATCCATGTGTAACCGATCACGCTTTTCACGTGCTCTACCTTGAGCACTCAAATTGGCTAAGTCATCGAACCTCCTTTCGTGCGTCACACACGCTATTTGCTTCCTTAAGCCTTTATCTTGTGCACTTTTTCCTTGTGCGCCATCCAGTAACTGGGATCTTGCGCGGCCACATGCCTTTATACTTGGTCAATATTCTAGGGGCCCAATAAGGGGAGAGTATATTATTTTGACCCAACTAAATATTTATGAATGATGACCTATGGGGATTCGGAAAAATATTTAATACTTATTAGATTGCACAATGTCCTTGGGTTTTACCTGTTGCGCCCTACGGTGTTCCGTTTTACTCCTGGGAAAAAAATTGATGCCTTAAGATCTATGTGAAGGATGAACTGACTTTATTAAGCTATGAAACTATCTTGAAAACCTGATAAGATGAAATAAATAAGAAATATCACTGCAAATGGATCCCTACTGCAACTTTTGCACTAAACACTGGAACTTGTTATTTTTAGCCATTGGGATCCATGAGTTGATATTTTAGGAAAGGTTACTTTTTTGTCTCAGAATTATTTTCTTGGGATCCTCACCATGTTGGGAAATTATCACAAATATTTCATGAACATTTTCAAGAACTTATAATTTTTATAATGTTACTTTTTTCTATTTTGAGATTTTTTTCTTTTTTGAGTTGAATTCCCTACTTTTCCATTTTAGTGTTTTTCGGAGTTTATTTCCTTAGAGTATTTTCCCGTGTTGGGAATTTTTATATTTATAGTAAGTATGGACCAAAGGTACTTACTATTTAATAATTTTTTCCTCCACACCTCAGTTTGATGCAAAATTAGCTTCTATGTACTAGGTTTTTCTTCTGCATGTTGTACTCAAATTTCTGGCTCAAACTTCCTTTCAGATTGATGAAAAACTAAGGAAGAGGAAGATTTGGGAATATTTTTGGGGTTTTACTACCATTAATGATATGGGACACCTGTTTATTTTCTATTTTTTTCAGCATGAAGGTGCCTAGGAGGAAGAGATATGGCCAAAGTTTCAACAACATCTGATTTATGGTTTGTGAGATATGAATGATTCAAGGTTTTTGGCCATAGATTTCCTCTGATGATAAAAAAGGACATGGTAGCATCCTAAAAAACATAAATTTGGTGTTATTGTAGTCATATAATTGTAGTAATTATTTATGAAAGAGGGAATGAAGAGGATCAATGGATTTATTCTAGTTATCTACAACTTTCTTCCGGCAATGACGTTCTTGTACACATGAGCAAGAAAAAGCACGACAATTATAAAATTTATAAAAATGATTTTTTAAATATTCAATGGCTTGGGTGAAATTTTGTGTCCTATGTTTCCTAATTATCTAAGACATATGGTGCACAAAATTTTGCCTCAGCCTGAGCATGACAAGTGACATTGTGAGATTTTCCATAAAGAGAGGGAAAACATCACTAAAAAACACCTAGGGGCTGAAACTGGGTCATATGAGTGACCAAGGGAAGGGATAGGGTTGGGTGCATTTTTTTGTCCCAACTATCCCAAAGGTCTAGGATAGTAGGTGTGATAAAATGGTCCCTCACCTAGGCTTGAAAATATTTGGATGGTCATTGGATGAGGCAGAGAGGAGAGGGTGATGAAAACAAGCCTGCAGAGAACTTTCTATGGTCATGTGAGGGACCAAGGGTCAGACTTGGGGTTGGAAACATTTTTTGTCCCAAATTTATCAAAGATACCTAAATTTTATGCAAGAAAATGTTCTGTCATTTGGTGAGGACAAGTGGCACTTTGGGATTCAGTGATGGCTAGGGCTAAGGAATGGTGCACGGGGGCTTAACAAATTTTTTTGAGCTCATCGGAGGTCACATCAAGGTCTAGGGGTCTAAATATGGGTTGGGCACTATTTTTTGTCCCATGTATCTCAAAGGGTTAGTAAATTTAGTGCTCAAACTTGTGCCACAACTTGGGAGTGACAAGAGTCCACCCAGAAAGTCCCGAAGTGTACCTTGGAGAGAATGTTCTCAAAGGCATAACTTGAGCATTAGAAATTATTTTCATGAAATTATTTATATTATTGTTACTAGAAGGATAATTTTTATAATAATGATATGGCTCCCATGATTTTATTAAGCATGAAACTCCCTAAAAATAGCCTTTTTTATCAGGATTTTTGGTTGTACATAAAGAAAATAAATTATGGGGAAAAAGTCTTATGTCTTGTGAAGAAATTGAGACCAACGTCACTTAGATACTTTAAGTGCCTTCTCAATGATATTTGTTTTTACCTATAACTCCTTATAGAGCTCCTAGAATCACTTCCCAAAGCTCAGTTGTTGTTTTGCGTTTCAAGCTCCTTCACCCTTAAAAACTCACTTTCACTGAATGTTTCCCTAAACCTAAAAAATTTCAAAAATATTCCTAGGAAACTAGTTGCACAACGTTCTTAGCTCCTTAATAATTCTCCTTGATGAATCCAGGCTTGCAACTCTACTCCAGGGGGTGTGAACCATGTCTTATAAAGGCTAAGAATATCCATTCCTAAGTCATGCCTTGAAAGATATCATCTCCAAAGCACTTGAATGAACTTTTTTTTTCCGTAAATCACCTATGGATAAGGTTATCAGAACACACAAGACAAATTGGAATAGTAGGATAGGCTTGATATAGGGCACGAGTTGACATGGGAGAGTGTCTAGAAAGGTTTACAATGAAAACATTTTACACTAGGGTCCGTTTTCATGCTTCAAAATTAGGAATTTTCATGTTGCACATTTGTGGCATAACAACTAGATCTAGCTGGGGATATGTTGTGGATCAAGTGTGGTGAGGACATAATATGAGGAATCCCAAAATCTCAATTTACAAATCAAATAGGTGCCTTATCAATTAGGCTTTATGGAGTCATTTCTTCAAAACACACACATACACACAAAAAAACATGTGGAAGGAAAACAAACCAAAATAAGAAACAACACACAATGTTAAAGGGAAATAATGTACAAGTGAGGGATATTTATAGAGGTGGGGAAAAATAGATACATACCTGGATATGGGTTTGGAAAATTATAATCCATCATGGAACAATAGACTGAAGTCTGACCTTTGAAGCACAAAAGTCATTATATGATCATAACATGCTCTTGTGATGAATTTACATGACTTGAGAAGAAGAATAATGAACATGATTTCATCTTCTTACTCACATTACACCAAGAATGTTGTTACATCCAATGAATGTTGTGTTATCTTCTCAAAACTATTACATCTTAAGGATTCCTCCTGATGTCTTGCGATCATGAGACACCATTTATCCATGTCCTTAGGAGTGGGAAAATTGATCTTGTCATGGAAACATCCTTCATCCTTGAATTATAGTGCAAGAACATATTTTAAATTAGAAAGGTACTCAAGAAGAGTGAGAACAAACTAATTTTATTCCCATTTGACAACTTCTCTAAACATCTCACTTTGTTTCTTTGAAAAAATGCTTTCAATAATGGAGGTTACAACACTATGTCGGAGGTCTTCATCATCTTTTAGAAATTTTTGTAGCATGGAAGTGTGTTTAAGAAAAATTGGGGCTTGGGAAATTGTGATCTGAATCTGATTTTGATTTCCTTCAAATTATTCATGCATATTCTTGCTTCATTTTGTGGAACCATCTTGGTTGATATCCATCCATTCAAAATTTATCTTGGCATCATACTCAAAACTACAATCATTGAATTGGTTGTACAATAATTCTTCACCCTTGAGTGAATCTTGCAACATGAATTCTTGTATCATATTGGTGGGGTATCCAATTGTGGTGGGAATAGGTTGACCTTGAATACCTTCATGAGATTTCCACAAATTTTCACCTTGTTTATAACCACTCTCTTCAATGTAAATCAGCTCAACATTTTACTCACTATCATCCTCCATGGTGGAGATGTTGTCTTCAAGATTGAGGATATAAAATGGAGATTCAAGAGCCTTCCTTATTTTGTACTTATGACATTCTTCATACAATAGGAAATAGAAAGGCATATCTTCATATTACCTCTCATCGACAAAGGCATTGGGGAAGTCATCAAGCTCATCCAATTTATTCATATCATCATCAAACATTGGTGTATAAAAAGGAGAAGCACAAATTGATTCATACTTTTCTTGAATTTCCATAGCTTGAGTCAAGAGCTCGAGACTAAGTTGGGGGTATTTAGTCTCTTCCATAGCCTTCAAGATGTCTTGCATGGATAACTCTTCAAATATTTACATATAACCATCTTCATCTTTATGGGAAGAATAATTACATTATGTCTCGAGGAGATGGTTGAAAATATGATCCACACGCGACCATGGTTCATTATAAACATCCTTGTTCACCTTATCTATGCTTTATGTCACCCAAGGATCACCTTGTCATAGGAATGAGTATACTGGATTCACAACACCTTCTGACAAAGGATAAGAGGTCCATACTTCTTGGGAAGGGAACTCCTTCGAGCTTGAAACCCATTTCATCATCCTCTTTATGGGAAGCATAGAACCATGTTGGGGCAGCAATATGGGAAGATTTTTCAACTCTATCTTGATCATCCAATATTTAATCCTTTTGTTCATATGGAAAATGAAATATTTCAAACTCACCATGATGATCAACATAATGCTCCTTGGGTGATAATTATGGAGCTGATTGTTTGAATAGGTTACGCTAAAATTTCTCATTCTCCTCGTATTCAAAAATAAAATTAGCCTCTTCAATTTGATCATCCATGATTGAATCAAGGGTAACTTGATTATTCACATATATCCACTCCATCATTAATAATTTACTCATCACTTGAAAAGTAAAAATTGGAAAGAAAATTGTCCATGAATACCTTGCATTCACCATCTTGGGTCCAAGGTGAAGGATAGTTTTCTCTTACTTCTTCATTATTGGTGGATTCTTAAGAAAGCATTGAATCACCTAGCATGCAACAAGAATAATCTTCTCTTGAATCCATTTCTCCTCCAATGGGTCATGCCTCAATCTAAAATGAGTTGATGAGTGGTGGTTCCACCTCCATGTCTTTTTCATAATCTTCAAAGGTGTTTCTTTGATTTTCCATTGGAGGGATGAAGGATGATACATTCCTCATAAGCTTCAAAGAATATTTCAAGGATAAATACCTTATATTGTAGAAAATCATCAAGATCTTCCTCCATATGAAAATAATCTTCTTATTCTTCTTTTCTAGAGAGTTCTTCAAGTTGTTCATATATATATTGAAAAGCATTAACATATTTCATTATTTCTAGGTGGATTTGAGGATTAGAATTTCCTTGTATGGTACTCATTATTCTTTACATATACTCATTCTTCAATGTTTCCATTTCATCATTTCTATATACAAGAAAATCATTGCAAGGGAGGGTGATGAAATACATGGCTTTGAGTTTTTCATTTAGGTGTACACGATTAAGAGTATTACCTTAATATTCTTGTTCTTCTTAGGATTGACACAACATCTTGTATATTCTTTGTGCCATTTTAAACCATTCCTTACCTTATTATTTGTTGGAAATTTATGTTTTATTTCGTTTGTCTGATTCTAGATTATTGCTTAAATTAGGATACCCTTTTACCGTTATTGAATTATCCTCCTTGCAAGAACTGGTCCAAAACCATGGCTAATCAAAAATTTGTATTTCTTGAAAACCGAATTCTTCTTCTTCTTTACTCTCAATCATAGGTACTTCAATCCAATATGAGAATTTATTCATTTTTTGTTGGAAAAAAACATGACATAGATTCATTCCTTGATGTATTCTCCTTAAAAATAATTCTTCTTTGAAATGTAATTTTTTTCTTTTCTCAATATATAAATTTTTTATTTTTTTGGGAAGAGATCCTATTTAGGTACACCTGAGGAAATATTTCCCTAGTAGAGTCACTAAAAAACTATTAGTGATGAAATTTTTCAGTTGTGAAAATCAGCTGTCTCCACCAACATTCTCATGGCTATGCCCCTCAACATTTAATGGTACATCTCCCATTATTTAATAATAATAATATAATCCTAAACTAAATGTTGTGGGTTGGACAAATAAGTCAGGGATCACACATGGAAACTCCACTAAACCTGTGGAAAATTTCTTATACAAGGGAGGAAATCACAACAATGAGGGGGAAGGAGAGAAATTAGGGGAGCAAGGTTAGTTCTGTGAGTAGGCCAATTGTAGAGTTCATACCTAATAACCAGAGTAGTTCAACATTCAATATAAAAGAAAGTAACAATGATGATATTTATTGAGATGGAAAAAACCTTAGACACCAAGTTCTTAGATTCAATATATCAAATATACAAATCTCTTTTGTGATCACTATGCTTAAAATTTTCATAAGAGAGAAGTAGATGAATACAAGAAAATGAAAATGGAAGAAATGTAGCTTTTATTTCTCATGCCTTAGTGATACAAATCTCAACAACATATCACAATACACTATTGCTAGAAAGAATAAAATTTTCAGGATCATTTGGAATGGAGAGGCCATCCAAATTTATAGAAATGTGAATTGACTCTTCATAAACCCCTCTACATGCTTTGTGGTATCATTCAAATTGAGACTTTTCACCTTCCTAGGAAATGATAAATAAGTTCCATTTTTATAAATCAAAGGAAAGTTTATAATGTAAATTTATCAAGAGACTTAAGTGAATGAGACAAAATAAAATGATTATTCCCAATGAAGAATTAAAAAGGGGAGAGAAAGAAGAGGGAGAAAGAGATAATAAGGGAGAGGTTGTCATATATGATGAAGAATATCCCTTCTTTGATGGACCTTGTTGAATCATGTCACCAGATGATGGGTCTTTAGAGAAGGTTCTTTTTCCTTTAACTCTTTGTTGAATTAAGCTATTACAGTAGACAACTTATCATCCTCTTAAATGAAAACATAACCCAACACCCTTGTCCATGTCTTAGGGACGTCACTGATCCTCTTAAATTTATGAAGCCATGTTTCTTGATCTATTGTAATTGTAAAAATTCAACTTCTGATACTGGTCAGGGACTCCAAATTATTTTCATTGAAGGAAAGAGAGTCACACTAATCTTTATTACCTAGCTCCTAGAATGACATGATGAGATCTTCTGATGATGTTTCCTCATTGAGTGGAGGAAACTCAAATATTTTAACATAGTGGTAAACCTCATTCAATATTTTGGAAACTTGTTTCCTGTGATATTTAAATTCAGAAATGGAATTATTGAGCATTACATATCTCACTCCATGATGTAGATCAAAACTTGAGAAAAGTTCTCAGTAGTTGATGTGAACACATTTTTCTCACAAGGGTATTAGAATTGAGAAAAAAGATCATGAAAAATAGTGGGTACATCTCATCTAAATGATTGAATTCTTTTGAAAACTCCTCCTTTACCTTGTTAATCATTTGTCATGTTTCAAGAGCGCACTTAATGAGATAAATGATGTCTGGACATAATGAGTTTCCTTGCTCAATGAGTTTCTCAATCCACTTCTCATCAGCCTTCCCCCACATCATGTACCCTCATGATTTATTAACTAGTTAGGGTAAACAATATTTAGTAGAGGAATACATTCGATTGAAAGGGAAGATGTCAATTTAGATTCTAAGAAGGTTCGAATGTAGGCATTGAGATTTTTTACCTGTTTCTTAAATTACCTAATTTTTTTCTTATACTCTTCATTCTGAGAGAGGATATGGGAGGAGGATTCCTTGAACATGTGTTTGTCATCCTCATGAGAAGCTTGACCAAAATATATGAGGGTCAACTCGTAGTCTGAAGGAGTAATTTCCTTCATAGGAATATTAGTCTAAGCCTAGAAACTTCAACATACTAGTTACCTGAGGTGCCACTTAAGAAGAGGGAATTTTTCTCGGAAGTATTTCTTCACTTAGAGTCTAACATTATAGATATTTATGTGATACTAGGAATATAAAAAAAAATCTTGTTCTTGGACCACTTTTGATCATCTCTCGAATCCATGGAAATGACTCTTTGGGAGTTTCCATGATGTTAGTCACCAAAGTACTTGTAGAAGCTTGTTGTGGGGTCAACTCTTGATCATTATGGGGAAGTTATAACATTTGAGAATACATACCTAGATTCTTATACAAATAAATATGTTGCTATGAATCACCCATTCTTGTCCTGAGAAGATTAATGCAACTAAATCTCCTTGGTTTACTTGACTAGATCCTCCAGCTCACCGAGCTCACTTACTTAGCTTATTTTGAATCAACTCATTGAGGAGAGAGAATATTATTTTTACCCAGTTGAAGATTTATAAATATTTTCCTCTAGGTATGTTAACCCCTTTTAATACTTATCATATTACACAATGTCCCCAGGTTTTACCTATTGCTCCCTGTAGTGTTATGTCTTGCTCCCGGGCAAAAATTTGATGCCTTAAGACCTTTTTGAAGAATTAAATGAATTTTTTGAGATATGAAACCATATTGAAACCCTGAGAAGATAAAAAAATATACGAGATCACTAAAAATGAAGCCTATTGTAACTTTGTCACTCAACACTAGAACTTTCTATTTTTAGCCACCAAGATTCAGAAGCTGCTATTTTGGGAAGGTTTTTTTTTTGTCCCGGATTTAGTTTTGTGGGTTCCTCACCATGCTCGGGAAATTATCAAATATTTTTCATGACCATTTTATAAAACTTTTTATTTTTAGAATGTTAATTTTTTCTATTTCCATTTTTTTTTTGCTTTTTCGAGCTAAATTCCCTAGTTTTCCATTTTAGTGATTTTTTGAATTTGCTGCCTTCAAGGATTTTTCCATTTTTGGAAATTTTATACTTATCGTAAGTGTGTACAAAATTAAATTACTATTTTTAGAATTTGTTCTTCCAAACCTCAGTTTGATGAAAAATTAGCTTCTATGTACTAGGTTTTTCTTTTGGATGCTATGTTCAAATTTCTAGCTCAAACCGCCTTCTGGATTGATGGAAATATGAGGAATAAGAAGAAAGGGAATATTATTGGGGTTTTACTACAAATAATGTAATGGTACACCTATGTATTTTATATTTTTTACATCTTGAAGACACCTGGGAGGAAGAGAGATGGCTAAAATTTCAGCAACATCTGATTTATGGTTTGTGAGATTTGAATGATTCAAGGTTTTTGGCCATAAAGTTCCTCTCATGAAAAATAAACTTGTTAGTATCTGAAAAGCTAGTAATTTAGTGTTATTATAGTCATAGAACTATAGTAATGATATAGGAATGAAGGAATGTGGAGGAGCATTGGAGTTCTTATTGTTCCGTATAAATTTCTTCTGGAAGTGACGTTCTTGTATGCATGGGCAAGAAAAAGCACGCCATTTATAAAATTTACGAATTTTTTTTTTTAAATCTTCAATGGCTTGGGAATTTTTTTTCTGATGTGTCTCAAGTGTTTAGGACATATGCTACACAAAAATGTTCCTCACTCTGAGCATGACAAGTGGCACTATTAGATTGACTAGAGAGATAAGTCAAAAAAATCTCTTAAAAACACCCAAGGGATAAAAATGGGTCATATGAGTGACCAGAGGAAGGGGCTAGGATTGGGCATATTTTTGTGTCCCAAATATACCAAAGGTCTAGGAGATTTAGTGTAAGAAAATGTACCCTCGCTTGGGCTTGACAAGTGGAAGATGTTCAATAGATGAGGTGAAGAGGAGAGGGAGCTAAAAATAATCCTATGAAGTGCCTTTTGTGGTCATGTGAGGGACTAGGAGTCAGACTAGCGTTTAACTAGGGATTTTGACCAACTTACCTTATTAAAATTATTCATAAAGGATATACCCTCATTTAACCTTTTTCCAAGTCAGATATCTTCTAAACTTCATTCTTCAACATCCCTAAAAGGATCATAACCACATGTATACTTTACACATGTAAACCATTATGATTTCTCTCACTTCAAGCTGAAAATGCACTCGTTGGATCTTGATATAGAGGAAAACATCATAACTTGCAAAATATTCATCATAGGACTCTAAAATGTTTCCCACAACACCATGATAACCCGTGCAACCTTATCCAATGTCCACCTTCTCATAAATATCTCCACATCTTCTCAACCACTAAGACTTTACCAACTAGGTCTTAGAAAATACGTCTTATTCAGACCTAGACAATGAAGAAAACACAATAAATTTACTTCCTATCTCTTCAAAAGGACCTAACACATTTGAGACAACATGTCTCACACCTCTACATGCCCTCATGGGCTCACATAGATCTATAATTGATCATCATGCACCATTAGGCCTCTAATCTCAGCCTTTACCTACACTCTGAAACTCCCATGAGTGTCTCAGCATGTTCTCTTCAATATTTCCATGCCTCCACCATGCTCCTCAAGCCACCATGTAAATCTATCCTCCATATAGAATCACCTATGTTGACTAGGCCCCATGATTAGGCCTACTAGAAAAAATAAGTCTCACATTGTCCACTCTTATAACCATGCTACAACTTGTTTTCCCATGACACCATCACAAAAAGCAACCTCTTAAAATCCTAATCATATTCCTTTTTCATTAATGATCCTTTTACATCAATGATGACAAAACAAACAATCACATGTGCATGCTAGTATGGGCATGAAGAAGGAAAGGACAAAAGGAATCCAAGCAAGTCATAACACACCAAAAATAAGAGCTTGATGAAGCTAATGAGTAAGCAGGTCGAGTTTAACCTTGATGCAAGGAGAGAGCATCGGTCACAATCATGATTAGGGTGGAAAAGAACTCACCAGGAAAAATGAAGTACAAAAGACTCTTTTCAATGACATGATTCACACAACACATAAACAACTAAACTCATTAGGAAAGAGAATGGAAGGGGAGCCTAAAAAGGAGCACATTGAGATGGAAAAAGATTAGATGAGTTGGGAAGGTTAAATAGAAGAGGAAGTAATTAAACATGAATGTAAGGAAGAAAATCAAAGGAGGAGGAAAGGGCTGATTCCATGATAAATTTTTAATAAAAAGTAAATTTTTTATTACAAATATAATAAAAAATAGTAGAATAAATACCTCCAACTTTGTATTTTCCACCAAATGTAGGTGTATATAGCTAAATCTAGTGGAAAAAAACCTAAAACTAAACATGTAAAAAATCTAATTAAACAAAAAATCCAAAACAAAAACTATTAAACCAAATTAGTAAGATTCCAAAGATGATAAAAAACATGCAGTAGAAGCACAAAAAACAAAATAAGAAGTAATTAACAACTTGAAATAAAATGAGTTCATGTTTACCAAATCACATCTTTGATACCATGTGATATTATTTTATGAGGATCAAGACATAAACACATTCACATTAAAGAGGTTACACTCCAACAGTGAAGTGAAATCTCCAAGTAATCAAAAAGTGAAGTAAAACAAGGAAGATAATGCATGAATGAGTAGGTCTACTCATTCTCATAGATCAAAAGAATGGTACATATGGGAGTGATGTGTAACTCCCATTCATGTACAATCATTCCCTCCAACTGGGAAAGATGAGTTATGATTACAAAATGGAATGTAACTCCTATGACACCACTAATGCATATGACAATGACATATTTTATGATGTGATCTTTCATTTGTCATTTAACTCCTATGACATATGATCTAACCTAAGTGAGATGAATCACACTATGAGGTGGACAATACCCATAGTGATGATGAGGAAAGTCATGTGCACCAATATTATACCCAAAATAACACACTTACTGTTTACATCACACCTCTAAATGTGTCATTATATGCATGATTCCTAGGAAATAAAATTAGACATTAACAACACTTGTTTTTCTTTTACATCATTTTATCCTTTTAATACGTTAATTATTTATATTTTTGAATGACCACTTTACTTTTTGACATAGGAAAACATGTAAACCATCTCTTTATTTTCTCTTATATCCTTAAAGCATCTCGAATAGTACCACCCATTAGTAATAAGAGCACCTAGGTGCTATTGTCCCCTTTGGTAGCTTCTTTCCTTTTCCCTCCTTTTCAAAAATTTAAAACACCACATATATTCTTATATTTTATAAATTACTACCTATCAATTTTTTTACCTCTTTAGTTATTGATGATGATATTCAAACAAGTTATATATATATATATATATATATATATATATATATAAGTAATTTAGAAAAGATAATAATATATGTGGTGTTTAAAATTTGTGAAAATTAGGGAAAAGGATAGAAGCACTTGTTATCCAATTTTTCCCCTAGAAAAATTGGCTAACTTGATAAATTTGGAATTCGACTGTTTCATGGGATCTTGGTAATGTATCTGAAAAATTGGGAATTTTCATGCTTTCGGGAACTTGTAATTATTTCTAGACATTTCTCTACTTTTTTTCTCCTAATTCCTGAGTTCAAGAAAGATAAAAAACACTTAGAAAATTTGAGAAAAAAAAATTGGTTCCTTTTTAGTGTATTGTGGTTTTTTGGGTCAGTGGGGAATACAAAGAATAGTTCTCAAGTTCCTTCGGTTCCCCAATTTTACGATTTGATCGAAATTCAAAAGAATTTGGAGGACACAATTTTATGTGGGTTTGCGGATGTTAAGAGGAACAACATAATAGTTCCCCGTATTGAGGTTGAAGGTGAAAAGAAAATAAAGTAAAATGTGGGGGGTTTAAGATGGAGATAGAGGGTGTGGATAGAAAAAGGGTATGGGGAAGTTAGTTCCCCACAATTCGTAATAACCCACAAAAAAAATAATAAGGAGTTTAATGTGGAGATTAAGGGCTGTGGGAGAAAAAAGAAATCAACACCCCCAATTCCATGGTTCCTTGTGCTCCCTGAATCCCTGATTTATCTGATATACAAGGGAGATAATATAAAAGGTAAAGGGGGGAATATAATATAACTACGGGCTATATTGAAGAATCAAGAACCTGCGTTCCTCACAACACCCATGGATGTGCATGGCAATATCTCCATCACCAGCTTTCCAATTTTTATAAAATTTATAGCAATGGAAATGTCTCTTCATCCTCTACACCAAGGAGATAGAAAATCTGGAGTTAGGTGAGAGTAAGTTGGGAAAAAAGAATAAAACTTCCTTACTATTTAAAGATACAGTCCCAGGTTCTTCAATGACCACATATTATATGATATGGCCCTTGTTCTTCTTACAAAAGGAAAAAAGTGAAGAGAATGTGTCAAAGAATGCTTTGTTTCAATTGTGTTATGACATGTCGAGTTAAGTCAAAAGGATGAATTAGTGTGTCAAATTATTTTATATAATGGTATAAGTTAGCATGTAGCCAAAGGATGATTATTTTCTATGATTTGGTGTGTTTTAGTGAAATGGTGCTTGTACCCAACAATGAATTGTGTCTTAAGGTCTATCATAGTGTTGTCTCTAAGGTCTTTTTTGTCATCATTCTAGTGTGAGTAAAGTCTATGTCATCATCATGTCTCTGTGGAATATGTTCAAATATTAGTTTTTCATGGATATTTTGAGTTTTTCAAGATGTGAAGTTATGGTTCCTTGTGCAAAACAAATACAAGTCTTGAAAGGAGTCTCAGAGGTTTTGATTGTATACAAAGTTGAAGAGTGTTGTCATAGTTCTTACAGGTAATTTGATTCTTCCAAGTGTGTAAGTTAGTTGACATATTCCATAAAGAGATGCTAAGAACTAATAAATACTTGAAATGTCATCAAGTGAGTACATGATACCATATGAAAATGTAGTAGTGATTCATAGTCATGGAGCTAGAGAACTAATGTTCATTAATCAATTGTTAAGCATGTGTCACATTAGGTGTTGTTCTTCTAGAGAAATCTTTCAAAGGTGATGTTTTCTTAAGAAATAGAATTGTAGAATGTGTGTGTTTAAAATGTTGATCTAAAGTTGTAACTTCCAAGGTCTGAAAAAAGACATCGTTGGTCACAAAAGTGTGAAAATAATAACCTACAAGTCTATAGAGGTATGTTCTGAGCTGTTAATATCTCAAATTATGAATCTAATCTCTTGAATCATGTTTGAGGAGTGTCAAGATTATTTATGCTTTAAGAAGAGGTAGTGCAAATGATAAAGACTATGTAAGATTTGAGATGGATTTTTACACCTTGATAACAACCTACTAGCTTGTACAAAGGTAAATTATGAACCTTAAGCCTATTTTTAAAGTAGATTCATGATTACAGGACTAATAATGGTATGCACAATTAAAGGGTGATTTTCAAGGCCAAGAAGGATGGTATATATCATATAGGAGCCCGGTTTAAAAGCATTAAGACCTAGTTATAAAGCTAATATATATTACAGGATATGTGTTGGAAATATCTTGTGTTCTTGAGTAGACGTAGGCATCATAACAAATTCTTAGTGATATTTGTATAAGGAAATGAAATGCTCTAGGTAATATAAAGTATGTATTCATCACAAATAGTGCATGGAGGAAATTCAAATATTTTTCAAGTGAATTGCAAGGTAGATATGACTATATGATAGGGTACAGAGTGTGACAACACATAGTATGATTACGAAATAAGTGAAAAATATAACCTACATGTCTAATTATACCTATTGAGATAGTGAAAGTAATTGATGATATTGATCTAGTGTCATCAAGTGTCAAGAATCCCTAGTATGATAAGATAAAAGAATGTGTCAATAGAGACAATGCATGAAAAATATAAAATATATTTGAAGCAGGATATAATGACTGTGAAAAAAGAAATATTATGTTACATGTTTAAGGAAGTCTCCAAGGAAGGGGAGCATGTTTTAATATTGAATCATGAGTGATAGAGAACATGAATACTTATTAAATATTATGGGAGTGGCATATGCAAGTCACAAATAAAACACTAAGACAAGGTATGTTCATTCATGAGTTGTTATAGTGTTTAGGGTCAAGCATATGATTGTGTATCGAGATTTTATCATGCATTACAAATGGCTTGTTTTGAAATAAATCTTGAAATAGTCTAGAGACTTGAAGTATGAAGAAAATTTACATGAAAGGTAGGTTTGTGATATATTTCACCATTGAATGGTCAAGTGCATCATGTCAAAGTTCTGTAGGAAGTTAATTTGCCCCAAAATATGATGTTACATGTCTATGAATACATTTAACACAAGGGGATTCTTTTGTCATTCATTCCAGTGTATAAGGGATCTAGGAAGCTTGTAGCATAGAGTAATTTATTTTTCCAAGTACACTTCAATCGTAAGTGTTGGTTTGAAACTATATTGTTGTGATAACATGGAAGGAGGACCAAGGATGCTGAAATATTGCTTTAGAGAAAGGGTATAAATAATGATCAGTCCATATGATATGAAAACAAGGTAACATCTCAAGGTTTTGCATTTTATGAGATATGGGTAGTGTGAGTCAAGCAGTAGTCATGAGGTTATATGTTATGTTGATTTTGAGCTTCTCGAGCATGGAAAAGTTTAGCAAAGATGCACTAAAGGAGTTGTTTAGGGATCACAATTTTAATAGTTGTGTGTAATCATTGTATGGAAGAGACAATCTAGTTGGTGAGCATGAATCATTGAGATTGATCAAGAAAGAGGTAAGTATGATGTTTTTAACCCTGAAATCCTGATTTTGGGCATGTGGATAAGTTTTTTTCATATTTTTAGGGACTAATATAGTGCTTTCATGCTCTTATGAAGACAAAAAGAGTCAAGAAGAAGGAATCAAGTTTGTATGTTAAAATGAAGACTTTGGTTGATGTTTTCAACCAAGAGGTGATCCTCAGAGGATGAAGGAAGATGAAGAACATGTTCTACAAGTATGATTTATCATTAATGTAAAAGGGGGAGAAGAACTAGGTGGTTTTCCATCAATGAAAAAGGGGGAGATTGTTGGCATGTTGAGTATAGGTGTTGTCATAGATGTTAAAGCTAATTAATGACAAAGAGGATGATGGATAAGCATCAGATGATACTTAGTATATTTGTGATATGGAAATTTAGGTTGTTTCATGGATGCAAGATGATGCATATCTCATTGACAAATTAAATACATTCATCAAGATTAAAACAACCAATTAATTAATTCTTTCATTTACCTTGTTTTATAATTCTTGTGCTAGTAGGCTAGAATGGCCTAATCATGCAAAAACTTACATTATTTTTCCTTACATGTATAGATAAACCACATTACCCTATTTTTACATTGCATCCTATGTTATGAAAATCATCATATTATTTTAGAACAATAAATTTGATCAAGAGTTACTTCTTTTCCCAATATATCCTTCTCTAGTTTCCTAGTGTTCCAACTCCAAGATAGAAAAAATTTAGAATTTTTTGAATTTAACGAATTCTTCAACTTGTTACCATGTTTTGAATTCTAAACAATGTTAATCAAGTTGACAAAACTCCTTAAAATTAGACAATACCATCACCTTCCTTGAATTTACTCAAAACCGCCATTATTAGCTTCTTAAGAATAAGACCCATGTATGATTCATGGTTGGGATGTTCTATACATACCCACAACAAGATGAAGAATGTTTCCAACACCCTTTTCCATTAACATGGAGCTCCCTAAATTTTATAGCTTAAGTCCTTATGCATTTCTTATAACTCACCTTTCTTCTTCTCTAGCTTTGAAGCATCTTTTAGCCTTGCCTCAAGACAATTTTAGGCATATCTTGCATTTAATGAAATTTCCCCACAAAATCTTGGAATATACCAACACCAATTTTCAATTTTTTACTATTTACAAAGTTTCAATATTGGATTCACTCTTTCAAACCTACTTCCTGATTTAATAAAAAATTAATTAAATATGATTTCAGAGTCACTAATATGATAAAATACAATAAAGTAAAAATGTCAAGGGATTTAATGATTAAATATTTTAAGAAAATAAGAGGGATATAATATTTATCTTATTTACACTTAATATGGAACATATCTGAGATGGTACAACTGATGAATAGGATGGGAAGAGTGTTGGAAATGCTCGATATTAATTCTTCATTGCACAAACAGAGCTAGAAATGAGAGCCTGTGCTAGGGAAAGGGTGTCTAGGCACTAAAGACCTATTTTGGAATTGGTGACTGTGTAAATGATCGAAAACTAATTTTTCCTGTGTCGTTAGGTTTTCACAATTACTCTCTATTGATCACCTGATATTTGCACTTTCATCGATGTGGGTACCTGTAACCTCCAAAAACCCCTAGCTACCTACATAAGCTCAAAAAAACATAAAATTGGAATGAAATATGAAATATGTGAAGTTATAATGACCCCAACGGACACTCAAAGAGTGAACTTATGACCGAGTGTTGCACTACATTCTAGACTCCATGCAGTTATGTGTGCTTGTGTGTGAAATTGTGTCATTAGGTTTACCTTGCGCCAATGAGGCCAAGATAACATGCTATATCTAGATTTTATGTAAATGTGTGAGATAAAATTCAACACTCCCACTTCCTATGCAGTGTATGTAGAGTATACAGCCCAAAAATGTAGTCCATTTGATAGTAATGAGACATGTAAGTGTAGTTTCCCCTTAGAATTACTAGCCGAAATAACTTTATATATTATGTGTATGTATATAGTTATCTTATTTGAATTTTGACACTAGTGACATGACATGCTGACTATGACCCTGAGATAAGGGTAAGAAAACTAAAAATTCTAACCAAAAATGTCAAAAATGTAAACTAGAACAAAGAGGACATACGCACCCAGAATAGATAGGAGCACCTAGGCACTAGTGCCCAGATTGGGCATTGGTGTCTTAGGATAAGTGATGATAGATGTGAAAATATCAAAAGACATGGATCCCTTTCACCTGACTAGAACAGGGTACAAAAATGACATATGTGTGAGAGAAAGGCAATAGAAACAATCAAAACAAGTGGATATACAAGGGGTTATATCACTCGTGAATAATTTTATTGCTTAAGATCCATGCATATAACATCATACTTGATGGCATAGTAAAATAGTAATATGTGCATGATTTTTTGTCTACATTTTCCCCACTTTATGATATTTGACTGAAATTCAAGTATTGTAAAGGAAGTAAGAAACATACCTACATAAATTCTAGAGAAGCCATATTGTAAAGTGTGAGTAGAATGTAAGAGCTTGTAGCATGGTGAACCATGGATCAACGTTCATAAGGAGCACTTGGAGAAGTATTGAAAATATTTTTTAGAATTTATAGATTTTAAAATGTTTCCAATGGAGATTGAAGAGGTAGGGAGTGATAAATTCCCAACCAAATTTTGCTTTCTTTAAAATGGGAGGATTTGGATGTCCTAATGCAAGAGGAAGAGTGTTATGGAGAGAGGTCTCTTTTGTCTCTCCATCTATGACCGTATCCCCAAAATGTCTAACAAATGCAAATAAATAGAGACCAAATTTAGTTCCGATTGAAAAATAGTCTGTTTTGATTGAAATAGTATTTGATGGCTTTCATGTTAGGTCATTTGGAAGTGATAATAATGTAATGCAACTCCCAAGCTATGTCATATGTGAGAAGTAGTAATGTATTATAGCTCCCAAGTTTGGTCATCTAGGAGAGATAGTATAATATTCTTATTGTACTAATTGATTGATTTGAAATAAGATGTCTTTATTATATTGCTAATGGAGAGTTTTTTTGCCCCCAGATTATGTCAGTAGAGGGAATAAATTTGGACTATTAGAAAGTATTGATTGTTGTATAGAATGATTTGTACCTTTGTTTGAATGAGATTAGGACATGTTGTAATAGTAATATGCTAGGAGTGTCAATTGACTGTATTGTAACTTGAGATGGATTATGGGATGATCCCAATTCCATGCCCCCATTTTGAAGAAATGGTGAAGGGTGAAGAAATGAGCACTAAGCTGAAAGAAATAAGTATAAGATGTTTATAATAGTGAATGAGAAATATTGTAAGATAATATAGTCATAGTATAAATAGATATTGAGAAGTACATATGCTAGATATGAATATTAGATGCTGAAACATGCATGGTATGGTGCTAGAGGAAATCATGATCTATATGACACAAACAATGGGAAACATAGAGTTACAAGGCTCAAGATATGAGAGAAACCATGTGATGTGTATGAATTGTAAAAGTGGTGGCAAATAGTAACTAGAGTATAGGAAAAATTAGAATTTCTATATATAGTTACTTACCAAGTTTCCTTGTTCGTATTCATATTCGTGAAATAGTAATGAAAGAAACAAGTAACTCAAAATATGGAGGGTTATGGTACCTCAAGGTTCTGATGATGATGGATGCATGCAAAATGAAATCCTTGCTACAAGCTTGATGATCTGCACAACAAAGAAAACTAGAAATAAAATGGATTAAGTGATAGATGAGTGGGTTTCCTAACAAAGTTGGTTCCAAGAAGCATGAACCTCCTTGTCTTGATGTCAACCCTTGAATTGATAAAAGAAGATAAGATCAATGATAAAATAATTGGATAATATGCAAAATCTAAGATAAACAGGAACTGGAAATATAAAAATGTAAGGAAAAAAAAGATATGATTAAAATAGATGAAAAGTAAACCAAAATTGACTGGGAAGGTGGAGATCCAGGCTGTAGAGTACTAGTCAAAGGAAACTGTTGGTAGGTGGATCAAATACTAATCAAGAATGGAGATTTGAGAGATCTAAGTGTAGATCTGAACATGATGAAGGAAAATAATGATTTTTGGAAACATGTAGAAGATATCTAAGATAAGAGAAACAAAAAGGATGCAAGAAAATAGGGATTTAAAGGGATGTAACAGATAGATGAGCTGAATCAGGTGATTAGGATGAGTTGGCAGTGACCACGAACTGACAGAGTGGATATGGGATTAAAGAGTGACATGATGGTAGATCTGGGGGCCGTGTGAACACAGAAGCATAAAACCAATAGACTGTAGATCCAAATAGCTAAGAGGAAGATGCAAAAGGAGGTTGGGTCGACATGGACCGTATAGGGGTTTTAGATACCTGGGTTGACCTAGGCTTGAATGAAGATAAAAAGGATGGAATGAAAACCTGCAAACAAGATGTATGAAGATAAAAAAGATGGAATGGGAACCTGCAAACAAGATGGATGGAAGAGAGGGTTATAACTAGATGTTTGATGGCATCTCAACATGTAAAATTTTTGTGGAAGATAATAACAACAATAATGATGTAATGAGAAGTATAGAAAATAAATATGAAGATAAAGTCCCCAAAGTCTCCAATATTGATGTAAATAAGCACAAAAGGACTCCAAGAAGACTGTAAGAGCTGTAGAAAAATTCAAGAATGGAGTAAAAATCACAAGAAAGGAGAAGTTCTCCAAAATTACATCCTCTACAAAAGAGGGGTTAGGGAATATTTATAGGGTTGACGATGACCTAGATAGGTCACCGATTATTTTGGGAAGCTGTCCATTTTGGTGGTGGGAGGATGCCCAACTCGAGACATCAATCCCAATATAGGTGATATTAGTGTTTTAGGATTCTTAGGCGGGTTAAGGTTGCATAGGGAAGTGAAATGGGTAGGTGAGGGATGAAATGGAGTAAATAAAGTCTAAGCAGAGTCTAGGGATAAAAAAATAGGTAGCTTAAGGATGAGAGACAACCTAGGGAGGATAATTAGGGTTGATTTCATAATAAATATATAATGAGATGAGGACAAGGGGATAATTACTGTTCATTAATAATAATTTGGGATGGATGGGATAATAGATGGGAAAGGTAGGAAATAGATAAATTATGAATTTGAATAGATGACCATGGTGATAAGATGCTAACGCGGGATGACAAGGGTAGTGATAAAAAATTTTGCTGTCTACATTTTCCCCCTTTTGATGAGTGGTTTGCATTGGGAAAGCCATGAGAAAAAACTAGAAGAGATGAAGAAGATGATTGATGAGGTGTCTCCCCTCAAACTAGGGATTGAGGATGAAAATAAGAATCAATCATGAGTTTGAAAGAGATAGATGAAGAAGGTGAAAAAAGGATGGAAGAAAGGAGAAAATAAAAAATAGGATGCCCCAAGTGTAGGGGAAACATTATAAAGAAGATAACATCAAAAATAAAATAAAAAATATGGCGGTGATCCTCAAAACACATATGTAGGGACATATCATGACATGTGATGGAGGTGACATTAATGGCCTATGGACCATGTGAGTTGGAATTGGAAAAAATAACTGTAATATGGAGGGAATCTAATGGGAATCTTCTCATACGGATGTACAAGCCATGGTACCAATGGGTCAAAGGCAGACATAAAAATATGCACAAATAAATGTGAGAATGGTGAAAACCATGGTGCTGAAAAAATACCATAGGAAAAAGAACACACGCTATATTTCAAATATGAGGAAGTGAAAATATGTGTTCAAGTGGGATGTGAATAAGAGTGGATAATGATGACCCAAGAGGGAAAACAAATATGGCCAATAAGTGGACTTAAGATGAGATATTGATGATAAGATTGGATATGATATAGAAAAATACAAAGAGATAAGATAAAATAGAGTATAATATGGCTAAGAGGATGCCAAATAAGATAGGATAACAATCTAGATAGGATAAAATAGATAGGATTGATGAGATAAAATTATATGAGAGGAGATAAATTTTGATTGGATGTGAAATATAAAATGCTAGTTGATAGGGTGACCCAAAGTGTAGAAGCATACACCACATCATAGGAAGGAGTGGATGAGGAAACAATGCTTCAAACTGGATTAGAGGTAAACAAGAAATAGACCCACTTAAGGAATTTCACTTGTAGTTAATAATAGGTGTTAACACATAACCAACAATAGTTAGTTATTCCAAGGATCACATAGAAATGGAAAGTGGACTTATAAACCTAAGGTTGACATGACAAAGGGGTTTAGGTGTGACTTGTACATGGGAACTAGGTTTTCCATAGGTGGATATCCTAGGTATATGCCCCATCTCTGGGTAGGGGAAAAAAACTAATCAATGCGGGAATTTTACGACAAAGAAAGTTGATCAATGTGGTAAGATTTCTTAGGATGTTGATTTTTCTTGACTTTATGAGATAGAAGGATAATCAATGTGGGAAGCCTTTGCTATCATGATATAAGACACAGTAGCCATCCTTCGAGGGATTGGTCTAACTTTTTATTTTATGCTTTTGGATTTTTTTTTTAAATGGTAGGATAAGAAATGCATGATAATTTTCCTTTGAGGGATCAACCTATAGTTTTGAATTTTTATGCTTTACATGAACAAATATCCTTTAAGGGATCAGTATATTTTCTTTGGATTAGATATATTTTGATATGAGCATCCATGGAATATTTAATTTTTATGAGGAAGAGCTGGAGATAGTCAGGTAAACCACTTAGGAGGGGATAATGAATGTATAGGTAACACCTTGAAGACCCTTAGTGTGGTTCCAATAGGTAGATAAGAGGGTGATGGGTGTAATGATCATGGAATTATGTGAAAGGGAGAACCTATCCATAAGGAATATGCTATGAGTAGAGTCATGGTGCTCATATTTGAGGTTGCATCTAGGAAAGTGACGGTAGACCACACAATTCCAGATCATTACGAGGAAAGATGAAAGTGGCTAATGATGGATGGATGATCAATGGGGACATTAAGTTCACAATAGTGGATATGGTAATAGTAGAATCACCGTAAGTAAAGTACGTTAAGAGGTTATTTTTTTTGTTTACCATTAAGAGACAATAGGTTCAAGATTCATATGTATGATTCAACCCAATTGAGAGAAAACATTCTATGTGGGCTCCTTGCTAGAAAGGTGACTTTTTTTATTTCAAGGACAAGGTCACCAATGTTAAAGTAATGCTTTGATATCTTGTGAAAGACTAGGATGAGGTGAGATAGATAAGAGGTAGTAAAATACTATGCATTGTCTTTAGAATAATGATGAAATATGCATCCATGGTGAGACGAATATGGCCACAAAATTTGGACATAGGATGAGATATGGTTCTGCAAGAGAGGCACAAAGACAACCACAAAGGTGGATCTAAAAGAGATGTAATAATATAGAGGTGGATTAGATAATATAACAGACTAGATGAAGGATAAGGTAATATTAGATGATAAAATGTGGGGATTAGAAAGAGACCTAGCCTGATAATAGACTGTTCTTAGAGTGATTATGGAGATCAAAAGGAGTTAAAGGGAAAGGATGTAATGTAATTGATGTGCATCAGATGGTTAGTTGAAGGAGGAGACATGAGAGGACTAAGAGAGAGAATTGGATTCTCCCCAAATGAAAATGCTACATCACATTAGGAAACTTAAATGTAGATATGGATGAGCTAGCAGATGAAAAAGGAGATTGGGTAGGATTTTTAGGAGCGGTGATGATTCCTCTAGGTTTTTATTTGATAGACGATTGAGTATCGTGAGTTTGAAGATGATTAGCAATGTGGATGACATCAATGAAGAGAGGGTTCCTACCCATAGAAGAAATAAATTTTGGAGGAGAGATTACAATGAATGATTTAGGTGAAGGACGCAATTTATATGCCTTAGGAGGTGAGGGTTCAATGGGAGGATTGGATTTGGATGTGGATAAAATGGAAGAGAGATGATGGTATTCATGGATGAGAAGGTCATTTTATATTATTAATTTATGGATGAGATTTTATAGGGCCTTACAATGCTCAGTTTCATGACTCGAGGTGTGATGATAAGAAAAACAATGTTATAGTCAAACCATGGTAGTTTTGCATTATGTGGATCAAAAGACTTAATAGGTGGAATGGTGATTGCTGAGGTTTGGAGTAAGCATTAAAAGATTTCGGTATAGAACCCAATAGGGTTTTTTTAAGAAGAGGTCGTAGATGAAGTGGATTTGGTAAATGAAGGTGAAGGAGGTGGTTTTATTTGATGAGGCCTTATGAGAGCCTTTTGTCAAAATTTAGAGTTAGAGGGAGAAGTAGATATCCATGATTTGGTTTGGAAGGCTTGGAACTTAGATGATTTAGAAGGGGGATTAGATCTAGAAGGATGGTTAGAATTCTTGGAGTTGGGTTAGTTGATGATGGGTGTCTTAGATGAAGGGTATAGGCCTAAGATGGAAGGTGGTGCCCCGAAGAATGATGATGTGACATTGGTTTGCTTGGGCTTAGGAGGTGAGGATTTACCCTTGGCGGGAATTATTAAAATTTCAACTGGGGTTTCTGAAGAAGTTAATTTTGATGATGTGGATCATTTTGGAGATGACATGTTCGGTTGTGGAGCCTATTTTCATGTGTGAAAGTGTTAAATACTATACACTAAGAGTACTATACACTTTTCATGTATCCTCTCTAGGGTTCAGGGGCACAGCCCCCGAAAAAAAAAAATTGGGCATAATTTTTTTTTGCCTCGAAAAAATGCACCTGACATATCGAGAAATGTGTTCTTCTCATATGGGCAATATTTTTGACCCATAGGTTTTTGGGCTGGTTTTGGCCCATGGTTTTGATACACATGGTATTGTAAAACTACTTAAGCAGTTGCCTACTTATATGGTTTTATGCATATGGTAGGGTTAATGAAAAACATTGCAGATGTGCTTTGAATTCGGCTGTGTGATTCTGTAGATTTTGTTGAGCATAGCTCCAAATGGATCTAGGTATTGTATTGAGAGAGCGGTGGCTTGTAATAAAATTTGAGCAAGTGATTCTTGGTGGACATAGCCCAAATTGGGTGAACCACATTAAATACTGTCTCTTTGTGTTGTTTATTTTATTATGCAATTTTATTTGAGATCTATAATAATTTCTGCATATTAGTTTCTACTGTTGCAATTCTGTAAGGGATTATTTCGCATATTTTATCCCTTATTTCCTAATAATTGGTATCAGAGCCTAGTTTGGTTTGTTAAAATGTTGAATCAGAGGGAAAGTTTTATCTTGAGTGGGAGCTATGGCAGATGATGGAAGATCTAGGGTTGATAAATTCAACAGGTAGAATTTTAGTCTTTGGAAGATGCAGATGGAAGATTACCTTTATCAAAAGGCTATTTATACTCCATTGTCTAAGAAGGTGAACAAACCCTCAAGCATGAAAAATGTGTATTGGGATTTGTTGGATAGGAAGGCACGTGGAACAATCTGGGTGTGTATTGCATCTTTGGTATTATTTAATGTTTCAAAGGAAAATACTACAAAAGAACTGATGGATGCATTAGGGAAGTTATATGAAAAACCCTCTGCCTCTAATAAGATATTTTTAATGAATTTTTTTTTAATATGAAGATGCATGAGAATGGTTTAGTAGCAAATCATCTAAATGATTTTAATATGGTTGTAAATATGCTAGCTTCTGTTATAATAGAATTTGATGAAGAAGTTAGGGCTTTATTAGTTCTATGCTCTTTACTTGAGAGTTGGAATAACTTGGTAATGGTGGTAAGCAAATCGGTTCTAGCTAACTCAAAGTTGAAGTTTGAGGATGTTGTAGGGGTGATTCTAAGCGAGGAAATATGAAGAAAAATCTTTGGTGAATTTTCTACTTCATCGAATGCTTTGAAAGTGGAAACTAGAGGGAGACAGAAGAATAGAGGAAGCCGTGGAAAATCAAAGGATCAAGCAAGGTCAAATTCCAAAAGCAAGATAGTATGTTAGCACTATGGAAAGTATAGGCATGTAAAGAAGGATTGTTGGGAGCTTCGGGACAAGAAGAAACAATAGGAAGAAAACAAGGAGGAAAATGTGGCAACGGGTAATGTATGTCAGGATGCTTTGATTCTTTCTTTGCATAATATTACTAAATCTTGGGTTTTAGATTCGGGGGCTTCTTTCCATGATTCTCC
Source organism: Taxus chinensis (assembly GCA_019776745.2). NCBI lineage: Eukaryota > Viridiplantae > Streptophyta > Pinopsida > Cupressales > Taxaceae > Taxus > Taxus chinensis. The sequence continues at coordinate 54,681,545 of CM034151.1, forward strand.
ACATAGGCATTATTTTGTTGAGTATGTTCAAGGATATTTTGGACATTTTTTCTTGGTGATGATGAGCATTGTACTATAGTTGGAAAAGGTTCTGTTCAAGTTAAGATGTAGAATGGGAATACTTGGGTATTGAAGGATGTCAGACATGTGCCTACATTAAGACAAAATTTGATATCGGAAGGATAGTTGGGAAGTGATGGTTGTACTATGATATTTACAGTAGACTCTTGGAAGGTTACCAAGGGTGCCCTTGTGGTGGCAAGAGGTAATAAGGTTGGAACCTTGTATTTCACCACTTATAGCACTAATGTTTGTAATCTTGTGGCTTCAGAAGTAGATACAACATTATGGCACTATATGCTCAGTCATATGAGCCATAAGGGCATGGAGATCATAAAGAAGGATTTTCCTAGATATACATAAATAGGTTTGGAGTTCTGTGAGGACTACATATATGGGAAACAGAAGCGAGTAAGGTTTCTCAAGGTTGGACCTACAAAGAAAGAAAGTTAGAGCTGGTGCATTTTGATGTGTGGGGGCCAACTCGGGTATCATCTCTTGGGGGTTCAAGTTATTATGTTACTTTTATTGATGATGAAACAAGGAAAGTTTGGGTTTATTGTATTAGAAATAAATATGATGTATTTGAAACTTTTGTTAGATGTAAAGGCTTGGTAGAGAATGAAACATGTATTAAGCTAAAATGTCTCAGGTCAAATAATGGAGGGGAGTATTGCAGCAATGAATTTGATGATTACTATTCTAAGAATGGAATCCATAGGAAAAAGACAGTTCCAGGAACTCTATAGTAGAATGGGGTGTCAGAAAGGATGAACATAACAATAATGGAACGTGCTAGGAGCATGAGATTACATGCAAGACTACCTCTTTCTTTTTGGGTAGAAGTAGTGAGCACAGTTGTGTACTTGATAAACAGAGGACCCTCAAGTGCCTTGGATGGAGGCATACCTGAGAAGGGTTAGTATGGTAAGAAAGTTGATTATTCATTTCTTAGAGTCTTTGGATGTGAGATGTTTATTCATATAGACAAAGATGATAGGACCAAGCTAGAGGATAAGTCAGAAAAATGTACTTTCATTGGTTATGGTGGTGATGACTTTGGATATAAATGTTAGAGTATTAAGAACAAGAAAATAATTCAATCTATGGATGTGGTCTTTAATGAGAAATTCATGTATAAGCAGTAGTTGGAGGAAAATAGGGAAGAATCTAAGAAAGAATATGCAGTGGTAGAGGATCTTCTAGATGGAAAAGTGACACATGAATCAGTTCAGGAACCTCTTTAACAGGAACCCCAAACTCCTATATTGAGGAGATCTTCTAGGGTAAGAAGAGAACCTGAACATTTTGTTCTCCTTCTCTTTATTATTTATTACTCAATGATAGTGGAGAGCCAGAGAGATTTGATGAAGCAATGCAGGTAGATGCCAGGAAGAAGTGGGAGCAAGCCATGGATGAGGAGCATCAGGCTCTCATGGAGAATGAGACATGGGATTTGGTGAAGCTACTCGAAGGAAAAAGAGCATTACAGAACAATTGAGTGTTCAGAGTAAAAGATGAAGAAGGAGGCAAGAAAAGATACAAGGCCCGATTGGTGGTCAAGGGGTTTGTATAGAAAAAAGGTATAGATTTTGATGAGATTTTTTCTCCTGTAGTAAAAATGATTTCTATTAGAATTGTTCTAGGAATAGTTACAACAGAATACTTGCACTTAGAACAACTTCATGTAAAGACTGCACTTATCCATGGTGATTTGGAGGAGGAACTATATATGCAGCAACTAGAGGGCTATGAGGTCAAAGGTAAAGAGGAGATGGTGTGCAAACTAAAGAAGAGCTTCTATGGCTTGAAATAAGCTCCACGTCAATGGTATAAGAAATTTGATAGCTTCTTGATGGAGCAAGGTTATATTAGATGTCATTCTAACCATTGCATGTATACAAAGAAATTTGAGATTGGCAGTATATTATCCTTTGTCTGTATGTGGATGACATGTTGGTTGAAGGTAAAAACATGCAGGAAATAAAAGTAATCAATAAGTAGCTAAGTGAATCCTTTGCTATGAAGGATTTGGGTGTAGTCAAAGAAATCCTTGGTATGAAGATATCTCGAGATAGGAAGGAATGGAAGATAAATTTATCTCAGTAAGATTACATTAAGAAGGTCTTGGAGAGGTTTAATATACAGGATGCTAAACTGGTTGGGACTCCTTTGGCAGGACACTTCAAGTTATCAAAGGAAAAATGTCCTAAGATAGAGCAAGAGAGAAACCAGATGTCCAAGGTACCTTACTCATCAGTAGTTGGCAGTTTGATGTATGCCATGGTGTGCACTAGGCCTGATATTGCCCATGTAGTGGGAGTGGTGAGTAGATTTATGAGTGATCCAGGTAGAGATCATTGACAGGCAGTAAAGTGGATCCTTCAGTATTTGGGAGGGACCATGGGGACAGTTTTGTGCTACAGTGGATCAAACACCACTTTATGTGGTTATGTAGATTTAGATATGGCTGGAGATGTAGACAACATGAGGAGCACAACAAGTTATGTTTACACTTTAGGTGGAACAACAGTAAGCTGGATTTCACGACTTCAAAAGTTGGTGGCTTTGTCAACCATGGAGGCTAAGTATGGTGCTACCACAGAGGCAAGCAAGGAAATGATTTGGTTACAACAATTACTTGAGGAGTTGGGGCATAAGCAGGAGGAAGGAAATCTACATAGTGATAGTAAGAGTGCTATACACCTAGCTAAGAACTCTGCTTTCCACTCTAGGATAAAGCATATACAGTTAAGGTACCATTTCATCAGGACAACTTTGGAGGAAGATAATTTCAAGTTGGAGAAGATTCATACCAGTCATAATCCTATAGACATGATAACCAAGGTTGTTACAAGGGGAAAATTGAAGCCCTGTTCAGCTTTGGTTGGTCTTCATAGAAACTATTGAAGGGTTGACAAGCTTTCTCAGAGGAAAACTAGTCTCCAAGTGGGATATTATTAGGTTGTGGAGCCTATTTTCATGTGTGAAAGTGTTGAAGACTGTACACTTTTTATGTATCCTCGCTGGGGTTCAGGGCTGGGCTGGGCCTCGAGCGGGGGTCTGAGGGTGGCAGCCCCCGATAGCAAGGGTTCGGGGGCGCAGCCCCCAAATTTTTTTTTTGGGCATAATTTTTTTTTTGCCTCGAAAAAATGCACCTGACATATCAGGAAATGTGCTCTTCCCATATGGGAAAGATTTTTGACCCATAGATTTTTGGGCTGGTTTTGGCCCATGGTTTTGATACACACAGTATTGTAAAACTACTTAAGTAGTTACCTACTTATATGGTTTTATGCATATGGTAGGGTATAATGAAAAACATTGCAGATGAGCTTTGAATTCAGCTGTGAATTCTGTAGATTTTGTTGAGCATAGCTCCAAATGGATCTAGGTATTGTATTGAGATTGCGGTGGCTTGTAATAAAATCTGAGCAAGTGATTCTTGGTGGATGCAGCCCAAATTCGGTGAACCACGTTAAATACTATCTCTTTGTGTTGTGTTATTTTATTCTGGAATTTTATTTGAGATCTGTAAAAATTTCTACATATTAGTTTCTACTGTTGCGATTATGTGAGGGATTATTTCACATATTTTATCCCTTATTTCATAACATGACGATATTGTATATGGAAGGGGATTTTGGGGGATGCACTTGATGAGATTAGAGGAGGTTGTAGATTTTACAATTCTAAGATTTGGTGGTGTAGAGATGATTAGCTTCATAGATGGGGTAAGAATATCCTTTGTGGTTGTCTTAAGTGGGGTTTTTCATTTCATAAATGTTTAAGTGGGGAGCATAGTTATATTTACAAGTCAAGATGTAGATAGAGGTGTAGTTATTCTAGAATATGTGATTGATGTGTAAATGGGTATATATTTAGGAATGGTAGAATAAGATATGATAGATTGAGATATAGTGCTAGTGGGCATAACTTGGATGTTTGAATATATAGGTGGTATAGATGTATTGATAAGTGTGTTTCATATAAATATAGATGAAGGACTAGATGTGATGGGTTTTGGCATGATATATGTAGATAAAGTAGTAGATGTAGGCAAATCTGATGTAGATGTGGTAAGGGGTGTAGTAGATACAAATATAAGAAAAGTGGTAGAAGTTGATATAGGATTGATAGTCATGGATATAGTTGGTGTACACATGGGGGTAGATGTTGGAGAAGTGGTGGATGTAGGCATAATGTCTAAGGTAAGAGTATATGTAGTAGGTATAGGGGTAATGAACATATATAATAATGGACACTCCTGATTTATAGTGTTGACTATGTGAGCATTAGATTTATAAGAGGTGGGAGGTGGAAATTTATTTATTGATGGTTGATTATGAGAAGTTTGTTTAAAGATGTTAAGGGGTTGGCTAGATGATGTGGTAGTATTTTCTATTTGGAGATCCTCTTTATTTAGAAGTTATTAGATTTGATCTTTGAAGGAACAACATTTTTCAATTTCGTGGCCTCAGACTTGATGATACTTACAATAATGCCCCTCGCGATACCATATGGGATTGGGCCGCAAGTCCTCAATGGGTCACATGGGAGGAATTTGGATGAAGTGGACTTCCATCAACTTGTCAAATATTGAGCTATGTGATTCCCCAAGGGGGGTATAGTTAGGAGATGGTTTGGAAGCTCTTTGTGAAGGCTCCATGTGGGGGTAGATGTGAATGAAGATTGAACCATGATGGTATTGGTAGTGGTTTTTTAATCTTCAACATGCATGGAAGATTTGGTGAAATCATTGTTGGGTTTGTTTGATTGATGCTTAAGGTGGCCTTTCTCAAGGGCATGGATTCCAAGTTTATGAGTCATAGTGAAGGCTTCTTCAAATGTCTAAAATGATTGGATTTGGAGGGTTGAGGAGATGTGCTTTGCATAATACCTTGAGAAAAGTTCAATAAGTTCAAGATGTGGAAGGGAGAATGATAATTGGTTGATAATGCTATGTCATCTAGCGATGAAGTCTTTGAGAGATTCATCATCATATTCTCTAATGGCATAGAGGTCGGTGATTGTGATTTTGCATGCAATGTTGATTGAGAAATGTTCTAAGAAGAGATTCAAAAGTTGAGTGATTGTGAATAATTAATGTAGTGGGATACCGTTGTACCAATCCAATGCAGGACTAACCAATGAAATGGGAAAAGTGTGAAACATGAGGTCCTAATCATGGGTAATAAGGTAACATGCATGTCTAAAAGAATGAATATGTTTTTGGGGATCCTCCTTACTATTGAACTTAGAAATTTCTTACAATTCCCAATGAGGAGGATATTGTTTGACTTGGACCGATGGATGGATAGGTTCATTATAAATTTGTTCGTAGGAGAATGTGACTTTAGGCCCCAAGGTAGTGTCTTAAAGGCTATCTAACCTACTCAACAATGTTTGTAAGGGATCATTAGATGGTTGAGATGTTGAAGGATGACTTTGTGATCTATATGAGGTGGATAGGTTCAGTTGTTGATATGTTTGATATGTTTGAGGATGTGTTGATGAAAGTGGAAGTGGTTGATAAGGGGGAATGTAATTAAGGGGTTGCAATTGAGTTTTTTGTGACAATTATTATTGTTGTGAAATAGGAATGTGATGGAATTGGATGGGTTGTTGTGATATGGGGATATTTTATTATTGAGGTATATGATAAGTAGGAATGTAAGTGTTAAGAGGTTGAGATGGTTAGATAGGAATACTAGCAAAAATAATGGGTGGTATGGGGATAGAGTTGATTTGAGATGATGTGGGTGGAATTCGATCCACTAATTGAGTGGATTAATGGGATTGGAAGATTGTGGGAGATTTACAAAATAGGTAGTCATAAAGGGAAATAGAAGGAGGTCCAAGAGTCTCTAAAGGAGAATAAGATGGAGGTGTAGATGGTCTAAAGGAAATGGATTAATGAGAGATAGAAGGATTGGTTTCAATATGGGGATCATTTTGGATGACATGGTCCTCTTGAAGTGATATCATGGAAAAAAGAGGTTGAGAGATAAATAGTGTGGCCTCAAATGTAGAAGTTGATAGAGAAAGATCTTTGGAATAAGATATGTCCTTGGATGGAAGGGATTGCTCCATTGTCTTGAATTGAGAAGGAGAAGTAACATACATGAATTAGGTAAGCATTTGTTTATGTAATTTATTAAAAAAAATCAAATAATTTTTTTTATCATCATGATTAGTTAGAAGATGCACAAAAGAGGAAAGTGGATAATAAGGGTACCTAAGAAACAAATGTCTATGGCTGGTTTCATAAAGTTTTTGTTGTAGAGTCCTTGACATACCCAAAGGTATGTGAGGCCAAAGTCTATATAGGATTCATAACGCAGCTAGAACACCACGAAGGATTTCCTATTAGGTGATCAAATCCCAATTAGGTCCACCTAGTAAGGGATGTTTGGATGTGTGTGAAGAAGTGAATGAAACATGTTAAACCCCATAATTATGCTATATTACAAGAAAGAATGAAAGGGTTCATTTTAAATCCAAAACAAAATATGGATATTTGATAAGAACAACCACACAAGGAATGAAAAATGTGATGAAAAAGGAAAAACTAAGAAAAAATGGAATACCTAGTTTTTAACTTTTCCTTTTTATCTAATCTTAAAAATAAAGAAACCAAAAAACAATATAAAAGTTTTCCAAAATACCAACACAAAAAAGAAAATGCAAATCCTATACCTATAATGTTAGTGGAAGATAGATGAAATATGGGAAAATAAATGTAAGAGAACCAGCTAAGAGGGTGGTCCCATCGGTCGTGCAAGAATTTTGACCAATTTTCCTCATTGCTATTTAGATTGATGAACTAGTAATGAAAAAAATATGTAACTCGAAATATGGAGGGTTTATGGTACCTTAAAGTGATGATGATGATGGAAAGGTGCAAAAATGGAATCCTTTATGCAAGCTTGATAATCTACAAAAAAAAAGAAAACTAGAAAGAAAATGGATTTGATCATAGAAGAGGGGGTTTCCTGATGAATTCGGTTCCAAGAAGCATGAAATAATTTATGTAGATGTCAACCCCCATATTGATAAAAGAGGGTAATCTCAATGATAAAAAATTGGATAATATGCAGAATCTGAGATAAAACTAAACTAGAAATGTGGAAATGTAAGAAAAGTACATATCTAATTAAAAATAGATGAAAATTAAACCAAACATGAATGGGTCAATGGCAACCTATTCTGTAGAGGTCGATTCAACAGTGATTGGGGTAAGGTGGAACAAATGGTAACCAAGAATGTAAATCTGAGAGTGCTAAGTGTAGATTTAGAGGTGATGGAGGTCTGTAATGACTATTGACAACCTACATAAGAGATCTAAGATAAGAGAAAAAAAGGATGAAAGAAAATAGGGATATAATGGGATGTGATAGATATATGGTTTGAATTGAAAATGACTGGATTGATTTGGCAATGACTGGGAACTGATAGAGTGGATTTGGGATGATAGAGTGACAGGACAACAGATCTGGGGGCTGTGTGAATACAGAAATAGAAAGTAACAGAATGTATATCTAAATTGTGGAGAGGATGATGCAAAAGGACATTGGTTCCATGGTGACCTCATAGGGTCATCAGCAAACCTAGGTTCACCTAGACTTGAATGAATATTGAAGGGCTGGAATGGAAACATGCAAACAAGATGTATAGAAGAGAAGGCTGGAACTAGATGTGTGATGATAGCTGAACCTCCAAAACTTTATTGTAAGATAATAACAAAAATAATGATGCAATGATAATTACACCAAAGAAAGATAAAGATAAAATCCACAAGGTATCCAAGATTGATGCAAATAAGCTCAAAGGGACTATAAGAAGACTGTAACAACTGAATATAAACTTAAGAATGGAGGTGAAATCACAAGAAAGGAGAATTTCTCCAAAGTTGTATCCTTTAAAAAAGAGGGGGAAAGGGTGTATTTATAGGGTTGAGGATGACCTGGATGGATTGCATCTGATTGCGTGAAGCCCTCCATTTGGGCGGTGGGAGGATGCCCAACTCAAGACATAAAGCCCGTTATAGGTGGGATTAGGGATTTAGGATGCTTAGGTGGATTAAGGTTGCATATGGAAGTGAAATGGGTAGGTGAGAGATGAAATGGAGTAAATAAAGGCTAAGGGGAGTCTAGGAATAAGAAACTAGGTAGCTTAGGGATGATAGACAACCTAGGGAGGAGAATTAGTGTTGATTGGGGGTGATTTAGGAATAATTATATAATGAGATGAGGATTAGGGGATAATTAATTATGATTAATAATAATTTGGGATGGATGGGATAATATATGGGAAAGATAGGAAATGGATAAAATATGAATTTGAATAGATGACCATCGTGATAAGATACGAACACAGGGTGACAAGGGTAATGATACAAAATTTGGGTGTCTAGAATAGTAATAGTGAAAACTGAATAGTATTTTCATATGTACCGTGTCAAGTGAGAATTGAAACTTTAAGCTATGAGGATGTCATGTGTTAGAGAAATAAAGTGTGACAAGATTCGAGAGAGTAGTGGTGGTTTTGTATTAAAAAACAACTGATGAGATGGTATGTATGAATATTTTTGGAAATTTTTGTCCAATATGCCTATTTTTGTAAATTTTTGAAAAATTTGCATTTTTACTCTTTTCAATGTTTATGACCTATGTGGGAGTGGCCAAAAAACTTTTATCCCATGGGACACCAGTGCCCAGTTCCAGGTGCTAGTGACATGTGTTGTGGCGCTTGTGACCTGCTCCTAGGCGTTGGAGTCCCAGGACATGGTTTTGGAAGTAGACTGTGAAATACTATTTTTTGAATAATTTTGTACTATGATGAGTGATTTTTCATTTTTTATGTGGAACTAATGGAATAATGTTTTTTGTTGTTTGTGTTGCGTAGAGGGATATAAAATCAAGAGAATTCCATACAAGTCATAATTTGAGTATGTTACTTACATTAGGGTTAGCAAATGAAGAGTGGGATATAATGGACCCTTCCTACCTATGAAAAATTACTAGATTAGGTTAGACTCCCCATAATATGTCTATGTTGAGTACATTGTGTGAGAGATGGTGTGCTAATACATGTACATTTTGGTTTCTCACTAGTGAGATAATAATGACACTGGAGGATGTATATTAGATATTGTCATTTCTGATTGTAGGAGACAGTGTATAAGATCTGAGTATAGTATATGCCTAGAAGCAGATGAGGGTAGCAAGGAGGTACTTTACTATGACATGAGTAAAAGAAAAGACTTATATCATTCTGGATTCTATATTGAGATTGAGTGTTCCGTGGTTACAGAAATTAACTGCAGTGATTCTAGATTCGTCTGTGGTAATAAGGGTGGTGGAGTTGGTATACTGTATAAGATTTATGATATTTTTCACCGGATAGAGGAGTATGGGATGAGATATGCTGGGCTCAGTGTGTATTAGATCACTTATACTAAGACTTGTATAGATTCATAGAGAAGCATCATGGGAGTAGACTAGGAGCCACAACTTTGTTACATATATGGGCATATGAGCACATTACAATAATGAGGCAACTCAGGGGGCCATGAGATGAGTCGACTAGAATTGAGATATTTATAGTTAGGTGGTGTTATCCATTTTTCCCCTTAACGAGAAATTGACCAATAGGGTAGGATTACACCCAACCACTGGGAATGGCCCTCATAGGAAAATATGATATTTACAGGTGAAATTTATATTTCATAAGCATTGCATTGATTTAGGGAAGGTGTGAAATCATTCAAAGGGATTTTTTCCTCATCTAGGTGTTGAAGGGATTTAAAATTTACTTAAGGTGAAAAATGGGCTCTGACGGGCCAACATTAAGAAAAAATGATAAAATGGAAAAAAATTGAGTAACAAGATTTATAATTTTTCCCTCAGTTCCTCTTGGTCCACTGATGCAGGAAAATTTGAGAAAACCCAAAAGAAATCTAAAAAATAGAAAAAAATGGCAAAAGGCCCCCAAAATGACAACTCAGCTAAAAATAGCTCGTATAGCTGCTCAACGAGCATCTTGGTGAGATTATATCAAAACATAGAGGGGATAACTCAGAATGCGTCTCGATTGAGCTATGTTTTAGGAGTCCGGTTTTAGGCAATAAAGGGTGTCGAGTAGCTCGTCGAGCTACTCGATGATCTTTGTCAAAGAAGGATCTCGTTGCTTTAGGCTGACTCGGCTAGGGGTGTTGGGTTGAGTCATGAGGAAAAAAGTGAGATGGAGAAGCCAAAATACTCAATGAGTTTATAGAGGAGGGTCATTGAGGCACTCAGGGGTGAAATTTTTAATTTGTGCAATGGGGCAGGATGATGAGGCTAAACTGCATGGGGGAGAATTGGGGTCGAAGGTTGGCCCAAGTTGGAGTGATCCATGCCAGCTTGAAGGTTGCAGGTTGTAAGTGGAGGTTGGAAAAGTTGGAGCAATGAATTTCAACATGGTGGGGGAACCGAGCAAGAAAATATCGTAGCTCGGTCAATGCATATAGGTTTGGTCTCGGGGTCATCGAGCTAATGTAACATGAGGAGCTTGCTGGGATGGAAAATGAAAGTGAGAGATCAGGCTATGCATGGTGCACCAGGGTTTGAAATCATCGACATAAGGTAGGAATAGGATGAGGTGAGGGGAGGCAACTCACCAATTGGCTCGGAAGGATCACATTTAGTGAGGCATGTATGGTGGACATAGTGCATTGGAAGATTAACAAGCTCGTAGAAGGAACATGAATGCATTTCATAGGTGAGAGTTCGTGTCGCAAGGTTTTCATAAGGATATTGGAAGGTCGAGATGTGGCCCTAGTGTATAATTGAGTAGCTTGAGGGGGGGAAATTTAGTGAGTTCATTACAATAATAACTATGAGGGAATTTTTCGACTCGGTGAGTATTCGCATCTCTCAAATTTTAGTCAATCGAGGTTTATGGATTAGAGAGGAATTTTGTGTGCATGGGTCAACATAATGTTCAAAATGCCATGGAACCAAATTCTTCCTTTTTAGGGGTCAGCATTATCTACGAGTCAACAGTGAGCTCAATTGGAGTTTTTGGCCGCAGGGACTCGAGAACCAGGTGATGGGTTTCATGTAGGGATGATGAGTTGTCTAAAGTGCCAAACTCTAAAGTATGAATTACGTACTTTGGGCTTCAAGGTTTATGTGGTAGATCGATGAATATTATTGGATCTCGAGAGGGGAGGCTCCAACTTTGATCTCCGAAAGGGTAAATTTCCTAATTCATCGGGGCTCAGGAGTTGTGCTAGAGGTAGGTGGGGTGGGTGGCGAGCCAACCCAAAATGGTATAGGCTACATGGAGATCAACTCAAGGAAGTGCAACGAACTCAAGAATATGTTTCAAAAATTAACCAATGCGATCAAAGGTAGAAGGGTGATGGAGCCCACCATGAATGAACCAACAGAGCTCACCATTTGATCTCACCGAGAAGCTCAACAGCTACTCACCCAACCAAATGCACAAAGATCGAATCGAAACCCACCCCCCCTTACTAAAAATCAATATACCTTGAGCTCTTCTTATACAGGTTTCACAAAATTATCGTTGATGGAAATCTAATTCATAGGGCTATAGTATGGAACATTTAGAAACATATTTGGGATGATTAGACACTCTCGAATTATAGAGATATTCTCGAGATTGTGACAATGCCAAAGGTAGGTGGGACGCACTTAGAGGGATGGGCACCTTATTTTCCACACCAAAGTGTAGAGTAAGAGTATATAAGACATGGGCATCATCAAACGGACACCCATATGTGATGTATCCAGGATGCTGCCCATAAACTCGTGAAAATGAATTTCCCTATCTTCTTAAAGAAATTTTTTTGAAAATGGGAGTAAAAATAAAAAAGGGGCGCTTAAAAGGGGGGGAAGTCTCAGAATAAAAGGGGGGGAAACTGGTTGCTTAAGGGGATGGGGGATAAGACAACTAGGCGGCGAGAATTAGTGTTGATTACTATAATGGGTACCGGGGTGATTTTTAGCCGAATAATTATATAATGAGATGAGATTAGGGGATAATTATTATGATTAATAATAATTTGGGAGTATGGCATGGGATAATATATTGCGGAAAGATAGAATATGGATAAAATGAATTTGAATAGATGACATCGTGATAAGATACGAACACAGGGTGACAAGCGCGTAATGATACAAAATTTGGGTGTCTAGAATTAGTAAAGTGAAAAACTAATAGTATTTTCATATGCTACCTGCTGTCAAGTTGAGAATCTGAAACTTTTAAGCTATGAGGAATTGTCATGTGTCTTAGAGCAAATAAAGTAGTGACAAGATTCGACGGCACAGTTAGCTGCGTGGTTCTTGTATTAAAAAACAACTGCATGAGATGCCGTATGTATGAATATTTTGGAAATTTTTGGCGTTCCAATATGCCCTTATTTTTGTAAATTTTGGGAAAAAATTTGCCCATTTTTTACTTCTTTTCAATGTTTATGACCTATGTGGGCAGTGGCAAAAAACTTTTATCCCATGGACACCAGTGGCCAGTTCCAGGTGCTAGTAGCATGTTGTTGCTGGGCCTCTGTGACCATGCTCCTAGGCTGTTGGAGTCACCAGGACAATCGGTTTGGAGTCAGACTGTGAAATTACTATTTTTGAATAATTTTACTATGCATGAGTGATTTTTCATTTTTTATGTGGAACTAATGGAATTTAATGTTTTTTGTTGTTTGTATGTTGCCGTAGAGCCGGGATATAAAATCAAGCAGAATTCCATACAATCATAATTTGGTATGTTACTTACATTAGGGCTTAGCAAATGAAGAGTGGGATATAACGGACCCTTCCTACCTATGAAAAATTACTAGATTTAGGTTAGACTCCCCATAATTATGTCTATGTTGAGTACATTTGTGTGAGAGATCGTTGTGCTAATTACATGTACATTTTGCGTTTCTCACTAGTGAGAATAATAATGACACTGGAGGATTGTATATATTAGATATTGTCATTTCTGGATTGTAGGAGACAGTATAAGATCTGAGTATAGTATATGCCTAGAAGCAGATGAGGCGGTAGCAAGGAGGTACTTTACTATGACATGAGTAAAAGAAAAAGACTTATATCATTCCTCATTCGTATATTTGAGATTGAGTGTTCCGTGGTTTACAGGAAATTAACTGCAGTGATTCTAGATTCGTCTGTTCATAGATCCACACCCATGTATCAAAAACGGTTAATAAGGGTTGGTGGTTGTATTTACTGTTATAAAGCATTTATGATGATTTTTCAGCCGGATAGAGGAGTATGGGATGAGATATGCTGGCTCAGTGATGTATATAGTCACTTATACTAAGACTTGTATGATTCATAGAGAGCAATCATGGGAGTAGGACTAGGAGCCAACAACTTTGTTACATATATGGGGCATATGGCACATTACAATAATGAGGCAACTCAGGGGGCCATGAGATGAGTCGACTAGAATTGAGATATTTATAGTTAGGTGGTGTTATCCATTTTTCCCCTTACGAGAAATTGACAATAGGGTAGGATTACACCCAACCACTGGGAATGGCCCTCATAGGAAAATATGATATTTACAGGTGAAATTTATATTTCATAAGCATTGCATTGATTTAGGGAAGGTGTGAAATCATTCAAAGGGATTTTTTCTCATCTAGGTGTTGAAGGGATTTTAAAATTTACTTAAGGTGAAAAATGGGTCTGACGGGCCAACATTAAGAAAAAATGAATAAAATGGAAAAAATTGAGTAACAAGACTTTATTAATTTTTCCCTCAGTTCCCTCTTGGTCCACGATGCCAGGAAAATTTGAGAAAACCCAAAGAAATCTAAAAAATAGAAAAAAATGGCAAAGGCCCCCAAAATGACAACTCAGCTAAAAATAGCTCGTATAGCTGCTCAACGAGCATCTTGGTGAGATTATATCAAAACATAGAGGGGATAACTCAGAATGCGTCTCGATTGAGCTATTTTTAGGAGTCGGTTTAGGCAATAAAGGTGTCGAGTAGCTCGTCGAGCTACTCGATGAGCTGTGTCAAAGAAGGATCTCGTTGCTTTAGGCTGACTCGGCTAGGGTGTTGGGTTGAGTCATGAGGAAAAAAGTGAGATGGAGAAGCCAAAATACTCAATGAGTTTATAGAGGAGGGTCATTGAGGCACTCAGGGGTGAAATTTTTAATTTGTGCAATGGGGCAGGATGCTGAGGCTAAACTGCATGGGGGAGAATTGGGGTCGAAGGTTGGCCCCAGTTGGAAGTGGATCCATGCCAGCTTGAGGTTGCAGTGGTTGTAAGTGGAGGTTGGAAAGTTGGAGCAATGAATTTCAAAATGGTGGGGGAACCGAGCAAGAAAATATCGTAGCTCGGTCAATGCATATAGGTTTGGTCTCGGGGTCATCCGAGCTAATGTTCACATGAGGAGCTTGCTGGGATGGAAAAATGAAAGTGCGAGACAGGCTATGCATGGTGCACCAGGGTTTTGCAATCATCGGACATAAGGTAGGAATAGGATGAGGTGAGGGGAGGCAATCACCAATTGGCTCGGAAGGATCACATTTAGTTGAGGCATGTATGGTGGACATAGTGCATTGGAAGATTTAAAAGCTCGTAGAAGGAACATGAATGCATTCATAGGTGAGAGTTCGTGTCGCAAAGGTTTTCATAAGGATATTGGAAGAGGTCGAGATGTGGCCCCCTAGTGTATAATTGAGTAGCTTGAGGGGGGAAATTTAGTGAGTTCATTAACAATAATAACTATGAGGGAATTTTTCTGAACTCGGTGAGTATTCGCATCTCTCAAATTTTAGTCAATCGATGGGTTTATGGATTAGAGAGGAATTTTGTGTGCATGGGTCAACCATAATGTTCAAAATGCCACTGGAACCAAATTCTTCCTTTTTAGGGGTCAGCATTATCTACGAGTCAACAGTGAGCTCAATTGGAGTTTTTGGCCGCAGGGACTCGAGAACCAGGTGATGGGTTTCATGTAGGGATGGATGAGTTGTCTAAAGTGCCAAAACTCTAAAGTATGAATTACGTACTTTGGGCTTCAAGGTTTATGTGGTAGATCGATGAATATTATTGGATCTCGGAGAGGGGGAGGCTCCAACTTTGATCTCCGAAAGGGTAAATTTCCTAATTCATCGGGGCTCAGGAGTTGTGCTAGAGGTAGGTGGGGTTGGTGGCGAGCCAACCAAATGGTATAGGCTACATGGAGATCAACTCAAGGAATGTGCAACGAACTCAAGAATATGTTTCAAAATTAACCAATGCAGATCAAAGGTAGAAGGGTGATTGGAGCCCACCATGAATGAACCAACAGAGCTCACCATTGATCTCACCGAGAAGCTCAACAAGCTACTCACCCAACCCAAATGCACAAAGCTAGAATCGAAACCCCCCCCCTTACTAAAATCAATATACCTTGAGCTCTTCTTATACAGGTTTCACAAAATTATCGTTGATGGAAATCTAATTCATAGGGCTATAGTATGGAACATTAGAAACATATTTTGGGATGATTTAGCACTCTCGAATTATAGATATTCCTCGAGATGTGAACAATGCCAAGGTAGGTGGGAAGCAATTAATGAGGTATGGGCACCTATTTTCCACACAAAGTGTAGAGTATATAAGACATGGGCATCATCAAAGGACCCCATATTGTGATGTAATCCAGGATGCTGCCCCATAACTCTTAGAAATATGAATTTTCCCTCTCTCTTGAAAAACATTCTTCTCTAAATTGTAAAGGGGATGCATATTACAAAAGGTAAGCCATTTTTTCTCCCTCATGCTCCCCTCTTCTTTACAGTTGGACTGTTGTGAATTTTGGGGCATCAAATATTCACTCTGAATACTATACTAGAAATATTTCCTCTCCCTACATATGATTTCCTGTGAATTTCCATGGAGAAATAATATCATGTTTTTGTTAATTCTTCTAAGCTTGCAGGAGTGTATTGTTTCATCTTACCTCTCTTCATTAATAGGTGTTTTCTGCATATCCATATTTCCATTACAGGGTTTATGTGTTGTTCTTATTTTGGGATTGTGTATTGTATGTAATCTTGTTTGTGGTACATGTCCACCCTCTCCAAGTTCATCATTCTCCATTTGCAGGTTGGGAATTTTTTTGACAAGCCCTTTTCTTGGTGCCATCACCACCCCTTAGTGTAGGATTTCCCTTATTTCATGCACTCTCTCTTTCCCTGTCTCCTAGGGAGTATTAGGATATGTTTAGTTATGTTTTTTTATTGTATTAGGAGTAGTTGTAGTAGTAGTTTTAGGAAGAGGAAATTTTCCTTCTCTTGAGGTGCATCTCAAGCCACAAGTCCCACTACTTGAGAGGTGGTACCCATGTTACCCAGTCACGCCGAATACATCAGTCAAAAGCTAGATTTTTGGGGGGTTCTGTGATTTTGTGATAACAATTATGGCATGTGTGATGGGACCACAAAAGTTAGATTTTTCACAAGTGTGTGTTTTTTTATTCACTTTATTTCATTATGTAGTTGTTCTCTTGATGAAATTACAACCTTATAAGGCATCCCTAAGCACAAATGGTGACTCCATTGATCCTAGTAACCCAATCTATGAGTTAAGAAAATTTCTCTTTGCACCCATAGCCATCCATTTTCCCTTCCACATTTCTTCCTTTCCTTCCATTCATGAAGTTTTGCAATCATGACTTCATTCCCACTCTGGAATTCCCACTTGTAATAGTAGCAATGATATCCATCTTCAGGCTATTATGATCGACCCCAGATTAATTTTATGATGAAAATCAATTTGAGTATGCATATATACATGAGCGATATGTAAATCAGTTTGGTCATCCACCAAAATTTGGAGCTGTTGAAGAGAAAGGATATGCACATCCTGGAGGCTATCCTACACCTGAAGAAGACTACTTGGAGAGAAAGGTTCAAGAGTTAGAGTATATTAGGTGAAAATAAGGATTAAGGAAATGAAAAATTCATCCCATATTGGCTTAATAATTTCATACCATTGGATTAGCTCTGTACCAAGTGAGTTTAATCCTCATCAAAATCTCCATTGGATAACTAAAATAGTGCTTGAAATTAGAAAATGGATTAAAAAGAGGAAAGCTTATGAATATAATTCTATTCAATCCCATCAATGGGACATCCCTACATTACCACCTCACAGTATTCATCCCATGCCTCCATCCATGCAATATCAACTTGAACCCCATTGTCCTAACTTTCCAACTACTGCCCCTATTATGGAATTCACTTCTCCATCTCCTATTCTTCCATCTCATCTTCAATTTTCTTCCATTTTCCCTTATAAAATTACTTCCCCTTAACAAATACAATAAGTCTCACCCCTTTCATCTCCTTAGACAATGAAGAAATCAATTTAATCCTAACCCACCCCTCCTCTTACATTCTTGAATCCATTTTGGGAGGAGAAAAATAAGAAAACTAGAAAAGGGGAGGATATGGTAAAGGAGCTTAGCAAGGAAGATCTTGCAAAAAAAATTAAAGAGTGGGATGCAAGACTCAACATTAAGCAAATTACACTCATAACTAGGCCTTCTTTAGAGGTTGAGATTAAAAAAATGTGGAGGAAATTGGATTTATAGTAGAGCAAGAACCGAAGGATGATGATCAATAATTATTTTATTCAGAGAGAAATGTTCGCATTGGCACCATATTTTCAAGAATGATTGAATCATCACAAGTTGCAAAGTTAGTTATAGAAGAGCAAGAGCTAGCTCCAAATCCACATGAAGAGGATCATGTGTAGGTGAAAGAAGAAAAACTATCAAAAGCGCGAGGTATTTCAACCGAGTGCAGTGATCCTAATTTCCCTACATGTCAAGAACTTGTAGAATTTTTGGAGGTTTGTACTAGCTTACCAAGGTGATCATCACCAAGTGTTGCCACCAATTATAAAGAGCTTCATACTATAAAGGAGAACCATACATATTAAGAGGTCTTAGGTGCAGAGCATGCCATACAGGAGGTTTCAAATCCTTATCCCTCCTCTTCTTTTCAAAAATATGATATTTTGGATGATTTTAAACTTTCAAATTTTATGTTTGAGGATGAAGAAGACCGCAATGAACAAATTAACAATCCATAGGACATCATGGAAGAAGGGGATTTTTTAGCACAATAAGGAAATGGAGAGGGTGATTATTTGTTAGACTTGGAGGAGTGTTTAAATGGACAAGAGCCTATGGAATGTGATAAATTTTCTACCCCATCACTTCTCTTCCATCACAAGATGCCACTTGCCATAAAGGAAAACAATCAAGTACAACCTGCTTATCAAAACAAACCTCTTCAATCAAGATTGGACGAATTGAATCTTCCATATCTCTCATTGAATGAAGAATAAGAGGAGGACATGAGAGAAGATAAGTCATATTCTGAAGCCTTGAATGGAGATGAAATCATCGAGAGATTCTTTCTCTCAATTGGGGAACCTTATTTAGTTAATGAATGCATTGTGAAGAATAGTCGAGAGGATCTTTTTGTCCATAATAGTCCTCAAGAGAAGAAAATGGAAAATTTTGACCTTTAAAATTTCATGTTCGATAAGGATATTAAATATGTAGGTCAATTTTTTCTTCAAACAAAAGAGGGGAAACTCGTAGGTGAGAAATAAACTTTAAACACTCGCAATGATTCACCAATGGCTTCATTAAAGGGTACAAGCAAGCCCAAGGAGTTACATGTTGTGGAGGGGATTCCTTTGGCCATTTTATGGTTGTGTTGTCATTGATTTCAACTCCCATTGATGGAAAAGGGTTTCATGGTGTCATGTGATTCCCTATCAGGTGTAAATTAGATGTCATGCATGAAGGTTGATTGCTAGTGTCAAGTTTTGGAGTGTTCTAAGAGGTCATGGTGCATGGTCTAGTGATTTGAGTCATTGTATGAGATATATTGAGGTGATTGTATGATTTCATGATGTCATAAATGGTCATATAGGTGTGTCATGATTGCACATTAATCTGTATAAGGTCAGCATGATCAATTCATGAGTTGGCATGGTTGAGTCAAGTCATTCCAAACATGTTTCTAACCTTGGAGAATCCATAATGAGGTAGAGGTATGATATTTGGACTAGATAATTATTTTTGGATAATTATTTCATCATGATGGGAGTATACCTCACGTGTGTGGTGAGTTTCAGACCTGTATTTAGTGATTCAATGCTTCTATGAGGTCATTGAGAAGAAAACAATTAAGAACATGTAGTTTAATACAGGTAAGTCAAATGGATGGAACATTTCAGGAATATCTGATCTATATTTTGATTTTGGAAAGGTATAGGATGTTTTCATGGTGCTTCATGCCAATTTTTAGGTCATTTTGAAGAAGGAATTGCAAGTTATACAAGTTTTGGAAAAATTGGGTAAGAAATAGTGTGTTTTTATGATAAAGTTGACATTTTGATGTTCATTATGAATTGTATGATTTACATAGGGACCCAAAATCTTATACATAGCTTCTAAGGCTAGTTATGAAGCTTTAAAAAAATAATGAGGTGGTTTTATCATCACTTTTTATGAACGATTGTTAAGAAAATAAAGTGGTTTAAAACCCTAGCTAGACCCTAGCTAGGAGAAATTTGGAGAAAGTGAAGCATAGTAACCCACTTTTTATTGATTCATCAAAATTTATGATTGGATGATGTATATGAATCCTCAAGATTTCCAAAAATGTATTGTTTAGGTTATGTTGTTGAGTGCGCCCCACCTAAAAATAGCAGTTTCTAGAAAAAGAAGGTTTTAGGACAAGATTGTCTAAAGGAGTAGCATGCAAAATTGATGGTGCATAATTTATGAGAATTTTTATTGATTTACATGGATTTTTTGGAGAAATTTCATGCAGGTACATGGTGTTTTGAGGTCCAAACAGGTTGACTAGTCAAAGGGTAGTTTTGGGGTCTCAAATAGCAGGGTCCAATAAATTGAACATAACTTGAGCTACAGGTGGATTTTTGAGATGATTCAACTTGTATTAAAAATTAGATTCAGATATATTTCCATTTTTATATGGCTTACCTCATGAAAAGGTTTCTAATTCATTCTTTGAGAAATAATATTTTTGGCAGTTCTAAACAACATGTGTTCTTGTGAATGTTTGATGTTGTTTGAAGCATGAGATGGATTGGGTGATACTTCCTATCACCTGAAATATGAATAGGGATGCATTGGGAATGTGATGAATATATTTATAGGTATTAAATTATTTTATAAATTTTTTATGAGATAACCTTTCGAAACAACCTTTTTGGCAGGTTGATTTGGTGAAGGTAATAGTAGATGTTATTTGAATATATGGATGTTTCATGGCTTATAACTTGCTTAGAAGTATTCTACAGGTTAGGAAATTTCCATTAATTTGTCACATGACATGTTTTTTTAGTATAATTAATTTAGTGGCATTATGAAGTTTTCAAGGTGATGAAGGGGGCATGAAACAACAATTTTAAGATTTACAAAGTGAACTGGGCCCATTAAATGAAATAATTTTATTGGTTAACAAAAATTATGACCATGGTAAATGTTTTAATGATGTATTACTCATGTTTTATGAATATGGTATCTTTAATAAGCTTGGTTTTGAAATGAGGATAATTTTGGCATCCCAATGCATATATTTTAGTGATTTTTACATCATGAAATGAAGGGTTTTTGCTAGGCCGACCTACTTGGGTCCTTTTTATATGTTTTTAAAAAGTTATGGGATGTTTATAATGATTCATGGGTTGAATTTATATTATGAGACCAAAATTATTTTTCTTAGAAGGAATAAATGCATATAAAAGTGATGTTTTGACTCATTTGGTGAGCTAGTCTTTCATGGGGGAGTAGTGCAATCTGGAGGAGCAATATTTATAGGTACAAAGGAATGATTTGAGGTAATATCATATTTTTTTCATAGTGAGGAATATATGAGAGCATGTGAGTAATAAGTTAGAGGCAAGACAAGTGAAGAAAGAACAAGTTCGATTCCCTAGGGTATGAGCTAAGGTTTGTAAGCTGAATAAGTGGTCTCAATCAGTTGTGGTAGTAGAATTATCAGAGATAAAACATATTTAGGCGGTTAAGTTTAGCAACAAGTAATGGGTAAGTCTGCAGATCTCATAACATCATTAAGAATGATAAATGAATTTTTTTAGTTATGTATTGAGTCCTATCAAATTCAGGTCAAGGATATAGAGATAAATCAGGATCAAGCCATCATGGATTTTAAATTTCAAATTGAGAGTTGGACTAAAACCCTAAAGGTCAAAGAAGAAGATTGCAGTAGGTATGAACCTGAGTTTAGATCATTAAAATCAGATTTGTAGTAGGAAAATAGTAAGTTGAAGACCTATGAAAAATTAGAAAAAAGTTCAAAATCCCTAAATGACTTGTTGGTGAAGCGAAGAGCTACAAATGCAAAATCTGGTCTTGGCTACAAAGAAGAACATTTAAAGAAGCATGAAGTGATCAAAGATGAACCTTATGATGCCTCCAAGGCTATGAAGGATGTTAAATATCCAAAGAAGGTTATGAGGTAGCCTAATGCAATGAAATCTACAAGTAAGTTCAATGGTGTGTGTTTCACTTGCAATTGTTTTGGTCATAGAGCTAGAAACTATAGGAGATTTTTTAATAATGCATTTCCATGAGAAATGGTAAGCATGAACATTCTTATCGATCAAGGGATATCATATTCTATAGTTGTCACAAGAAGGGTTATATTGCAAAATTATGTCATCATGTGTCTCCTAATCATATTTAGAAGAATGATAAGAAGCATTGTGTTGTGTGCTATTGTTGCAATCAGTTTGGGCATATAGATAATTATTATCATCAAAAAAATTCGAAGAAAAGCTATGATACTTCTAAAAGTAAGAAGGCTCATGTATGCTTCAAGTGCAACAAACTAGGTCACATTGCAAGATATTGTAGAGTGAAAATTAACATCTACAAAAGGAAGAATGATGTTAAGAATTCACCAAATGAGAATATGAAAAAAGAACTCAAAACTACTTTCAATGATTCCATTTTTTTGGTAATAATCATGGAAATCCTATTGCTCATGAATATGTGTTTTATCTTATTGAACCTAAGGAGTTTTTGTCTTCCCAAGAAGAAGACGAATAAAATAAGGTTGAGAAGGAGGAAATTAGGCCAAGTGAGTCTAATAAGAGCAAGAAGGTTCCAAGAATTTATACCAATGTGAATAGAAGGAAGATAGAGCTTTAGGAATCACCTGAGTTCTGGGTGATATAGTGATCCAATGGAATTTTCATGTATTCTCTATGATTCTCAAAGACATTCATCAGATGGACAAAGCATAGTTGGATGCCTTTACAAGGATATGTAAGTATTCTAAGGTATGTCTTTATATTTCATCATAGTCTTTTCATGCAAAGTGTCTTTAGTCTCTATTAAAAGTGTTTTCAGATTTTTCTAGTTGTGATAAGAGTCTCATATGTTTCATTTAACTTAATAAGTCCTTTTGGTTGTCATGAGTGGTCTATCTTTCTCCATTAGTTATGTTTCCATTGAGTCTTGTGAAATTATATAACAAGGTATTTACTATCAGTTTTACCATGTAGAGTCTCAGTTGTGTCAGTGTAATTGGTAAAAGTTTCAAAACAAGATGGTGTTAAGTATATGTGTGTGGTTGAATATTTCTATATGTCATTTCAAGGACTAAAATGCATGTTAAATCAGGGTTGTGTAATATGTGGAGGTTGTATAGTTTTCTCTATGTCATCATGTGTCACAATGAATTATCATAATGTGTATAAGGTCTTGATAAGTGCACTTATTACCATCTGTGTTTGAAGCTCAAATATGTTGAATGTATTGGAAATAGTTTCCTTTCATATCAATTCAAGTGTGTTACCAATATATAAGAGCATGTGATATGAAGAAATGAAGTGCTACAGTAAGATATCAAGTTGAAACCCTCCAAGCATGAAGCGATGGGACTACAATTAGTGTTTTGAGGATGAAGAAGGTTGAGAATGACTTAGGTGTGCTTCATATAAAGTTTTGCAGTGGACTGTGAAGAAAAAAATGTCATGTTGCAAGTATTAGAAGTCTATAGGTCTGTCAAGCATAAAATGTGTATTATCAAGGGTTTCAATTCAAAGAAAGGTATGTAATGAAATTTCTCCATCTATGATTAATTTTAGCATTAAGAATACTGGTATATGCATGAGTGGAGGAAATTGTATGCTCTAAAGTTGTATAAAGATGTAGTTAATGTCATAAAGAGTAAGTCTTCCTAAGAAGTGTATGTGTAACTTCAATATCTATAGAGGATCAAAAACCTCAAATCAATGTTTGAAAAGGGAGAATATACATTTCAATTCATCAAAGAATCAAGTTATGTGTCTTTGTGACTTGTAGATGGTCATCTAAGGAAAAATGATGTCCTAAACGGGAAATATGAAGGTTAATCGAGGTTTTAACCATATGAGAAGGTTTAGGAAAACTAATGAGCTATATAACTATGAAATGTGATCAAATATTGACACTTGGTAATGTATACCTATACATTACTTCTGGACATGGCATCAAGTTCAATAAGGTATGATGTTATGACACATTTTTATTAGTGTGTTTCTTAGATCTACAAGTGACAATTTTAGGCACATAGAGAAGCTACTAACCATTTTGAAGAGTTTTATCATGAATTATGAGTATATGAAGAAATTAAAGGATATGCAGGTCTTTATAACTTCAGTAAGGATTGAAAAGTTGTAATAGATTATAAGAACAATAAGGTCAATAAGGTGAAAAGAAAAGATACATGAATTAGAGGATGAAAGGAAGGTGAACTCATGAGTCAGGTGAGAGGTTGAAAATGCCTTCAAGTCTTAGAACTCAAAATGTAAAGGTACATGTATCACTGTAGTATGAAAGTTCATGAGGCATAAGGACAAGTATGAGGTTTTATCAGATGGTTATGAGAAATTATGTTATATAATGAATTTCTAGGGAAGTGTGGAGAGTAAAGGATAGGTACAAAGATCTGTGATGGCAATTCTGAGGTAGAATAGTTTGACTATTAGAAGGCTTTATAGTATGAAGCTATTAGAACTGAAAAATGATACAATGGTGGTCATCTTCAAGCTAACTCGGAAGGTGCATTAGGTAAGTTCAAGTTTGTGTTGAAAGAGGTAAGTAAAAAAAGGCTCCAAATTGATCAATAACGGTTTATGTTATAAAAACCTAACTTTGAGTGGTTTATTTTTAAGAAACTTTTGAACATTGTAAATTTTGTGTCAGTGCTTGTACATGTCACCATGGTCTCTTCTATATAAAGAACTCTCTTAGAATTCATCAAGGAATTTTGTAACTATTAGAGCTATTTAGATGAGTACAAGGTAAATGGTTAACATCTACTATAGTGGCTTGAAGAAGTCTCTTGGAGTATTTTGAACTTAAACATAGAATGTATTAAAACTAATCAAATTTCAGATACATCTTGAAAGGAAGTATTAGAGGTATTAAAAGCATGTTGTAGGAATAAGAGGTTAGTTTGACCTTAAATAAATTTGATGATTTGGTATGTATTAAAGGAAACTTCATAATACACTCAGTAGCTCTAAGTGTGGCTTAAAAGGTGCAATAAGAATCATGAGGAACTTATGAGGTGTCCAAAAGAAGTCTTCACTATCAATGGAACATAGTAAGGGTGGAACACTATTTTTGTTAACACAGATCTATAAACTGAAGTTCTAAATTTGGAATAAGTTGGTTGTCAGCATGGTCTTGCTCATAAGTTATTAGAATGTTGAGTTATATCCTGAAAGTTCATTGATCTTTGAACGAGGTTGATTTTTTGTATGGAAGCTTAATGTGTGATGTAAAATGTTTGAATAAGGATGATATTTAGGAATCATAGTTAAATGCATCATGAGAAGTACAATATAAACCATAATTTCGTTAAATTTGGAGATTTTACAATCTAGATTAAATAATGAAATCAACTATATTGGTTTTTCTTATACCAAATATTAGAATTTTATTTCGCTATTATTGGAATCCAAAAAGGGGATTTTTGGAATTTGATTTGGCTATTATTAGAATCCAAAAAGGGATTTTTGTAGTTATTTATTATGTATGAGGGATTTCCATTTTAGGTGTTTACAATTTTTTAGTATGAATAGGAAATATTTATTGGAATAATTAATACATTTATAAGTTTACAAAGCATATACAATACTTATATTTTTCATTCTCATACAAAAAATCATTTTTTATCTTCTATTGAATGGGCATATGCCAATTCTCATATAAGAATCATAGAAGAAAAATAGAGGTAATATATATTTTTTTTAGAATGGACAATTTTTCATTCTCACATCCTTTATAGTGATTTTAAAACTATTAAGTTCAATATTACTTAAATGAGTTAGAATGGTTAGAAAAGGCATATGGTCATTCTCATACAAACAAAGAGTTTTATTATTTTGATGAGAATTTTTATCATTCTGATGAGAATCGGCATATTCCATTTCTCATACTGATAAATATTTTTATCATTGTGATGAGAATGGGCATATGCCCATTCTAAAAAGCTTAATATAGAAAAAAAAAAATTGGATGTGATTTATTTTAACTATGGGGTTGTGCGTAATTTCATGTTTTATATTTACATATTTTGATCATATATATTTGTATCTAATATTGCTTCTAATTTATGATATCAATAAAAATGACAAAGTGTTAAACTATAACTGGATTTAGTTGGCATAGAATGAAGGTAGGAAAATGTGTTGTTATGAGATAAATACAACATAAAATGATGGTAATAACTTAATTGTTAAAAGATGGTCTACAAAAATAAACCAATATTTATTTATTTTTATGAGATAAAATAAAAAACAAACCAATTATTTTATATTTATCAATCAACACAGTAGTAACAAGTAAACTCAATCAAGCTCAGTATTCATAGGAAATGTGTTGTGTTATGATAAAAATAAAAGTCACAATTATTTTTGTATAAAATGATGGTGATAAATCCATTGTTATGAAATAGCCTAAAAAACCAATATGAATGAAATTTTATGAGAAAGACTATAAAAAATAAACTAAATTTATCTATATATATATATATATATTAATCAACATAATAGTATCTTATACACTGAATCAAGCTCAGTAATTGATTTTTTAAATGTTTCCAAAGACCAACGTATATTTGGGTGTTGACCCACATGATTTAACCATGTACATAAATGTGTGAAAAATTTCCTATCAGAATGCATTGTACCATCACATTTCCAGCTAGAAGGAAATCCAAATAAAAGTGCCTTGGTTCTATCATGAAGGAAACATTTTGTTTCACTTATGAACAATATGTTTTTTGCTCAATATGTTTTAGTGTACTTGTCGAGAACCTTTTGCATATTTCTTTTGTAAACTGGGACAATATTCCCCTTCTTTGATCTTAAAAATTTGTTTCTAATTTCACACTTTGATATGCCCCATCAAAAATATACTTTATAGACGTATTAAAAATGATTAAGTTCAATAATTATATTGAATGTGTGAATGTCTATTATTCTATAGGAATCATTGAGGAATAATATATTATTGATATATAAAAATGGGCATATGCCCATTCAATACATGCAATATTGAGCTTAATCATTATAAAACATCTATAAAGGAAGTGGTTAAAAAATTCAAAATATATCTAACTCTAATATAAAACATTCACAAGAATGATTCTTTCTAACTCTACCCATGATTCAAATTATCATCTGGTTTCGTTTCCTATTCAGGCTGGAAAATTTCCCATTGTAAAAAAATCTACTTTAACTCCTCATTAATTCTAATTTTTTACAAGGTAGAAGAGCCATTCCCCATGATTTCTAGCATACTTTATAGAGGTATTAAAATTATTAAGTTAGATCATTGTATTGAATGTGCAGACGTCTGTTCTTCTCTAGGAATCATTAAGAAAGAATATATGATTGATATATGAGAATGGACATATGCCCACTCAATACATGCAATATTGAACTTAATCATTATAAAACCTCTATAAAGGAAGTGGTTAAAAAATTAAGAAAATTTATAACTGTAATAGAATGGACATATTCCCATTCAATACATGCAATATTGGAATATTTCTAACTCTAATAAAGGAAGTGGTTATAAAATGATTACATGAATGATTGTTTCTAACTCTACCCATGATTCATATTACCATTTGGTTTCCTTTCCCATTCAAGTTGGACAATTGCCCATTGTAAAAAAATGTATACTTGTAACTACTCATCTTAAGACCATTCTCAGTTAAATAATAGAAATAAAATTTAATTTGTCTTATAATGAGAAGATGTGCATTCTCACAGCCTTATCTTGTTTGTAATGGGAACAAGTCCATTCTCTAACAAATAAATATTATGTTGTTTTATAATACTTCTGTAACTTAGCATATTTTTAATACGTATAATCCCAATATCATACAAACAAATAGTTTTTATCTTGTATGCAACCAAATGTAAGGTGGAGGAGGGCGAGAATAATATGATTAAAAGGGACTGATTTAGAATGGTGTATTACGGAATTGAGAAAGACAAATGTAGAAAAAGAGGGGAAAGGATAGGAGTAGGAAACAGAGGATTTAGAACCTTCCAACTAGGGTTTTACTAGTGCTAGATAGATGTGTCTTCTACCACCTAGGACACATCTCCAGTATGGGAGGAAGGTAAAAAGATGTATCTAGTACTTGGAGAGGCCTTTCAGAGATATTTAATATCTCTCAATTATCTTTCCTTTAAAAAAATTCCATCCCCTAATGAAAACATAACCTCATTAAAAAATGTGATGCACTACATATTCCATTAGTAAAAACAAATAGTGGACTATCGCTAGCAGAGACAAGTGTTGTACTGCATACTAGTGAGAATGGGCATATGCCCATTGTAAACATTCAACTACAAGCACTATTGAACTTAATCATTTTAATACCTCTAAATATTCTGAAGCAAATTTAATTTTGTCCCTATTCATCTTCTATGATATCTATATGTGAATAGGCATATACACAAGAAATGTTAAACTTAATAATTTTAAGAAATCTATAAAAAGCTGTGAGAATGGATAAATTTTAACTCTATTCTTCTAATTAAACTTCTAACTTTTGTTTACATATATTATATGATATGAAAAGAACTTAGGAGAAAACTATATGAAGTATTTACTTCTTAATATTAGAACAAACTAAACATTTTTAAGAATTTATGTATACAAAATGATTGTAATGAAAAGAACACAAAAATCGTAGAGGCTATTTACCTGGAGGAGTAGTTAGACATTTACAATAATGTTGGATCATGATCTCCTGCTTGTGATTCTCAACAATAAAGATAAGTGAGGGCCTCTTTGTTTTATGTGCTTCATTTAATGCATTTTTCCCACCATAAAATATTAATACTTGGGATGCATTATTGTTGCATCTCTTAATCACGTGCTCCAAAAAATGAACTAATCTCTCACATTCGAAAGAATGTTCAAGGATATCAACTCCAATTTCATTCGGGTTGATAATATCCAAGGTCTCTAAATTCTTCCAATCTAGATCCACTGTCACATCTTCCACCTCCATAGCAGTTGATTTATAAAGACCATATATGGTAAAAATCACTTACATCCCTTCAAATGCATGTTCTGAATTAAAAATTTTGTAACATCCTAATGAAATTATTGTTGTTTTTTTACTTTTTCATGTATATTTTTACACCAGTATCAAATAATATAGCTTGTACTATTGGAAGTATAAATACAGAGACATAAGCCATTGTACTACTGATGTAGCCTAGAATTCAACAATACACAAACCCAAGCACGCTGGCACATCACTTTGCCTAGAATGAGCACTATCTTAAAGTGTGCAATGGTACCAGGTCCCTCCTTAGGGTTGTTTTTGTAGAATGTTAGCATGATGAAGACTTCAACCATTCAAATCTATAATTAATATCTTTCATATAATGCATAGTCAGATCTAGATCTAGAAAATAATAGACTTAACAGATACCCATAATGATATAAAGCATGCAATACTGAACTGTAAACATGAAAACACCTTGATTCAATCCATAACCTCCATTATATTAAATACAATAAGTACATAGAAGCTTTATTACAATAACAGTATTATACGCTCATGCATGTAATAGATTTAGCAGTATAATCTCACTATATCTCAGTTCTCACATGTATATCTATGCTCTCTCTCTCTTTCTCCATGTATGCATCTATGTATATATCTTTAAAAAGTTTACTACATACTTATAAGGGTGGGGGATTTCCCTTCACCACTTATATAATCCCAAAATAGGTCGCATGCTATTATTAGCCATATGCCATTACAAAAATAGCCACATATGTAAGTGCGCTAATAATAGATTAATGTTAGTTAACTGATAGTAGTAGATATATTCTCAACCTGTGTCCATGTAAATAACTTTGTAGCTGATCCTCAAAAAATAGCCAATGCATGACGTGCAAGTGTCTAATCAATTTGAGTGCTCCGCATGCTATCTCCAAAAATAAATCCTTGTCGTGAAAACAACTAAGCACCAAACCTATTTCTATTCTTGGCACATGATTCTTTCCAATACTTTCGTGCCTTTGAATGCACTCTATTCTCCCACACGAACCTTCTGTATTTCCTTACCTAAGTGTTAGAGTCTGGTTGATCAACATTATCCCATATTATTTTCATTTCTTCCCTGACAATGGTTAATTCCAAAATGAATCAAAGAATAGAATAATAGAATGAATTTGGATGAACGAAAGAATGCCTTCAACTTTCTGTATCTTCCTCTGCACCCAGAATAATCAATTCTAGATATTCCTGTTATCGAAAATTCACCCCCCAGGGTAATTTTGATAACATGCATCAGATTATTCAGTCCCGAGCAAGTAGATTGATTCAAGGCCCAAAATCATGTTTTTTGAGGGTCCCCCTTAGCTTTTTTCTAACTCTCCCATCCAAGAAGAAATCCCAATGAGGTTAGAAAAAATGGAAAAAATGAAAAAAATAAGGTTGTAATACTGTTTTGAGCCATTTCGGGTCTGAAGGGCTCGGGTCGTACCAGTTTGGGTTGAACTGACGTTAATCGTACTAAGCTTGAGGCCGAAAAAAATGAAGAAAATCGGCTAAGTCCTAGTCCAGGCGGTCTGCATGGGACAGTTGGGACATCAGGACGTGTGGGACGCGAAAAGCCGAATCGGCTGAAAGGAGGAAAAAATTGCCTAAGTCTTTTGTTTCGCTCGGTTTGGGATAGTTAGAACAAACGTACACACGGGATGCGGTTCAGCCGGTTTAGCGCAAGTCATTCCATATGGGGCAGTTCAGAGATATTTGTCCCAGGTAGTTTAAGAAAGCCGGGCCAAAGGTACGCGAGGGACGCGAAAAGCTGAAAGAGCCGCCAACGAATGGAATCTCGCCACGTGTCTTCACCTCAGACAGGAATAAGGAAGCCCGAATTGGGTGGTTCGGAGATATTTGTCCTAGGACGTTTGGGACAGCTGGGTCAAAGGTACGTGAGGGACGCGAGGGATGCAAAAAGCCGAAAAATCCGCCAACAAATCAAATCTCACCACATGTCTTCACCTCATCAGCCTGGCGGGAAAATTTTGAAAATTTTTCCAAACGCAAAAACAAAAGGGAAATGGTCAAGAAGGGCGCACATCCAATGAAATCATGCCATGTGGCACTTGAGTGGTGGAGCGCGGGGGATAAATGGGAAAATTTTCCCAAAGTGAAAAATACCAATTTTTCGAAGGACAAAGTGCGCCCCTCAGGCCCGAGCCAACAAAATAGTGCCACGTGTCCAAGTGGCAAGAAATTAAGGAAGGGCCCAATAGGAATTTTCAGAGGATGAGCCCATAGATGAATCAGAGCCAGACACGTGTCATCCAAGTGGTAGAGCACGGGAAAATTTCAAATATTTTCCCGCTGATCCGTTTTGGCCTGTTTTTGCCCTAAATCTTCAGATCGCCATAACTTTCGATCCAGAGCTCAGTTTTTTGCGTTCTTTATATCAATGGAAAGATGGTGAAATTCTCTACATGATTCTAGGGTCAATCTTGCATTTTGGTTCAGTTTGGAGAGAGAAAATAAATAAACATCTCTGGCGTGTGGTAATGGCCAGAACTGATGTTTCAACAACCAACTTAAATGC
Source organism: Taxus chinensis (assembly GCA_019776745.2). NCBI lineage: Eukaryota > Viridiplantae > Streptophyta > Pinopsida > Cupressales > Taxaceae > Taxus > Taxus chinensis. The sequence goes on from CM034151.1 coordinate 54,712,830, forward strand.
AAAATACTGTTCACCGTTTTTGTTGAGGTTCTCACCTACTACCATAATGAGATGAATTAAATACAACCTAACAGGTGGTTGGGGTAGATTTGGATTTTCTCTCTCTTCCCTCTCTCATTCTTCCTATAAATTGTAAGGAGGGGCTTCTTTCTAAAAAAGGTTGTTCATCTTTTCAGCTCTGCCCTCCCTTCTTTTCTTCTCCAGGGTTGAAAATGGAGTTTGAACCTCCTCCCCTTCTTTGTAATGGTATTTTTTCCTTTTACCATTAAAATGATGTTCTGTGTAAACTTCTGAAGCAACAAAAACGTGTTTCGTGATGCATCTGTCCATCCTTGCTCGTTCTTTGCTTGTCTTTCTTCTTGCCTTTCTTCATTGCAGGTATTTGTGCACGTTTGGAGCTGTGTTCATGGAGTTTTGGGAAATTTTCTGTGTGAAATCTATCCTTGGGCCTGTGATGCATCTGTCCATCCTTCCCATTGCTCACCTCTCTTTATTCCATGGTAGTTTTGATAGATGTTCAACATTTTCCTTCTCTGGTGTATCACCGTTTTAGTGTAGGCTCTATTTTTCCCTTTTCCCTCTCTCTCTCTCTCTCTCTGTCTCCTTGGCATGGTTAGATTAGGATTAGATTAGCTTTCCTGCACTGGAATAGCTTGTGGCAGGTATTTTAGGAATAGGAACCAGCCTTCTCTAAAGATTCCTTTCTCATTTTTGCAAGTCCCACACTTGGAGAAAGGATTCCATGTTGTGCAATCACACTGGATGCTAGTATCATCAAACTAGAAATCTGATCAACATCCAGGGGTGTTGTGAATTCTCCACTAACAGTTCTGGAATGCCTGGTGGAACCTTAGAGGTCTTCCACTTCATCTTTTGCAGGTTGGTGTGTTCTTGTGAAGATTTCAGCCTTTGGAGGCACTTGCAAACACATCTGGCGACTCCATCTGATTAGCAACCCATTTCTGAAAGTTGCAGACATGTTTTTCATCCATTCCCATCCATCCTTCTTTCCATCCCTTTCATTATTTTTCATTCCATGAAGTTGTGCAATCATGAATTTGTTTCCATCATGGAACTCACATTTACAACAGCAGTAATGTTTCCCACCTCCAACATGTTTTTTAAATCCTCCAAATCAGCATTTTGAACAAATTCAAAATCAGCATGCATACGCATATGAGCAGAAATTCCAAAGTCAGTCTTGTCTATGGAGCTTTCCAAGAGCAAGAGTATCCATATAATGAAGACAATCAGATGCAAGATGTTGGTCTATTAGAGAAAATCCAAAAGATGGAGGTAAAGATGGTGTAGTCCAGAGCAACAGCTCAAATGAGAGCTTTTAGAATTGGTTGCAGGACTCCTTGTCCATGGGGAGGCCCTTTTCCAAGACACTTCAGCCCTCAGGAGAAGCTAGACTTCATGATGAAGATGCTGCCCCAACTTGCACAATGGACAATAGAAATAGAGGCCTATACACTTGTTGTTGAACAACCTTGTCAATGGGTAAGTTCTACTTCATCATCTGGTTTCTTTCTCTTCCCATTACTCAAGCAAACACCATCTCATTTGGAATTGCAAATTCTAAATTCCCCATCTACTGTCCCAAATGTTGATCCCATGTCTCCACCTCTCAGTCTTCCACCACACCTCAATTCTTCTTTCCTTTTTCCTTCCAAACAGTCATCCCCTCCACAAGAGCTAAAAGAAATATGCTCTCCCCCAAAGAAACAAGAGGTTTCACCTCCTCTACCACCACAAAAAATTTCCAAATCAATTGAGTTACAACCCATCCCTCCTCTTGCATTCCCAATTCCATGTGGGGAAGAAGAAATTGCAAAAATCGGCCATAAAGGACAGCAAGAAGAGGAGCCCAATAGAAAAGAAATGAAAGACAACTTGAGGGTTTGGGATATCAAATTTGGGATGAAAAAGATCCCCTTGATGGTTAAACCTACAGAAGAGGCTAAGGTTGAACAAATGGTGGTTAAGACTAATTTTTTGGCAGCAGAAGAAGAGCAAAAAGAAGAAGTAGATCAGCAGTTAGTTTTCTCAGAAAGTAGTGTCCATGTTGGCACTCTATTTGAAGGGAATGTTGATTCAATTCAAGTTGCACAATCAGCCATAAAGGAAGAAAGCTCAGAAGAAGATCTTGCAGTCCCAACTTGTCCTCTTGAGCAACAGATTGAAGAGTTTGACTTGACAAATTTCATGCTAGAGGAAGAGTTCTATCAAGAGCAAGATTGTATTCAAATAGTAGAGAAAGGAGAAGCTGCTCCATATCCAAAAGAAGAGGTGAACATTCTAGTTGTGGAGGAGAAAATTGCAGATCCAAGGGCTTTGAGCACAAAGTAGGCTACAAGGAGAACCTTCAGTTCTTCTTTCTACTTCACCTCTCTCAAGTTCTAGTACTGAAGGGGAGTTTGATCTCTCAAACTCAATGTTTGAGGGTGAAATAAACCATGGTGGTCAAGTTACAGATCAAGAAGACACCATGGAGGAAGTGGAGCATTTGCAGTAGGACAGCCATGAGGTAGTTTATCTGTCAGATTTGGAAGACTGTTTTGACGAAGAAGAACCGGTTGAGTTTCCACCATTCTCTCTTTCATCATCCCCATTCCAAACAATTGAGTCTGCTGTCATGGAGGAGAGTATCCATTTACAACATCCTGCATCTTATAGTAGGCTCTTTGGAACCAAGATTGGAAGATTTTAATCTTTCATGTTTTTCATTGGAGGAAGAGAAAGGAGCAAAGGAATATTCTACCGTTTCTTCCACACCATCCATTCAGGAGGGTCTACAAGAAGACTCCATTTTTGGAGTTGAAAATCAGAGCTATGGGCATATCAAATGGATCATACCTTTCCCAATAAGGTATTTGACTTCATTGGAGTCAAAGGAGAAGTCACAACCAGTCATGCTTGCTTCTAAGCATGAGGATGAGCTACAAAGTACCAAGGATCAGCTGTCATACCTCTTCAATCTAAATGCAGAGCAACTAAAAGAGGTATTGGATTCACCTTTAGCCGATACCTTGATGATTTGGGTGGAAGACCAGCTTCTTGTTGATTTTCCACTCATCCTAACAGCCATGATCAGCTCCAAATCAATTGCATGGCTGCCACTTTTGAGAAAGAGAAGCTATTTCTCACAACCAATTGCAGGGTTTGTTTAGCTTTCCTTTGCTTCCAGTTAGAGTAGAGTAGGTAGGTTTGCTTTTAGTAGAAGAAGTGCTTATGCACACTCTGCATGTTGTGTTTGGAGCATGTATGATTTTTAGTTCTGTACATAGTTTTTTGTGGTGCTGGTTTTGCTCTTGCACAGTCCATTTCAGTGGCATTTTGGTGAGAACGACTCCATTTCAGTGGGTTTCCAAGTGGCTCAGAGAGGAGTTTTTCAAAGTTCAGATCAATTGCAGGCTACAACTCATGACTCCATGCCCAATAGATGCTTCAGGATAGCTGGTAACTTCATCCAGCAGGCAGATGACCCCGCTGAGTCGCCAAATTGTTATCCAAAATTCACCCCCCAGAGTAATTTTGATAACATGCATCAAAATATTTAGTCCCGAGCAAGTAGATCAATTCAAGGCCCAAAATAATGTTTTTTGAGGTCCCCCTCGGCCTTTTTTCTAACTCTCCCATCCAAGAAGAAATCCCAACGAGGTTAGAATAAAATGGAAAAAATGCAAAAAAAAAGGTTGCAGGACTGTTTTGAGGCATTTCAGGTCTGAAGGGCTCGGGTTGTACCAGTTCGGGTTAAACTGAGGTTCGTCGTACCAAGCTTGGGGCTGAAAAAATAAGAAAATCAGCTAAGTCCTAGTCCAGGTGGTCTGTGGGATAGTTGGGACGTCGGGACACGTGGGACGCGAAAAGCCGAATCGGCCGAAAGGAGGAAAAAATTGCCTAAGTCTTTTGTTTCACTCGATTTGGGACAGTTGGGACAAAAGTATGCGTGGGACGCGGATCAGCTGGTTTGGTGCAAGTCATTCCATATCGGGCGGTTCGGAGATATTTGTCCTAGGCAGTTTGGGATAGCCGGGCCAAAGGTACACGAGGGACGCGTGGGACGCGAAAAGCCGAAAGAGCCGCCAACGAATGGAATCTCACCACGTGTCTTCACATCAGACAGGAACAAGGAAGCTCGAATCAGGTGGTTCGGAGATATTTGTCCCAGGAAGTTTGGGACAGCTGGGCCAAAGGTATGCAAGGGATGTGAGGGATGTGAAAAGCCGAAAGAGCCGCCAATGAATCAAATCTCGCCACGTGTCTTCACCTCATCGGCTCGGCGGGAAAATTTTGAAATTTTTTCCAAAGGCAAAAACAAAAGGGAAATGGTCAGGAAGGGCCCACATCCAATGAAATCGTGCCATGTGGCACTTGAGTGGTGGAGCGTGGGGGAGAAATGGGAAAATTTTCCCAAAGTGAAAAATACCAAATTTTCAAAGGACAAAGTGCGCCCCTCAGGCCCGAGCCAACAAAATAGTGCCACGTGTCCAAGTGGCAAGAAATTAAGGAAGGGCCCGAAAGGAATTTTTAGAGGATGAGCCCATGGATGAATCAGAGCTGGACACGTGTCATCCAAGTGGTAGAGCGTGGGAAAATTTCAAATATTTTCCCGCCGATCCGTTTTGGCCTGTTTTTGCCCTAAATCTTCAGATCGCCATAACTTTTGATCCAAAGCTCAGTTTTTTGCGTTCTTTATATCAATGGAAAGATGGTGATATTCTCTACACGATCCTAGGGTCACTCTTGCATTTTGGTTCAGTTTGGAGAGAGAAAATAAATAAACATCTCTGGCGTGTGGTAAAGGCCAGAACTGACATTTCAACAACCAGCTTAAATGCAAAATATAGTTCACCACTTTTGCTGAGGTTCTCACCTACTGCCATAATGAGTTGAATTAAATGCAACCTAACAGGTGGTTGGGGTAGATTTGGATTTCCTCTCTCTTCCCTCTCTCATTCTTCCTATAAATTGTAAGGAGGGGCTTCTTTCTAAAAAAGTTTGTTCATCTTTTCAGCTCTGCCCTCCCTTCTTTTCTTTTCCAGGGTTGAAAATGGAGTTCGAACCTCCTCCCCTTCTCTGTAATGGCATTTTTTCCTTTTACCATTAAAATGATGTTCTGTGCAAACTTCTGAAGTAACAAAAACATGTTTCGTGATGCATTTGTCCATCCTTGCTCATTCTTTACTTGTCTTTCTTCTTGCCTCTCTTCATTGTAGGTATTTGTGCACGTTTGAATGTTCATTACAGGTTTGGAGCTGTGTTCATGGAGTTTTGGGACAATTTCTGTGTGAAATCTATCCTTGGGCCTGTGATGCATCTTTCCATCCTTCCCATTGCTCACCTCTCTTTGTTCCATGGTAGTTTTGATAGATGTTCAACATTTTCCTTCTCTGGTGTATCACCGTTTTAGTGTAGGCTCTGTTTTTCCCTTTTCTCTCTCTCTCTCTCTCTCTCTCTCTCTCTCTCTCTCTGTGTGTGTGTCTCCTTGGCATGGTTAGATTAGGATTAGATTAGCTTACCTGCACTATAATAGTTTGTGGCAGGTAGTTTAGGAATAGAAACCAGCCTTCTCTGGAGATTCCTTTCTCATTTTTGTAAGTCCCACACTTGGAGAAAGGATTCCATGTTGTGCAATCACACTAGATGCTAGTATGATCAAACTAGAAATCTGATCAACATCCAGGGGTGCTGTGATTCTACACTAACAATTCATGTTTAATTTCTGCCTCTAATGTCTCCCAGTCACTGATCATGACCTCTACTTTCTCTAGAATATGCAATGCAATTAATTCTAACTCATCTCTTGTAATCTCTTCTTTTTCATTCTGTAATACCAACACGATGCTAGAAATTTCAGTCATTTTTCCTTCCAACAAGTCCGTCTTCTAGGTGATGAGTTTCCCAAGCTCATCTAGCCTCTCCCTGTTGTGTTTTTGAGCTACTGTAAGGGCTTTGCGTTTTTGGTTAACAAGTGCTAACCATTCTGCATGACCCAATGTCTCATCCTTCATGGCCTTTAGGACCTCATTGTCTTCTAAAATGGTCCTTGTCCTTATAACAACATTTCGCATTGTACAAATATTCAGCGCTTGATCTTCCTTCTTTAGTTCCTCCTGTAAGCTCTGAAGCAATACTTCATATGATGCAATCTTCCACATCACTGAAGCCTTTTATTTCTCTACTTATTATGTTGGATCCTTTGGCTCAAGCATGTGTAGAGGTTCATCTTTAAGCACTCAATCCACCAATGTACTTACATAATGCATCATCGAAGGAAACATCTTGGGTACCTTTAGCTCCAAGTGTGGCTTAGCCTTCACAATATTGTCACCAATTTCCTTTTCCATGTTGATAAACACTGTGTTCTTCTTTTGTTCCAAGTCTTTTTCCTATTTTAGGTGCACTATCTCCTCATCCTTAGTCTTGATCTCTTCTCTCAGTGCCCTAATTGTGGTAGCTTTATCCATATTACACCGTGCCACTTATGTCAATACTTTTAACAAATCATTACTTACTTGTTCAACAGACATAACAATAGGCTTTACTATTATGTGCCTAGCCTGAGGTGTATTTTTCAACCTCCTTGACACGCATGCCTCCTCACACACATTTAAGTAAGGTTCATCCATTTGCGTGAGCATCGACCATGAAAATTCCTTCCTTGTGCACATTGTTGCCATATCCTCATCCATTAACTCTTAGTCATATAACTCATTTTATGTCATAGTGCTCTAGAAATGGGCATAGACAATTTTACATGTGTCCTCGGCATAGCCCATGGCTGGTGGAATGTATTCCCCACTTGTTATTTTTTATCTAGGATGCTTAGGAACTTGGGCTTCAAGATTTGTAACTTGTGCAAATAAGTTCTGAGAAGTCTCTTTTTCTATCTCATCTGTCACTTTTTCTTCCTCTTCTCCATCCTTTATTTATTCATCTTTTTGTTCCTCTACATTCTCTAGATGTGTAGGAGAATTGGGCACACTTTATTCAGACTCTTCTACTTCCTCATTCAACTTAACTTTCCTTCTTCTCTTCTTAGTTATCTCCCTCTTTGGAGAGATTCGATGTGATCTGCACACTTTTTGTAGAGTAGTACCTTGGGTCCTTATTCTCCTAAATGCTCTCTTGAATTAGCTCTCTCCTTGGTCCACACCTAAGTCCTCTTCATCCTCCTCTTGTGGGTGTAGTGGTGTAGTTTCATGCTCAAATTCATCCTTACTTGGAGGATGTCTTCTACTTCTATGTTCCAAACCACCACTACCCTCATGCTCCTCCTCTTCATCATCAACTTGAACTATTTCTATGGGCTTGTGTGATGGAACATTTTCCATTGTATGCTTACCCTTTCGTAGCCCTGGGAGTGCAAACTAATTCTCCACCTATTTTACGTTCTCTAGCATGGGTTTGAGTTGCAAGCACACAAACACTACTCTGGTGTCCCCAACTACCAAGCTTACAGGTTTCATGTTTATAATATCTGAAATAAGTCTTTCAATGTATGCATTGCATTCTGGATATAAATACTTCTTCCTTAGAGTGTGGTAATCGCAATCTACCCTGTCTGCATTGAAGGTTAAGCGGCCTGCATCTAAAAACTGATGAAGTGATGCTTAAAAATACCTTGATGTGAAGGCATATGACATTTTACACCATGGGATCCAAGCCCCTTCCTTCATTGCAAAGCGCGCAATGTAAAAGTGTTGGTATATAACAAAATGAACTGCCTTACCCACCATTGAAGGAAAATCCTTGGGTATGCGCCACTCTTCCTTGAACGCTGCATAGAGTCTATCATACCACATCTTCACCCTCTGCTTGAATGGTCCACTTATTAATCCATCACACAAGTAGTTGCCAAACCTCTCCATAGGTGACTTATGTTCCGTGCGGTACTCCAAAATTTTCTCCTTTGGTCCATCAGGCACCCCAATCTCCATGAATGCTAAAGATAATAATATAGCACCAAAACTTATTCTATCACTTGTCCATGATTCTTCAATGATTCTCTTTGTTATGTGATCTACAATGTTGTAGATCACTCCTTGAGACATCTTCTTGGTGATGTGTAACCACATTGTGTTTACTTGTGACCACCTTCCTTGGTCATTCATCTTTATCACAAGATGTGTAACTACCTACACTACTGGATAATTATTCAACTTGTCATTGTCCATACCGCGTGGACCCTTGGTATACCCTAGCTCCTTCCTCATCTCCAAGATTGTGGATTTATTAGTTAAATCATTGTCCAGATCCAACACTGAGGCCCTTTGTCTTGTCACCATTGAAATCAAGGCAACTGTGATTCTTACCCTCTGTCTGGAAAAGTAGAAGAAGTCCTTGTGGACCCTTCTCATCAACCACCAATACAATGGCTCATAATTTCCAATGTATGGTAGCTCATATAATTGGTAGACTCCATTCTAATTTAGAAACTTCTCTCATGCATCATCATATACCAGCATATCCTATGTCATGTGCTTATTCATTTTTTTTCTCAACAACACATTGAGCTCCTTATTTTCTAAATTTTGATGGTTATAATCATTGATTTTACATTGCTAGATATGGGAATCCCATTCTTGTCCCACAATCATGCCCTCTGGATACTGCATTTATGAAAAATTTGTCTCGGGAGTAATTTCATCTTCCACTGCAACCTTCTTCTTCCCTTTATCTCCTATTGTGGGCGCTTTCTTTGGTGACATTTGAAAATTTTCTCTTTTCCTCCTATAATCGAACAAGTTGAAACCCTAGTTAAAATTTCCATGCCCTAGTGGAAATTTCGTGCCCTAACTCATTTGTAATGTGTCTGCTTCTCTAAAACTCTTTTCCTATGGGAATGCAAGCTTCTCCTATGCACAACCCTTCTCTTAACATCTGGTTTCACACTCTTCACAACTCAACACGATTTCTCATCTCATTCACACTTAACCCTTTTCAAATTCTCTCAATTGCAATAGTAAAAATGAACTTGCATCCCGTCCTTATATAGAATTTCAAAAATTTATTACATTGATTTCTCCTCCACCTACCAACAATCCTCTCATTAATTGACCATTTTCATTATTTATGTGTGGTACATATTCACACCAAAGCTATAACCTTCTAGCGCGCCCTCCTACCTTTTGGCTACAGAATTCTCTTCAGCGCACTTCCATGTGCCTAATTATCTCATCACTGTGCCTTCTACTGGTAGTCTTTCTAGACTCTTCTTACCTTATGTTATACTTATTTCTTTATTCATCTCTTTCTATGGTCCTCATATCTAGAAGTAATTTATGTTTAGATTATTTCATTTCTCCAACCTTGAACAACATCTATACCAATTTGTTCCTTTCATGTGGACTTATTTTCAATAGTCTTGTACCTGGATATCAACAACCTAACCCACACTAAGGGTATGTTTAGTCCTCTATGCATAAATTTTTTTCAAATAGTAATTAGCTTTTGGTGCGTAAACATGCTTATTACACAAAACACACCAAATAAATTGACAAAGAATAGCAAAAAAGAAGGAAACACATTAAGGAAATGTAGAATTGGAAACCTAATCTAAATAGAAACACTGCCTTATTACAAACACAAAGAAGAATTATTTATAGCGGGGCTTCAGCCTACTCCCGTTGAAGTAACCAAGTAACCGCATTCCATCAAGCTCCTATAACTTACAAGCGTCAGCTTCAAGTATGTGAGTGATAACATATGACCCCAAACAATGTACCTTGAGTTTGCCTAGATGGCACAAAAATTTAGAATCATAAAGGAGCACCATCTGTCCTATCTCAAGGTTTTTATCCCTGATGTGCCTATCATACCATGCTTTCTGCCTAGCCTTCTCTTGTTTTTGACTCCAACGTGCTATGGCTCGTCACTTATCCAACTTGAGTAAATTTTCAATCTACTCTTCTAATGTTTTCTCATCCGTAAGACCTCCAATGCACACAATACACAAAGAAGGTAACACAAATTCCATAGGAAGAATGACTTCTGCACCAATCACTAACTGAAATGGTGTGACCTTGTTCAATATTCTATATGTTTTCCAATATGCACAAATTACTGCAGATACTTTATCATCCCAATCCTTTCTTCCAACATCACATATTTTTGTCAATGTCTAGCTCAAAATTTTGTTGAAATCCTTAGCAGTTCCATTTTCCTAAGGATGATAGGGTGTAGTCTTATGGTGTGCAATCATGAATTCATCCAATAAAATTTTGATTGTCTCATTCAAAAAATGTGTGCCTCTATCACTGGTCAAACTTAAAGGACATCCATACCTTGTAATAATAGTTTCCCATAGAAACCTGGTTGTTGTAGCTGCTATACAGTCCTTTGTAGGCATTGCTTCTGACCACCTTGTCAGATAGTCTGTGCAAGTTATGATGTAGTGTAATCTATTTCTATGCACATCTGGTGAAATAGGACCCACAAAATCTATATCCCATTTCTCAAATGGTTTTGTGCTAGTAATAGGTCTCAGAGGTATTTCATTTCATTGACCTGGTTTTCCAAGATGTTGACAATGATCACAAGCCTTACAAAATTCCTTATAATCTTTATATAGGGTCCCCCACCATAATCTAACGAGTAGAATATTACGTGCAGTGGCATCACCGACATAGTGGCCACCTGTAATTCCACCATGAGATTCTATTATAATATATGTGCACTCATGTTCCAATACACAATAGCGCAATACTTCATCTTAGCCTAATTTGTACAAGTCACCACTAATTAACATATAGGATGTGGCGCATATAGAAAGTTGTTTCTTCTCTAAGGATTTCATTCCTTCTGGTGTCATCCCTATTAGTAGAAAGACAACAAAGTCCTCTAATTCTGACGGCACTCATTGTAACCAGTATAACTGTGCTTCGGGCATGGTATCTTCAATCACCTGTGCTTCTTCTCCTGACTGTATTCTTGATAGATGGTCTGGTCTAGAATTACTTTTCCCTAGTTTTACCACAACTGTGAATTCAAATTCCTAAAATAAGAGCATCCATTGACATATGTTCCCTTGTAGAACAAGCTTGTTTACTAAATACTTTAATACCATGTGATCTATATAAAAGACCAATGGTGTAGCTAGTAGGTACTGGCAAAATTTATGTAGCACATAGATCATTGACAAAGCTTCATGCTCTGTAGTTGTGTAATTTTGTTCTAGAGGAGTCAACTTCAACTAGAAAAATAGATAGGATGATCTACAATACCTTCTCCAGGTTGAGCTAACACCACGCCAATGGCCATGCCAGAGGCATCAACATGTACATGAAATGGTTTGTCCCACGAAGGAAAACGTAGAATAGGCACAGTAGTAAGTTTTTCCTTTAAATTCTCGAATGCGCATTGCTGCGGTTCTCCCAGTAGAATTTACCTTCCCCTTTCAGTAATTCTTCCAATGGTGTGGAAAATTTGGCATATCCTTTGATAAAATTTCTATAATATCCCATTTGACCCAAAAATCTACAACCATCACTTTGACTCGTAGGCTCCCTTACGCCTACAATGACAACAACTTTGGCTGGATCAACCAAAAAACCTTCCTTGCAAATTATGTGTCCTAAAAGTATTCCCAATGATGTAGAAAATATGCACTTCTTGATTTTCAAAGAGAAACTCAACTGTCTACACCATTCAAACGTTAAAGCGCATATTGTCATAGTGATCCTTAACTAATCCATACACTGTTCAATCATTTAAAAATACATGTAAGAAGTTGTGAATAAATTCCTTGAATGCTTGAACAACTATGCATGAAAAAACATCAGGTGCATTTTAAGAGAAAAAGGCATTACAGTATAGGTGAAGCTACCCCATTAAGTTGTAAATGTAGTCTTTTCGTGATCCTCCTCAGAAATTCAAACCTAATGATACCCAAAGAACCCATCTGTAAACAAATAGATTTCGCGCCCTACAACACCTTCTAGTATTTCCTCAGTGAATGACATGGGAAAGGTATCAGTTACACTTACAACATGCAACTCCCTATAGTCCACACATATTCTAATCCATTCATCCTTCTTGATACTGATCACTAATACTCCATCTTGACTCATCAAGGGGTTTGATAATTCCAGACTTCAACATTTTATCAATCTCTTCTTTGACCTTTTTGCGCAAGTTGGGGTTCATCCTGTAGGGTCTCTTTCTAACTAGGTGCACACCCTCTTTAAGCTTTATCTTCATCTCCCTTAATGATTCATGCACGCCTTTAAGTTCATGGTACCCCCTAGGGAATAAGTCCTAGTAATCCCTTAGTAACTCTATAATTTTTGCCACTTCAGAGTCTAACCAATAGTCTCCAATTATGGCTTCCTTAGGCTCAGTATCTATTCCAATATTCACCTTCTTTTTCTTCATAGGTTCATGATAGGTGTGCATGGTTGTATCTGCATTGTCTAATACCTCACAACTACCTGTTGAATGATTTACATTCAGATTTTCTACTTCTTCGTCATCCACTATGTAGACCATTTTTCCTTTTTCTTTGTCAAGGAAAGAGTTGAATTTGTATAACAACAGCCTCTGTTTCTTCAACAAGACATGCTCCCGAGTTCTCTTCATTGAATAACTCCTGAAGGAGCTCTTCAGCATTGGCACTATCTCCCATAGTTAAGCACTTTATGATTTTCAATGCTTCTTCCATTGGAGGCTTTGTAGAGAAGAAGTCAAACATCTGGGCCATTCTTGCAATTAAATCCTACCAATTTCCAGTCTCTCTATGGAGTTCTACATATACATACCAAGCATGCATGCAACCTTGTAAAGTGGAATAAAAATTGTGCACCCATAGCGAAGGTGGTAAAGCTTTCTACCCTTCTATCCAGAGTCTCTCACACTTTTGAACGTGGTGCTGAACAGGTTGATTACTATGATAAGTGAAGATTTGATTAGGTGCATTGCTCCTGAAGAACCTAGCAAGAGCAATCCTAATTTCATTCCATCCTACAAGATTATCCATGTGGGCCACCCACCAGTGTGTTGTTGTTCCACGTAATGTAGATGCTAACATATTTCTTCTTTCCAGCGGGTCCATCCACTGTTCTTCTATGGCACGCAGGAATACCATAAGATCTCCTTCTCTGATGTAACAAGGTACTGAGTTGTTACCTATCCTCCTGACATAATGTGGTTTACTGCCTCTAGGAAATATGCTCTTTACTTCGCGCCCTACCAACTCATAAGTGCTATGAGCCCAATTATCACAAGAAACACTTGTAGTATCACTTATAGACTATGCATCCTCCCACTGAATTAGTCCTTCTTTGGTCAACCCAAGTATCTCTGGATCTCGTATGGTGCATACATAAAAAATCTAATTTAGATATTCTTCACTTAAGGGATCAACATAGGGCATAGATTTTCCATTGTTTAAAGGGATAATAACTCTTTCCTCCTTGTTTTTAAAACTGATCTATCCCTTGTTGAATTAAAGGTCAACATTATTTGCATCACACCAAGGATGCCCCAACAGAGCTGGGAAGCTATCTGACTCTTCCATTGCTAAAAATTTAAAGTCTCCAGTGAACTTGGCCCCTTTTATGGTAATGGATGCATCTTTCAAAGCTACGATGGGAGTGGCCTTAGTTCTATTAGCCATGAAAAATATATTAGAGGATGGCTATAATGGGGGTATTCCCATTTGTACCCATGCATCTAGGGTAAGAACATTGACTTCCACACCTGTATTAATCAATATATTACTCAATAGCCACCCATCCACAACAATATTCAGAGTGGTTTCCTTGTCATAATCTAGGCTATGGGGGTAAGATTAACATGCAGAATATGCCATCCAGTCTCAATAATTACATGTTGAGTGCTTCCTTTTAACCAATCCCCTAATAATGGAATGATATTTTCCTAGCGCAACATTTTACACACTTCCCTTAAGTCATCTATATCAGTTTGGACCATCTCTGATACTTTCTTTTGCTCTATCTTTTGTGATTTCTCTTTTAGGTATTGTATCTCACTTTGAAGATTCCTGAGAACTTCCATGGTTTCCTGATAAACCTCCTTCTGGTAGGTAGGATCTAGGTATTGTGCATGTAGAACCTCCTCTTTAGTGATGGTAGGATTCTTCTACAATGCTTCTCTGGCACGTGCCGCCTCAGTGCAGGTCGTAATATTCACTTGTAACTCTTTGGACTCTGCCGCCAACTTGGGCATCCATTGATTTTCCATAGCACGATGTATCCTAACCATCCATGTGCCTTTGTTTTCTTGTTTATGTTGCTTACTAAGATGCTCATACAAGTCCGAGCACTCCTCATAGCTATGGTTCTTTCCGTAAAAAGAACATGTAATATTCTGAGGACATTCATGCCCGTAGTGGTCAGGAGAACCACATGTATAACATATTCCACAAGGGAACTCACTTCTTCCACCACCACAGCCTTGTCCTCTAAATCCAACATGGTATCCTTGACCTCTACCATGACTACCTTCAAAATTCCCTTCATTCCAATTATAGCGGGCTTGAGTGTGATCCTGGTCCTGATGCTTGTTCTTTCCCTTAGAGTTATTTGAAACTCCTTCCTATCCTACACCAATATCTATAACATCATGGATCTGATCAATCAACCGGTAGTCTTCTGTGTCATGAGTCATGGACCTGCAGATTTTACAATAGCTTGAAACATTCTTCCTTATCATGTGTTGCAATAATGGGCAATGGATAACATCATGGTTTAAATGGCATATATCACAATCTATCAACAATGAGTGTACTCACCTATGAGGACAACTATCCTTTGTGTGACCTTCTACTTCACAATCTTCACACCAAATCCGTATGCACATCTCATGTGCTAATAGTTTCTCTAACTATTTTGCCATAGCTATGATTTGTGATTCTAAAATGGGCTCACTCCAGTGTCTATGCTTCCAACTACTTTAGCGTGTAAGGATACTTTAAGTAATTTGTGTGTATCATTATATGTCTTATGTGATAATGCCCTCCTAAAAGGGGTAATAAAGCCCCCAACAAACAATTATGCATGTTGGATTGTGTGTATTTCATAAGAAAGATTAGATAACAGTGTTTTAAAATGTGCATCATACTCTCTAACACTTTCACTAGTGCCTTGCTTAGTATCCTTGAGAGAAATTATACTCTTCTACTCAAACTCAGGGATGTGAAACTCTTTAAGGAATGCATCTTTTAAAGATGTATAGTCTACGCAAGTCTAATCAGGGTCAAACGTTCTCTACTGACTATGTGCGTACCCTTGTAATGTAGTAGAAAATTGGCTTTCCCTATGCTCAGAATCCATGATTCCTTTTGCATGCCACAATATTTCACACATATGCACATGTTCAACAGCATCTTCTATGCCCCTATACTCTAGAAGACGAAGAGACATCTCCATGTAAATATTCTGGGGTTGGTGTGGACCTTGCCCACCTGATCCAAAACCTCATGTGTTTCCCTTGCCTTTAGAACCTCCAAATCTACCTGAACCAGAGCTATATATGCCTCCTGATCCTGAACCTGTAGCTGGGATCAGACCAGAAGATGTACTTCCCTGTGTCCCAATAGTAGAACTGAATTATACCCTGATAGTCTGTGAAGCATTACCACTCAGAGAAGTTAGTCCAAAAATTGGTGTGCTTGTATTCTTTGCTGATGATGCACCTGAAAAAGTACTCCCATATAACAACGAAGTTGTTTGCACTGTTATTACTGTGCCTCTTATAAGACTTGCTCCTACTCTTATACTACTAGAATTATCGTGTTGACTACTTGTTGTACTAAATGCTGGAAAACCAAGCACAATGGAAAGGTTACTAGGTGGATTCAGATGCATGCCTACGGTCTAGTTCGTCTCTGCTGGTGTGCTTCTACATGAGGCTGAGGAGGGTTCCCTATCATGTCTCTCTAAATGGGGGAGTTCTTGAGGCTCAGGTTCTACATATTCTACATGAACTTCAACTCCTTCTCGAACTATCTTTCTCCACAACACCATTTTCCTTGTAACCTCCCACTGCTTCTCGATCTCCCTCTCGTGCACTTCATTATACTTAATTTGCCTTTCCTCTCTCTACCTTTCTGCCGGTAGGTCTGCCATGATTTACCAAAACTGATCTCTCCCCTATGCGTGGTGGGGTTTGGTTAGCCATTGGTTTAATCTCCAAATTCAAATTTACCATCAGGATCTTGATTTCTAGTGGAATTCCTTGCAGGTAAGTTCCCCTTGGATATCGTGGAAACTAGAATTCAGCTACCTCTGGACATGAATAAGTGAAAATTGAGTACTCCAAGATATAACTATTCAAAACACCATGGAACCATATATCCACAGCTTGAGTCTAAATCAAATCAGCATCATAAATGGCCTGAAATTATTCTTGCATCCAAAAAAGTGTGTGATACCTCCAATTCCACTTAGATGCATAAGCAATTAGCAACTCATACAATTCGAATGGAAAGATAGCAAAAAACCTCTCATATAAACTATTATACATGTTCTGTTCCACCTATACACGTGCTTTAAACTCAGATCCAGTGCTAAACCGTTGTGTGTATTCTTCTTATAGATCATGTATCCACTCCTCAACACTTGCTAAGGTCAACCAATATGTCTTCATTGTGAACCATCCTGAAAACAACTGAAAAAGAGGTCTCAGAAACAGAACCAATGATGTAGCCTAGAATTCAACAATACACAAACCCAGGCATGTTGGCACATCACTTAGCCTAGACTGAGCACTCACCCAAAGCACACAATGGTACTGGGTCCCTCCTTAGGGTTGTTGTTGCAGGATGTTAGCATGATGAAGACTTCAACCATTCAGATCTATAATTAATATGTCTTTCATACAGTGCATAGTCAGATCTAGATCTAGAAAATAATAGAATTAATAGATACCCATAATGAAATCAAGCATGCAATACTGAACTATAAACATGATAACACCTTGATTCAGTCCATAACCTCCATTAGATTAAATGAAATAAGTACACAAAATATTCATTACAATAACAGTAGTATACGCTCATGTGTGTAATAGATTTAGCAGCATAATCTCACTATATCTCAGCTCTCACATGTATATCTATGTTATCTCTCTTTCCCCATGTATGCATGTATGTATATATCTTTACACAATTTACTACATACTTATAAGGGTGGGGAATTTTCCTTCACCACTTATCTAATCCCAAAATAGGTTGCATGTTATTATTAGCCACACGTCATTACAAAAATAGCCACACATGTAAGTGCACTAACAATAGATTAATGTTAGTTAACTGATAGTAGTAGATCTATTCCCGGCCTATGTCCATACAAATAACTTCATAGCTGATCCTCAATAAATAGCCAATGCGTGACGTGAAAGTCTCTAATTGGTTTGAGTGCTCTGCATGCTATCTCCAAAAATAAATCCTTATCATGAGGACAACTAAGTCCTGAACCTATTTCTGTTCTTCAAGTGTGATCCTTTCCAATACTAATGCACCTTTGAATGTGCTATGTTATCTAACGAAAACCTTCTATATTTACTTCGCTAAGTGCCAAAGTCTGGCTGATCAACAATTGCACCGAATGACACTCAGAAGCTCAACAATATCGTTTTGTGAGACAATACTCACACGATTACAAAAATCAACAATTACAAGTTCCACAGTGAGTGGTGGTAAATGGAATTCCAAACCTCTCAATGTTATACTAAGCAAAAAAGGATAAGAACATTGACAAGTGAATTCCTATGTATCTGGCATCCTTGGTTGAGTATTTGTATTATCTGTAATCGCATACAATTCAAGTAATTCAATAGAATTTTTTTAATAATTTGGTAAATTTATTTTCCCTAATGGTGTTTTTTTCCTTTTCAATTTTTTATTTTCTTCTCTAAGATGTTGACATAGTTTAGAAAAATACGAATCATGTATGGAAAATTTTTCAATCATGTTTAATGCATTGTATCCTATAAGAGTAACATATTCTAGAACTCTTTCTAGCATAGAAGACATAACTTTGGCTCTTTTTTGTTTACTCTACTTTACTCTTTTGCAGTAATATTTAAGAAACATTGCATTAACACCATAATATTCTCTAAACCAAACTTCACCACTCATTCATTTATTTACAAGGACATCTGATTCTTCATCTATCATACCTTTCATGCATCTAAATAGTCCTATTGTAAGTAGATCTAATGAATTTGGCTTAAAATCTGGGTCTATATCTTTTTTATGGCTACAAAGAAACCCACCATTGGTATAAAAATCAAAAACTAAAACCCACTTATCCCAAATTTCATCTGGGAGTACAAGAAATGAAAGTTTATCATTCAAACTTTCCAATTTTCCATTCTAAAAAAGAAACAAAATTTTCCTTTTGAATGACTGCATGTGAACATTAATTTATTTTAATTAGTTTAGAATTCTATGAGAAATAATGTAAGTTAATTTCTATGTGTAAAAAAAATTAATACAATTTATAAATACCTTCCATCCCTCTGAATTTTCGTGACCAGAACGAGGACATTGTGGTCTCTTCTCTAAGATCCACCTTGACTTGGATTTGTACAACATGTCAATAAATATTATATTCACCCATGTTTTGTTTACCATATTCTATTGCTTGAAAATACTGATTATTTATTTTATGTTTCCTTGGACGAAAGAATATGGGCAGACCTTTGTTTGATTCTATTATGAACAAATGAAAAATTAGGATTTGCAAGGATTTGTTTTTGGGTTTCAATTGTATGTTTCCCATTAATAATATAGAAATGAGTTTCTATATCATGAATTTCATGATCAAACTCCATGTAAAAAATATCACTAGTACATTTTTTGAAAGCAAGCAAAATTGTATCTGGTTGAAGAGGTACAGGGTTACACAACATAGAGTGCACAACGAGACTGACACTTGCTAAATCAAGTGATCTATATTGGTATTTTGTAGGTGCTACATGGAAATGACCAATATCGATTTTCCATGAATTTTCTTGAAATAAAAAATATGAATCCCTTTAGATAATGTATATTGAATTTTTTTAAATTTAGTTTGAGCTTGTTTTAATAATTTTCTTTTCTTTTGTAGATCACTTCACCTCTTGAAAGTGTGATTCTAAAATGTCTTTTTTTGGATTAGATAATTTTTGTCTTCTGAGCATGGTAAACATTTTTTAATGTAATTTTTGTTGGCCCACTTCCTTATCCATATCCAAGTGGTGGGAAACAGATGAAGTGAATGCATACTGATATAGCATTTTGAATACGATGAAAATTCTTGCACAAATAGATTCACTATTACAGACACCACTATTGTCCCCTTCATTGTATGGCTCAATTTTCCAACCATAACTATAACATGAGTCTTTGTATTTGTTTACTGACCTTTCCATTCCATATTTTTTGTACTGTAACATTCCCATTTTAAGACTTTAGAAACAAGGGGAAAAAAATTGTTATATAAATAATGCTCTTTATTTCTAAATAATGATAATTTAGAACACACATTCCATGTTATTCAATCTCATAATATATAACCATACGCAGCTCTAAATGACTTGGTGAACTACCAATCTGTCATGTTAACTCATTTAAAAATTGTACACTAGTATACTTGGTTCTCTTACCTGATTCTGGGTATTGAAGCATTCTATTTAAGAGACCTAACTAAATATTTGTTACCAATATTCATCTGAATCTCGTTCCTTAAACTAGGTGACACGAGACAACGCAACTAGTAACTTGTGATACTTTGGCAAAATATTTCCAACATGTTCATGTTATTATTCCCAGATGACATACTCGTCAAATGAAAAAAGTCCTTCACTCCATTTCATTTTCTATCTAGAATGGTCTTTACTAACTCCTGTCATTCCACTTGTTCAAGGTTTGACCCTACCCTAGGTTAGCAACATAGTTTAGTATAGAGAACCACTTATGGTGACTAAGGGTACTTAGACATACTCAATCGACCTAAGAAAATTACGTTTGTCTAGTTATCATAAGTTGTCGTGTGTTATTCCCTATACTAAATCAGGATCCTTCCCTAACCTAGAGTATAACTAAGATCAAGTCCAAATTTATGTATATCTAGTTGGTCTAATTCTGATGGGTGTTGCCACATGTCAATTGAAACACTGTATCCTCATGAAAGACCCAAGTCTTCATGAAGGTACAAGTTTGCAATTGGTGTGTGCCAATAATCAACTGAACCATCCCATCTAGATGCACATACCCAAGTAAGAAGAGATTTACACACATATAAATATTTCTTAATTAATATTTAATTTACAACAACCCTGTTGAACCTTAATTCCATTAGACCTTAAGGATGACATCCTTATTTGAGTTGTTAATGTAATGGAGAAACTTCATGATTTCTTTTTATTCATTAAATTCCTACTTTAGGATTTAGTTAATTAGAACAGAAAACCAACATTAATATGATTTACTTAGTATAACTCAGCCATTCTTATATTGTTTAAGTTACAAAATAGTTTCACTTATAATAGACTTCATTGAGATGAAGCCTAATTGATAGATGTTCATGTTTACCACACATTTTTTTTAAACCCATCAAGGTATTTTTCAAGAGGAAGTGCACCTTCCTCTTTCTTGTTATGAGTTAGGGTTCATTATACCCTTTTTCATTATGTAATTCATCATAATTAAGTTACACTTTCATTAACATCTTTTAATTAACCATGGAGACTTAGATAAAAGAACATATATGTATGCCAACTTAATAAAATGCATTTCAATTAAGGGATATAGTAATTTTTTCTCTTCCATCCAGCTTATTTAATGTCAAACTAAAAAGGATCCATTTATATAGGAATAAGAGCACTAAGATAAGATTAAAAATTTCCTTCACATAATGCCCAAGGAAAATGACACAACAAGTAAAGGTAACTCTCACTAATTTTTCTTATAATTCATCATGGTGAAATACACATTTTACAAGACCATGCATTTATGATGTATTTCATGTCAAACATCATCAAGATCAATAAGGAAACACAACTTTTCCTTTTTTAACATATTTCAATATTGATTCATAATTCTTCATAAAAGATCTATTCTTTAAGTAACAAATAACATCATAAAACTTATTGCCTTCCTTTATCAATTAAGAAGTCCATTTGAAAAAATTTCTAGCATGAATCAATTCATTGAAATGAGCATGATAAGCACTAATAATTAAAACAATGTGCTTTGAACTAACTGTTTCATAAAACCAACTTTGCTTTTATGAAACAGTGAAGCCAAACAAATAGATACATCATACAAAAATAACAATCATAAAAGAAAGAACAAGTGATCAGCCAAATTAACATTTGGAAAATATCATGATTAAAAACAACACTCTTCAACCATTGTTTACATAAGGAATTATATCAGATAAGTAATAATTCATCCTAATTACTTATCTCCTTCCTACTAGAGGTACTTAAAATTCATTTCTTACTTCATTCAATCTAAATTACAAATAAAGACACTAACTCCAATATTTTCCAAAAATAGAGTTACTTTTAAGAAGTAAGAACCATCGAATCTGACATTAACATGTTCCATCCAAAAACATCTATAGCCAAGCTAATTCAACCTTCATGAAAGGTGTTAGGTTGAGCCATCAACATCAGAAAAACAATATATTCCTATTTTAGATGCTACATCTAGATTTAAAGCCAAAATATAGCCTAAGTCTTAAGTCAGGTCACAAGAGGTTAGAAATAGGAGAGTATTCATTCAATTACTTCACATTACATATTAATAACACATTACCAAATATTGATTCCAATCAATACAAGTCAAGGTGAATAAGTCATAATTATCCCAACTACTTATTTGAAATCCTTTTAAGTAATAAACACTGATCCGATCAATTCCTTAAACAAGAGAAAATAGAAGAGGGAAGATATGTGTTACTATTCCCAACTCAGAGAGGAGATTACAACATATAATCTCCTACAAATTTCAAAGAAACAACAATGAAAACCTTAACTCAGAGAAGAAAAGGAGAAGGGAGTCAACAACAAGAATAAAAGAAGATCCCATCATTCTCTCCCAAGCAAAGAAGTACATAACAGGTTAAGACATTGCAATAGATCTAATCAAAATACCTTTGAACTATTGATAAACATAGAAACATAGAAATCCATGATATTGGATTGAATTATGCGACTACAATAAGAAAGTCAGATTCCAAAGGTGAAGTTCTATCATCATAAAAACAAGAATAGTAATAGTAGTGTATTAGCTACATCTAGAAACAAATGTTTTGAAAAAATTAAATTAAGCATTAATACATGAAGTAATATATACCACTTGACATTTCATTTCATCTAGTCGCAAATAGATCAATCCATAAAACCGGAATTTAGCCATCACTTTCAACAAACAAATACAATATATAATCAAGTCAACACATACTCCCATCTTTACAGGGATAAAAGAAACAATAATTAGGTAAGGAGAGAAAGGACCTAACTTGATTCTATCATAATGAATACATAATGAAAAAAAGGTGACTCCACTACAGGTGCACGAGTCAGTCTTAGGAGAGGAACAGAAAAATCAAACTTGTTTCAGTCTATTCCTCAAGATCGATTTAACTAAACTTAATCAATATTTCACCAAGACATTCACACTCTTCAGTATTATTAACATAACAAAATAGAAATGAGGAATTAAGAAAATACCTCATTATCATACATAGATCATAATGAATGTAAGGAACTAGAAAACCCTTCAATTTGAATCGATTAATTCCTTAAACACAAAATGTCATCATGGAAAAGATGCATGAACATTCGTTAAGTCTTTCACAAGAATGATGACAATATGGTTTTTAACAACTTACTCCCAACAAGTTAAATCAAGAGGTTCACCTAGATCAAGAATAGGCAAGTCATTATTGATACATATTCTATCTTACAAGTAAAGAAAGACAACGATGTCGACATATTGCAAGCTTGAGTAAGAGCTAACATGAATAAATCCAATTCCCAACCTAGAAAAAACCAACACTTGAAATATCTTCTATTAAAACAAAACTTCTATTTCCCAACTTTAGGTCAGTCTTTCTGAGGTTTAAAAACCCAAAAATGTATAAAGTTCACAAAAAGAAGAACTCATTTATTGCTATATTCAAACAAGATGATTCAACAAATCTTTGTATCCATGTAGCTATTTCCACACAGTTTCCACAGAAGGAACTAGATTTGAAACTAACTAAGTTTTAACTAAAAGAATAGAAGAAGTATTTCATTCACTATTGTTTCAATCAAGTTTGAATTCCGCAAAAACAATGAATCCAAACAACCATTTCAACACAGCTCAATAGAGGTATAAGATTCAAAACAACTGAAGATGTAAACAAAGAAGAATACCTTTCTTACCTCCTTCTAACATAGAAAGAAAAACCCAAATCAAAACTTATAGACAAACAATATTTTCCAAAATCCATTTTTAGCAGAAAACAAGATTCACACATATTTGACATTATCCCAATCCCAACAAAATTAAAGTATGATTCACTATCATATTTAACAGGGAATTAAACCCTCATTACTTATTATCTAACAAAGTTTTATCATCATAAAAATACAAGAACAAACTAAGAAAGAATTCAAATAACCTTCACAAATAATAAAACTCCATTTATTTCCAAGAGTAGAGTTGTTTTAATGAAGACAGTTTAGTAAAAAATAGAACAACTTAATGGGTAGAGATTATCATGCCTAATAGAGCTTCTGTTGATTTGTAGAAGGCTTCCAAGCCAAGCCTCCATAGTTCCTCATTTTCAAAATGAAGTCAACAACCCAAAACTTCTTATTATTATGCCTCTTATACCTCCATCAAATCGAAAATAGTCTAGAGGTGCCAAAAATAGTAATAGATTGAAAACATAACTATTGGTTTGAAGAACCTGAAAACTCCATGCAGAGTAAAAATTGACATGAGAAAATGACCAAAAAACCTCCCAAAAATCTGCTTACATGTCTTCCAAGGCAGTTTCTTCATTAAGTCCAAGACTCATTAATGCAAGGATGACCAACTCTCCTACCTAAATCTCCATGCCACCACCATAAAAAATTGGTGAGCTCAATTTCAACCAATGCATGCATTTTTAACTCTAGTGATGTTACGAGCAAGACATTCCCTCCTTTCTCCATGCCTCTACCAAAACTAGCATGCCAAGTTTGTAAAATCAAAAGTAAAATCACGTTAATGCCATTGAAACCATCACCACCACCTCCCAAGTGCCATGTGACCCCTTAAGCTCCCTTTTATCTTAACATTAGTTTAAGTTAGATAGACATTAGCTTAGAATTCGACCATAGCCTAGGTATATAGTATTTACCTTAGGTCATTCAAACTACCATAGTTAAACATGCCATTAAAGAGTAGGTCATAACCCATAGCAGTTCAGTATTAGGTCATAGGTTGTAGATATGTCTTTCATTACCTTAGGTTATTTCCAAAACCCCACACCCATAAAGCAAAAAAAATTAGGTGAGGGTGCAAACATAAATAGTTTAGAAATAGATATAAGGTAGTTCCAATTTACCTTAAGTTAGTATCCAATTAGGATAGATCTTTAAAACTTGGACTTAGTGTTGATTGAAGAATACTTGTCAAAGATCACACAAAGAGTTCATGTGGGAGAGAAGGCTAGGATCAAGGGCACGGAAGGACATGAAGGACACACACGCAGAAAGGAAGTCCAAATTTCAAGACTTAGCCAATTTTTAGCATGAAGACCTATTTTTAGAAGATGGTGTGTGAAATACAACAATGATGTAGAGACGTGTGCACCATGTATTGTCTATCTTTGGAGGATCAGATCTAAGAATTTTTCATGGAGATGAGCCGAGAATTGGATTGACACTTTATTCAACTACAAGAGGTCTATAGATAGCACAATTACATGTGTGGTTATGCTTGTAAATGGTGCGTGGCTATTAATAGCATGCAGCCTATTTCTGGAATAGATAATCGGTGAAGGGAAAGTCCCCACCCTATATATATGATGTTAGGTACATAGTAGAATAAAGAGAGTGTGATGGATGTATGAAGGTATAGAGATATACACATGTGACTGAATTATTGTAATAGATCCATGCACGCATTGGTATAGATTGATATTACTATAAGGAGCTTTTGTATTTATTAATAGATGGAAGATATTGGCTGAATCTAAGTGTCATTCTGTGTGTAATTGAGTAGTGTATGTTATTGATTCAATCATGATTATTGTTTAAACTTGTTCTTTCATATATCCGAGGGTAGTATGCATTGTAAAATGATGGATTAGTTAGGAATCTATATGTTTCTTCCTTCATGCTAACATCCTACTACAACAACCCTAAAGAGGGACCTGGTACCTTTGTGCACTTCGGGTGAGAACTCAGTCAAGGCTGAGTGATGTGTCAGCTCGACTAGGGTGTTATCTGATAAATTCTAGGTTGCATCATTGGTTCTATTATCGAGACCTCTTTTTGATTTGTTTTCAGGATGGTTTGTGATGAAGATGTACCTGTTAACCCTAGCAAGTATTGAGGAATGGATACATGATATGAAGGAAGAATATGCATGGTGGTTCAACAATGGGTCTGAGTTTAACACACGCACTTGAGTAGAACAAAATCTATATGACAGCTTATATGAGAGCTTTTTCACTATCTTTACAATAGAACTATACAAATGGCTTAATACCTATGCATCTCAGTGGAATTGGAGGTATCGCGCACTTTTCTGAACACAAGAAGAATTTCAAGCCCTTTATGATGTTGATCTAATCTCGAATCACACTATGGATATGTGGTTTCATGGTGTTCTAAACACTTATATTCTGGAATATTCAATTTCAACATACTCTTTCCTAGAGGTAGCTGAATTCCAGTTCTTTTGGTATCTAAAAGGAGCATATTTACAAGTTATTCCATTGGTGATCAAGATCTTGATGGTAACTTTGAACCTAGAGAGTAAACCGATGGCTAACTAAACTTCACCACGCGTGAGGGTAGGAACAAGTTTGGTGAAAGATGGCAGAACTAGTGACAAAGAAGCAGAGATAGGAAAGACAACTTAAGTATAATGAGGTGCGAGAGAGGGAGATAGAGAAAAAATGTTCTGTTACAGAAAGTATGGAGTTGAGGAGAGAGATGGCTCGTGAAGGATTTGCAGCTCATGTAAAAGATGTGGAGCCAAAGCATCAGGAACTCCCCTATCTTGTAAAGCATGATAGAGATCCCCCCCGACCTCACACAGAAGTGCACTAGTAGAGACTACCTAGACCATGGGCGTGCATCTTAATCCACTTGGTGACCTAACCCTTGTGCTTGGTTTTTCAGTATCTAGTATGACAAGTAAGCAACAAGCTAACTTGGGAAGTAGGAGAGCAGGAGTAAGTCAGGGATCAAGTACATCAATGGCAGGACAGAAGGCTTCAATGTTATTTGGAGGAACATTCTTAGGCACATAATCCACATAGAATGTTGGATTCACCTCTGGAAGTGGAACTACCTCATAGACTGTAGGGGTTTAGTATAGTACTACAGTCAGAGCACAAGGGAGTAAATATATAGGTTCTATTCCAGCTACAGGTAGTGGATCAAGAGGTATAGGTGGTTCTAGTTCTGGTGGATCTTGTGGTTCTGGAGGCATAGGGAACACAGGAGGTTCTAGATCAGATGGTCAAGGTCCGTAACAACCACAAAATATCTATATGAAGATGTCTAATCTAAAAATAATCAAGTTATTACTACCTGATATCAGACCCTTGTAGGCTTAAATTATTTTCCGACAATTTACTCCTTGTAAGTAATCAATTTAAAATAAATGCAAGACATTAAAGAAAATTGCACAAAGATTGATTACAGAGTTCAGCAATTTCCTATGTCTCCGGTTTCATGGTCAAACCATTCCACTAGTAAAAACTTGTAAGTTATAATAATACTTTCACAAGAAAACCTAATGGAATTTTACTTGCCTATCAGTACACCATTTCTTCAAAAACTTCCATTGATCAGTTGAATTGTTCTTCACCTTCTTGATAGAAAATCTCCTTTGAATTCGATCGGCGTTCTTGATGCTATCAATGCAATGCTAGCACTCTAGTCGACAATCCAGGATTTGCAAGTAATTGGTGTGGCTCAATAGGCCTATTGGGTAGTTTATAATTTACTCCTAATCACAAATATTCCATCTACTATTGACTAAAATAGTAGGCCAACAAACAATATTTGTCTATAGTAATTTTAGGAATTTAATATAGTTTTACAAAGCTATATTAAAATTTCCCTATGACTAATTCTCCACATCCCAAAAATAAGCTTAACAAATAATAAGTTTCTTGGGCTAATGTGTCCACCTGTCCGTGCTCTAGCAATGAGCTTCTCCGTTGCACTGGTGTGTGTTTACAATGCAAATGGGTTCCCTATTTATACAATTTTAGGGTCCAAAAAATATGCAATTACAAATCATCCTTAGGCTATTTATAAAATCTTAGCCCATAGCAAATTGAATGGGATAGGCTTATCTCTTTTTGGAAGGATTGCATGTTTAATGGGATTAAATCCCAAATGGAGCGGCATTTGGATAAGGTCCCACATTTTGGCAGTGGGGGATAATGTCTTAGGATTTATTAAGCCTTTCTCCATGCAAGGATAGTTTTCAAAGGACCATGTGAGCTTAACCGCCCCTATCACTGCTTCACCTCCTTCTCCACATGGAAGCTTCCACGTATGGCATTTTCCCCAACACCGCTTCACCACCTTCTTCCCATGTGGATTTCCACACATGGCTTTGCATTCCCTATAACCGCTTCACTCCTCCTCCACATGGAAGCATAGCATGTTGGTGGTTTAAGTGGGTATACTAATGTTTGAACATTAATATAGATGGTTTGTGACATAATGTGTGGCATTTGGAAATTGGTGTGTAAGTGGACTTACTAAGATAATATAATTTCAACCCATGTAATGTGGCATAGAAATAATTAACTCAGTAAATAGCATGTAGTCCACCATTCGTACCCCAATAGGAAAATTGAGCAAATTCAATGACTGGTGGCTTGTGGACCCACCATGTCGGTGATAATACCATAGTCCACATGGTGGCCTGTGAGCAATTTTTTATGACCATCGAATATCGGATATCGAAAACCAACAAATGTATCCCTTCACCTTTACGCCACATGTCACAGTGTCATTGGTCCAATATTGACCAGTTGACCAGAGTTGACTTTCCCGCAGATTGAACTTTGACCAGACATAACTAGAGTTCCCGATGTCCGTTTGTCATGTTCTCATAGTCGATGGAAAGATATTGAAACAATCTTCTATACTAACACCATTTAGGGATGTTTAGGGAGCTTTAAAAAATGATCCCCTGATCACACCTCCCCACTGAGAAAGGCTTTTTGTCCCAAAAAGCTTATATTGGAACATTTTGCCATGTCGTTCTGAATCTGGAACTATGCTACCACCTCGGAAGTCTTGTTGTAGTAGACTCTTGGGTATCTTCCTTTGTAACCTTCTCTCTTCAAAACAATTTCTCTTATCCTGGACCTGTGGGTTATGGGCCCACGATGCTTCCGCTATGCCACTCTGATATCCGAAGAAGAACTCCATGCCTTTGCTATATGGTGCTAAGTTTCTACATGAAACCTCAACACTCCTACTGTACGGTGCTAAGCTTCTTGATATCTGACAACAACGATCTTATTTTAATCTATAACATAGCTCCTAGCTCCGAGTTGATTCCATAGAATCCAAACTAGTTTGAAGGAACTCTATGTTACGTAGAGTTATTATTGATCTGATGTCGATGATGGACAATGACTTATCCCTTTTCAGACCTCAATGCCTCCGATGCACAATGCTAAGCCTCTTTCAAGACCTCAAGCCTCCAATGCATGATGTTAATTCTCTGTAGACCTCAACACCTCTAATGCACGATGCTAAATCTCTTTCAAGACCTCAAGCCTACAATGCACGATGTTAAGTCTATTGATCAGCTACCATTTGAATGTGTGGCCACAATCCCTTGACATCGAATGACATTCTGAGCTGATCCTTTGAAATCTCTTCTTGTTGACACACTAATATTAGGTACCGCTCTACTGCATGGTCACAATGCCTCTACACATAATGAAGTTATGATCCAATGTTAATTCCAATGGTGATTCAGCTACCATTCTACTATATGGTCACAATGCCTCTACATAGAATGAAGTTCTGAGCTGATCTCTATGAACTCTACTATCTACACAAATGACAAATCAATCTCCAAGATTTATATGAGTTAAATCCTATATCCAAGCTGTAATAGGTACTCACAAGCTGATTATGAGATAAGTTTGGAGCATTAATCAAAATTTTTAAGAAAGAAAATCCACTGAGTATTCTAAACCTTTCTCTCATCATTTTCTCACAAAATTTGATCTCCAAATTCAATACTGCATATGATTCATCAATCTGAATTATGCAATATATAATTGAAAAATTGTTGACTTACCCATTTTAAAGGACTTTAACTTTTAGGTATTACCTAGTCCTAGGTTGACTTGTCAACTGGTGGTGGAGTAGAAACTTCCTTTACCTTTGCAATAGGCCTCCATTCCTTCTTTGGCTTGTCATTACTCTGATGGTGAGATGGATGCAGTTTCCAGTAATTTTCCACCCAATGCCCATTCCTTTGGAAATGAGCACAAAAATTCCTCTTAATCTCCTTCTTCTGGGATGAGGAACTCTTTCTACCTTTTCTCGACTCTACATGATGAGATTGGTCTTTCTGGTTTTACTTGTTCGCAACAAATGACATCAACTTCTTCATTAGTTTCCTTTCCTTCTAGCATCTAGCCACAAAATGATTATGCAATCCAAAAAAAGTACATGGAAAGGAATTCCACATCTTCTAAAAATCATAACCATAATTCTTAAGATGAAAAAATGGATCAGAAGTTTTACTATGCTTATGATTATGGTAATAAACTGGAGGTAGAATCTCATTACCTCTTTGTTGATTTCTCTTACCACATCTTGCCTGTGACAATGAAGAACAACTTTCCTACTCAAAATCTTCTAGCATGACTAGTGGGGTATTCACTTTTCTTTCAGAATCTTGTCTCCCATTAACGTTGTTGGAGCATTCTCCAATATCCATTCCTGCACTAGGTTAACCAAAACCTGAAAAATGAGAACGATCCTTGACCTATATTGGGTTAGATATGCCTTGGCCATTTTTACTAAGGCATCTTCCATCAAATCCCATTTTATTTAGTAACTTGGATCTAATCCCTCTAGTATGCTTTTAAAACAAACCAAACACTTCATTACCTGAATCTGAAACTGAATGGGAGGAAGAAGAAGATTCCAGTGGTGAAAAAATTATAGTCCAATCATCTACCATGGTCTCTACATCTAAATTTGAAGATATTTCCTTTCTATGATCACCACATTACAACCTTTCCAAGAGCTCATCCTTGGTTTGCAGTTCTAATTTCAAATGATCATTCTCCTCTTTCAAGGAGTAATACATTAATTGTAGGAGAGAGTTCTCTTCCTAGATCTGGTGATTATAAGCTTCAATTTCCTCAAGCTTTTTCTGTTTATACATCTTTCCCATAGTGCACTTATACCCTGTTCACACAAACTGAACCAACTGCACCAATCTTGAAGCAATCACTCTGTTAATTAGATTTACTGACAACAAATATGGAGCTAAACCAGCTCTGATACCAACTTGATCTGAAAATAATCAAGTTATTACTACCTGTTCTCGGACCCTTGTAGGCTAAAATTATTTTCTGACAATTTGCTCCTTTTAAGTAATCAATTTAAAATAAATGCAAGACATTAAAGAAAATTGCACAAAGATTGATTACAGAGTTCGGAAATGAAAAACCAATAATGCTCCATTATAATTCATATCACAGGATTACATATATATAGGAATATGCATTCCTAAAAACAAGGAGGTTGTTCAACAACACTCCCACAGATCTCTCTCTCAAAACCTAAATACGTGAGCTATTGAAACTCACCAAAACTAATATTGTTATATAAGTTGTTTAATAAACAACTCATATTAACATTTACATTACACACATATATTTACCTCTAAGTAAATATTAAATCATAAATATTAATGGATCACTAAATGATTGATTTCCTAACATTCCCCCCCTTAGTGCGAACATGGGGAAGAGTAATTACACTTCCTTTTGCATCGTACCGCCCGTGCGTGCTCATGATCTGGATGGTTTTACAGGAAATCCAACAACCTCAATATGGATGGTTTTATAGGACAACCAATAACCTCAACATGGATGGTTTTATAGGACAGCCAACAACCTCAACAGGTATGGTTTTATAGGACAACTGACAACCTCAATATCATGATGCTGCTATTCTTTTGTGCTTTCATTTGTCCACTATGTTTTTCCTTCATGGAATTATGTAGGAAATATCACTCACTGATTACAAATATGAAAAGAGAAAATGGAACATTGAGACCATGTTCCCCCCCTCAATGTGAAAATTTCACTTATTCAAGCCATAACAAGAACACTGAGAAAAAATGACGCTGCACACAACTGGAATCAACTGAAACTCTGAAATAAAAAGCAAACTCACATACACACACACTATCACCATAGCTTCATGCATCCCCATCATTGGTGACTGATGAGAGGTCGCTGAATGACCTCCAGCCTCCTGTGCCTCCAGCCTCCAATGGATGCATTCTTTTTAGAAGAGAAATTCTTCTTCACTATCTTGAGGAGCAACTTCTCTGTCATGTGAATGGTTGGATCCTACTTCCCAATCACTTTCTTCTTCTCTATTTTCAGAAATAAAAGCTTTATTATTCAATTTACCATCCAACATATCCCTAGCTCGTTGTTTACAAAACATTATTCCATGTCCAGACACATTACAATAGTGACAAATAAGCCTTTTCTTTGGATCCTGGGAGGTTGAACCTTGCTTGAAAGAATGACTGTATCTCTTTTTACCATGTGTTCCATATAATGATTTTTCTTCTGTTTCAATTTTATTTGTTCTATTTTCATCCTCTATCAAAGAACAAATCAAGTCTTCCAGACTTTGATTTTTTTTTCTCAAAGTGAAGACCATATTAGAATAGCTAGGAGGCATGCTATTAAGTAAAACTGCATTTACATCATCATCGGGAACATCTACTTTGATTCTAGCTAATTGATTTAATAAAAAATGAAACTTACTTATGTGTTCCACCATGTTGTCACCTTCCTCCATTTTGAGTCCGAACAACTTTTGTTTTAGTGATACTGCTGCACTTCCTGCTTGCGATCCAAATAGTTTGTTTAGTGTAGTCCAAATCGTATTTGAGGATTTTGACAAATCTATATGATGAAAATACGCATCGGACAATCCCAATACAATGATTGCTATGGCTTTTCGATCTTTGATGTCCCATATTACCACTTCATCTGCATCTCTTGGTTCCTTTGCTTTGCCATCCACAATCTTCCACAAATCTTTGTTGATTAATAACAACTGAGTTTTCACCTACCATGTGTAAAAATATTTGCTTTCTAATTTTTCCATTCGATTCAACTTAGCCATGTTAAAAAAATGGACGTCGGTTTCAACCGAAAATGCGTCCGAAGACAATATGACAACTGGAATAAAAAATTTAAAAAAGTAATAAACTGAGATTACTTTTTAAATGAAAATGACCATATAATAAATAAAGACAAACAATACACCTTTTAAGACAGCATGCTTACTATTGACTGCAACATGTGAGAGGCGTATGCGTGTGGGGAGCCCACATTTAAGAGAAGACCATCGCAACTTTTCTATTCAAAAACAAATGCTTAAAGAGCTTGAATGCATGCATCTCAGATCTGCATGGCATTGATATATGCATTTCGAGAATCATCTTAGTGGCCGCATGGAGAATGAGACATATTCAGACGTGTTGACTACAGAGTTGCTAGATAGATTTGTCAGGCTTCTAATGCTCCACATCAGAATAGTCTATGTGTGAATCACCTGATTTGAATGACATTGGATAGAGAAAAGACTCTCCTCAAATATGTCTAGGACAAAAAATGCGTGAGCTCTGAATTCACCAACTATTTGAATGACAATGTAAAATCAGATCTTTCTATTTGGGAAATGAGCTCGATGAATTTTCCACCAATTTGCAGGTGTCATATCTTTGATATATTGCACAGATCTATCAATACACAATGTGAATACATCACACTCAACCACATTTTTATTTCAATATTCAATATATCTATAAAACTACTAATCCACTCAAATAGCTACGCCAATATATCTCATCTCTCATGCTTGGACTACGAACACGCCAAGGTGCAACACATGTAGATCTACAGTCGAATTACAGATGGAGATATTTACAAATCACCAGGTGTAGACATCACGCAAATGAAAACATGCCTTAGATCTGATCAAGCATTCTTTATTGCACATGATAAGGATCAATATCACCACCCTTGCAAACAATTTATTGTTCCATTACACAAACCAAAGCTCCGATACCAAATGAAAAACCAATAATGCTCTGTTATAATTCATATCACAGGATTGCATATATATAGGAATATGCATTCCTGAAAACAAGGAGGTTGTTCAACAACACTCCCACAAATCTCTCTCTCAACACCTAAATACGTGAGCTATTGAACTCACCAAAACTAATATTGTTATATGAGTTGTTTAATAAACAACTCATATTAACATTTACATTACACACATATATTTACCTCTAAGTAAATATTAAATCATAAATATTAATGGAGCACTAAATGATTGATTTCCTAACATGTAATTGCCTACGTCTCTGGGTTCGTGGTTGAACCGTTCCACTAGTCAAAACTTGTAAGTTACAATAGTACTTTCATAAGAAAACCTAATGGAATTTTACTTGCCTATCAGTACACCAGTTCTATGAAAACTTCCAATGATCAGTCAAATTGTTCTTCACCTTCCTAATGCACAATATCCTTCAGCTTCAATCGGCCTTCCTGACGTTATCAATGTGATGCTAGCACTCCGATTGATAATCTAGGATTTGCAAGTAATTGGTGTGGCTTAATGGGCCTATTGGGTAGTTTATTTTTACTACCAATCACAAATATTTCATCTACTATTCCCTAAAATAATAGGCCAATAAACAATATTTTTCTATAGTAATTTTAAGAATTTAATATAGTTTTACAAAACTATATTAAAATTTCCCTGTTACTAATTCTCCACATCCCACAAATAAGCTTAACAAATAATAAGCTTCTCGGGATAATGTGTCCACCTTTCCGCACTCTAGCAATTAGCTTCTCTATTGCATCGGTGTGTGTTTACAATGAAAATGGGTTCCCTATTTATACAATTTTAGGGCCCAAAAAAATGCAATTACAAATCATCCTTAGGTTATTTTTAAAATCTTAGCCCGTAGCAAATTGAATGGGATAGGCTTATCTCCATTTGGACAGATTGTATGTTTAATGGGATTAAATCCTAAATGGAGCAGCATTTAGATAAGGTCCCAAATTTTGGTGGTGGGGGATAATGTCTAAGGCTTTATAAATCCTTTCTCCATGCAAGGATAGTGGTCAAAGGACCATGTGAGCTTAACCACCCGTATCATTGCTTCACCTCCTTCTCCACGTGGAAGCTTTCATGTATGGCATTTTCCCCAACACCACTTCACCACCTTCTTCCCATGTGGATTTCCACACATGGCTTTGCATTCCCTATAACCACTTCACTCCTCCTCCAGGTGGAAGCATAGCATGTTGGTAGTTTAAGTGGGTATACTAATGTTTGGACATTAATATAGATGGTTTGTGACATAATGCGTGGCATTTGGAAATTGGTGTGTAAGTGGACTTATCAAGATTAAATAATTTCGACCCATGTAATGTGGCATAGAAATAGTTAACTCAGAAAATAGCATGTAGTCCACCATT
The DNA here is from genome assembly GCA_019776745.2 of Taxus chinensis. Classification (NCBI taxonomy): domain Eukaryota; kingdom Viridiplantae; phylum Streptophyta; class Pinopsida; order Cupressales; family Taxaceae; genus Taxus; species Taxus chinensis. The sequence continues at coordinate 54,747,812 of CM034151.1, forward strand.
CGTCTCCCGATAGGCAAATCGAGTGAATTTGATTAGTGGTGGCAAGCCACGTGGTGGCTTATGGACCCACCACATTGATGATAATACCATAGTCCACATGGTGGCCTGCGAGAAATATTTTACAACCGTTAAAGACCAGAGATCAATAACCAACAAACGAATCCCTTCATCTTTTCGCCATGTGTCACAGTGCCATTGGTCCTATTGTTGACAAAAATATGCCCCCGCACTCATATTTATGGCCAACTCCTTTGTTCCCCTTATCTTGTGCCTCAGTCTCCATTTTTCAATTTTCAGGAACTCAAAAGTTTCTGGAAGTGGCACCATTGGATAGAGCTTTTTATCAGCTTTCCGGAAAGGTAAAATTTTCCCCCTAACTCCTCATATTTTTCAAGTTACAGCTCGGTGGAGTTTTTGTGGGAATTTTTCCCCTAGCAGGCCCGCAGCCAATTGGAAGCTGCCACGTGTCCTTGAAAGTGGTGGAGAGCGGAGGAAAACTTGGAAAAATTCCAAGTTTTGGACAAATTTGCAAAAGGAAAAATTTTGGCCCCGCGGCCCCCGCCGGCGAATCAGAATGTGCCACGTGTCAGGGGGGAGCAGGGTAAAAAAATTCGCTAAGTGTTGGCACATGGGGAGATTTTTACAATTTTGGCCCCGCAACCAATGAGGTGCTTCCATGTGTCCCAGGGGGGACGGCGGGTGTTAGGGGAAAATATCAGATTTTTGGCCAAGTTTTTGTCAAAAAGGTCAAAATGGAAGGATTGACCCGCATGGCCCGCGAGCCAATAAAACGTCACCACGTGTCCTCACCATCGGTCTCGGCATCAATGTAAGGAAATCAGGTTTCTGGATCGGGTTTCATCGTCGGAGAAACAACAAGAGAAAACATGTCGGGTGGCTTTCAAAACCCGACACCAAAGGGATATGTCGTCGGGTCGCCAAACCCGACGCACAAGGAAATCAGGTTCATAGTTAGGTTTGCACATCGGAAACGCATGGTGAAGAAGCATGTCAGGAGCCCGCCAAAACCCGACACCAAAAGACATGTCGCAAGGGGTAGAAAACCCGACAAGCAAGCAAATCGGATTTCCGGATCGGGTAAACAGGTCGGAAACACATGATGAAGGAGCATGTCGGGAGGTTTGTCAAAACCCGACACAATGCAAATCGGATTTCCGGATCGGGGTAAACAGGTCGGAAACGCATGATGAAGGAGCATGTCGGGAGAGGTCGTCAAAACTTGACACAATGCAAATCGGATTTCCGGATCGGGTAAACAGGTCGGAAATGCATGATGAAGGAGCATGTCGGGAGGTCGTCAAAACCTGACACAATGCAAATCAGATTTCCGGATTGGGAAAACAAGTCGGAAACACATGGATCAGAGGCATGTCGAGAAGTCCTCTATACCCGATGCAAATGCACAAGGGAGTTCTGAACCCGACAGGTGTTGGGGATCTCACCTACCACCATGGTTGTTGAGGAGTTAAGTACAATCTTGGAGGTGGTTGGGGCAGATCCGAATCATTCTCTTCTCCCTCTCTTTTTCCTCATATAAAATGTAAGGACGGGATGTTTTTTAAAAGGTTGGACATTCTTGTTTTGGCCCCTCCCTTCTTCTCTTTGGCAGGTAGAGTTGTGGAGCTCAAACCTCCCATATGAAACTATAATGCACCTTTGCCTCTGGGCATTTTTACAGTGTATTGTATCAACCTTCAGAGAAAATAAATGCATGACTGTGGATGTTTCTCAACCCTCTATGTGTTTCATTTTGCATCCTCCTGATCTTTCACTATGAATATGTTTATCTGTGCATGATTTTGCATTGCATTTCTGTGGTCTGTGTTTAATTGGCAAAACGTATATTCTTCATTCCTCGGTGCATCACCTCCTTAGCTTAGGTTTGTTTTTATGCATTTTTTCTCTCCCTGTCTCCTTGGTAGTTAGATTAGGTTTTAGTAGACTCTCTGCATTTTATTGGTGCATCTGAACAGAAGAATATGAGCCGGCCTTCATCCGGAGAGCTTTTCCGATTTCGCAAGGTCCCACACTTGGGAAAAGCTCCATGTTGTGCAATCGCACTGAGATTCTCAGCCCATCGAGTTACAGAGTCCCAGGGGTGCTGTGATTCGACACCAACAGTTTTGGCACGCCCAGTGGGACCAAGAGGTCATTCCATCAAAAATTTGGAGTTTTCATGAAATTTGCACTAAAATTGTAGTTTTTTACAAATTTCGGATTTTGCTTCTTCCAGGCTGAACTCTGAAATCATTTTTCAGGGGCTTAAATTGCTTGAAGAAGGAAGAATTTTCACCGGTTGGTAGATTTGAGGGTTATCTTCAAAAGGGTATTTTTAGTTTTTTGATATTTTCATTTCCAAAATTTCATGTTTTTTGGATTTCGGGTTTTCGAGGTCCGAGAGCATCAAAGCAGACCCAGCAGTCATTTCGGGTTTTGGGTGATGCATTGCATGACCTGAGTTCCACCTGTGCCCCTTCGGGGATCCGCGGCTGCACAACATGACATGAGTTCCGAATTGAAGACTACATCCTCCGGGTCCTTCAAATTTTTAATTCCGATTTTCAATATTGTCAAGTTTGGTGTGTAACTTGGCGAAATCCAGCCTTTTAGAGGCATTTTTCAAAACACATCTGGCGACTCCATCTGATCAGCAACCCATTTCTCTGAGTTGCAGACCCGTTTCCATTCATTCCTGTCCATCTCTTTCATTCTTTTCCATTCCATGAAGTTGTGCAGCCATGACTTCATTTCCATCATGGAATTCAAATTTCCAACAACAGCAATGTTTCCCACCTCCAACACGTTTTGCAAATCCTCCAGATCAGCATGCATACTCATATGAACAGCAGTGCCAAAGTCAGTTTGGCTATGGAGCTTTCCAAGAGCAAGAGTATGTATATAACGAAGACCATCAGATGCAAGATGTTGGTCTGTTGGAGAAAATCCAAAAAATGGAGGTGGAGATGGTGCAGTCCAGGGCTCAAGCACAGATGAAAGCTTTTGGAATCGGTTATGGAGCACCCTGTCCATGGGTGGGACCTTTTCCAAGGCATTACAACCCTCAGGAGAAGCTGGACTTCATGATTGCAATGCTGCCTTTGCTTGCAAAGTGGATTGAAGAAATAGAGGTGTATGAGAGAAGTATTCAGCAACCTTGTCAACGGGTAAGCACACCATCTCATGCCTTTCCTTTTCCTCTTTCCCAATCTGTTTCATTTCAGTAGTATCAAGTTTCAAACCCTCCATCTGCTGTCCCAAATGTTGAATCCATGTCTCCATTCCCCAGTCTTCCATCTCATCTCAATTCTTCTTTCCTTTTCCCTTCCAAACAGTCATTCCCTCCACAAGAGCTAACAGAAACACCCCCTCCTCCAAAGAAACAAGAGGTTTCACTGCCTCCACCACCACAAAAATTTGTAAAATTAGTTGAGTTTCAACCCATTCCTCCTTTTGCATTCCCAATCCCATGTGGGGAAGAAGAAATTGAAAAAATTAGTCGGCAAGGACAGCAAGAGGAAGAGCCAGGAAAAGGAAAAATGATTAAGAGCTTAGTAAGTTTGGCTATTAAATTTGGAATTGAAAAGATCCCTTTGCTGGTAAAGCCTACAGAAGAGGCTAAGGTTGAACAAACGGTGGTTAAAACTGATTTTGTGGCAGCAGAAGAAGAGCAAAAGGAAGAAAGCTCCGAAGAAGATCTTGCAGCCCCAACTTGTCCTCTAGAGCAGCAGATTGAAGAGTTTGACTTAAAATACTTCATGCTAGAGGAAGATTTATATCAAGAGCAAGATTCCCTTCGAGTAATAGAGGAGGGAGAAGCTACTCCAAAGGCAAAAAAGGAGGAGCACATCCCAGTTGTGGAGGAGAAAAGTGCAGATCCAAGGGCTTTGAGCACAAAGCAGGATACAGGAGAACCTTCAGTTCTTCATTCTACTTCACCTCTCCCAAGCTCTAGTACTGAAGAGGAGTTTGATCTCTCAAACTCAATATTGGAGAGTGAAGGAAACCATGGTGGTCAAGTTGCAGATCAAGAGAACATCATGGGAGAAGTTGAACACGAGCAGCAAGACAACAATGAGGCAGTTTACCTGTCAGATTTGGAGGACTGTTTTGATGGAGAAGAGCTGGTTGAGTTTTCACCATTCTCTCTTTCATCATCCACATTCCAAATACCAGAGTCTGCTGTCATGAAGGAGAGCATTCATTTGTAGCAGCCTACATCTTACAGCAACTCTTTGGGATCAGGATTGGAAGATTTTAATCTTCCATGTTCTTCATTGGAGGAAGGGAAAGGACAGAAGAATTCCACCATTTCTTCCACGTCATCCATCTCGGAGGGTCTACAAGAGAACTCCATTTTTGGAGTTGAAAATCAGAGCTATGGACGTATCAAACGTACCATACATTGCCAAATCAGGTATTTGGCTTCATTGGAGCCAAAGGAGAAGCCACAATCGGTCATGCTCACTTCTGGGCATGAGGATGAGCTACAAAGTACCAAGGATCAGCTTCCATACCTCTTCAATTCAAATGCAGAGCAACTAAAAGAGGTATTAGAGTTTTTAGTTGATACCTTGATGATTTGGATAGAAGACCAACTTCTTGTTGATTTTCTATCCATCCAAACAGCCATGATCAGTGCCAAATCAGTTGCATGGCTGCCAATTTTGAAGAAAGGGAGCTAGTTTACACAACCAGTTGCAGGGTTTGTTTAGCTTGCCTTTGCTTCTAGTTAGAATAGAGTAGGTAGGTTTGCTTTCAGCAGAAGAAGTGCTTGTGCACACTCTGCATGTTCCATTTTGGGGCATGTATGATTTTCAGTTTTGTACATAGTTTTTAGTGTTGCTGGTTTTACTCTGGCACGGTTCATTTCAGTGGCCTTTTGGTGAGAACAACTCTAAGTCCAATGGGTTTCAAGTGGATCAGGGGGAAGTTTCAAATTTTAGATCAGTTTCAGGCTTACTTATCACTCCATGCCCAATGGATGCTTCAGGAAACTGAAATCTTCATCTAGCAGGCAGATGACCCCGCTGAGTCGCCAAATTGTTGACAAAAATATGCCCCCGCGCTCATATTTATGGCCAACTCCTTTGTTCCCCTTATCTTGTGCCTCAGTATCCATTTTTCGATTTTCAGGCACTCAAAACTTTCTGGAAGTGGCACCATTAGATAGAGCTTTTTATCAGCTTTCCGGAAAGGTAAAATTTTCCCCCTAACTCCTCATATTTTTCAAGTTACGGCTCAGCGGAATTTTTGTGGGAAATTTTCCCCTAGCAGGCCCGCAACCAATTGGAAGCCGCCACGTGTCCTTGAAAGTGGCGGAGAGCGGAGGAAAACTTGGAAAAATTCCAAGTTTTGGACAAATTTGCAAAAGGAAAATTTTTGGCCCGCGGCCCCGCCGGCGAATCAGAATGCACCACGTGTCAGGGGGGAGCAGGGTAAAAAATTTGTTAAGTGTTGGCGCATGGGAGATTTTTACAATTTTGGCCCGCAACCAATGAGGTGCTTCCACGTGTCCCAGGGGGGACGGCGGGTGTCGGGGGAAAATATCAGATTTTTGGCCAAGTTTTGGTCAAAAAGGTCAAATGGAAGGATTGGCCCGCATGGCCCGCGAGCCAATAAAACGTCGCCACGTGTCCTCACCATCGGTCTCGGCGTCGATGCAAGGAAATCGGGTTTCCGAATCGGGTTTCATCGTTAGAGAAACAATAAGAGAAAACATGTCGGGTGGCTTTCAAAACCTGACACCAAAAAGACATGTCGCAAGGGGTAGAAAACCTGACGCACAAGCAAATCAGATTTCCGGATCGGGTAAACAGGTCGGAAATGCATGGTGAAGAAGCATGTCGGGAGCCCGCCAAAACCCGACACCAAAAGACATGTCGTAAGGGGTAGAAAACCCGACAAGCAAGCAAATCGGATTTCCGGATTGGGAAAACAGGTCGGAAACGCATGGTGAAGAAGCATGTTGGGAGCCCGCCAAAACCCGACACCAAAAGACATGTCGCAAGGGGTAGAAAACCCGACAAGCAAGCAAATCGGATTTCCGGATCGGGTAAACAGGTCGGAAACGCATGATGAAGGAGCATGTCAGGAGGTCGTCAAAACCTGACGCAATGCAAATCGGATTTCTGGATCAGGTAATCAGGTCGGAAACACATGATGAAGGAGCATGTCGGGAGGTCGTCAAAACCCAACACAATGCAAATCAGATTTCTAGATCAGGAAAACAAGTCGGAAACACACGGATCAGAGGCATGTTGAGCAGTCCTCTATACCCGATGCAAATGCACAAGGGAGTTCTGAACCCGACAGGCGTTGGGGATATCACCTACCACCATGGTTGTTGAAGAGTTAAGTACAGTCTTGGAGGTGGTTGGGGCAGTTCAAATTCCTCTCTTCTCCCCCTCTTTTCCTCCATATAAAAGGTAAGGAGGGGGCTATTTTTAAAAAGTTGGACATTCTTGTTTTGGCCCCTCCCTTCTTCTCTTTGGCAGGTAGAGTTGTGGAGCTCAAACCTCCCATATGAAACTGTAATGCACCTTTGCCTCTGGGCATTTTTACAGTGTATTGTATCAACCTTCAGAGAAAATAAATGCATGACTGTGGATGTTTCTCAACCCTCTATGTGTTTCATTTTGCATCCTCCTGATCTTTCACTGTGAATATGTTTATCTGTGCATGATTTTGCATTGCATTTCTGTGGTCTGTGTTTAATTGGCAAAACGTATGTTCTTCATTCCTCGGTGCATCACCTCCTTAGCTTAGGTTTGTTTTTATGCATTTTTTCTCTCCCTGTCTCCTTGGTAGTTAGATTAGGTTTTAGTAGACTCTCTGCATTTTATTGGTGCATTTGAACAGAGGAATAGGAGCCGGCCTTCATCCGGAGAGCTTTTCCGATTTCGCAAGGTCCCACACTTGGGAAAAGCTCCATGTTGTGCAATCACACTGAGACTTCTCAACCCATCGCGTTGCAGAGTTCCAGGGGTGCTGTGATTCGACACCAACACCTATATTGACCAATTGACAAGAGTTGACTTTCCAACTAACTGAACTTTGATCGGACATAAGTAGAGTTCCCGATGTCTGTTTGTCACATTCTCACAGTCAATGAAAATCTGTTGAAATGGTCTTCTACACTAACACCATTTAGGGATGTTTAGGGAACTTTCAAAACTGATCCCCTAATTAATGTCTCTTCATCTCCTAGAATATAGAAGTATAGAGGATACTACTGAGCATGTGCATATGTGTGAAATATTGTGGCGGGCTAAAGGGATCATGAGCTGTTGAGCATAAGGAAAGTCAATTCGCCAGTACATTACAGAGGACGTGCACACAGCTGGTATAGGAAGTTTGACTCCTAGTCAAACTTGTGTGGATTATGCAACACTGAGAGATGCTTTCTTGAAAGAGTTCCATATCCCCGAGTTTTTAGATTAGAAGAGTATAAGTGTCGCTCAAGGATATCAAGCAAAGGCACTACTAAGAGTGTACATGAGTATGATGCCCATTTTAAGACACTTCTATCTAAGCTATCTTATGATATTCACGCTAGCCAACATGCATAGATGGTTCGTTGGAGGATTGATTACACCTTTTAGAAGGGCATTGTCACATAAGACATACACTAATCTACATGCAAAGCATTGGAAGCATAGCTTATGCATGTTGAGGTAGTTGGGAGCATTAACACTTGTGTTAGTCCACTCCTAAAGGCACAAATTGTAGCTATGGAAAAGTAGTTAGAGAAGCTATTAGCAAATTCAGCCCATGAAATGCATGCTCAGGAATTTGGTTTACTAGATTATGAAGTGGAAGGTCACACCAAGGATAGTTTCGCTCACAGATTTGTATGCTCATTACTATTGGACTATGAGATCTGTCATTTGAATCATGATGCTAGTCACTATCCTTTGTTACAACGAGCATGATAAGGAAGAATGTATCTTGCTTTTTGTAAAATTTACTGGATCCACGACCCATGATACTAAGGATTGTCTAAGCTGATTGGTTAGATCCAGGATGTTATAGACACTTGGAGTTATGATAGAAAAGTGTAACAAATAATTGTAAGGGTAAGAATGAGCACCTAGGATTAGGATCATAATCAAACATGCTATAATAGGAATGAGGGGCATTTTCAAGGAGGTCATGGATATCGTGGTGGATATGGAGGATGAGGCCATGGTGGAGGAAGAGGTGAGTTCCCTCATGGAACATGTTATATGTGTGGATCTCCTGACCACTATAGATGTGAATGTCCTCATAATATTACATGTTCTTTTTATGGAAAGAACCATAGATATGAAGAGTTCCCATACTTATATGAGCATTTGAGTAAGTAGCATAGGAAAGAAAACAAAGGCTGTTGGGATGGTTAGAATCTAGTGTGTGGTAGAAGATCAGTTGATGTACCTAATATAGTAGAAGGATACCTGATGCATTGACAATGAAGATTACTACATGTGCAATGAAGCAACACACGTGCAAGAGAAGCATTTCACCAGAAGCCTACGATCACTAAGGAGGAGGTTTTACATGTAAGGTACCCAGATCGTGCTCATTAGAAGGAGGTCTACCAAGATACCATGGAAGTGCTAAGTAATCTTCAAGGTGAGATACAATTACCTAAAGGAGTAAGAATAAAGCATCAAAGATAGTCCAAATTGATATTGATGATCTGCAAGAGGTGTGCAAGATGTTGTGCCAAGAGAAAATTATTCCATTATTAGGAAGTCGGTTAAAAGGGAACACTCCGTGTGCGTAATTCTTGAGAGCATGAATGGCAGATTCTGCATGCAAATCTTCCCCCTGATAGCATTGAATATGAAAATTAAATTACTCTAGAATGTTATTGTGGATGGGTGGCTATTGAGTGCCAACATATTGATTGATACAGGTGCAGAAGTAAATGTGCTTACATTAGATGCATCGGTACAAATGGGGAGGCCTCCATTACATCCATCATCTAATGTGTTATTTATGGTAAACTAAACTAAGGCCACTCCCATATGTAGTTTTGAAAGATGCATCTATAAATATACAAGGGGCCAAGTTCACTAGGGATTTTGAGGTATTAGCACTTGTAGAAGTAGACAATTTTCTAGCCCTACTTGGATGCCTTTGGTGTTATGCGAATAATGTTGACTTGAGATTTAATAAGGGGTATATCATCTTTGAAAACAAGGAGGAAATGGTTGTGATACATTTGAAAGATGGGAAGTCTACACCATATGTTGAGCCGCTAAGTGAGGAGGACTTAAACTAAATTTATGTACGTGATATTCAATACCCAGAGGTCAACGAACCATCAAAAGAAGGCATCCTATAGTGGGACGATTCTCATTCTATTAGTGATACTACGAGTATTTCTTACAACAATTGGGCTCATGGTATATATGAATTAGTATGGCATGAGGTGAAAAGCGCAGTTACACGTAAGAATGGAATTCATTTGATTTGATCAATAGGTAGCACAATACCTTGGTATACAGGGGCAAAAGATCTTCCTGCATTTTTTAAGGCCATGGAAACATAGTGGACAAATCAAATTAAGAGAATAGATATGTTAGTATATACCTTGTGTGGGAAAGCAACGTACTGGTGGGTAGTCCATAAATATAATATTATAAACTGGGTTGTGCTAGGAGAAAATTGTTCCACTACTAGGAAGTTGGTTAAAAGGGAACACTCTGCGCGTAAGTCTTGAGAATGAATGACAGATTCTGCATGTAAATCTTCCCCTGATAGAATTAAATATGAAAAAAAAATTACTCAGAATGTTGTTGTGGATGGGTGGCTGTTGAGCAACATATTGATTGATACAGGTGTGGAAGTAAATGTGCTTACATTGGATGTATGGGTACAAATGGGGAGACCTCCATTGCATCCATCATCTAATGTGTTTTTTATGGCAGACTAGACTAAGAACACTTCCATAGTAGTTTCAAAAGATGCATCTATAACTATACAAGGGGCCAAGTTCACTGGGGATTTTGAGGTATTAGCACTTGTAGAAGTAGACAATTTTCTAGCCCTACTTGGATGCCTTTGGTGTTATGCGAATAATGTTGACTTGAGATTTAATAAGGGGTATATCATCTTTGAAAACAAGGAGGAAATGGTTGTGATACATTTGAAAGATGGGAAGTCTACACCATATGTTGAGCCGCTAAGTGAGGAGGACTTAAACTAAATTTATGTACGTGATATTCAATACCCAGAGGTCAACGAACCATCAAAAGAAGGCATCCTATAGTGGGACGATTCTCATTCTATTAGTGATACTACGAGTATTTCTTACAACAATTGGGCTCATGGTATATATGAATTAGTATGGCATGAGGTGAAAAGCGCAGTTACACGTAAGAATGGAATTCATTTGATTTGATCAATAGGTAGCACAATACCTTGGTATACAGGGGCAAAAGATCTTCCTGCATTTTTTAAGGCCATGGAAACATAGTGGACAAATCAAATTAAGAGAATAGATATGTTAGTATATACCTTGTGTGGGAAAGCAACGTACTGGTGGGTAGTCCATAAATATAATATTATAAACTGGGAAGAGACTAGAGTCGATTTGTCTATTAGATTTTTAAGGAACAATGCACCTACGAAAATATGCACTTATCATGGTGATCAACCTGTTCAACATCACATTTAGTAGTGTGAGACACTCTAGACATTAGTACAGGAAGCATTACCACCTTCACTATGGGTGTATAGATTGTATTCTACACTACAAGGATGCACACGCACCTGTTATGTATATGCAAAACTACATAGAGAGATTAGGAACTAGCATGATTTGACTATAGGAATGATCCAAACCTTTGACTACTTCTTGACTAAACCTCTCATGGAAGAGGCATTAAAATTTATCAAGTGCTTAACTATGGGAGATATTGCAAAATTTGAAGAGCATATTCAGGAATTATTTGGTGAGGTAGAGTCGAGAGCATGTTTTGAAAAGGAAGAAGAAATGGACTCCATACTACTTGAACATTATTTCCTTTAGAAAGATAAAGGAAATATGGTTTGCATCGTGGATGAAGAGGAAGTTGAGAACCTGGATATTGAACATTGACAAGGGGTGTGCGAGGTCTTGGATAGCGAAGATAAGGATATGCGCACCTATCACAAACCAATGAAGACAAAGAAGGTGAATATAGGTTCAGAGGCTGAGCTTAAGGAGGCCATAATTAGAGACTACTAGTTAGACTTGGAGGTAGAAAAGATCATTGAGTTACTCAGGGATTATCAGGACTTATTCCCTCAAGGGTATCATGAACTTAAAGGCGTGCATGAATCACTAGGGAAATGAAGATAAAACTTAAGGACAGTGTATGACCAGTTACAAAGAGACCTTAAAGAATGAATCCTAATTTGTGCGAAAAGGTAAAATAAAAAATTGATAAAATGTTGAAATCTGGAATTATCAAGCCCCTTGATGAGTCAGAATGGGTTGGCCCAATGATGATTAGTATCAAGGAAAGATTAATTAAAATATGTGTGGACTATAGGGAGTTAAATGATGCATGCGTCACATATCCATTCACTACGCCATTCATTGAGGAAATATTAGGAGTTGCAGGGCTCAAAATATATTCCTTCACAGATGGGTTTTCTAGGTATCATCAGGTTAGGATTTTTCAAGAAGATCAAGAAAAGATAACATTTACTATTGAATGGGGTAGTTTTTCCTATACTGTGATGCCTTTTGGATTGAAAAACACGCCTGTTGTACTCTCATGCATAGTTTTTCAGGCATTCAAATATTTTATTCACAACTTCTTATAGGTCTACCTAGACAATTGGATAGTATATGGGCTTGTGAAAGATCATTGTGACAACCTGTGCTTAATGTTTGAATGGTGTAGACAATTGAGTTTCTCTTTGAACATCAATAAATGCATATTTTCTATGCCATTTGGGATACTGTTAGGACATATAATCTGCAAGAAATGTTTGTTGGTTGATCCAACTATGGTTGCAGTCGTTTTAGGCCTGGAAGCACCTACCGGTCAAAGTGAGGTGTGTGGATTTTTAGGTCATATAGGATATTATATAAAATTCATCAAAGGGTATGCCAAAATTGTTGCACCCTTGGAAGATTTACTGAAGGGGAAAGGTACATTTTATTGTGGAGAACCGAAGCAACACATGTTTAAGATATTAAAAAAGAAACTTACTACCGTGCCCATTCTGTGCTTTCCCTCATGGGATAAACCATTTTATGTTCATGTTGATGCTTTTGGCATGGCCATTGGTGCTATTTTAGCTCAACTTGGAAAAGGTATTATAGATCATCCAATCTATTTTTCTAGTAGGAAGATGAATCTTGCTGAATGGAATTATACAACTACAAAGCGTGAAGCTTTGTCAATGATCTATGCATTGCACAAGTTTCGAAAGTATTGTTTAGAAAAACCATTTGTGTTGATACATATCACATGGCATTTAAGTACTTGGTAAACAAGCCCTTCTTACAGGGGCACATATGCATATGGGTGCTTCTATTTCAAGAGTTTGACTTCGTAGTTGTGGTGAAGCTAGGGAAAAGCAATTCTAGACCTGACCATTTATCTAGAATCAATTCAGGAGAGGAAGCACAAACAATTGAAGAAACCATGCTAGATGCATAGTTATATAGGTTATAACATGCACCCATGGAATTAGAAGACATTTTTGTCTTTCTATGAATAGTTATGGCACTAGAAAGAATGAAATAATTAGAAAAGAAACAACTTGCTATATGCATGGCACCGTTTATGTTAATCATTTTAAAACTTTACAAGCTAGACAGAGATAAAGTATTATGTCGTTGTGTATTGGAGTATGAGCACAAGGATATTATGGAAGAATCCAATGGTGGTATTACAGGAGGCCATTATGCAGGTGATGCAACTACCTAGAATATCCTACTTGCTGGATTATGGTGTGAGACATTGAATAAGGACTGTAAATAATATTGTAAGGCATGTGATCATTTTTAGTGCCTAGGAAAACTAGGGCAAAGACATGAGATGACTTTGAGACCAATTACTAGTGATGAACCATTCGAGAAATGGGTCATTGACTTTGTAGGACCTCTTTTTCCATCCACATGTAGGAATGGATCGTGCTATATCATTACTTTCACAGATTATCTCACACGGTGGGTAGAAGCAACACCTATGAAGGACTGTACAACAACTACAATAGCTAGGTTTCTATGGGAGAATGTTCTTACAAGATATAGATGTCCTTTTATCTTGAAAAGTGATAGGGGTACACACTTTTTGAATGAGACAATCAGGATCTTATTAGATGAGTTTATGGTTTCACACCATAAAACTACACCCTACCATCCTCAGGAAAATGGAACTGTTGAGGCTTTCAACAAGATTTTGAGCCAAAATTTGATAAAAATTTGCGATGGTAGAAGAAAGGATTGGGATGAAAAAGTGTCAGCTATTCTTTAGGCATATAGAACAACTTACAAGAGATTGAACAAATCCACACCATTTCAGTTGGTGTTTGGCACGAAAGCCGTTCTCCTTATAGAATTTATGTTACCTTCTTTGAGCATTGCGCGTGCTAGAGGTCTAGTTGATGAACAAGATTTATAAGAGAATATCAAGAAGATGATTCAATTAGATGAGCATCGAGCCATAGTACGATGGAGTCAGAAGTAGGAAAAGGCCAGGTAGAAGGCATGGCATGACAGAAACATAAGGGATAAGAATTTTGATATCGGATAAATGGTACTTCTTTATGACTCAAAGTTCTTGCACCATCCAGATAAGCTCAAAGTACATTGGTTAGGGCCATATATCGTCACTTATATACTTGAATCAGGTGCTTGTCAGTTACAAGCACTTGATGGAACATGGCTACCTAGTTACTTTAACGGGAGTAGGTTGAAGCTCTACTATAAATAAGTCTTCTTGGTGTTTGTCATAAGGTAGTATTGCCATTTAGATTAGGTTTTTAATTCTGTATTTCCTTAATGTATTTCCTTCATTGTCGCTATGCTTTGTCAATTTATTTTTTGTTCTTGTGTAATAAGTGTGCTTGCACGCATGAAGCTAATTACTATGTGAAGAATGTTTATGCGTAGAGGACTGCACATACCTTTAGTGTGGGGTGGTTGTATTTATCCAAGTAAAATATTGTGGGAATTGAAAGGTGAAAGGAATAAAATTCTACAGGTGTGCTTTAACTCAAAATAATATTACTTCTCAAAAGTGACCAAGGATGGAGATGAATGAAAGAATAGTATAACGCAAGGTAAACGGAGGCCATGATAACTACCAAGAGAAGGTATAGTGACGAGGTACTCAGGCACAAGGGCATGTGTTGAAGAGAATTCTATGACTAGAGGGTAAGAGGGTGTGCTAAAAATTTATAACTGGGGCATGAAGATGTACCATGTGGAATGAACAAATTTGGTTAATGAATGAGGGGGTATTTGGTAGGTGAAGGAGTAATAAATGCATCAAAATTTGAAAAAATTATATAAGGATGGAATACAGATTCATTTTTACCATTGTGACTATGAGTATTTGAGGAAAGAGCCAAGTGTGAAGAGCCGAGTGATTTGGTTAAGGTGCGAAGGGTGTGAAACCAAGCGTGACAACAAGATCTGTGTGAAAAGAAGCTTGCGTCCTTGGTGGTGAATGGTTTTAGTGAAGTAGGGAGACAGAAAGGAGTTAGGACACAAATTTTCCACCTAGGGCATGATTAAATCAAGATAGGGTTTTATTAACAAAGTTACAGAGTTAAATTGGAGATGTTTGCAAGGTAAAAATGGCACCTGAGAAGGCATCTGCAATAACAACAAAAGGAAAGAAGAAGGTAATCATCGAGGAGGAAGAGATGGCACCCAAAAGTGATTTTTTAGAAATGCAATATCCAGAAGGATTCATCATCAGCTAGGAGTGGGATTCACCCTTAAAAAAGAGCAAAGTAAGTGAATAAAATCATAGGAGTTTGGAGAACAAGAAGGATCTCGATTCCTTTCTCACTGCTAGGATGAAAAATCATATGGTGGATGACATGTCATTTTATGATGATGTAGGTGAGAATATTTTGAAGAGAATTGGGGTCTACCAATTATATGAGCTTCCATATTTCAAGAAGTATGAGCCCTTATATCAGTGGCACATGATCAGGGTGCACGAGGACTTCTTCTACTTTGCAGGATGTAGAGTTAGAATCTCATATGCACTTATCTCATCATTTATAGGTTTGAAGGCCACAAGAGAGGACATAAAAAGTGATCTCAGAGATAAATCCATCATTTTAAAGACCAAAAAGGATTTTGGGTACCTGAAGGGTCTGCACGATATGGATATAGACAAATTGAAGAATTGTCTGGTTGTGCAAGTAGTAGTACACCTTGTTACAAAGTGGAATGATTAGGATTGGTGGTCATAGGTAAATACTATGTGGTTACATGTTGCACGCAAGATGTCATAAGGGGAAATATACAACAATGCAGGCTATATTGCAGAAAAAATAGTTGAGGAAGTGCACACAGGAGGGAAGATCATCTTCGGGGTTGTTCTACTATCACTGGTATTCATGGAAATTGGAGTACCAGACAGACCAAAGGAAAAAGTATGGGAATACCCCATGGAGAAAAAGTCACCAGCTGAGGGGTTCAACAAGCACCTATGTAAAGGGGTCATGAAAAATGACATAAAGCAAAGGGCCAAGAAATGGTATGATAGATTCCATGAGGCATTTGGGGAAGAGTGGCACATCCCAAAGGACCTACCAGTAGTAGTACAAAAACAAGTCTAGTTTACTATATATCATCATTTCTGCATCACGCACTTCCCAATGAAAGATGGAGTTTGGAGCCCTTGGTGTAAATTACCTTACGCATTCATTACAAGGTATTTCCAAGCATCTGTTCACAAATTTACAGACATGAGCCAACTAGTATTCAATGCAGATAAGGTAGACTGTGACTACCATACGTTGAGGAAGAAGTATGTGTATCTTAGAAGAAGTTCTTATATCGAGAGGATCATTTCAGGGGTGCTAAATATTAAGCCAATAACTCTGGCTGTAGCAGATGTAGGGGTAGCATTGGTGTATCTCCAGCTAAAGCCAAAGATGGAGAATAACAAGTATGTGGAAGGTGAGTTCACACTTCCAGCACCACCAAAGGGAAAGCATATAATGGAGAACATCCCAACGCCTAAGCCCATAGAGCTAATTGACTTTGAGGATGAGGAGGAGGAGCGCGGACATAGTGGTGGTTTGGAGCATAGAGGTAGAAGACATCCTACATGTGAGGGTGAAGCTGAGTGCACCACTACACCACCTCAACCACAAGAGGGGAATGATAAGGAATTGAATGTAGTCCAAGGGGAGCACAAGATTAAGATGGTGTTTAGGAGAATAAGGACCCAAGGTGCTACTCCAACCACAATTTGTATATCACCCAGAATCTCTCTACAAAAGGAGGAAACTGTGTAAAGAAGGATGAAACTATAGTTAAATGAGGAGGTGGAAGAGTCATAGGAAAGAGAGCCTAATTCTCCTACACTTCTAGAGAACACAGAAGAACAGTGTGAGGAATCAAAGGAAAAATAAGAGGATTAGAAAATACCAAAGGAGACAGCTGCAGATAATGTTAAGGACATAGAGACACAAGTCCCAAATTTGGAAGCTAAATTTCCTACGTAGCAATGGTCTAGAAGAACAAGTGGAGATCACATTCCACTAGCCATGGGGTATGCAAAGGAGGAAGGATAAATTATCTAAACCCGCTTCATGATCACGATAGCATAGAATGATTTATTTGGCTGGGAGCTAATGGATGAGTATATGGTGAATGTGCACACTTGAAAGAAACTATCATGGTCGATGAACACCCACATGGATGAGCCTAACTTTAATGTATGTGAAGATTCATGCATTTCGAGACGGATGAAGAAGGTACCCCAAGTTAGACACATGACAGTAAATCCTACTATCATGTTAAATGAGCAGGTCAACAATGCATTAGTGAAGGTTTCTACTAAAGTTTCTAGAAGAAACATGGACAACACTGCAACAATCAGAGCATTACACGAGGAGATGAAGACAAAGGATGCAAATATAGTGCACATAATGCAAGAGAGGGACTTCACGTAGAAGAAAAACAAAGTATTTATCAGTGTCACAGCGGAGATTGGGGAAATTGTCATCAGAGCAAGGCCTCACTTGGAGGACAAGGTATCACAAACATTTCCTTCAACGATACACTATGTAGGAAAGTTGGTGGAATTGGTCCTTGAAGATGAACCTCTATGCATGCCAGTGCCAAAGAGCTCAAAGAAAGATGTCGAATGAGAGAAAGCATCAATGATGTGGAAGATTGCATCTTATGAAGGGTTGTTGCAAGTGTTACATGAAGTATTGAAGAAAGTAGACCAAGATTTAAACATATGCACAGCTCCAGAGGCGCTTATCAACATAAAGACCCTAGAAGAAAATAATGAGGTCTAGAAAGTAATGAAGGATTAGAAATTGGGCCGTGCAGAAATATTATGAATGGTTAAGTAGAAGTGTGAGGCCCTAGTAGTAGCACAAGAGTCGATTGGAAGAGCTTGGGAAGCTAATTGCGCATAAGATGTATCTTTTAGAAGGGATAATGAAATCAATGTCCAACATTGTGTTGGTTCTGTAGAATGAAAAAGGAGAGATTATGAGGGATGAGTTGGAATCCATTGCTATGGAAATCCCAAAGAAAGTAGAACAAACACTCATTGAATGGCAGGTTTTGGACGCTGAAATAAAGGAGGAGTATCTAAAGTTGATACTTAAAACTGATAGAGAGGAGGTTGCCTCATAACCTCATAAAAAATATTTATTTATCTACATTATTTCATTCTTATTCTTTCCATTCTTCTATCTTTTACTTCAATTGTTGAAGATACCCATTGTCGAGATGATAATGAGATTAGTGTGGGGTAATGTTGATCAGAGAATACTTTTCAACGATCACACAAGGAGTTCACATGGGAGAGAAGGCCAGGATCAAGGGCGCGGAAGGACAGGAAGGAAATGCATGCGGAAGGAAAGTTTAGCTTTTAGAACTTAGCTGATTTTGAGCATGAAGACCTATTTTTAGAAGATGGTCTATGAAACACACCAAATATGTAGAGACGTGCGTGCCATGCATTGTCTATCTTTGGAGGATCGGATCAAAGCATTTTGCATGGAGATAAGAGGAGAATAGGATTGACACTTTAGTTAACTTCAAGAGGTCTATAGATAACACACTTGCATGTGTGGTTATACTTGTAAATGACGCGTCACTATTAATAGCATGCGACCTATTTCTGGAATAGATAAGCAGTGAAGGGAAAGTCCCCACCCTATATATATGATGTTACATACATAGTAGAAGAGAGAGAGTGTGATGGATGTATGAAGGTATAGAGATATACGCATATGACTAAATTACTGTACCAGATTTATGCATGCATTGGTATAGATTGATATTACTGTAAGGAGATTCTGTATTTATTAATAGATGGAAGATATTGGCTGAATCTAAGTTTCATTCTGTGTGTAATTGAGTAGTGCATGTTATTGATTCAATCATGATTACTGTTTAAACTTGTTATTTCATATATCTGGGGGTAGCATGCATTGTAGAATGATGGATTAGTTATGAATCTATATGTTTCTTCCTTCATCATGCTAACATACTGCTACAACAACCCTAAAGAGGGTCCTGGTACCTTTGCATGCTTCGGATGAGTGTTCAGTCAAGGTTGAGTGATGTGCCAGCGTGACTAGGGTGTTATCTAGTAAATTCTAGGCTGCATCTCTTAGGTTTTACTTAATAGTCTTGTATTAGATCCTTATCCCTCTTACATTATTTGGAATTTTAAAATATGTTAACCAAAATATCCAAACTCCTAATTTATAAAATAATATAAAGAAAGGACTTCAAAATAAGGATCCATAAAAATTGGAAACATATAAGGACTCAATCCCTTATTACCTTCCATTTCATATTGTTAGTTTATCAAATTGAATAGGTAAGAAAACTGAAGCATACCTTGGATCAATGGAATTGATTCAAGGTGTTGTTTTTATTAAAAGATAAGCATGTAAACAACAATACTAGTTTACAACATTTCAAAACTCAAGAAAGAATGGCTTCATTTTAAGCCATAACAACACAAAAAAATGAATCCTTAAACAAAAATAATTTATCCATTGCAAGCATGATTTCCAATAGTCAAAAGAATACACCTTCTTAGGAAAAACCACATATCAATGTTTACAGTGTCAAGAGGAAAATTTAATAGTTTGTCAAAGATGTTACATACTTCCCTCCTAAAAAGAATCATCATCCTGATGATTAACTTAGTTAAACCATTTGCATCAAGGACAAAACAAATTATTATCCTTCCTTTCATATGTTAAAACAAAACTGGATTTTAAAATTCCATAATCAGCATTAATGTAGCTTTCCATTTAAATAATGTAAATTTTGCCCAAAACTGACAGATTTACTGACATAACAAGAATAAAATATTGAAATTTTATTAGTCAACAAAATCAATTTTGTTCAAACAAGTACGAAAAAGTAGTTTTCATATCTTCAAGATTTTCCCAAGTTGCACTTTCCTCATTAAAATTATCGCATTGGACCTTACATTGGCTTATTTCGTGATTTCTTAAGTGCAATTGGTGAGTTTCTAGCACTTGTATGGGTTTAACAATGATTATTCTTGGGTCTTGGACCTGCAAGGAATTCCAATTTAACACATGTGATAAATCTGAAACGTATTTCTTAAGAAAATAAATATGGAAAACATCATGCATTCAAGATAAAGCAAGAGGTAATGTTAAACGATATGCTCCAAGGTTGATTACTTCAACAATTTCAAAGGGTCCCATGTAACGAGGTGATAACTTGGTAGCCTTGCCAAAAGTTATAGAACTCTTTTTTGGTTTAACCTGAAGAAATACCTTCTCACTAAGTTTAAATTTCTTATCAACCCACTTCAAGTAAGCATAACTTTTTTTGTATCTGTAAATTCTTTCAATCGTTCATGAATCATTTTAACTTGTTCCATTTCCATAAGGATTTCAGGTCCAATTACCTCTCTATCCTCAATGTTGTCCCAACTAACATGGGTTCTGCATTTCCTCCCATATAATGTTTTGAAAGGTGTTATATTTAAAGAGGCATGATATGTATTATTATACGCAAACTCAACTAATGGAATATATTCTTCCCATTTATACTCTTGATCCATGCAATACATTCGTAGCATATCCTCTAAAACTTGATTAACTCTTTCAGTTTGTCCATATATTTCCAGATGATATGCAGAACTAAAATTCAGCTTAGTTCCTAGGGACACATTAAGTTTTTGCCAAAATCTTGATGTCATTTGTGGATCTCTATCTGATATGATCAATTCAGGTACTCCATGTAATCTAAAAATATCATGCATGAACCTTTTTTCTAAAAAAGGTGAGTCATCCTTAAGATTACCGATAATAAAATATGCTACCTTTGTTATTTTATCAACTACAACAAGAATAACATCATGTTTATTTCTTGACATAGGAAACCCTTGAAAAAAATCCATGCTTATCACTTGCCATTTGTACTGTGGTATGTTGTGAGGATATAACAAACCAGCTGGATGCATATGTTTAGCTTTAACATGTTGACATTGTAAACAATGTGTCACAAACTCAATCACATCTTTAAATATTGTTGTTTTATATCAGTAAGCATCTTTGTAATGCCAGGATGTCAAGAAAAAGGTGAATTGTGAAATTCAGTTAATAATTTCTTTCTTAAATCATTTAGTAAAGGTATCTATACCCTGTTTTCAAACTGTAAAAATCCTTCATTGTCAAAGTGAAAACCTTTATACCTCATATCATTTAGATTTGTAGCAAGTGCTATCTTTACTTGCTGAAAATAAGAATTAGATTCCATAACACTTTTTACCTCATCTTTAAACTGAGTTCTCAATGTTATAAGAGTAGAAATGTGCTTCCTACGACTTAGAGCATCTCCTACTTTATTTTCCTTTCCTTTAATGTAACTTATGTCAAAATCATATTGAGATAGAAATTATAACCATCTTCAATGTATTGCATCAGGTTTGGTTGAGTAAAAATATACTTCAACCTAAGATGATCATTTTTTAGTTAAAAAGGTTTACCAAGAAAATAATTCCTCCATACTTGAAGTGCATGAACAATGGTAGCAAGCTCTAGATCATGTGGAGCATAATTCAACTCATGTAACTTGAGTTTTCTACTTTCATAGGCTCTAACATGATTCTTTTGTAACATAATACCTCCAAGACCTTCCCTGGATGCATCCGTTACAACAGTAAAGTCTCCATTAGGGTCAGGTAGAGCCAAAATAGGTATTGAAGTTAACTGATCCTTTAAAGTTTTAAATGTAGATTCACACTTTTCATTCCATACAAATTTCTTATCCTGTTTTTGTAATGAAGTTATTGGTGCAGAAATTTTGGAGGATTCTTTAACAAACTTCCTATAGTAACCAGCAAGACCCATGAAGCTTCTAACTTCATGTACATTCTTTGGTGTAGGAAACTTAGTTATTGCTATAATCTTAGAGGGATCTATAACTATTCCATTCTTTCTTATAACATGACCGAAATAGTGTACTTCCGTGTCATAGAAAGAACATTTTTACAACTTACCAAACAACCGTCTCCTCCTCAAGATTTCTAAAACTATCTTTAAATGCTCATGGTGTTCTTCTATGCTTTTATAGTATATGATAATATCGACCAAGAATACAAGAAATTTTTTTTACAAGTATTCTTGAAAAATATTATTCATTAAATTCATAAAAGCCACAAGTGCATTTGTTACTTCAAATGGTAAGACTGTGAATTCATAATGTCCATACCTTGTTCTAAAAGTTGTTTTATGAATGTCTTCATCTTTTATTTGCAACTGATGATATCCAGATTGAATATCTATTTTTGAATTCACTAATGCACCACACATCTGATCAAATAGATCATCAATTTTAGGAAGTGGATATCTATTCTTAATCATTGCCTTGTTTAACATCCTATAATCGATGTACAATCTAAGTGTTCCATCTTTCTTTTTCATAAATATTGTTGGTGCTTCCCAAGGTGAGACACTCAGTCTTATCAAACCTTTCTACAAAATTTCTTGTAACTGTGCTTAAGCTCTACCAAATCAATAGTACTCATCCTATAAGGTTCCTTAGAAATATGTTTAGTTCCAGGTTTGATTTCAATTATGAAGTCAAATTCTCATTTGGGTGGAAGACCTGGTAATTCTTCCAGGAACACATCATTGTAGTTTTGTAACAATGAATATATTTACAAGAAATCACTAATTTCTTCAGTAGATTAAGAAATTTTTACTACATATAAGGTACAACCCTTAATTTTGGGCCTTTTAAGTTGTATAGCTGACAATTTCCTAACTAAAATTTCACGTTTTATACCTTGAAAGTCTGTTGTTTTCTGCAGATCATCTAAACAACTAATATGTTTTTCAAAACAGTCAACTTTTGTCTTATGCTTAGCTATCCAATTAACACCTATGATTACATCATAAGACCCCAAAGGAGCTTCATAAATATCAACTTCTGTGGAAAAACTAGGTAAGTCAAGGAATGCTCCAAATAGACACATACTAACTATACGAACAACATTATTTCCATAATGTACAGGCTATGATTTATCTATTTTTCCATCTTTTCTTTTTAATTTCAATGTTAATTTACTATAAATAAAACATTCAGTAGCTCCAGTATCGAAAAGAATAGCTACAAGTATGCCAAATAACTTACCTGGGACCTCTATGGGTGTGGCTTACGTTTTAGCCTACTTGTCAACTACTGCAGCGTGTATCTTGTGTTGCTAATTATGGTCATACTTTTTCAAAGGACATTGATTTGCGTAATGATACTTGCCAAAGTTATAATAGCCTCTTACAGGTCCCTTTTTAGACTCAAATTTATTTCTAGCCTTAAGGTTATCATTCTGACCCCCGTAGGACTTCTGTCCATTATTATTGTTCTTGATAAATTTATTTCAATTTTCATACATTAGCAGCAAGTTTTTTTGTTGTTGTTTTCTTGTTGTTATCCATTACAAACTTTTTTTTCATACAAAACTTCTTCCATTGTACCTTATTAGGTGCAAGAGATGATGAAGAGTATGGAACTTTCTTTCTGAATTCCTCCTTATGAGAAAAAATTGCTTTAAATTTATGTTCCTGCCTTATGGATTTTTCAACAACTCGTTCCATAGTAGTTGGGCTATGAAAATCATCCTCCCCTCCTATAATGGGATTTAATACCATGATAAATTTATGTATCCTAAACTTGTCTTCAGTTTGATACTGGGGTACATACTTAAAGAGCTTAGTAAATTGCTCTCAGTACTCTATTACAATTAATTTTCCTTGAGATAAGTTCTGAAATTCAGTCATTTTATGATCATAATAAAGTTGTGGTAGCCATCATTTCCTAAAATAACTTTTAAATTGATCCTAAGTAATATTTATTTCATTAATGTTTAACTCATCCTTACGGTTGTCCCACCATGAGGATGCTTCATGGGAAAGCTGATATGCTCCCCATATTTCCTTTGTTTCCTTTGAGAAGTTCCTTATTACAAAATACTTCTCCATCTCAATGAGCCAATTCTAAGCTCCATCTCCTAATTTGGTCCCATCAAATCTAGGAGGACTTATCTTTTTTATATCATTAGTGAGTTCAGTTGTTAGCCTTTCCTTTTTATTTTTAGGTTGATCAAGTATGTTTGCATTATTTTTATCAACACCTAAATTTTCCAAATTGGTGTTGTCCATAGGAGGTGGTTGATTGTTATTATGAGCATCTTATTCTTCCTCCTCATTTCCCATTACTTGTAGTTTAAGTATAACCAAATGATCTCATGTGTCTAATAGGGCAATAAGGATCTCATCGCGTTTTTGGGTAGTTGTTGCTTCTCCACTAGGTGGTGGATTGTTTGCAGCATCTCCTCTTATTCTAACCATTTTCTATTAACAAGAAAATTTAAGTTTTATTAGATTATGGACACAATAGGTCCAAGATCTACAACCTTCAACTTTGATACAAGGATTTAACATTCCCATCTTAAGAATTTAGAAACGAGGGAAAAAAAATTGTTATATAAATAATTCTCTCCGGTCTAAATAATCATAATTTAGAACACACGTTCCATGTCAATGAATATCATAACAAATAACCATCTGCATCTATAAATGACTTGGTGAACTACTAATCTGTCATGTTAACTCATTTGAAAATTGTATACTAGTATACTTGGTTCTCTTACCTGATTCTAGGTATTGAAGCATTTTGTTTAAGAGACCTAACTGAATATTTGTTACCAATATTCATCTGAATCTTGTTCCTTAAACTAGGTGACACAGTAAAATGTAACTAGCAACTTGCAATACTTTGGCCAAATATTTCCAACATACTGTTCATGTTAGTATTCCTGGATGGCATACTTCTCAAATGGAATACGTCCTTCACCCCACTTTATATGTTATCTAGAATGGTCTTTACTTACTCATGTCAGTCCACTTGTTCAAGTTTTGACCCTACCCAATGTTAGCAACATAGTTTGGTATAGAGAGCCACTCATGGTGACTAAAGGTACTTAGACATACTCAATCGACCTAAGTTGATTGTGTGTGTATAGTTATCCTAAGTCATCGTGAGTTACTCCTTATACTAAATCAAGATCCTTCCCTGACCTAGAGTATAACTAAGATCAAGTCCAAATTTATGTAGATCAAGTTGGTCTAATTCCGATGGGTGTTGCCACATGTCAACTGTAACACTATATCCTCATGAAGACCCAAGTCTTCTTGAAGGTATAGCTCTGCACTTGGCATTTGCTAACAATCAACTGAACCAACCCATCTGGATGCACATACCTAAGGAAGAAGATATTTAAACATATATAAATATTTCTTCATTAAGATTCAATTTACATCAACCCTACTGAACCCTAATTCCATTAGACCTTAAGGATGATGTCCTTATTTGAGTTGTTAATGTAATTCAAAAACTTGATGATTGCGTTTTATTCATTACCTTCCTACTTTAGGATTTAGTTGATTAGAATAGAACAACAACATCAATAAGATTTACTTAATATAACTCAACCATTCTTAGCCTATTTAAGTTCCAAAACAGTTTTACTTATAATAGAATTCATTGAGATGAAGTCTAATTAATATATGTTCACTTTTACCATACATTTGTTTTAAACCTATCAAGGTATTGTTCAAGAGGAAGTGCACCTTCCTCTTTCTTGTTATGAGTAAGGGTTTTTTATACCCTTTTTCATTAAGCACATCATCATAATTAAGTTACACTATCATTAACATCTTTTAATAAACCATAGAGACTTAGATAAAAGAACATATATGTATTTCAAATTAATACACTACATTTCTATTAACGGATATTGTTATTAATTCCCTTCCATCCAGCTTATTTAGTGTCAAAGTAAAAAGGATCCATTCAGATAAGAATAAGAAAAATAAGATAAGATTACAAATTTCCTTCAAATAATGCACAAGTAAAATGACACAACAAGTAAAGGTAACTATCAATCTTTTTCAATTCACCATGGTGAAATACATATTTTACAATACCATACATTTTAGACATATTTCATGTTCAACCGCATCAAAAACAATAAGGAAATACAACTTTTCCTCTTTCAATACATTTCAATAATGAATCATATTTCTTCATAAAAGAAACAGTTTTTAAGTAACAAATAACATCATATAAGTTATTTCCTTCTTTTATCACTTACGAAGTCCATCTAAAAAAATTGCTAGTACAGGTCAGTTCATTGAACTGAGCACGATAAGCACTAAGCATTAAAACGATGTGCTC
This sequence comes from Taxus chinensis, assembly GCA_019776745.2. NCBI lineage: Eukaryota > Viridiplantae > Streptophyta > Pinopsida > Cupressales > Taxaceae > Taxus > Taxus chinensis. The sequence continues at coordinate 54,773,775 of CM034151.1, forward strand.
TCAACTAACTGTTTCATAAAACCAAGTCTACTTTTATGAAACAGTAAAACAAAATAGATAGATACATCATAACGTAATAACAATCATAAAAGAAAGAACAAGTGATCAACCAATTTAACATTTGGAAAATATCATGATAAAAACAACACTCTTCAACCATTTTTACAGATAAGTAATAATTCATCCTAATTACTTATCTCCTTCTTACTGTAGGTACTTAAAGTTCATTTCTTACTTCATTCAATCTAAATTACAAATAACAACACTAACTCAAAGATTTTCCAAAAATAGAGTTACTTTTAAGAAGCATGAACCATAAAATCTGGCATTAACATGTTCCATCCAAAAACATCTATATCCAAGATAATTCAACCTTCATGAAAGGTTTTAGGTTGAGCCATCAACATCATAAAAACAAGAGATTCCTATTTTAGATGCTACATCTAGATTTAAAGCCAAAATATAGCCGAAGTCTTAAGTTAGGTCACAACAGGTTAGAAATAGGAAAGTATTCATTCAATTACTTGCATTACACATTAATGACACATTACCAAATATTGATTCCAATCAATACAAGTCAAGGTGAATAAGTCAGAATTATCCCAACTACTTATTTGTAATCCTTTTAAGTTATTGTTAGAGTAGGTATTTACCTTAGCTCATGTTCACCTAGTTACTTTATTTACCTTTATTGTATTTATCCTCACCCACTTATGTGTGTGGATATTTCTTTTATCTTATTTAGATATTAGGAGATATTATCTAGTTTTTAGGTATAGTTCTATCCTTGATCTATTGTATTGACTAGTTCTTTCCTTGATCTATGGTATTGACTAGATCCTTCATGTCTAGTTCTATCCTAAATCTATGATCTTGACTACTTCTTTGATGACTAGTTATTTCCTTGATTTATGGCTTGATCTAAGACCTTGACTGGTTCTTAGATTGTTATTCCTTTCCTATTTAAGCAAGGCCCATTCTCAATGTATTGCATTGAGTTCCATAATAATATATGATATTTCTGCTCATTTGTTTGCAAGGGTTTTATGTAAAGCTATTCTGGCGAATTTCTTTCATCTTATTGATCATGGTGTTTGATTAGAATCTGTGTTCTTGACTTGGTACGATCTGGTTATCATTTCTTTCAGTAATAAACACTTATCTGATTAATTCCTTAAACACAAGAAAATAGAAGAGGGAAGATCTGTGTTACTTTTCATAACTCAGAGAAGAGAGTACATCATATAATCTCCTTCAGATTTCAAATAATCAGCAATGAAAACCTTAACTCAAAGGAGAAAAGGAGAAGGGAGTCAATAACAAGAATAGAAGAAGATCCCATCATTCTTTCCCAAGCAAGGAAGTACATAGTAGGATAAGAGAGTGAAAAATATTGAATCAAAAGATATTTGAACAAATGATAAACATAGAAATAGAGGAATCTATGACACTATATCGAATTATGCGACTACAATAAGTAAGTCAGATTGTGAAGTTCTATCATCATAAAACAAAAATAGTAACAATAGTGTATTAGCTACATCTAGAAACAAATGTTTTGAAAGAATTAAATTAAGCATCAATACATGAAGTATATCTACCACTGGACATTTCAATTCATCCATTCACAAATAGCTTAGTCCATAAAACTAGAACTTATCCATCACTTTTGACAAACGAATACAATATAAAAACAAGTTAACACATGCTCCCATCTTTATGGGGATAAAGAAATAGTGATCAAGAAAGGGGAGAAATAACCTAACCTGATTCTATCATAATGAATATGTAATGAAAATAAGGTGACTCCACTATAGGTGCATGAGCCATTCTTAGGCGAGGAACAGAAAAATCAATCTTATTTCAGTTTATTCCTCAAGACTGATTCAAATGAACTTAATCAATATTTCACAAAGACATTCACACTCTTCAGTGTTGTTAACATAACAAGATAGACGTGAGTAATTAATAAAATCCATCATTATCATACACGGATCATAATGAATGTAAGGAACTAGAAAACCCTTCAAGATGAATCAATTAATTCCTTAAAGAGAAAATGTTATCATGGAAAAGATGCATGACCATTTGTTCAGTCTCTCTCAAGAATCATGACAATACTGTTTTTAACAACTTATTCTCAACAACTTAAATTAAGAGGTTCACCATAATCAAGAACAGGTAAGTCACTATCAATCCATCATCTATCTTACAAGTAAAGAAAGATAGCGAGGTAGATATCTTGCAAGCTCGAGCAAGAGCTAATGTGAATAAATCCAATTTCTAACCCAGAAAGAACCAACACTTGAAATATCTTCCATTTAAATATAAATTCTATTGCCCAACTTTAAGTCAGCATTTCTGAGGTTTAAAAACCCAAAAACGTATAAAGTTCAGAAATAGAAAAACTTGTTTATTACTATATTCCAACAAGATGATTCCCCAAATATTTGTATCCACGTAACTATTTCCACATAGTTTCCACAGAAGGAACTATAGTCAAAACTACTAAGTTTTAACTAAAATAACAGAAGAAGTATTTCATTCACTATTGTTTCAATCAAGTTTGAATCCGTAAAACAATGAGTCCAAACAATCATTTCAACACATCTCAACAGAGGTACAAGATTCAAAACAACCAAAGATGCAACAGAGAAGAATACCTTTTTTACCTCCTTCCAACATAGAAAGACAAACTGAGATAATAACTTATATCAAACAATATTTTCAAAAATCCATTTTGAGCAGACAAAATAATTCTTACATATTTGACATTATTCTAGTCCAAACAAAATTAAAGTACGATTCACCATCATATTTAACAAGGAATAAAACCTCTTTTCATATTATCTAGCATAGTTTTATCATTAGAAAAATACAAGAACAAAACCAATAAAAAATACAAATAACCTTCACAATTATAAAAAACCATTTATTTCCAAGAGCAAAGTTGTTTTAATGAAGACGTCTAGTAAAAATCAGAACAACTTAATGGGTAGAGCCTATCATGTCTGATAGAGATTCTGTTGATTTGAAAAAGGTTTCCAGCCAAGCCTCCATAGTTCCTCCTTTTCCAAATGAATTCAACAACCCAAAAATTCTTCTTCTTATGCCTCTTATACCTCCATCAGATCAAAAATAGTCTAGAGGTGCCAAAAATAGTAATAGATTAAAAACAGAACTGTTGGTTTGAAGAACCTGAAAAATCCATGCAGAGTAAAAATCAACATGAGCAAATGACCAAACAACCTCCCAAAAATCCACTTACATGTCTTTCAAGGAGGTTTCTTCACCAATTCCAAGACTCATTAATTCAAGGAAGGCCAACTCTCTGGCCTAAATCTCCACGCCACCGCCATCCAAAATTGGCGAGCTCAATTTCAACCAATGCATGCATTTTTAACTTTAGTGATTATGCCAGCTAGACATTCCCTCCTTTCTCCATGCCTCTGCTAAAAATGGCCTGCCAAGTTCATAAATTCAAAAGTCAAATCACTTTAATTCAATAGAAACCGTCGCCACCACCTCTCAAGTGTCATGCAACCCCTTAGGCTCCCTTTTATATTAACATTAGTTTAGGTTAGATAGAAATTAGCTTAGGATTCTACCATAGCTTAGGTATATAGTATTTACCTTAGGTCATTCAAATTTCCATAGTTAAACATTCCATTAAAGATAAGGACATAACCCATAGTAGTTCAGTATTAGGTAATAGGTCATAAATAGGTCCTTCATTACCTTAGGTTATTTCCAAAACCCCACACTCGTAAAGCATACAAACTTAGGTTAGGGTGAAAACATAAATAGTTTAGAAATATATCTAAGGTAGTTCCAATTTACCTTAAGTTAGTATCCAATTAGGATATGCAATGCCCGTTTCAACAACCACTTGAGACCAAAGGAACAACCTAGGGTTAGCTAGAAAATTAAGGGGTATTTTTTTTTAATTTGAAGTGTCTACAACTAAATTGAAAGATATCCTTTTTCACTAATAGGTTAAGGAACAAACTTGTTTACTAATACACAAGTTTCCTTTATTAACTTATAACAAGTTTATAACGTTCAAATTTTAGGTTTAGATGTTCTAGTTAGATTTAGGGAGTAATCTTACCCCATACCTACTCTCTAACAGGATCAGAACTTAAAATATATTTTTATAATATTCAATGCTTTCAAAATTTCCCTAAACCATTCCCAATTGATAGGAAATTTTCTCACCTTTCCGGTGATATAAGGAAATCCTCCTAGCTCCTTGTAGAACTCAAGATATAAGCAGAAGGAGTCTTGGGGACCAATTTTCCTAGAGGGACATGTGGCAAGAGGGGAGGAGTACACCATGGGTGGGTTGGCGGGTCGCAAGGTGGCATTGGAAAATTTTCCCAATGCATGGCTCAAGGTGAAAAACACTCCACACCCCCATGGGTCCCTAGGGGACATGTGTTAGGTCTTGGCGCAAGGTGAAAAAGGGGAAAGGAAAGGGCGGGGCAACGAACTGATTTGGCGCTTTGTGCCAACAAAGGGAGAAAAGGGAGAAGGAAGTGCACGGGTCTGTACACCTACCATATCCACAAGGGGACATGTGGCACCCATAGAATCAAAGCCGAAGAAGACTGGGGAGGGATGGGGTGGAAGAAGGATTTAGCACCTAGTGCCTGAGGGGGAAAAAAAGAAAGAAAGGACATGCGGGTCCACGCGCCTGCGGGAAGACAAAGGAAAAAGAGGAAGCAGATTTGCGGGTAGTGGAAGGAAAATTATAAATTTTCCAAAGCCAAAACACAAAACATAAGGGAGAAGGACAGTCTGCCTTCCCGCTTCCACCCCCCAAGGTGCCACGTGGCATGCCCCCATTGGCCACGGGCTGACGAAGCCAAAACGTAAATTTTTCCCCAAATATGTAAAAGGTAAAGTTTAAAAGAGAACTGCGCCTCTACTATATCCACAAGGGGACATGTGGCACCCTCTGATTGGTTGTGGGTCGGCGGGAGGAAAAGTGAAATTTTTTCTAAAATTTTCAAATATTTTAAGGGGGTAAAATTTATCCATGCCTCCGCCTCAGCCCCTGGAGGACATGTGGCAGTGTTTGATTGGCTGCGGGCTAATGGAGGGAAAAGTGAAAATTTTCCTGAGCCCAAAATTTTAAAAATTTTCTAAGGGAAATTTTGATGGGAAATTTTTTGGTTATGGGCCCACCAGGTAAAATTTTCCCAAATTTTCCCTCTAAGGCACAAAAACTTCAAACTGTCATAACTTGAGCTAGAAATCTCAGTTTTTGGCAAACAAGGACTTTACATAAATCTCTCGAAGCCCTCTTTGCACGAGGAACATCAAATTTGCTTTCTAACAAATTTTTAGGGGTCAATTATGTAAAAATGATCTGCAGGCCTTTATTTTGCAAAATGGCAATTTCCAACTTATAATTTTGACAAAATTAGAACTCCTCCTTCACTCAACATGTAAAATAGACATGGAGGATCAGACTAGGGATGGTTTAGAGTGTTTTACGGAAGTCAATTTATCCAATCTATTCAAGGTTGCATTTTTGTGGCAATAGAGGGAAAAACAACTATGCAAGCTCCAAATTGAAATTCATTAAGTTTTGGAGATTCATTCTTGACTGTTATAGTCAATTTGAGTTCCTTAGGTAGTAATATGTCTAATTTTCAATGTTTCATAAGTTATTGTTTAGTGCAAGTATGAATTGTTCATTTTTATTAAAATGTGAATTGTCAGGATGAAGTATATTACAGTGAATTGTTTCTTTAAATTAAAATCTCCATTTTATCATTTAAATGTGCATATGATTCCTAACTTAGTCAAATACATTGCTTATTAAACTAAATTTTTTATTTTAGTTTTAATATACATTTTGCAAGGAAAATAACATTGAATTTCATTCCATATGCATTCTTCTTTCAACATTCCAAACAGAGGTTTCTCATTGCAAGTAAAACTCATATTCCCAATGGAGAAGATAGCATATGAACAAGGTAAAACACTTATGAGAAAGAAATGCAATCCTTCATTGATCGTAAATACAATTTTACAACTTATCCATTTTCCCATTTTATTTGGTTCCAAATTGCAAAATACAAATTATAGAACATCATTCAAATTTTCTTTCCAAAATAAAACAAAGAAGTATAATTCTTCTCGTACATTTCTCAATTCAAATTCAACTTCCATTTACAACGTAATCACTTCTCATTACAATATTTATACACTCATCCACTCAAAGTGGGAAAGGTTACAATGAATTTGCTCAAAGGAAAGGGAATGTCAAACTGTAATTTATCCTTGCTCCAAAAATAAAAATGCAAGTTTATTCTTCTTTTCATCTTGATCACAACAAGGAAAGTGGGAAAGGCAATTCTCTCCACCCAACCAAGACATCCAATGAGAAAGGAGAAGCCTTCCTTTACTCATTGGCCCCCGAGCCCCAACCATATTGAAATAAAGTATTCACATCAACACATGGCAAAAAGGCTTCTTCCACAACAAACAATCATACCTCACATTTCATAAAAACAATACAATACACAATCCAAACGAGACAATAGTTCCCAACTACATTTGAAAACATACACACAATACATAGGCTTCATCAAGCAAGCCAACAAGAGCAAGGACTATGAGGAACTCCTTATGCCTCTCAATTAGGAATTGGGAATCCACCAAAATTCATACCGCCAATAAACATATCAACCCCATAAAACTTATATCTCCCAAGCCCTCCTTATGCCCCCCCAAAGATTATCCCCAAGCAGTTTCTTTTCCAAGGTGGATCCCAAACCAAAACTCCCTCAATAGAACTAGTGCCATTGGTAATCCCTTATGCCCCCCATATGAAATCTCCGTAGCCTTCTCCTACACCTTGTCATAAGCAGTCTACCCAACCAGCCAAGATCACAAATACAAGCACCATTTAAACATGCATGCAAGATGAGGAAAAAAAATTAAAACACAGCTCAAAATCCTACCTCTCCATACTGAAGTTTGTTCCAAGATCACATTATTTCCAAGATGCCAAATAAAATCCAAAATCAGCAAGGTTCAAGCATGCAAAAAGACTCCAGCTTCTTCCACAACAATCTCCAAAAATAGCAAGAAAAATGTGCCCCCAAGAGGAATGAACAAAGTTTCAACAACAACCATAAACAAGCAAGGAGTTTCACTTTTATAGGAGAGGGAAGTGAAAGGGATGATGTGGATCCATGTGGGATGCCACATCATTCTTCCTCAACCCCAAGAGGAAATTCAACATCCTTCACCAAATCACAATAAATAAAATGAAAAAATGACTTGCACACTCCAAAATGGCCCATACTCCAAAAGGATAGAATTTAAAGTATGTAAGGGAAGTGTAATAAAAACTTACATATTGTCACTTCAAAATGCATTATAAATGTCTATATTTAACCTCTAAATCATAGGCATGGTTCATGGATCATATAAAGAGGTGTGGGACAAGTTTAACTTGTCCCACAAGCCTCCAAATTTTTCCTCCAAGGTCAAATTCGAATTTCATAAAGGATGGAGTGCTAGACCTTCCAAAATCTGCCTTACAAGACTCTTACAAATTTCTTATACATCCTTAAAACATTAACTTACACATTTTTCCAACATTAATATCTAAAGACAACAACTTTATTAATTACATTCCACATCCCAATTTAATTTAAATAAAATTTAACTATATAATCTCTCATATTAATCTACCACATTTAAATTAATTAAAAGAAGGAACACATTAAAAATAAAATACATACAACAATATTTCAAAAAGAAACACATAAATAAAACACTTAGCCCATTCTCACATATAATGGAAATCCCCCCCATGTGAATTCCTTGCAAAACACAACACACAACACACAACACACAACATAGTTGCCATGGTGACCTTGTTGAATTCACCTGGAATTTTAATATGGTTAGTCTCCAGTCCCCCGACATTGTTGTGATTTTTAACCTACAAAATGAAAATACCTCCTTTGGCCTCGTGGGCATATTAGAACATCCAAAATTATATAAACAACATTTCAAGATCATCTAAACACATGAATCACATCAATATCAAGAATTCAACATTATCATTTTTAATTCATAAATCAATTATATCATCATCAAGACTCTACCATACTAGGTCTACTCCAAATATCAAGTGTCACAAGTCCAAATCAATATCCATAATATGTCCCTATCAAATATTATATCATCAACCACATATAGAAAATGTCTCTAGTAACCATCATGCATAATAACCGAATCCAGGTCAATAATAATCCATGATCTAACATCTAACCATCATACTAAAACAAAACATAATAGTGTCCATAATATGATCAATAGTATCAAAATCAGTATCTAAAAGTGTCAAAAGGGAAGTGGGCACTACATCCCCCTCCCCTTAGGCTCGAATTCCTCCTGAAAGTCACTAGAACAAATGTGGAAACTACACTCGTAATGCTGTGGTATCCTCCCAAGTGGCTACAATCTCATCATACCTATCCCACTGCACCCATACCTGATCAATATCTCTACCTTAAAGGCCCAGGGTACTATGATCTATGATACGGAAGGGCTCCACCATCACCTTCCCTGGATCCTTCACCTACAATGATTTCTAATCCAACACATGAGAAGGATCTGTAATGTACCTCGTAAGGATGGAAACATGAAACACATCATGTATACGAGACAAGCTGGATGGCAATACTAGATGGTAAGTCAAAGGGCCGATACGCTCCAAGATCTCAATAGGACCAACGAATCTAGGAGCTAACTTAGAACCTTTTTCTTAATGGATAGGGCTCTTATGTGGTCTAACACAAAAGAACACCTTCATGCCCACATCAAATCTACGATCAATCCTATGTTGATCCGCATACTTCTTCTACCTGTCCTGTGCTTCCTGTAATCTTTGCCTGATCAACACTACCTACTACTCCATGTCTTGAAAAAGATCTTATCTAAGAGATACTCTTTCCTGTAACCTATCCCAGTTAAGGGGTGTCCTACACTCTCTACCATATAATGCCTGAAAAGGATCCATGCCTATAGAACTCTAAAAACTATTATTGTAGGCAAAATCCACTAAGTACAGGTACTCCTCCCACTTAGACTGCTGATCCATCACATACATATTGAGCATATCCTCCAAAATCTGATTTACTCACTCGGTCTATCCATCTATCTCAGGGTGATATGTTGTGCTGAAGTTGATCCTCATTCCGAGGACATACTGCATGGTAGTCTAGAAATACGAAGTGTACAAAGGATCGCGGTCATAAATGATCTTCCGCAAAATCTCATGTAACCTGATGATCTCATACAAATATACCCATGCCACTACACTAGCTATATAAGTGGTCTTCAACAGATAAAAGTGAGTCACTTTTGTTAATTTATCAACCGTGACCATAATGGCATCATGGTGATATCTCGACATAGGTAGCCCAATGATGAAATCCATGGAAATGGTGTCCCACTTCCATTCTGGTATGGCATGATGATAAATAAGACTTGTTAGATGTTGATGTTTGGCCTTAACCCTCTGGCACTCTAAACACCATGACATAAATTGAGCCACGTCTCGACGAAGTCCTCTCCAGTGGTATAACTATCTCAAGGTAGCATGCATCTTCTTCACTTCAGGATGGGTTGAATATGGTGCATGATGTGCCTCTACCAAGATGTCCTACCTCAAGCCTCCATCTCTGGGAACATATATCCTACCTCTGTGCCTGAGAAGACCATCTACCTCTAATGAAAAACCATCAAACTTCCCCTCAAGGGGTCTCAGTGACTCGATCTCTGCTCGTATTGCCATGTAGAAGTTGTCAAGAGGAAGCTGCTGAAGAATCTTGCTCCGTAAATATGTGCTCACTGAGGTGGTCATAGCCACATGTATCCATCTACTAAGATCATCTACTACCACATTCTCCTTCCCTTTCACATGCTCTATCTCCATGTCATACTCACAAAGTAACTCCATCCAATGCCATTGACAAGCATTTAGATTGGGTTGGGTGAAGAGGTGGTGAAGACTCAAATGATCTATCATGAGTGTGAATATCCATCCAAGAAGAAAATTCCTCCATCTAACCAAAGCATGCACAACTACCACAAGCTCAATATCATGCGTAGAATAATTAATCTCGTGATCCTTGAGTTTGTGAGACTCAAAAGCTACAACTCTGCTCTCTTGCATTAACACACCTGCAAGACTTGCTAAAGAAGCTTCTGTGTAAATAAATAACTCTCCCTGTGGATCCGGCACTGTAAGAATGGGTGTTGTAGTGAGACACTCCTTCAGTTTCCTGAAGGCCTACTCACATCTATCTGACCAAACAAACTTCTTCCCTTTCCTCTGAAGGGAAGTGATAGGGTGCGTAATCTGAGAGAAGTCCTGAAAACATCGCTGGTAGTAACCTGCTAAAACCATGAAGCTACGCACCTCAGTCACTGTAGTGGGTGATGGCCAATCTATAATGACTCTAATCTTGGAAGGATCAACTACGACACCTTCTCCAAAAATAATATGACACAAATACTGCACCTCTTTTTGGAAGAAAACACACTTCTCCAAGTTCCCGTAAAGCTGATGCTCCCAAAGACACTGAAGAACCTGTCGAAGGTGCCTCTCGTGCTCCTCATGTGCACGTGAGTAAATCAAAATATCATCAAAGAAGATGAGCATGAAGCGATATAAAAAGGTTTTGAATACCCCATTCATCAAACTCATAAACACTGTAGGGGCATTTGTTAAACCAAAAGGTACCACTGTGAACTCATAGCACCCATATCTTGTAAAGAAGTCAGTCTTATGAATGTCCGCCTCTGAAATCCTCAACTGATGGTAGCCCGACTTGAGATCAATCTTAGAGAACACCATGGCTCCCTTCATTTGATCAAACAATTCATCAATGTGAGGAAGAGGATAATGAATCTTGATCATCACTTTGTTTAACTGGCGTTAATCAATACACAATAGAAATGATCCATCCTTCTTATTCATGAAAATCACCAGTGCACCCTAAGGGGATACACTAGGGTAGATAAGGCCCTTCTCCAAAAGGTCCTCAAGCTGCAACTTGAGCTCACAGAGCTCCAGGGTGGTCATCCGATAAGGTTCATGTGAGATAGGATCTTCTCCAAGAACTAGGTCTATATGGAAATCAATCTCATGTGGGGGTGGTAACCCCGGTAGCTCCCTTGGAAATACATTATAAAACTCTCTCAAGATGGAATGATCATCTAGTGATGGTCCACTAGACCCATACTTTGATATGTCACTAACTGTAACAACATACATTTGAAAACCCCGTCGCACACACCACTCAAGTTGTATAGTGGAAATGGTGTGAATAGAAATGGGTCTCCTGACCCCCGAGATCACCGACTTAACTCCCAAATCATCTGCACAAGCTATAGTCTTATGATAACAATCCATCCTAGCCCTGTGTGTAGATAACCAATCCATACCTAAGATAAATCCATAGGAGCCCAAACGAAGGATACAAAGATCTGAGGTGGTGGTGAAAGGTCCCAAATCTACAACACACTCCTTAACTAAGGAGTCCATAGAGATCTTGACTCCAAAAGCCATCTTGACATCCCAAATGATACCTTGCCTAACTTCCACCAGCCTACATCATTCTACTAAATATGGTGTAATGAAAGAATCAGAAGAACTAGAATCAAACAATACAGAGGTAGGAATACCACCAATGTTACGTGTGGTATCAATGACTGTGCTTTGGTGCTCTACCTAGCGATTCTCAACCACTTCATAAATGCTATGGTTACATCCCATGCCACCAAATATTAGTTTGAAAACTAGTGCCTTACCCTTGTTAGGGTTCTGAGGGAAATCTCTCAAAAAATGTCCAGCTACTCCACATCCAAAGAAACCACTTGATCCTCTCCGAGGAGAAGCACCACCAATAGGTGCCCTAGAAGCCTGTGGTGTGGATCCTGATGATCCAGCTACAGTCTATTGTGGCCTCTACTAGCGAGCTTCCACTGATTGAGCTTTAGGTCCACCCTGTGTCCTGATGGGACCCCTAGGAGGAGGCCCCATCATCTAACCTCTTTGTGCATCAGCTCTCTGTGGAGGTCTATACGGTGGATGGGAATTCTACTATTGCTGCTACTGTTATGGCCTAAAGGATGACTATGTTGTACCCTGGCTACCATGAGGAAGAGGTACTGACCCCCTCGATCTACCGTCTTGCATTTGCTGAATGTGGCTCTTGACTTGGTCTCTAGCCTACTGGGTTTTACCCCGAGTCTCCTCTGCAATATAGACCTTCTCAATGGCCTCTACTAAAGTCTATGGATAGTGAATCTACACTACACCTCCAATGTCTAAATTTAGTCCCCAGATAAATCTGTGAATCTGCAGCTGCTCATCCTGCATATACTCTACATACTGAAGTAGATCTAGAAATCTACTCTCATACTCTGCTACTGAAAGGGTAGCCTATCGGAGGTCATAGAACTCATCAATCCTCTGCTGGATGAACCTCGATAATAGATATCTACTCCTAAATCTCTCCTCAAATAGCTCCCAAGTCACTGTCTCTAAATCTACATAGATCTTCTACTCCTCTATTTGCCACCATACTCCTGCTCCATCCCTCAGTAGATGGATCACAACACGATCTTTCGTGTTGCTAGAACAAGGAAAAAGCTTGAAGCAACCGCTCAAGCTCACTAGCTAGGCCACTACCTGAAATCCACCTGTATCACCTGAGTAATGTGAGGGCCTAAGCTACAGGATCTCCCTTATGTGATCCACTGCTATAGTCTATCGGCCTCTAGATCTCTTTGCATGCTCATCCCTAAGCCTACGGCTCCGAGACCTCTCTCTATGCTCTGGAACTCTATCACCCTATTTCCTAGGTGGTGCATCTTCTCTGGCTGACTCCACATGTGAGTTCTATCCTCTATGCTCCTTGCTAAGTCAAGGGGGTACCTGACTCTCGATAGAAGGAGCTCTATCATGAATAGTTGTCTGTCCTCCACCTAATCCTCCACATAAGGTAACATTAGCATCCTGAAGGGTCTGTAGAATCTGAGGTAGAATGGCTGATACACCCTAATCCAGTGGTAGTGGTGGTGGTGGTGGTGAATCTGAGTCTCTATGAAGGTTCCTCTTGCTCCGTCAGAGCCTCCTACATAGACCAAAGCGAGATTTAGTTCATTTGCTAAGTTATATAACTTCCATGTTCACTAAAAACATACAATTTCTTGCTAAGTTGTCTTCTAGGTTTCAGTGTGCTAGGTTTAAGTTTTCATGTCTCAAGTTTTCTTGTGTGCCCAATGGTCCAATATTTTGAACCGTCATTCTGATACCAAGCTGTAGTTCCCATTTCAAAAACCACTTGAGACCAAAGGAACAACCTAGGGTTAGCTAGAAAATTAAGGGATAATTTTTTTTTAATTTGAAGTGTCTACAACAAGTTTACAAGGTTCAAATTTTAGGGTTAGATGTTCTAGTTAGATTCAGGGAGTAATCTTACCCCATACCTTCTCTCTAACAGGCTTAGAACTTTAACTAGATTTTTCTCATATTCAATGCTTTTAAAATTTTCCTAAACCATTCCCAATGTATAGGAAATTTTCTCACCTTTCCAGTGATATAAGGAAGTCCTCCTAACTCCTTGTAGAACTCAAGATATAAGCGCAAGGAGTCTTGGGGTCAAATTTTCCCAGAGGGACATGTGGCAAGAGGAGTACAGCTTGGGCTCATTGGTGGGTCGTAGGGTGGCATTGGGAAATTTTCCCAATGCATGGCTCAAATTCAAAAAACACTACGTGTCCCCATGGGTCCCTAGGGGACACGTGTCAAATCCTAGTGCAAGGTGAAAAAGGGGAAAGGAAAGGGCGAGGTGGCAGATGGATTATGCACTTTGCTCCAATGAAGGGAGAAAAGGGAGAAGGAAGTGCACGGGTCCATGCACCCATCGTAGCCTAAACGGGACACATGGCACCCATGGAGTCAAAGCTGAAGAAGACCTAGGAGGGACGGGGTAGTGGAAGGATTTAGCACCTAGCGCCCAAGGGGGAAAAAAACAAAGAAAGGGTGCTTGGGTCCGTGTGCTTGTGGGAAGAAAAAGGAAAAAGGGAAAGCGGAGTTACGGGTGGCGAAAGGAAAATTATAAATTTTCCAAACCCAAAACACAAAACATAAGGAAGGACGGTCCACCCTCCCATTTCCACCCCCAAGGTGCCATGTGGCATGCCCGATTGGCAACGGGCCGACAGAGCCAAAACGTAAATTTTTCCCCAAAAAATTAAAAGGTAAAGTTTAAAAGAGAACTGCACCTCTGCCATAGCCATAAGGAGACATGTGGTACCCTCTGATTGGCTATAGATTGGCAGGAGGAAAAGTGAAAAATTTCCAATTTTTTTAAAAAAGTTTAAGGGGGTAAAATTTATCCGCACCTCTACCTCAGCCCCTGGAGGACACATGGCAGCCTCTGATTGGTTGTGGGCTGGCAGAGGGAAAATTTAAAATTTTCCCAAGCCCAAAATTTTGAAAATTTTCTAAGGGAAATTTTGATGGGAAATTTTTGGGTTGGGGGCCCGCCAGGGAAAATTTTCCCAAATTTTCCTGCCAAGGCACACAAACTTCAAAGTGTTATAACTTACACTAGAAAGCTCAGTTTTTGGAAAACAAGGACTTTTTGGAAATCTCTCAAATCCCTTTTTGCATAGGGAACATCAAATTTTATTTTTGATGAATTTTTAAGGGTCAATTTTTTAAAAAATATCTGCAGGCCTTTATTTGGCAAACTGGCAATTTCCAACTTATAATTTTGATAAAATTAGAACTCCTCCTTCACTCAACATGTCAAATAGACATGGAGGATCAAACTAGGGAGGGTTTAGAGTGTTTTAGGGAAGTAAATTTATCCAATATGTTCAAGGTTGCATTTTTCTGGAAATAGATGGAAAAACAATTGTGCATGCTCTGAATTGAAATTCATTAAGTTTTGGAGATTCATTCTTGATTGTTATAGTGAATTTGAGTTCCTTAGGTAGTAATAAGTCTAATTTTCAATGTTTCATAACTTATAGTTTAGTGCATGAAAGTAACGATAAAAAGATCATACCAAACCAAGAACACAGATGCTAATCAAACACCATGATCAATAAGATGGAAGCAATTCGCTAGAATAGCTTTACATTAAACCTTTGCAAACAAATGAACAACAATATCATATATTATTATGGAACTCAATGCAATACATTGAGAATGGGCCTTGCTTGAATAGGAAAGGAATAACAATCTAAGAACCAATTAAGATCGTAGATCAAGCCATGAATCAAGGAAATAACTAGTCATCAAAGAACTAGTCAAGACCATAGATTAAGGAGAGAACTAGACATCAAGGATCTAGTCAATACCATAGATCAAGGAAAGAACTATACCTAACAACTAGATAATATCTCCTAATATCTAAATAAGATAAAATAAATATCCACACACATAAGTGGGTGAGGATAAATACAATAAATGTAAATAAAATACCGAGGTGAACATGAGCTAAGGTAAATATCTACTCTAACATTGCAAGTATGAAGTGTTCATTTTTATTAAAATGTGAATTGTCAGGATGAAGTATATTATAGTGAACTGTTTCTTTAAATTGGAATCTCCATTTTTTCATTTAAATGTGCATATGATTCCTAACTTAGTCAAATACATTACTTATTAAATCATCCATCCAATTCTAAATGAAACTACATTGTTTTATTTCAGTTTTAATATACATTTTGCAAGGAAAATAACATTGACTTTCATTCCATATGCATTCTTCTTTCAACATTCCAAACAGAGGTTTCTCATTACAAGTAAAAATCATATTTCCAATGGAGAAGATAGCATATGAACAAGGTAAAACACTTTTGAGAAAGGAATGCAATCCTTTATTGATCATTAATACAATTTTACAACTTATCCCTTTTCCCATTTTATTTGGTTCCAAATTGCAAAATACAAAGTATGGAACATCATTCACATTTTCTTTCCAAAGTAAAATAGAGAAGTATAATTCATCTTGTACATTTCTCAATTCAAATTCAACTTCCCTTTACAACGTAATCACTTCTCATTACAACATTTATACACTCATCCACTCAAAGTGGGAAAGGTTAGAATGAATTTGCTCAAAGGAAAGGGAGTGTTAAACTGTAATTTATCCTTGCTCCAAACAACAACATGTAAGTTTATTCTTCTTTTCATCTTAATCACAACAAGGAAAGGGGGAGAGATAATGCTCTCCACCCAACCAAGACATCCAATGAGAAAGGAGAAGCCATCCTTTCCTCATTGGCCCCCGAGACCCAACCATATTGAAATAAAGTATGAACATCAACACATTCGCAACAAGGCTTCTTCCATAACAAACAAGCATACCTCACATTTCATAGAAACAATACAATACATACTCCAAACAAGATAGTAGTTCCCAACTGCATTTGAAAACATACACACAATACACAGGCTTGATCAAGCAAGCCAATAAGAGAAAGGACTATGGGGAGCTCCTTATGCCTCCCAATTTGGAATTGGGCATCCACCAAAATACATACCGCTGATAAATATATCAACCCCATAAACATTATATCTCCCAACCCCTCCTTATGCCCCCTATATGAAATCCCCATAACCTTCTCCTACACCTTGTCCTAAGAATTCTACCCAACCATCCAAGATCACAAACACAAGCACCATTTAAACATGCATGTAAGAGGAAGAAAAATAATTAAAACATAGCTCAAAATCATACCTCTCCATATTGAATTTTGTTCCAAGCTCAAAATCTTTCCAAGATGCCAAATAGAGTCCAAAATCAGCAAGGTTCAAGCATGCAAAAAGACTCCAGCTTCTTCCACAACAAGCTCCAACAACAGCAAGCAAAATGCACCCCCAAGAGGAATGAACAAAGTTTCAATAACAACCATAAATAAGCAAGGAGTTTCACTTTTATAGGAGAGGGAAGAGAAGGGGATGATGTGGATCCATGTGGGATGCCACATCTTTCTTCCTCAACCCCAAGAGGAAAGTCAACATCCTTCACAAAATCACAATAAATAAAATGACAAAATGACTTACACACTCCAAAATGGCCCATACTCCAAAAGGACCAAATTAAAAATATGTAAGGGAAGTGTAATTAAAAATTACATATTGTCACTTCAAAATGCATTATAAATGCCTACATTTAACCTCCAAACCATAGGCATAGTTGGTGGATCATTTTAAGAGGTGTGGGACAAGTTTATCTTGTCCCACAAGCCTCCAAATTTGGCCTCCAAGGTCAAATTCGAATTTCATAAAGGATGGAGTGCTCGACCTTCCAAAATCTGCCTTACAAGACTCTTACAAATTTCTTATACATCCTTACAACATTAACTTACACATTTTTCCAACATTAATATCTAAAGACAACAACTTTATTAATTACATTCCACATCCCAATTTAATTTAAATAAAATTTAACTATATGATCTCTCACATTAGTATACCACATTTAAATTAATTAAAAGAAGGAACACATTACAAATAAAATACATACAACAATAATTCAAAAAGGAACACATAAATAAATAACTTATCCCATGGTCACATATAATGGAAATCCCCCCATGGGAATTCCTAGCAAAACACAACACACAACACAGTTGTCATGGTGACCTTATTGAATTCACCTGGAATTTTAATATGGTAGTCTCTAGTCCCCCAACATTGTTGTGATTTTTAACTTATAAAATGAAAATACCTCCTTCGGCCTCATGGCCATATTAGAACATCAAAAATGATATAAACAACATTTCAAGATCATCTAATCACATGAATCACAACAATATCAAGAATTCAACATTGTCATTTTTAATTCGTAAATCAACTATATCATCATCAAGAATCTACCATACTAGGTCTACTCCAAATATTAAGTGTCACAAGTCTAAATCAATATCCATAATATGTCCCTATCAAATAGTATATCATCAACCACATACAGAAAATGTGTCTAGTAACCATCATGCATAATAACCGAATCCAGATCAATAATAATCCATGATCTAACATCTAACCATCATACTAAAACAAAACATAATAGTTTCCATAATATGATCAATAGTATTAAAGTCAGTATCTAAAAGTGTCAAAAGGGAAGTGGGCACTACATGATAGATCTTTACAACTTGGACTTATGTTTTACTTAATATTCCTGTAGTAGATTTTTATCCCTCTTACACTATTCAACATTTTAAAAGATATTAAAAAAAATATCTAAGCTCCTAATTTACAGAAAAATGCAAAGCAAGGACTTCAAAAGAAGGATCCATAAAAATTGGAAACATACAAGGAATCAGTCCTTTATTACCTTCCATTTCAGATTGTCAGTTTATGAAACTGAATAGGTAAGAAAACTGAATCATACCTTGGATAAATGGAATTGATCCAAGGTTTTTATTTTATTAAAAGATAAGCATTCAAACAACAATACCGGTTTACAACCTTTTAGAATTCAAGGAAGAATGGATTCATTTCAAGAAACAACAAAATAGCAAAATTAATCCTTGAACATAAATAGTTTATCCATTACAAGTATGATTTCCAATAGTCAAAAGAATACACCTTCTTAGGACAAACCACATATCAACGTTTGCAGTGTCAAGAGGAAAAGTTAACAGTTTTTCAAAGATGTTACATGTACCGAGCATGTTCTTGATGTGTTGTCCACTTTTTCCACTTTAAGAGATACAATTGTATATGCCATACACTTTATACTCACAAGAATGCCAATTGGTCTATGTTGGTATCCCAAGGAATGAAACAACCACATATAATTGTAATAATTATCAGGAGTGTGAACTTCAACGAACCATTTTTCATCCCTTATTCCATAGTCATCTACACCATCAATAAATGGAATTTTCTTGTACGGGGTCATGGTAATAAGAGCCATTTTTTGTTGTTACAAATTTTTTAGTGTAATATATATCAAAATATTCGTAAAATTAACATTTTTTATAAAATTAAAAATCTATGATAACATTCAACTTCCCATTTTAAACTCTATTCTTTATCTATGATTGGATCGACCCATGATAATATTGTTTGTTTGTATTGAATAAGCAGATGTATATTCTCATGTGATATAAGTGTTTGTTTATACTAGTGTAATACATATCAAAATCTTCGAAAACTTTACATTTTTTTATAAAAGTAACAAGTTGTGATAATGTGCAACTTTCCATTCTAAACTCTATTATTTTTCTATGATTACATCTACCCATGATAAGTTTGTTTTTTTGTATTGAATGGGAAGATGCCAATTGTCATGTGATATAATTGTTTGTTTATATTAAAGGCATCGATGCCCATTCTCATGTGCAATAACTATTAGAATAAGTATAGAGATAAATTTGAGTTAACTTCAATTTGTAAATTTTTGGAGTTATTAGAATGGGCAAGTGGAGTGAAAAATTTAAATTTGTTTTAGAATGGGCAGATGCCCATTCCCATATAGGAATCAAGGAAAAAGAAGAATATAGATTAGAGATATTAAAGTGATATGCCTATTCCTATTTATGAATCATGGAAGAAGAAGAATATAGATTAGAGGTATTAAAATGAATGTAATTAATTTATTATAGAAGGAAAGATGGATGTTCATGTTAATTTTACTTTGCCTAATTTGTAAGTTTCGGAGTTTCAAAAAGATTTGAAGAAATTTTTTATGCTACTTTTATTCGCTCCACTTTATTTTTTCATCCTTTCCACTTCAAAAGGGCAGATGGCCATTCTCACATATAACCAATAGAAAAAGAATAAAGATAAACATTCTCATTCTCCTGAATAACTAATATAAACCTTTTATATATCTAATTTATTACAAAAAGGATAGAGATAATTTTAAGCTCGACATATTATATATACATTATTTTAACATGGGAATGTTATTCTCATATAAAAAAATTATTTTTTTTGTAATAATTTGTGAATCGTCTCTATATATATTATCTTTATTTTTATACGGTTAATATGATCATAGTAAATTTTATCTATATTATTGTTATGTGATTTAATTATTTGTATGTCTATTATTCTTTTGTGATTCAAATTCCTTTATGTCTACTCTATTGAAGTGTTTATAACTGTATCATATTGGTTGGAATATCCCTGGCCAAGCCAATTGCTTCACTACTTGCCCCCTAGAGGGATCAAGCCTAATGTAGTTTGTAAAGAATACAGGTTTAGGAGCATAGATTTAGCTTTAATTATTTTCTATTAACTCTTCTCAATTTCCCATAGCTATGCACTTCATTATATAGGAGATGCATAGTAACAACTCTCATAACAATTTCTTTGTCTTTACCTTCAACCTTCTCAACAATATTTGGTTGCATATGAAACCAATCTACCCGAATGGTTTTAACCATTAATTATAACATTAATAATAAAACAATATCTCATTGTTTTATTATCTAACTTAATAACTTACTAATTTACTAATTACCATATAGTAAGTACTATTTACTATATGTAATATTACATTCATATTATAATAATATTATCCATGATAATATTATATTCATCATATCTAATGTTCACACTATACAATATCTCTAACATAGTTCTCATCATTTTAAAGACAGTAGTAATGTAAGTGAAGCATTTATTTTAGAAGATGAAGTGAAGTGTTAAGATATTAATAGAAGTGATACATTTCATCCTGAAGATGAAGTGAAGTGTAAAGATATTAATAGAAGTGATATATTTCATCCTAAAGATGTGATTAGAGCAAATAATGGTCTTGCATTACCAAACATCAACATGAATCACATATTCAGGATTAAATGATAAAATTTTGTTGTGGCTATTTGAATATTCCTTGTTGAAGAAATGATTAGGTGCTCATGTTTTCATGCACCCCATCTAGAAAATTGCACAATATGGGAAATCATTCAATTCATATCTTAAGTTCTTGTTTATAATTATATTATTTTGGCTGGGGTAATAGATTAAGATATATTAGATGTTTAGAATTAGCATATTATTATGTACATACCCTTGAGAGGGATCAAGCCTTATGTAGTTCTCATCTTATAATATCTAAAAATATATATCCATTGACATTTGGGAATCATAAAAGAAGAATATATATTTTGAATGGGTGTATGCCCATTATTATATAAGAATTATAGTATAGAATTGGAAGATGTGCCTTGTGATAATTTCAAAAAGATTTAAAGAAAATGTTTATGCTACTTTTACTCTCTATACTTTATTTGTTCATCCTTTCATCTTTAAAAGTGTAGATGTCCATTTTCATACATAACTAATAAAAGAAGAATAGAGACAAGTTTTCTCATTCTCATGTATAACTAATAGAAATAACTTATATATATAATAGAAGAAGATTATAGATAACTTTAAGTTCAACATATCATATTTAATTTCTTTTAACATGGGAAGGAGTGGGAAGCAGTGTATTAGGACATCCTTTATAGAAGATGTGCACATTTATAATGGGCACAAGCCAATTCTGATACAAACAAACATTGTCTGTTTTGAAGTCATAAGTATTATTTAATTAAACTAGATGTATTATCCCTGATAGAGTGATGTGTTGCACTACATACCCACAAGAGGGATCAAGCCTTATGTAGTTCTATTTTTTTATAAATGTATCATTTTATCTGGACTAACATTGGTGGAGCCAAGTATAGGCACCACCAAGTGTTGCACTACATACCCACGAGAGGGATCAAGCCTTATGTACTTCTATTATTTTGTTTATAAATGTATCATTTTGGATAGACTAACCTTGGAGGAGCCAAGTGCAGGCACCACCAAGTGTTGCACTACATACCCGCGAGAGGGAACAAGCCTTATGTAGTTCTATTTTTTATTTTATAAATGTATCATTTTTGTTAGAGTAACCTTGGAGGAGCCAAGTATAGGCACCACTAAGTGTTGCACTACATACACATGAGATGGATAAAACCTTATGTAGTTCTATTATTTTGTTTATAAATGTATCATTTTCATTGGAATAACCTTGGTGGAGCCAAGTATAGGCATCGCCAAATGTTGCACTACATACCCGCGAAAGGGATCAAGCCTTATGTAGTTCTATTATTTTGTTTATAAACTTATAATTTTGGCTGGAATAACCTTGGTGGAACCAAGTAAAAGCACCACCAAGTGCTACACTACATACCCGTGAGATGGATCAAGCCTTATGTAGTTCTATTATTGTGTTTATAATTGTATCATTTTTGCTGGACTAACCATGGTGGAGCCAAGTAAAGGCACTGCCAAGTGCTGCATTACATACCCATGAGAGGGATCAAGCCTTATGTAGTTCTATTATTTTTTTAGAGTGGGTAGGAAATATTGAACTCAATCATTTTAGATGGACTAAGTATTGCATCTCTTTGTTTATATTTGTCTCATTTTTGCCACTATTATTCTATTTTAGAATCAGCAGATGCTCATTCTCATATTATGTAGTTCTATTATTTTGTTTTAGAATGGGTCGATGCCTATTATCTGACCATTTTCATATAGGAATCATTAAAATATATTCTTTATTACCATGTCATCTTCCCATCCTCATATCATGTAGTTCTATTATTTTTTTTAGAATGGGAAGATGCCCATTGTCGTTTACTATTAAAATAAATTATTTCTCATATTATATATATTTAACATCGTTTATTTAATAATTAAATGTAAATTTTTAGAACATGTCTTCAATCACTCATTGGAGGGAATTATTTACCACTGTTTATTTATTAAGAAAAGGTAATTATTTTAAAACATGTAGATTCAACCACTTGTTGGAGGGAAAGTGAGATAGTGTTTTTTGTTTTGTAATTATTATTAATTGTATTATACTAGCTGGACTATCCTTGGAAAAGCCAAGTGTTGCACTACATACCATGAAGAGGGATCAAGCCTTATGTAGTTCTCAGTTCTCATCTTACTATCTATATATATATATATATATATATATATATATATATATATATATATGTATGTATATGTATATGTATATATATATATATGTATGTATGTATGTATGTATGCATGTATGTGTGTGTGTGTATCTATCTATCTATCCATACACTGGAGAGGGATCAAGCCTTATGTAGTTCTCATCTTACTGTGTGTGTGTGTGTGTGTGTGTGTGTGTGTGTGTGTGTTATATGGGTTTTGAGAATGGGTTAATATGTTGATGTTTAAATTTATATTTGTTCTGAACCATTTTCGTAGCAAGACCACCTTACATACATAATACATATATGTGTATATATATATATTACAACTAGGTTTTGAGAATAGGTTAATAGTTTAAATTTATATTTGTCCTTGACCATGACATAACAAGACCACCATGAAAATATATTGTTTACCATCATTTACTTATAAATGAAAATAACCTAAAACATGGTTATGCTTAAATAGAGATGATGATTATCTATACATGTTATTGGAATACAATAAGAACAATAATTTAGCTAATTTAATAGAACATAGAAACTTAATTAAAGTAATTTTAGGGTTAAAAAATAGTAGTGACCAAAAAAGGAAACACGTAGAGAGAGAAATACAAAATGCATATTTAATTTACCCAGAAAATACAACAGAAGAATTAACCTTCTAGATTAGTGGCCATTAGAAATCTTGATTGGATCTTCTTTGACATTAGCGAATGAGAAGGAAGAACTCATGGAGCTACTCTGAGTAGCCATACGACGAATACCACTACTAGTAGTGGCAATATTTAATAAGAATGTGTAGGTGGGACGTAGCATCTCCTGCAACGTAGAAACACTAGCAGACTCACAAACAATAGGAGCATGAATATATTTTAAATCAATAGTTTTAGGAAGATGGAGAGGCGGTCAGTCTGGGTCCTCGGATGTAAAATGGTCTAAGATAGCCTACACGAATTGGGTGAGTCCTCATGCACTCTCCACCAAATAATAATGGATCTAACTAGCATTTGCATCAGGACCAAAGAACATAGAAAAAGTGTTGAGATTAGAATGCTCGAGTTCTTCATCCAAACTAACCCTATGTGTGGGAAAGATAAAAAGGAGAATAGTAGCAACTTCCAATTTTATATGGATAACTAGAATTGGATTCACAAAAAACACTGAGGTAATTTCTGAGTTGTCCCGAGTTCCTTTTGAAGAACAACAATAGGCCTCACCCATAACTTGTTCAATGGATTCATAGACAAATGACGAATCAATCCTTAAACTTGCTTAAGATATGAATGAGAAATGAAATTGAAGAAGTTCATTTATTTTCATTCACTTCACAAAAAAATGGAAGGAAGAGAGGGAACAACTATGACCTAAAGACAAGATAGATTAGCCAATGTCATTGACCACTTAATAGACATATGCCCATATACAATACACCTTACGACTATTTTTATCAGTGATTCCTATATTAGAATGGGCATATGCTCATGTCCTAAACATTCTAATGCAAGATGTTAGTGGAGAGATAAAATTTACTTACTCTGTCTTTATTTAAGAATGGGTAGTTGCCCATTCTCCCATATAAACAAAAAAATATTTTTGCAACTTATCTTGAATAAAATGTAAATTTTTTAATACGTAAAATACAATAAATTGATACAATTTGAATGGGAATATGCCCATTTAATTTATAATATGAGTAATATAAGAAATTTTTTGTCATTTTAGCACTTATATGGTAATGATATCTAACTCTACAATACATGATGTTATTCGAGAGATAAAATTTACTTTGTCTCTGTTTATTAATGTGTAGTTTTCCTTTCTATCATACATACAAAAAACATTTTCCCCCTTTTTTCTTGAATATAATTGTATCATTTTGGCTGGACTAACCCTGGTGGAGCTAGTTTCTTGCTTGTCCAGGTGCTCCACTACATACCCTCAAAGGGGATCAAGCTTTAAGTAGTTATATTATTTTGTTTTAGGAATGGGCATCTTGGCTCCGCAAAGTGTTGCACTACATTCCCTTGGGCATGTTGGTACCCGAATTGATCCTTCCTTTGAAACTGAGTGGCATCATAATCAGATCAGGGTTCTTAGAGATAAGAAAATCATAATAGGATTAGTTTTGTACCCGGGGATGGATTTTAGATAACTCTTTATCACTCTGGTTTGGAAAGGATTGGGTATCATCATGCTAAGAGTTTGACCTACCCTTACTACTTTAGGTTTTTCCTTCAACCAAGGTGATAGGACCCATTTTGTGACATGTATTCATGGAAATCATCAACGAATCAGTAAACTTTGATTATTCCTTTGCAATATTTTGAAGGAGACCTCAAGAAAACATGGTCAATACAACATAACCTAACTCTCACGAGTTGCCACTTTAGAAAATGAATATGTTCTCTAGATAAGGCCCAAGTCACTAAAGGCAATGATAAAAACTGATTGCAATTGCATATTTTAGTAAAGGATGGATAAATTCAATGATCTTCTTTATCATTTGTGGACACATAGTGCAAGCAGGGATAGTTCGTGTATGATATATTTCTGGATATGCATTTTATGGTTGGGAAGTTAAGTAGGATAAAGTTGATTATACATAATCCCTCAGAACTTTAAACAAATGTTGACAAATCCATGAGGCAAAAAGATGAATAGATTTAAAATAGTCAAGACTAAACTTCAACTCAAAAATTAAGCATCTATGAAAGCTCAAAGACACACGACTTCACACATTCTTCAAGGATTTAACATAAGAACTCATACTAAAGACTTAATTAAACCTTAGAAGTCCCAATTACATCATGCTTATGATACACTCATAAACTGACAAATAATTTGTATCACTAAAATGAAATTAAAGTGAATTTAAATCATTTATTACATTATGAAATGAAAGCTCTCTTCATAATGTAATTGCAAATGCCACAATATTGTCATGAGGACAAGGTTTTGTGTGATTTTAAAGGGATTTCTAATGTAAGATTACAATAGGAACATAGATAACTATTTGAAAATATCTCAAAATGACAATAGACATAATAAAGTTCATGATTAACATGAATTACTCGAGGTTTTTTAGAATTTGATCAAAAAGGGAAAGTTTGCTTACAATCTCAAAGTTTTGTCAATGGCTATACATCTGCAACCATCTTGACATGATCAATCTTAAAACACATACAAGAAGTAACTGGTTTCTCAAATAAGTTCTCTCAGAAAATGGATTCTTTTAGCTTTCTCTCCTTTTATTTTCTTTGACAATTCTCAGAAAAATTTAACCCCCCTTATGGCATGGTTTTTCATGCTTTTCTATCACTCTCTTCACTTCAAATATTTCCCCCCCCAAAAAACAAGAATATTTATGGGAATAATTTCTATTACAAATTTGTTCTAGAAGATGATATTTATGAGCTTCATTCTATACTGCCAGGTGTATGAAACATGAGTCTTTTCAATGTATTCCACTTGTGTCTGACTGGGATGTTCGGTTGTCACCTTTGGCAAGATACTTGAAACTTTCCCTCCCAATTTTGATTAAAAAATAATTTCAAATGATCATTGAGCATCTCCAGATGCTTTTGACATGACGCAAACCTACACTCATCTTTTAAAATCCTTCTTGGGCTCAGCGAACTCCACTTCACGTCTTAGTGGTTTAAATGCCACACATGATGTTTTTCAAATATTACTGAACTACCAACTCTTTTCATTTTTAATTCCTTTCAAATCTTCCATCACCTTTGTGCGAACTAAGAAAAATCTAGTTTACACCATGGGAAAGATTTTATTAACACAGGTCCAAATGCATCCTTCCACCTATAAATCCTGGTATTTCCTCACTAATTGTACATGTTTCCTTTCTTGTTCTAAACATAAGGAATTCAATCAAGAAAATGGTGAAAATGATTATAGCTCATAGCTTAAAATATATTTCTTCAGAAGACCTAAATCATATTTTTGATTTGAGTGGTTCTGCTAAACCTTTTCTCAGGGATTTGTTCAATTTAGAATGTTCAGGTGATGCCAGAGGACCCCTAACATACCAAAAAGTCCGGGTAGCACTTATTTCTCGGTTAATCAGGATCAACCTTGTGTTCACATCCTTCTAGGATATGTATTCCCATATTTTTAGATGGGAACATATGAAGACACTTGATGACTTAAAGAAATACTGGGTTGAAAGGAGGCCTCAGGTCTCTGGGAAACAAGTTTTCAGTGCCCTTTTTTATGCAACGAGGAATTTGTATCAAAATATATTCCCAAGGAATCTTATGTACTATATGATAAATCCTCCATCAATACAGTTCCTGCCATTTCAAACAATGTGGATGAGTTGGAGAAGAGGATTCATTCCTTAGAAAAGAAACAAGTGGAAGTTGTGTCCTTACCACTAGCTCTAGCGTGAACACCGTCTTCAAGTAAGAAGAAGGGAGAAACACCACCTTAGCCTCCAATTATCATATCAAATGGAGAAGAGGATCAATCAATATCCACTTGTCACTCAAGACCAACACTCTCCTCATCTTGAGACATCATAAGAAGGTTTGAAATTTGGTTATCTCCACGTCGGATGCATTGTACTTCTTCCTCTAAGCCATAATTTATGGGAACCCTACCAATTCCTTCTCTGAGGTATAACCCACCATTTTGAAGAAAATTGGAAGTTGGAACCAGCTCAAGGCCTCACAATTCATCCAGCCAAAAACATGTGGTGCCTACCCCTCTTATTACTCCAAACATTTCCTCTCATAGTAATCCCAAAAAGTAGACCATTCATAAAGGGAAAGGAAAAATGACTTTCTTCTCAGATGGTTTAGACCTTTTGGATTGGGTTTCATCTCATCAAAAGAAAATCAATCTTAAAAAAATTATGAACCACGTTAGGATGAATTTGGAGTCAATGATGGATATGGGTATGTCTAGGGACTTGATCGGGTCAATCATCTTTATACAAACAACACAGGTCTCAGACGAGTTTGTGCTGAGAAAAAAAAAACTTCTGAATAAACTTCCTTTGTTGGGAGGAGACTATGAGACCAAATTGAAAAATATTTGATTGTTATTCTCCCTTGATTGTCTCCATTTTGGCATATATACATATTTCACTATCAAGGGCAGGGGCCCCTATAGAACCCTATATTTTTCTCATTTAAATTGCAAGAAATACAAGAATATTAATATTTCACATGTCTATTCCAAGTATGTGTGAAATTTTAATCTAATACACTATAAACTACTATATTTTTTTATCTTCCAATTGAAACAAAGAAACAATAAAATTTTAGAAAGATAATTACACTTTAATGCATCAGAAACATCACTTTACAATATCAGTTTAATGGAGTGTGAAAAAAGAATACAATTTAAGGAATAATGTGTTTAAGCATGCTTATCATCTTTTGTGCCTGCATCTTCTTTCTCTTCATCCTTTTCTTCTGCATCTTTCTCCTCTGGTAGCCTTGTCATATAAGCATCATATCTCTGGAATAATTCATTTGTTTCATCTTCATTAGGTCCAACATGGTGCTAGAAAATAAATGTTTTCCTCGCTATTTAATCCATACACTGGGCCATTTTTTCTTATATTCCAGTGGCCTAGCTTTCAATTCCACAATTCTATTCTCAACCTTCCTCATAGTTTCAATAACTTCATTCGAGAATTCACTTTCCTAGATATTCTTTTCAAAGGAGTCAAGTTAAAAATCAATTTTCAAGTCCTCATAGATATTTTTGAATTTGTCTACCACCATATCCTCTAATCTCCGATCAATAGCATCAAGTGAATCATCGACCCAGTTCCTTTTAGCTTCAAGTTTTTTTTTTATTTCATTCAAGGTATCTAATTTGATTTTTTATAACTCTTCAAGAGCATACTGGCTCCATTTTTACTCTATTGATAGGATTTTTTCTTGTTCAACGAGCTCATCGCTAAGTCGGGTTATGCATTCAAGTTTGGGGAGAGTTCCTTCCAAGTAAAATATCTCATTGTCAGACTCTTCAATTATTCCATCAATTTCTAATAGTCGATTCTTGAGTTCCTCATATTTTGACCTTGCCTCTGTAATAGCTTCTTTTCCTTTCTCAGTCAACTATTCAATCCAAGTGTCCACCATTTGTACCTTTCTAACAACTCTATTTAATTTATTTATACCCTCAGGGGTATTCACATAGGCATTTTCTTATTGATGACTAGTTTTCCTTGTCGATTGTTGCAAACATGAGCTTAAGGCCTTAATTTGATCCTTTAGTTGTTTTTTTGTCATTCCATCCTCATAAACCTTTGGCAAAATATCACTTATTTCTTCAGATACTCCTTGATTTAGTTGTTCCCTTGAAGGATTTCCCAAGGGAATAATCTAAAGGTTGTAATCGTCAGCAGTTATGTCTTTTCTTTTCTTACCCTCGAAAGGAGTTGTTATCTCTAAGGTCCTTGCTCAAGAAGAATTAGTATGAGTCTTTGTGATGGTCCTAACCCTTTTTAGGGCTCTCACAATCTTTGGAAAATACAGAGCAATAAGGTCAACCGCTTACACAGGAAGAGTCTCTTCTTCAATTGAAATCAATTTGTTAATCCATCCCTTTTTCAAACTTGTTCCATCTTTTATTTCCTGCGATCCTTACTAGAATTTCTCATTACTATCTACTTGGATATCTCCTATTATTTTTGTACCAATGATTCTATCTTTTCTTGGACATTTACCTCAAGGGTCACTATGCCAATTTCACTCTCTATTACCGATTCTTCTGAATGCTTCTTTTCTTGGTCTAGAATTTTAGATTGATCATATTTAACCTGAGATGTATCAATATTCAAAGGAAACTCTTTCACTTCTTCTCCAGCTAAGACCATGGAGGAATAAGTTTCTTCCCCTTCGCCCTTTTGTATCAAAGCTTGGGAAATGGGTTCCTTTTCTCCAAAAACTGGCTGAGTAGCCAAACTACTATCTTTATGCCCTAATGATACCTCTGGAAATTTAATGAAAGGTTGTTCTAATGGAAGCAAATCCCCCTTTCCCATTGAAATATGTGATTTTCCACCAATAATGATTTCCTCATTAGTAAGTGTATCTTGTACCATTTTCAGTCTTTCTTCAAAAAAAAAAATTCCATCTGGAGGAAAGTCATTAGTTTTGGTGACCTAAATAGAAGTAGACACAACTTCGCCTACTACTAATCTAAAATTAATATCCTTTTTAGCCAATAATTATAATTTATCCATTTCCAAAACCACTTGTTTTAGGGAAGATAAACTTATTTCCTGATTTCTTACTTCAGTTGTTAGTGCATGAGCATCCCTTTCTGATTCTTTAACTACTTCAATACTATCCACTAGTGTTAATATGGTTTCATTAACAAAAAAACTAAGTGCAACCAACATGGATAATATTTCACCAGCATCCACATCAATCACCTTAGTTTGTGTTAGGATAAATTTTATTATCCTAATATTTAATTATGCATAGTTTAATAATTATTTAATTTCATTAATTAAATAATAAATGGTTATATTGTTATATGGTTAATCAACCATATTTGTCTGTATATACGCTGTTATATTGTTTTCAACAATATACTTGTTTTTATGTAATTGTTGCTTCCCGGGTGATTTGGAAGCTTGTTTATTCTGGTTTTTGGTTGCACCTATGCAACTCATTTTCCCGGATGTATTTGGCTGTGCAATATCTATAAATGTTGTAGCCTATTCACTGTAATTTTTTAGTTGATTGAGATTAATAAAATTACACATGCTTCCGTCCCTATTTCTCAATCTACATTTGGTATCAGAGTGAAATTCTGGCCCTGTGAAGGAGTGGAAAAAGAATGCAGTAGAAATAGAGAAGATTGAAGAAGAGTATGCAGCAATAGAGAGCCTGTGCATCCTCCTGCAACCTCCCAGCCTCATCTCTTCCTTTCCACATCCCCCAGTTCGTTCCAGGTGTTTGGAATGCAAATGTTTTTTGCACTGGTGCACTCAGCACTAGGCAAAAATTGCTCCAGGTATTGAAAATAATAATAAAAAAAATTGTTTTTCCCAATAAGGATTTTGTCTCTAAATTAGAGAATCATTTAGTATCTACTGTATTTGGAGGTTGTTTTGCTTGTTTTGGAGGTCTATTGAGCTTTTCATCAAGCCCCAGCCGAGTCTTGTCTTGCACAGACCAAACTAAACATCATGTGCTTGAGGATCGAGTTGTGATCAATACACAGAGAAAAGAAAACAATAAAAGAAGGGGAGCAGTGGCTATTTGATACTCTGCCACGGACCTGCACAAAAGAAAAAGAAAGGGAGGAAGAACAACGAACAAATACACAGCAAAATCGACCTGTACAAGGAAAAAAAAATGTTTTTTTTTTTTTATCATATGCGCCCATGCACAGCTTGCACAAGTAAAAACATTTTTTTGGAGCAAAAAACACGTCCTTCTCCCTCGCCCACGCCTTTCTTTGTCTCCAGCGAGCTGTTGGTGATCAAAAACAATAAAAAATGCGGCCAAGCATGTAAAAACAGCGCCCAGGCAATAAAACACGCGCCCAGGCATTAAAACACGTGGCCAAGGCAAAAAAATACAGCAAAAATACGGCCTGTACAGTGCGTGCAAAGCTCAAAAACGCGGCCAAGGAGAAAATGCGGCCTGAGCAAGGAGAAAATGCGGCCTGAGCAAGGAAATGCGGCCTGAGCAAGGAAATAAAGCTTCAGATCCGTTTTTTAGGCAAATACAACCCTAAAAATGCCTCTTCACCAGCATGCGCCACGTGGAGGCTCACCAAGTCACATTTTTTTAAAGGTAAGTCAATTTTACTTATCATTAAATACAATTTGCTTCCTTTCATAGCCCAAGCGCCCTAAGTGGGCAAGTTGGCTAGTGCATGCGCCTTGGGAGTGAGAGGTTTGAGGGTCAAATCCCACCAAAAACACTCAAAAACTCTCCTTTTGCATCTGGCGGATTTTTTGGCAGAACTGCTAAATTTAGCAGACTTTTTTGAATTTAGTTACAACTAACTAAATTTAGCGGAGAAATCCCTAATTTAGGGTAAAAAAAAAATTTCTCCCATCTGATCTGTTTTCTCATTCCAGACATTTTTTTGCAAAAGGAGACCCATCTAAAAATTGTATTTTTAGCTATTTTTTTGCAATTTTTAGCATTTTGGGTCGTACTGGGCTCAAGAGGTCACCAGGACCCCGAAACTAAATTTTTTTGCCTATTATTCAAATTGTACTACATATTGTACTAATTTGCAGGTTGCCATAGTCAACTGCAAAACTTTGTAACTGCTCAAAAACTGGCAGAATTGTAATAAAAAAAAGTAAAATTGGTTCTGTAACACTCATGAGATCCTAGATCTCATTCGCAGCGTTCGGTATATACAGTGCCTCTGGGAAGCGCTTACGGGTAAATCCGTCGTGACTACTACTACACTTAACGCCTAATATAGCTGCAACAACGTCATCTGGGCATCGTCCCTATAAATCAATGGGGAGTAATAAGGTCACAATGCACACACTATGAACCATCCCATCCGTCTGTGAATGATTGCAAGACATAAATCCGGATTGAGAAATTATCCGAGTATATAGCGAAGTTACGCGTGCGTATGAGGATATTTCTTTGAGCCAGTGTCAATAATCACACAGACCCCATCAGTACTGTCTTGGTACCACGTATCGAATTCTTTCACGTACGTTAACACCTCTTTCACGTACCGCCGGGTATATAGAAAGGACGAGCTTCTTCCACGTACCGATGGGTATATCGGAAGGGCACGTATATAGAAAGGTTCGGTATATCGGACTGACGGTATATAGATTGGGAGACCTAATACCTTGAGTGATAAGAGCCAAACCCTGTCAGTGATCTCTGCAAAATGGGCACCAATGCCCCCAAATTTTTTCTTCTGGATTCACAATTGCTCAGAGGAAGCAACTATGCTGCTTGGAAGACAAAAATAAAAACACAACTTGAGTTTGAAGAAATTTGGCCTGTTGTGACTGGTACTCTAACCAGATCACCAATGGATGCAACACAACAACGACAATTTGATAGAGCAGATCAGAAAGCAAAACTCATCATCTTGTTTGGAGTGTCCGACGATGTGCAAGCCCACATTCGCGATGCCACATCAGCAAAAGAAGCATGGGATAAGCTGAGCACAATATATGAGGCCAAGAATAAGAATGTCATACTCAATTTGCAGAGTCAGTTACATACATTGAAATTCAAACAGAATGAGAAAATTGAAGCCTTCCTAAGAAGAGTTACAGAGTTGAGGGCTTCACTTCTAGCCCTAGGAGAAGAAGTCAAAGATGAATCTCTCGTTCCCATTGTTCTGAGAGCTCTCCCTTCTTCTTACCGCATTTTTGTCACAACTCTAAACTTGTCAGATACAACAATTAGTTTTGACAAGCTAGTAAACCTACTGCAACAAGAGGAAGCAATGCACAACAAGGATGATGAAGAGGAGCAGGCACTGTCTTCACATCAAAAATGGAAAGGAAAAGGTAAAGGAAAACCTAAATCCTATCAGAAGTCCCCACATCAGAATCAGTATCATGGGGACAATCAACAGAAGAAGCGATGTCCAATTTGCAAAAGAGGACATGACTTGCAAGAATGTTGGTTTAACACATATAAGAAAGGTTCATCAAGCAATTCTGGACCACAACAACAACAAACTTACAAGGGACATTCAAACAACTATCACGGGTAGAAAAAGGGGAACTGGAAAAGAAGACCCCACCAGCAAGGTAATATTGCTGAGCAACAAGATCAGTCAGACAATGAAGACTTCTTGTTCACTGCTCGATCAAGTGAACCATCCACGTCATCTAGTGACATCTGGTATGTTGATTCGGGAGCCACTCGACACATGACTGGCCACAGAGACTGGTTTATTTCAATGAGGGACACGCCATCGAAAAATCATGTTTCGTTGGGAGATGATTCTTCATATACAGTTCAGGGGATTGGAAACATTTCTCTACCCCTTGGTTCACGCAAATGCAGACTATCAGATGTTCTATATGTCCCTGGGTTGACAAAGAATCTTCTTTCGGTCAGTCAACTCCTAGATCACAACCTGAAAATTGACTTTGATAGTCAATCCGGCAAGAAAATGTGTTTGATTCGAGATAAATCCAGAGGCTCGAAAATAATTGCAAAAGCCTCAAATGTGGGACGAATGTTTCAACTTGATTTCATTCACAAAAATGATCAAGCACTTGTGGCTAAAAACTCCACCTCAGCTCAGTTGTGGCATCGGAGATTTGGTCATGTAAGTTTCAAATATCTCGAAACACTTCGCCGGTGTAATATGGTACATGGGCTACCATCTCTTCAGAAGGATACAGACAAGTGTCCTCACTGCTTAGCAGGAAAAAAACACAGAGTTTCATTCCAAATGAGTACTTTTCGAGCTCATGGTAAACTTGACCTGGTTCATACCGATCTGTGTGGTCCAATACAGCCAAGTCATTCAGGGTTCCAGTACTTCATGCTCTGTGTTGACTAATATTCACGGAAAATGTGGATTTTTTGTCTTCGCAAGAAAAGTGAAGCCTTTGAAACATTCAAAAAGTTCAAAGTGGCAGTTGAGAAAGAAACTGGTCGTCACATCAGAACTCTCCGCTCAGATCAAGGGGGGGAATTCACCAGTGATGAGTTCAGAGACTACCTACAAACTCACGGGATTCGTCGACAAATGCCTCCTCCACACACACCGCAGCAAAATGGTTTTGTCGAGAGAAGAAATCATACTATCATGGAAATGGTGCGATGCATGATCGATGATTCTGAACTTGCAAAGACATTTTGGGCAGAAGCAGCAAAAACAACAGTGTATTTGTTAAACAGAGCGCCCACAACTGCTCTTGATGGAATTACACCACAAGAAGCATGGTCAAAAAGGAAACCATCCATTGCACACCTCAGAGTATTCGGGTGCAAATCCAGCATGCACATACCCAAACAGAACAGAAAGAAATTGGACATGAAGTCACAAAATCTCATCTTCATTGGATACAGTGAAGAGACTCTTGGGTACAGACTGATGGATCCTAAGACCAGAAAAGTCTACACAAGCAGAGATGTTGAGTTTTTCGAGAAGAATGAAGTAGAGACTCCTCCTCCGGACTCACAAGATGTAGATTTTTCACCAGTTGTAAAAATTGAAGCTAATGTTCCCTCAGAAGATGAAAGTGATGATGGGGATGATGGTGTTGATCAGATAGAACCACAACCCATGGGAACAGGTCAACGTATGCCTAAATGGTGTACAAGCACATTACGAGATGCAAGACTGGATGCTCCACCAGATACATCCACCCCTGGACCACGGAATCGTAGTAAAGCAAGAGAAGAAGTTAACTTTGCTTTGATGAATAGAGTCATTGAATCAGACGAGCCCTCTACAGTCCAGGAAGCCCTACAGTCAAAAGCTTGGAAAGATGCCATGGATTCTGAATATCAATCAGTGATGAAGAATAACACTTGGCAGCTTGTCGATCTTCCACCAGGGAAGAAACCCATTGGATGTAGATGGATATTCAAAACTAAGTACAAAGCAGATGGGACAGTGGACAAGTGCAAAGCAAGACTTGTAGCAAAGGGGTACGCACAGAAAGAAGGCATTGACTATGAGGAGACATTTGCTCCCACAGCTAAGATCAAAACGATCAGGATGATCTTTGCTCTAACTGCTCAGTTTGGTTGGAAAGTTCACCAAATGGACGTAAAAAGTGCCTTCGTGAATGGAGATTTATAAGAAGAAGTCTACATGACTGAACCTAAGGGATATGTTGTACCTGGTCAAGAAGAAAAGGTATGCAGACTCAGGAAATCTCTATATGGCCTCAAATAGGAACCCCAGGCATGGTACATCAATATTGATGAGCATCGTGTACAACATGGATTCGTCAGAAATCCATACGATCCCAATCTCTACCTCAAAAAGCAAGGGGGGGAGATGGTGATTGTTGTAGTTTATGTCGATGATCTAGTCATCACTGGAAGTTCAGTGAAGATGATTGATGAAACAAAGAAAGATCTTAAGCGATCATTCGACATGACAGATCTCGGGCTTATGCACTACTATCTTGGACTGGAAGTATGGTAGAAAGAGAATCATATCTTTGTTTCTCAGATGAAATATACCAAGACAACGCTCGAGAAGTTTAGGATGATGGATTGCACACCAATTTCTACACCTATGGAGAACAGATTATAGTTATCGCGTTCAGATCCATCTCCTGAGGTAAGTGCCACTCTCTATCGGCAGCTGATTGGAAGTCTCATTTACCTGACCTACACTAGACCAGATATCAGCTTTGCAGTGAGCTATCTATCCAGGTTCATGCAGGAACCCAAAATTTGTCATTGGAAAGCAGCAAAGCACATTTTGAGATATCTCAAAGGATCAGTGGATCTTGGTCTAGAATACAAGAAGAATGAAAACTTCTTCTTGACTGGATATTCAGATTCAGATCATGCAGGTAACATTGATGATAGAAAATCCACTTCTGGATTTGTATTCTTTATGGGATTTGGACCAATATCATGGGGAAGTAAGAAACAACACTTTCTTTCTCGCTCTTCCACAGAAGCCGAGTATCGTTCTGCAGGAGAAGCTGTCTGTGAAGCGATTTGGCTACGTCGCATACTGGAAGGACTTGGAATACCATAGGACAAACCTACCACCATGTATGTTGACAATGAAGGTGTTCTCAAACTTGTTCGCAATCCAGTTTTTCACGAGAGAACAAAGCACATTGAAGTTCAGGTTCATTTCATACGCGAACATGTGTTGAAGCACAACATCCAGCTTCAGTTTTTTCCAACGGCTGAACAACGAGCATATATTTTCACAAAGTCACTTGCACGTGACAAGTTCGAGTTGTTCAGAGCATTTCTCTCCTCATCTCTTCAGACAATGCACAATTAAGGGGGGGAATGTTAGGATAAATTTTATTATCCTAATATTTAATTATGCATAGTTTAATAATTATTTAATTTCATTAATTAAATAATAAATGGTTATATTGTTATATGGTTAATCAACCATATTTGTCTGTATACACACTGTTATATTGTTTTCAACAATATACTTGTTTTTATGTAATTGTTGCTTCCCATGTGATTTGGAAGCTTGTTTATTCTATTTTTTGGTTGCACCTGTGCAACTCATTTTCCCGGATGTATTTGGCTGTGCAATATCTATAAATATTGCAGCCTATTCACTGTAATTTTTTAGTTGATTGAGATTAATAAAATTACACAGGCTTCCGTCCCTGTTTCTCAATCTACAGTTTTTACATTTACAAATTCATGCATTATTTTAACTAGAGGTGCATTGATATCCCTAACAAGTGGAGCTTCATGAATTTTCATATCTGGAGTAACAAACTGAATTTCCACCAAATTTATTGTAGTATTCCCATGGGGAACTGGGTTCTGAGTACATTCCATTGATTTTTCCATAAAGGGTGAAGGAAGGATCATAGGATTTGATTACTCCATATGTGGCAATGATGCATCATGCTGTTTCTGGAAGATATGAGTTTTCTCTATCTCTGGAGGATAAATTACCCCATCCCTGTGTTTGAAATTTTTTGGCATATGGGCACCCACTCTTACCAAAACTGGCTAATGGAAAATATTGGGTTTTTTGAGTGTCCACTCAAACTTTTTCAAATTTGGTGTTGTTCTTTTTTCATCCTTGTATTTCCTTGGCTGAATGTGAGCACTTGCAATGGCTCCACTCATTAAGTTTTTAGTACTATGTGGCCTAGGTGAGACACTTGGATGAGCCAATTGCAATTCTAGACCTTTCCATTTTTCCTGAAGGGGCATGGAAAAATTAATGGGAGCATTGTCCATAGACTTTAAAAGCATCTCTTTAGTCTTCTGCATGAGAACTAACACAGAAGTGATAGTTCCACTAGCGGTCGATGTCCATTCATCAATGAATTTAGTAGTAGGTATTTTAGCTGGCATTTGATGGGCTTTTCCACCTAGTGGATCCATTTTTTCTACATCCTCCCTTAGGGGTGGAATATCCTCACTCAGATTTCCCAAACTCTTGAAGTTGCTTAAGATCTTTGTGTTCTGGACTGACAAGTCAATATTCTTCTGAGTCAACCAATTTATAGTTCTTATCATAGCACCAGTTATTCTCAAATGAGGATCATCAGATTCATCCACATTCTATTCTGGAGGAGAAATGGGATGATCCTCCACTTTCTTATCAATATAGAACCTTCTTATTGTGTGAGGATCATCTACAATCCCCTCTGGGATAATTACAATGTTATAATCAATTATTTGTGACAAGATCATTCTGGAAAAGTCTCTTGACCTTACTTCTTCCTCATCTCTACAATTCATCCAACAATCTTCAAAATGGGGTTCATGATCAAAGGTATTCACAATATTGGTGAACACCCATCTAATATCATAATTTGGCCTTGCCTACAACTTTTCCATGTTAAATTTCTCCAATTCCTCACCAATTAGCCTAGCGTTTATGATGGAAGGACATGAATACCTTCCAGTTCTAATGGGAACTCGATATTTGTTTTATGCTTTCCAGCAATCAAATTATGTGTAGGAGTCTATTGCCTTCCCAACTCACATAAAACAATTTTTTCATCAACATAACAGGGAAACTTATAAGGATTTCCTTCAAAACCACTGACTCTTATATATATGAATTTCTTATACTGAATAAAGTAGCAACCATATTCCAGAATTACACATTTGTCCTCTGGAGAAATTATGTAATGTCCCCATTCTGGTTCAAGAAGATAGATAATTAGTGCAAAAGAGGCATCATTTACTAACCTTACATTTCCACTCCAGTTAGCCAGTTACAACTAAGGGAAAATCTCATGCATTTGACACTACTTGAAATTAGCATGTGGTGACATCCCTAGGAAACGTTTGTGGCTAGCAACATTATAAATGAGGTATGTCATCATATAGAATTAAAGGTTTACAATTTCTCCCATCTCAATTTTGGCTGCCAGAGCTACCATGTGTTCATGAAGTTCTTCTGCAATGAAGGTAGCCCAATAAATATTACCTTTTCTCTCCATGATAATGCACATGTATGTAGTCATCCATTCCTTAAATTCAGTCATGGTTTTTAGACCTGTCGTTTGGCTCAATAGTACAATAATATCTTTTGCCTCCTCAATAAACTATGCCTTAAATAATTTCTTAGGGATTCTAATAGTTGTATTTTTTGTGAGGATCCATTTTCAACTTATAATTTTGAAAAATTCCTTCTTCTTTTCTCGATAATTAGCTAGAGCCAATTTAATGCCTATGGTGATTGGGGTTGTGATAATAGGCAATTTTAACATAATTCTGATAGAAACTAGTGTTAACGTCAATAATGCATCCACACTTGCATCTAACACCTCGCTCTTTTTAGGATTGTAATTCATGGCATAGTGCTTTACTAACTCCGAGAAATGAACAGAAGGTGGGATGGAACCAACTTTAGCAATGCAGCTTTTATGAATCACTTTCAAAGATGCACTCTTATGGGGATCACTTATCCTTTAAAGGAAGGCATTTAAATTGGCACCCATTAAATCTGTATATGTAATCTTAACTAAATTTCTTGTGATTCTTGACACAAGTGAGAATGAAGAGGGAAAATTATTCATCTTCCAAAAACCCTAACTTTATCTCAATTGACCTTGCCGACATGAAGAAAACATAAGCATTTCAATTTCTTAACATTTTTACCCAAGCACCCAAGCAATTCAAACTTAAATTAGTAATTTTTGCAATCCTTTGGTTCTCTTGTCGAGTTCCATAGTTAAAATGCAATATCTCACAATAGGATGCTTTGATAAAAACAACAAGAACCAGAAAACTAATCATAAATGTAGAATGCATTCATAAACTTTAAATGTCCTTGATTTTTGAGTAAAAGAATTGATGGCAGCAGAAATAAATGCATTGCATCATCACCATTTGTTGTAACCTTCTCAAATTTGAAACTGAGTTGTCCACGTGGAAAAACCTTCACTAATGCGGGCTTTGGAAACTCCTTCTGCAATTTTACAATGTTTAAAACTTTCATACTTTTGACAACTTTGACCCACCCATCCACCTTTTTACTTTCAACACAGGCGTGACACATAGCCATACCTTAATGTTAGCGGAGCTACGGGTGTTTTCTTTAATTTTACCTCCTCTTTTACATAAGACCCAAAAGTACCAGAAATCCCTGACGACCTGCTTCTCCGCTTTCTTTAAAACCAAAACCACGTGTTCTTCTGTGGAACTCGGGGACCTTTTTACCTTCTTAACATCTTTTCTCCTTAAAGTGCATAAATACAACTATGCAATGCATCCCCACATACATTCATTTTGAGCCACATGTACACCTTTGGGGTGGAAAGAAATTTTTTATTTGTGCTAACTTTATGGTCATGAATATTCAAGGAATATTCATCGGGTCGCAGGACCAAAGTTGTAGTTTGTGAATTTCATATGAAAAATTGCAAGTTTGTAAATTGAACATGCTTCACTGCACTAATTAAAAATTTCTACGTACAATAGAAGAAAAAGTGAGAGAAACGGAAAAACAAAACACAACTGAGGAAAACCTTTACCAAAGGGTAACAATTCCATTTCAAATAAAAACCAATTCACTTCCAAATAAAAATTTGAAAATAGAATGCTCCATAACCAGACCTTTGGCCAAAA
The DNA here is from genome assembly GCA_019776745.2 of Taxus chinensis. Lineage (NCBI taxonomy): Eukaryota > Viridiplantae > Streptophyta > Pinopsida > Cupressales > Taxaceae > Taxus > Taxus chinensis. The sequence continues at coordinate 54,814,529 of CM034151.1, forward strand.
GTAGGAAGAACATAAATAGAAATAGGAAAAACTGAGAACACCTAGGAAGACTTATAGGAAAAATAGAGATGCGAAGTAGATAGAAAAGAAAATATCAACAAAATGGGAAAGATTATTATCGAGTACCAACACCGGCTCTGACTTGGGGATGGGACCTACCAGCTAGTGCCGCAAGAACAAAACAAAGTGTAAAAAATAGCAGACTATGTGAAAAATTTAATAAACAGATCTAGTGGAGGAAGGATTGAGCACAGACATGAAATATATCAGAAAATATATTAGAGAATAAGGAGCACAAATAAAAGAGACATAGAGAAAAATAATGATTTACTCTGATTGTTCTCACCATTTGTGAGAACTATTAAATAGGAGTTTACTAGTAGTTAACATCCCTAGATAATAGGAATGTCTAACTAGGAGATAAAAAACCCACCAAAAGAGGAGTGGAGAGGATCTCAACTAGCTCCAAGAGTTTGAAACAAACTCATAATAATAAAACAAATAACAACTATTTTCTCAACATGAGCTTATTAGGTGTAAATTATTTACACCAACACCCTCCCATAAGTGAATGTTAGGGAGCAAAAGAAATAAGGGTCCCAACTACTAGGCCTGATAAGGTACCCAATATAATACTAGAAAAGAAGGAAGGAAGGACTATACAATCTCCACCCAAGGACAACTTCCTTCACCCCAAGCTTGTCTTACAACTCCAAATAACAAGGAGAAGCCAAGGGTTTAGTGAAGATATCTGTGAGCTGATCAGAACAAACTCCATTTGAATAACCCCATCCTGAATCAACTGTCAAATGAAGTGCATGTGGATCTCTATATGCTTCGTGCAGTGATGCTCAACATGATTACATGTAATGTGAATAACACTTTGGTTATCACACCAAAGAATGGAAGGAGACTCCTGTGGAAAACCAAACTCACCAAGAATATGATGAAGACAAAGAACCTCTTGCCCTGCTATCATAGCACCTTGTTACTTAGCCTCAGTGGATGATAATGCAATGGTATTCTAATTTTTATAAGACAAAGCAAATAGACTAGAACCAAGATGAAAAAAATATCTAGATGTGGATTTGCAAGTATTACGACATCCACCTCAATCAGAATCTGTAAAGCCCTCAATACTGAGAACAATCTAAGGTGTGTAATGAATACAAAAACTCAAAGTCCCCTGAAGATATCTCAAAATCCACTTGGCTACTTCCCAACGACTCTCATGAGGCTCATGTGAAAAATGAGAGACAAGATTAACAACAAAGGTGATATCAGGATGAGTATGAGTGAGATATAAAAGGCTCCCAACCAACTATCTATACAAAGTGGGATTGACTAGTTTAGACTTACATACAACAGTCAATTCAATACATGACTGGTATGGTGTGGGAGATGGCTTACAATCAGCCATATGAAATCCGTGAAGCATATCTGTAGCATACTTTTTCTGACAAATAGAGATGCCCTCAGCAAACTGGTGAACCTGTAGGCCAAGAAATTAGTACAATAATCCCATGTCTGTCATATCAAATTCTACTTTCTATTTGCATTTAATGTCCTGTGTTAGAGAATTTGAACTACTAGTAATGAGGAGATCATCAACATACAATACCAATAGCAAAAATTCATCATCATTCTTTACGACATAAGCTATATGATAAGCCTTACAATGACGAAAGCTGATAGACAATAGGAAAGCATCCATCCTCTCATACCAAGCTCGAGGGGCTTGTTTGAGACCATAGAGTGAACGTCAAAGTCTATAAACCAATGACGAGTCATGTACGAACCCCAAAGGTTGGTCCATATAAATCTCCTCATGGAGATCACCATGAAAAAATACACTCTTCACATCCATCAGATGTACTGACCAATGATGAGAAGTAGCAAGAGAGAGAACAAGGTGAATAGAATCCATCTTTATGACAGAAGAAAAAGTTTCGGAGTAATCTACTCCTTTAACTTGAGAATACCCATTGGCAACAAGATGTGCCTTGTATTTTTCAACTGATCCATCAGTTACGTATTTGGTCTTATAGACCCATTTACATCATACAATATTTCTTCCCTTAGGAAGAGGAACCAATTCCCAAGTATTATTCTTCACAAGTGAAGAATACTCATCCTACATTGCTGAATCCCATTCTGGTTGTCCAAATGCCTGTGAAAAAAGAACAAGATCATTAGAAATATCTTGGCTCATAATAGCCATAATAGAATAGGGTCGATGATCAACAACATCAGAAGTATCAGCTCTAGTGCATCGTAGATCTCGTGAATCACCGCCAAATCACCTGCTACAGCTAATATAGATCTCATCCATTTAGGAGTAGAAAAAACATGAGTAGGAGTAGGGGCAGGAGCAATAGGAGCAGGAGAAACATCAGGGGGCCCATCAAAATTTTCATTAGTGGTAGGAGAAGGAGGAAATAATGGAGAAGGAAGAACTACTGTATGATCCAAAGGAGCCTCGGTCTCATCAACTCGAACATCTCACCAAAACACAACATCTTTGGTAGTGGGATTGAAGAGGTGATATGCATTCACATGCTCACAATGACCAATAAAGATAAGTTCTTTGATTTTCTTATCCATGGTTTTCTGAGTGTCATCAGGAACAAAGGCCCAAGCCTTACATCTAAAAACATGGAATTTTGATACGTCAAGTTTTTCACCCGACCATGCTTCTTTAGGAGTAACCCCTTGCACTAATTTATGTGGCATTCTATTTTGAATATGATTTGCACAGTTGATTGCTTCCACCCAGAACTGAGGTGCCATGTTCTTGGACTGAACCATGCAATTTTCCATTTCCTTGAGTGTTTATTTCTTTCATTCAGAAACTCCATTTTTTTGAGGGGTGTGTGGAACAGTATACTGGTGCACAATTTCATGATTAACAAAAAAAGTAGTAAATGCATTCCTTTCATATTCCCCCCATTATCCTTGTGGAGTATTTTAATACAATGTCCATATTTTTTCTCTACAATAGCTTTAAAAACTTTGAAATGTTCTAGGACATCATTTTTGTATTTTAGAAAGTACACCCAATTTTTTGTAGTAGAATCATCTATGCATGTGAGTACATACTTAGCACTAGAAAATGATCTATGAGGGAAAGAAGTAAGATTGCTATGTACCAATTCAAGATGAGCCTGAGCTCTTTTTCCTTGTCCTTTGGGAAAAGGATATAAGTATTGTTTACCCAAGATACAATTGGGACAGACACCATCATGTGATTTTACCTTCGGAAGTCCTGTGTCCATATTCTATGAAGAGAGCTACTACAGATATCCGTAATTGAGGTGACCAAACCTCTTGTGCCACAATTTTCTCAGAGAACTAGTATGAGTAATTAGTGAAGATCCTGCAGAGTTATCAAAAATCTCAAATACATACAAATGTGAACATGAATCCATAGTTCCTGTAGCTACAATATCATCATGATCACGAAGTTCCCTTATTACAACCTTATCTGGTCACCATAATTACAAATTTGATATATTGAAAGAAAATTTTTAGACATTTGGGGAACATAAAGAACATCATTTAGATGCCCATTTGGCATATTTACAGTACCAGAACCCAATACATCTACTAAAGAAGAATTTCCCACCGAAATCTGTGAAGTACTGCAAGTAGAAATAGAAGTCAACAAATCCCTGCAATATGTAATATGATGAGAAGCCCCTGAGTTAAGAATCCACCGGTCTTGCAAAGGAGAAGAAGCTCTAGCAGAGAGAGCCTTACCCTTGCAATCATTGGAAGCAGATGAAGGTGATGAAACAATGATCTTGTGTTGTTTTAAAGCCTTTTCTAATTATTCCAACTTCAAAAAACATCTAGATTCAGGATGATTTTTCCCCCCACAAAAGGAACAAGGATCAAACATATGCTTCTGAAATGGTCTCTTATTTTTTCCATTATTCTGTGGTTTAGAAGTATCAACAGAAGAAAATGAAGCTTTAGAAACCATATTGTGAGAAGGCATAGGCTTATCATAACTTTTCTTAGGTTTGTTTTTCCAATTTTTCTTAGGAGAACTGGCCACAAGAGCATGATTTGATGTAGGCATAGCATCTAGAGAGATTAATTTTTCTTGTTCTCATGAGAGACATTCGCAAAACTACTCAAATGAAGGCATAGTACACTATGTTCCTAGTGCATCCATAGTAGAAAAGAAACTTGATGTAAATAAAAAAAGTGGACCCTTTAGTTTAGTTAGGATCGTGTATATGCATTCGTCATCCTTTTTAGTTCTACCACCTACTTTCAACTGACTGCGAATCACTTTAAATTTTGACAGAAAATCTTCTATGGAAGGGAAATCTGAAGGCGATAAAGAGTTTAATTCATGATCTAGTTGAATTAATTTGAACTTGTTTATCTTGCCAAACAAAGATTCAAATTCTTCCCATACCTCTTTTGGATTCATGGCCATGGAAATGTGAAACTGGAGGTTATCCGCTACATTCAAAGCAATCAATCCGAGAGCTTTGTCTTTCTTGCATGCATACAGGTATTTATCCTTCTCTATGGTGAATGCGGGAACAATGTTGTCAAATACATGTCATAATCCATGAGACTGTAATACCATAAAAATTTTAATAAATGTTGGCTAGATTTTCTGCATAGCATCAAACCTAGGCAGTCATGAGATAAATCTCCCTCATTTAACCGGTGAGGCTCCCGTGTCAGATTTGTCAATATAAATGTGTTTTTATCTATCAGGGGTTTTACTTTAACCACTTAGTTCATGAACCATAACTAAGGAGTTCTGCAGCAAGTAAGCAACTGTTTAAGAAAGGAAAATTATAGAAGAAGGAAGTAGAGGAATTACAGAGAAGAAATAAGGAAGATGTGCATCCCAATTAGTAGATAGCAGAGCTAATTGCATGCACATAGAAGAAACTTAATAGATTTGAACACACACAATTCTAAAGCAAAGGCAGTTCTAGATCCAGATCTAAAATAACACAAAGTTTACTTTAAAGATCTAAGATTTAAAAGCAAGAAACACAGTACGCCATGACACAAAGTTCTCCGGAAACCTGCTTCTTTGTATTCCTCTGCAACAAGTGGCTCTCAGGGGTTCATCACAAAGTCTAGAACACAAGATTGCTTCTTACAAATTCTGATCGATGATTAACCCGTAGGTTCTTCTCCTACTTATAGAATGTAGGAGGGAAAGTACAAATAGAAGACTCAAACTGAACTAAAGTATGAACAACAAGTAAAGATGACATTTGGAAATCATCCTCAACTAACTTCTTCTTAAGTGACACATGTATCACTTAACTAATAGAAAGGTTCCACATGACTTCAAGTAATGGTTGCAAAACCAACAACTTAGAAGTTCACAATTTCATCCGGGAAGATAGAAAATAGAAGAAGAAAGAAATAGAAGAAGTCATGGCAACTGTAACATCTACATCTTCTTCTTGTTCTGATATCTGATATACTTGTCGAACATATAATTCAGCATCTTTCCATTTGTTTTAGCTACTGCTTCCTTTTCTATCCTGAATTGCAGCAATCCTTCATTCAACACTTTGTTGCATGCTTCCACTTCTTCCAAACTTGGCCCAAATCTCGCAATGTCTGCATGTAGTGTCACCAGCCTACTGATAGAGTTCATCGTGAAAGGCTTGGTGGCTTTATCAATCCTCTTTTGCACCATCAGAAGAGAACCCTCCAGCGAATTATGCACCTCGTTAGAAACAATCCGCACGTATGAGGTAATACCTCCATCCACTCTTTCCTCAGTGAAAGAAATAATACTGTCCGGCAAATCTGATGTTCTACTCTCAAGTGCCTGCATCCTCTTCAGCAAAACTCTGTAGATCTCCAAACGGAAAGATACTGCAAACTCTAGCTGCTTCCCCTTCTCGACTGATCCATCCGGCACAATTTGTTCTACAACCAATACATCTCCCGGTAGCTTGTTGATCTCGGCCAAAATACTCAGGTTACTCTCTGCAACTGTATTCATTCCTTCTATGCTTTCTATCAGTTGCTTTAGTTGATTTTCTGCATCATTCATAACCTTTAGGTGGGCTAGCACTTCCCCAAGTTGCACAGAAGCTTGACGAATAATCAGATCCTTCCATTCATCAATAGCCTTTACTTGATTGCTTGCATCTTCCATTTCCTGCATAAGATGATCACTCACCTGCGCTGAAATGAGCTGAATGGAAGGTTTAACAACCTTGGCTATCATCTCACATAATTGAGATATTTGCTTTTGCAGCTCTTCTTTCTCCTCCTTTTCACTATCAAGCCTAAGGAACAAAGCATCCAGCAACGTCTGCATGTCCTGCTTCAATCCTTCAGTGGTAGCTTGATCGAGTGGTATTTTGGTCACCGTCACATCTTCTACCGTGAGTTCCTCTTCTACCTTTCCTTCCGCCGGGATTGATATCTCAGCAAAATTCTCTCCCGAATCCTCGATGATCAACCTAGAAGTTGCTTTAGCAACTTTAGGCCTTCTGTCTCTTCTGCTCAGATCCTGAAGTAGCTGCAAGTCATGTTCCTCTAAGTTCATCTCTACTCTTGCTTCCGGAACCAACTGCAAAGCTAACCATTCCAAGAAATTACTTCTCGGAGAGTGAGAAGTCGCTGAGTGCACTACCATTTCCCGCTCTGCATCCTCTCCATCAGAAAGTGCCACAGTATCATGGCTGCCATCCTCTGAAACATTCAAGGACAAAGCTATTTCAAACTCCGTCATCTGCAGCTTCAACATCTCCTCTGGAATGGGTGCTGAACGAAGTGGCTGCGAAGAGAAGATGAACGTTGCTGGTTTTAATGAAGGCATGGAAGCATCCTACTGCTGTGGTGCAATAGTTGGTGATCCTTTAGGTACTGGAGAATTCGGAGTCAAAGCTATGGTCGTAGAAGTGGTCTTCTCTTTCTCTTGAGATCCTCTGCCTACTTTCAACTTCTCGGACCTTCTGCTGCTTTCTCCTTCATGCTTTCGCTTGAGGGAATCTCCTGTGCCGAAGTTGCTTGTGATTTGGTTCATCAATACTTCATCAAGGCAGTATCCCTTCATTAGCAACCAGCTCGAAGTAATCACCAACACAACTCCAGATCTTTCTTCTATTGTGTTGCAGCCACCATTGCTATCCTGCAGTAGAGCTTTATCTCCTCCCATTTGATGGTAAGTGTCAAGTACCACGTTCCCATCATCTTTAAGATCCGCAGGTATCCGCGCTAGTCCAAAGTCAAATACTTGCTTTGCCGACAGCCTGCTGAAATCTTTCTTTCTGACCCTCGTACTCACTTCTACACTTCATCCAGAAATCTTCTAACAAAGGCACATGTGCGTACTCCTGGGAGATTGTCTTCCTGGCTATTCCAAATGGATCGAAATTAAGCCGTGTAGGGAAGAACTCTTGCTCATACTCGGACAACATTTGTGCTTCCATTCCTCGAGCTCTATGAATGCTAATGCAACTGTAATATCCCACAGTGAGTGGGAAGAAGCCCGTAGACTTGTGCCGCTTCGACTGAAGGTCGTGTAACTTCACAAGTTGCCTACTCAGCTCCATGGCAATCAATCTGTCACTCGGGTACCTTGGCATCTTTGTCGGTTCACCTGAAAAGCTCGTAACTCTGAGGTATGTGAAATTTGCAAACTGGATGAATACACTGCCAATCTTGGACACTGCTTCCCATGCTTCCTTGCTTACCCTATGAGTCTTCAAGTCTTTGTCTAACCTACAGATGAAATTGTAGAAGAAACCATCGTTGATCACTTTCAAGTCCTTCTCACACGCAGGTACAGTAAGCTATGGGTAGCACTCGAAAATGGGATCCTTGGAAAGAATACCACATCTATCCAGCTTGGAAAAGATACCCTGTGAAGCTGCAGCATACACCAAGTATGAAGTCATCTTGAAGCTAAAGGTACGCTTCACGTTCCGCAGTTGCTCACCCGATGTTGCTGCTAATAATTTCTGACCAATTGATTATAGAATCAACCTTGTTGATTTCAATGGTACTGATGAAAGCATACATCCATGTCCGGAAAGTGTAGGCATTCGCTTCAGCATTCAACCTGCATAGCAATTTGACAATATCATCCGCCTCCTGCACCAAATTGGATCGTGGAAGAGTTCTCGGGAACTTGGAAGGGGATCTAGGCTTCTTCATGAACCGGCTATTCATGATGCTCACACAGTCAGTTCTATGCTTTTCCCACCTACTTTCAGCATCCTGAATGCTAATAGAAGTCACCACCTTTCGTATTGGAATCTTTAAACAATAATCGAAGAATTCCACATCCAAACGAATTATTGTCTTTCCCACAACATCACGCACTGATCTGGATGAAGGATGATAAGATCTAGCACACTCCATCACAAACTCTGGCAATTGGGCTATACACGGAAAAGCTGCAGCTCGAATAATTCCACTACTTTTGACCACACGCATGAGTGAAGTCTTTCCAGCTCTGGATTTGTCAATCAAATCAAAAAGAGGTTCTGGACCTAGATCCGTGTCTCCTATGTCTGAAAGTTTAGAAGCAATGCATGAATCCATCGTGCTCTCTTTTTCATCTCCTTTTGCCATGGCTTTATCAATCTTTGTCTGAATAATTCTTTTTCTTCTAATTTGGTCGGATTTCTTCAATACTGGTACAGATCTGGACAATTCTTCAGATTCGGAGGATATTTGCAATGTATTGGACATTGATAAAAACTCCTTTTCTTTTATAAAGCACCTGTAGTGAGTTCCTGCAATTTATTCAGACAAAAATGGCCACCGGAGCATGAATAGTGAATTTAAATTATAAAAATCTGCACTTTTCAAGCCTGCTGCCCCAAAAATTGGTGTTTAATTTACACATAAAGAGAGCATGAATCCTTTCAATCAACACCTGAGCTCCTGTAACACCTGTGAAAACAAACTATCTTGACGAAGATCAACCTTCTCCAAAGCATGCGCCAAATCTAGAAGTTTTTAGCCTTTGTTAGCACTTTGTCTGTGCAAAATCCTTCTTCTAATGGGGCGCACTTTTTCTCCTTGCTGCAATTCTTAACCTGTGAATTAAATAATTCATCCATATGGCTGCCCATGCTTATATAACCTTCACAATTCTATAATTAATAATTGCCCTAACAATTAAAGGCAATTAATTAATTAAAAAGCATGCTTTTCTCTTTTAAAAATAGCATGTTTAAGGATAGCCATCCAATAAATTAAATTAATCCAAATTAATCCTTCACACAGCACTTCACTCAAGTCTCACAGTGTGCTTTGACCATAGCCACTGAAAATAGAAATTAATTTAATGATTTAATGCTTCAAAAATCATTAAATAATGCCCAAATGGGGCGTACTTTTTGAGAGAAGGGGGCAGCCACTAAATAAATTAAATTTAATTAATTTAATTTATTTCTTTTATTCCTCCTTTGACTTTTTTGACCTCCTCAAGCTTGGGCGCACTTTTTGAAGGAAGAAAGATTATTTAAAATAATCAATTTAATCACTTTAATCCATCAACAAAGGGGGCGCACTTTTTTGCACATGTAATTCTATTTTTAAGAATTTTTTCATAATGAGATTCTTTACCCTGCCAGGCAGGCACCAAAATCCCATGATCCACTTAAGTGATTTGACTTTGACAATGGGATTCTTTACCCTGCAAGGCAGGCACTGAAATCCCATGATTTCACTTAAGTCACTTTCCTTTTATTATATCATGGGAATTTTTACCCTGCAAGGCAGGCAATAAATTCCCACCTGCCTACAGCCTCTATTTTTCCCACTGCAGCTTAAGTGACTTTTATAACATGGGAAAAAGTACCCCGTCAGGCAGGTATACAATTCCCATCCTGCCTGCGGCTTATATTTTTCCCATCGCAGCTTAAATGCTTTGTTTTCCAAAAATGCGCCCATCCCCGCAGGGGCTTTTCTGTGCACGACTTCACTTTTTCCCAGTGATCCAGACCTCCGATGACGACTTCCTCTGGGAAAAATGTGCGTGTATGTTTTCCAGCTACTCCATGCCAAAAATCGGGCTTACCCGGCGAAGGAGTTGTTCCAGAGAAATTTTACAGAAAACAGAACGGGACACCACAAAAACACGAAAAATTGCCAAAAGTTACAAATAAAGCCCAAAACTTAAAATAAGTTAAAATCCTTCTGGTACATAGGAATAATAACATATCCGCTCATAACAAAGTTGAAACGGAGCGCAAATAGCCTCCTACAGGGCTCAAAATAATTAAATACAAATTTCCCGCAGATAAATCCCGACGACAGAATAAAACAATTTTGGGCATCTGGGTATTTGGCGAAAAGGGCTAATATGGCTTTTTGGGATTATCTTGACGCAATACAAGAACTTTCAGGCAATAAAAACAACAAATGACCCACTATTTTAAAAGTACGAAATTTTTTCGAATTGGGTAGTCACAGATTTCAGGGTGAAATCTGAGTGACACCAGTTGGCTCCGTCTGTGGACATCTTTTTCTCTTGTCAGAATGAAAAAGGGAAAAGATGAGATCCCAGCATTTCTAGTTTCGTATCTTGTCTTTTGGGCACGGGGTCAGGCAGACTAACACAACACAACACAACACCAAAACAAGACAAAACAAGGAAAAACAAACAAAGGTTTTATTTATGTACATACAGGTTTTACCCTGCTTCTCATGTTCGGAACAACTTCAAGTGTTGTCCATTGAAAGGCAACGGCAATTCAACTCCATCCTGATGAGAAAGAATGAAGCTATCTTCTCCGGCGATCTTTTTGATCATAAAAGGCCCTTTCCATAGTGAATCGAACTTTCCATGCATGCCTTTTGTTTCTCTTCTTTTGTCCCATAAGAGGACCCAGTCGTTAACTTCAAACTTTCTTTCCCTGGCTCTTTTATCGAAGATGACTTTCACCTTCCTCTGATGCTCTATTATCCTATCTGCAACTTGAGTTTGTACTTCCCTCAGTTCAGTCAGGTACATGATTCTTTTATCTATAGCATCCGTGAATGTGGAATCCTCCAGGGCTTTAGAAAGTCATAGGGCAGGCAATTCCAAGGTAAGAGGTAGCTCTGTGTCTCTACCATATAGCAGCTTAAATGGGGACATGCCTATCGCCCTCTTTGGTGTGATCCTATCGGCCCATAATGCATCAAACAACTTTTTATGTCAATTCCTTTGATTTTCTGTCACAAGCTTGCGCACGATAGTTACCAAGTTCTTATTACTAGATTCAGCTTGACCATTCCCTTGTGGATAGTAGTTTGAGGAATGAACAAGTTGAATCCTATAAGTGTAGCAAAATTCCACCAACTCCTCAGAAGAAAGATTCGGAGCGTTGTCTGCTACAATTTTGCTGGGTACGCCAAACCTGACAATAATATTTTCTTTTATAAAATTACACACTTCGGCGGAAGTGGCATTTTTCACAGGAATAGCTTTTACCCACTTACTGAAATAATCAGTAGCTATTAGAATGTAATGATGACCGGCGCTGGAAGCCGGGTTAAGCATTCCAATAAAATCCATACCCCACTGTTGAAAAGGTTCTTCAATGACAATGGGTTTTAGAGGTAATGCAGGTAATTTCACACGCCCAACAAAATGTTGGCATGCTTGACACTTAGCTACCCATTCTGCAGTATCTTGAAAAAGGGTGGGCCAGTAATACCTTGCTCTAAGGATCTTGTGTGCAGTGACTCGGGTTGAGAAATGACCACCGCAAGCCATGTCATGAAACTGTTGTAGCAGCTGATCCTGTTGAGCCTTATCCACGCATCTAAGAAATACGCCATCAATTCCTTTCTTGTACAAACCATTATCCCAAAGAACAAAATCTTTGGACTTCAGTTTGATAGTTCGTTTCTCTTTTCTGGAAAGTTGATCTGGGCATTCCCCATACGTCAGAAAGTAAGCAATGTTACTGTACCACTCCTCTACCAGATCTATAAACAGTACTGCAGGTAAATCTTCATCTATCCCATCCTGATCTGCTTCAGGTACTGATGCTTTTATTTCTGTCATTAGTTCATACAGACCTCTTCCTCGAACCAGCTTTGTTGGTTTAATATCCAGATCATATTCTTGAACTTTTGTCACCCACGTGCCTCTCAATAATCCTAACTCTTGCTGAGTATGGATAGATTTAACTGCAGTATCTGGAACCAAAACCACAGTGTGCGAGGAAAGAATATAATACCTGAATGCCTTGCATGCCTTCACTACTGCATATGCGTGCTTTTCCATTGGAGTGTATTTTAACTCATAGGCTTTAAGGGGCATGCTCATGAAAGCAATAGGAGCTTCTGCATCCTCTTGATTCTTCTGCATAAGAATTGCTGACATGGTATGTTCAGAAGAATAACAATAAAGAATAAATTCTCTACTGAAGTCAGGTGAAACCAAGACTGGAGCTTTAGATAGGGCCTCTTTGATTTTCTCGAAAGCTTCCTTCCCTTCGCTGCTCCATTTAAAATCTTGTGTCTTCTTCATCATATTTGAAATATGACGGGTTAGCTCAGCAAAGTCAGGAATGAATCTTCTGAGAAAATTCACTTTTCCAAAGAAAGAGTGAACTCCTTTTTTGGATGTGGGAAAAGGTAATGTCTGAATGGATTTGACACGCTCTGGGTCTATCTTTGTTCCTTCTTTGGAAACAATGTGCCCAAGCAACTTTCCTTCAGTTACAGCAAAGATAGATTTCTTAGGATTCAAAGAAATACCATGCTTGCAGCATTGTATGAAGACCTCTTCCAAGTTTGAAATATGTGTGCTTCTATCTTTGGAAAAGACTGTCAAATCATCCAGGTACACAACTATGCTTATATCTTTGAGATGAGCAAAGGCTAGATCCATAGCTCTTTGAAATGTAGCACCAGCATTGATCAGGTCGAACGGCATCTTCTGGTATGCGAAGGTTCCCCAAGGTGTGATGAACGCCGTTTTGTATTGATCTTCCTCAGCCACCTTGACTTGATTGTATCCTGAGAAGCCGTCAAGCATGGAAAGCATCTCAGATCCAGTGACCACCTGCAAAGTGTGATCCATGATGGGGATAGGGTAGTTATCCTTCAATGAAGCTTGATTAAGGTTGCGGAAATCCACGCACAACCTAATCTCACCACTTTTCTTTCTTATAGGGACTATGTTGGCCAACCACTCCGAATGGTGTATGGGATAGATAATCTTTGCATCTAACAACTTCTGGATTTCTGCAAAGATGGTTCCTGAAATGGTAGGATTGTGCCACCGCAGCTTCTACTTGAAAGGCTTCTGTTCTGATTTAAGTGGGATGTAGTGTTGAACTTCTGCAGGCTGATATGTTTTTAGATCCTGATAGGACCAGGCAAAAATATCCATGTATTTCTTAAGAAGCTTAGTGAAAGCTTCCTTTTCAGCTTCTGAACAACACTTACCCAGATTTACTAATTTGGGATCATTACTGGCTCCTAAATTTAGTAATTGTGTGTCGGAGGAAGAGCCTTCCTCATTTTCTTCATTTTTCTTAAGCATCTGATCATGCTTATCAAACATTTCCTCAAGAGATACCAAGCCTTTGGGAATTTTATTTCCCTTTAGTTGGATTATCTCCTGACCTCCTGAGACGTCAGCCTCCATTTCTCCGACAGTGGTCTGCCTAGGAGGTGAATTGCTTCCCTCATAGTAGATTTCTTCAAAATTGTCTTTCTGTTGGAGAAATGCAGCAATCTGTGTATCATCGTTGAAAACCTGCCATTGCTGGATGTTGTCAGGAACCTTTGGGCGAAAAACCATTTCCACCTTGTAGTCTCCCTATCTAAAGAATGTAGGGGGCTGATCCGGATTCAACAAGGCTGCAGTAACCGCAAGTGAATCAGCTCTTGAATTTTGTTCTCTCGGAATGTAAGATACCGAGAAGGCTGAAAAATCTAGGATAGCAGAGTAGACCCGATCTCTGTAGTGCCGCAGTTTGTCTTTTTTGACTTGGTAGAGGCCCCTTATCTGCTTTACAATCAGCTCAGCATCTCCTCTTGCGTGTAATAATTTGATTCCCATTGTTCTCGCCTGCTCCATGCCTAACAACAATGCTTCATACTCAGCCGTATTGTTAATATTTTCGAACATCAATTTGAAGGAGTGTGCATGCACCTTACCTTCAGGAGAGATAAGAACAACGCCTGTGCCGGTTCCAAATGAACAGCAGCTACCATCAAATTCCAGAGTCCAAATCCTGTTATCAATTTGACGTGATTCTCGAATCACCGGTTGAATTTCTTCTTTATCCATTTCTAGGTAATAGACTCTGTGATCCGATTCCTGAAACAAGATCTGAGATCTAGGATCTTCAGATTTTGATACTGTGTACTTGGATTTCTTCTTAGGTTCTAGCTTTTGATTTACTCCTTTGATTGGTATGTGCGCACAAGACCAATCCATCTTCACTTCTCCACCCAGCTCCTTGCAAAAATTTCTACTCAAAAGCATGCCATAAGAGACTGGAATGTCTGCTACAAGGATAGTCATTTTCAGTCTTTTGTCTGGGAAGGAAGCAAGTACTGCCTGCGCATCTTTGATTTGCCCCACAAGAGGGACTTGTCTTTCCATGGAATAACATCGTCCAATGGTTTTTATCAATGTAAGACCCAAGGCATCAGCAACTTTGGCAGGCATTACATTGTCGGAAGCTCCAGAATCCAAGATGCAATTGCTTAGCTTATGTCCGTTGATGAGCAAAGACACATAGAATGGCTCAATCCTTTCTGATGTAGCAGGAGAAGGGGTGGAAGGAGAAGAACTTGCAGCAGCATTATTTGACGGTAAAGTAATCTTTGGACTTGACAAGATACCCCGTGGATTATTGTTCGTTGGGCTAGGACCATTACTTTGCACATATTTGACCAATCTATTCAACTGATCAGGAAATGCCCTCAAATACTCAGCTTCTAAAATTTGGACCTTATTTCTCTTGATGTGATCAATTATGTCAAAAGCTTGACTTGCTTCAGCAGGATGTGCATTGGTTCTTTGCTGCGAATTAAAAGAATTTGAATATTTCTCCTTGGGCACTAATGAAGAAGGAAGAATGCTACCTCTTTTCAAGATAGTAACATCTGGGCCAGGATCTTCTCTCTCTTTCTGACCGCTTGTGGATGCTTCGGCATTTTGGCGTGTCTGAGACCTTGTAAACACCGCAAAAGTGTGACCATCAAAATCTTCAAAAGATTCATAATAGCCCTCATCAGATTCGTAGTCCAGGTAACCAATATTGGAGTCGCCAGTGGGATCTATAAAGTCTTCATCATCAAATGATTCATCAATGCCGAGATCTTCTTCATTAGTTTCCAAGTTATTCCTTGGAGCAGCTTCTATTGCCAAACGCTGTGGTACAGCAGCAAGTCTGTTTCGATTTTGATTTTGATTTTGACCATTAAAGGTCCGGGTAGGAGCTATTCTTGAGGGGGGTGCATTCCCTGTTTGAGAGAACTGCTTCTTAATCTGCAGCATGTCATTAGCCAATCTCTGCAACAAAGGATTAGAAGTACTAGAAGAAGCACCATCACCTTTGTGAGATAGTTGTTTGAGTTTTCCAGCCATGATCAAGTCATCCTCAACCTCCACGGCAGCATTTTGTACATCCAGCGAATTTACAGGTCTTGCCCTTCTTAGCTGATATCCAACTTCAGGCAATAGAGTGTTTATAAAAAACGTCTTTTGATTTTCGTCGCTCAATGCAGCAGAAGTGGGGATTTTGTACAAAATCCTTTGGAACTTTGCAATAAAGTCCCGCATGTTCTCGTTTGGCTCTTTCTTCAATTGCGTCAGTTGAGTGATCATCGTGCTTGCATCCTCTGCAGGCTTGAATTTTTTTAGAAATTTCTCATTCATAGTCGTCCAGTTGGTTACGGTGTCAGGAGCCAGCCGATAGAACCATTCTCCAGCCAAGTCGTGTAGAGTCTCAATGAATAGCCTGACTGAGACATCTTCATGCTCCACTGCAAGCACACCACAAGATATGAAGAAGGCTACCAAATGATCATCCGGGTTTTGCTTTCCATCTCCGAAGAATTTTGGAAAATTCTTTCTGGATCCCTTTGGCAGCTCGTGCTAGGTGGAGCCAAGTTGAGAGGTCCAAAAACCGCTCCCCATGGAACAGGTACAATTTGGTGTGCCATGTTAGCTTGAGCACGTCTCCTCCTTGTGTAGACTTGATAGACTTGATGGATAATTCCAGCCGCCAGATTATGCTGAATACGATCCGGATCTGGATGGGTGTGTACTCTCCTTCCTGGTGAGAGACTAGATCTGCGGCTTCTAACTTGAGGAGGATGATTGAAATTGAATTGATCCTGCAGTCAGAAGAAATGATCAGTCCTTCCTCGCGCCTTCACAGATCGGGTGAATGGACGTTCAGCCAGGTTGAGATTTGTATGGAAAACACTCTGATCTTCAATAGAAAAGCTTTGATCTACAAAGATAGTTGTTCCCCAGGGGAGTCGCCAAAAACTGTTGGCTAGATTTTTTGCATACCATCAAACCTAGGCAGTCATGAGATAAATCTCCCTCATTTAACCGGTGAGGCTCCTGTGTCAGATTTGTCAATATAAATGTGTTTTTATCTATCAGGGGTTTTACTTTAACCACTTAGTTCATGAACCATAACTAAGGAGTTCTGCAGCAAGTAAGCAACTGTTTAAGAAAGGAAAATTATAGAAGAAGGAAGTAGAGGAATTACAGAGAAGAAATAAGGAAGATGTGCATCCCAATTAGTAGATAACAAAGCTAATTGCATGCACATAGAAGAAACATAATAGATTTGAACACACACAATTCTAAAGCAAAGGCAGTTCTAGATCCAGATCTAAAATAACACAAAGTTTACTTTAAAGATCTAAGATTTAAAAGCAAGAAACACAATACGCCGTGACACAAAGTTCTCCAGAAACCTGCTTCTTTGTATTCCTCTGCAACAAGTGGCTCTCAGGGGTTCAGCACAAAGTCTAGAACACAAGATTGCTTCTTACAAATTCTGATCGATGATTAACCCGTAGGTTCTTCTCCTACTTATAGAATGTAGGAGGGAAAGTACAAATAGAAGACTCAAACTGAACTAAAGTATGAACAACAAGTAAAGATGACATTGGACAATCATCCTCAACTAACTTCTTCTTAAGTGACACATGTATCACTTAACTAATAGAAAGGTTCCACATGACTTCAAGTAATGGTTGCAAAACCAACAACTTAGAAGTTCACAATTTCATCCGGGAAGATAGAAAATAGAAGAAGAAAGAAATAGAAGAAGTCATGGCAACTGTAACATCTACATCTTCTTCTTGTTCTGATATCTGATATACTTGTCGAACATATAATTCAGCATCTTTCCATTTGTTTTAGCTACTGCTTCCTTTTCTATCCTGAATTGCAGCAATCCTTCATTCAACACTTTGTTGCATGCTTCCACTTCTTCCAAACTTGGCCCAAATCTCGCAATGTCTGCATGTAGTGTCACCAGCCTACTGATAGAGTTCATCGTGAAAGGCTTGGTGGCTTTATCAATCCTCTTTTGCACCATCAGAAGAGAACCCTCCAGCGAATTATGCACCTCGTTAGAAACAATCCGCACGTATGAGGTAATACCCTCCATCCACTCTTTCCTCAGTGAAAGAAATAATACTGTCCAGCAAATCTGATGTTCTACTCTCAAGTGCCTGCATCCTCTTCAGCAAAACTCTGTAGATCTCCAAACGGAAAGATACTGCAAACTCTAGCTGCTTCCCCTTCTCGACTGATCCATCCGGCACAATTTGTTCTACAACCAATACATCTCCCGGTAGCTTGTTGATCTCGGCCAAAATACTCAGGTTACTCTCTGCAACTGTATTCATTCCTTCTATGCTTTCTATCAGTTGCTTTAGTTGATTTTCTGCATCATTCATAACCTTTAGGTGGGCTAGCACTTCCCCAAGTTGCACAGAAGCTTGACGAATAATCAGATCCTTCCATTCATCAATAGCCTTTACTTGATTGCTTGCATCTTCCATTTCTTGCATAAGATGATCACTCACCTGCGCTGAAATGAGCTGAATGGAAGGTTTAACAACCTTGGCTATCATCTCACATAATTGAGATATTTGCTTTTGCAGCTCTTCTTTCTCCTGCCTTTTCACTATCAAGCCTAAGGAACAAAGCATCCAGCAACGTCTGCATGTCCTGCTTCAATCCTTCAGTGGTAGCTTGATCGAGTGGTATTTTGGTCACCGTCACATCTTCTACCGTGAGTTCCTCTTCTACCTTTCCTTCCGCCGGGATTGATATCTCAGCAAAATTCTCTCCCGAATCCTCGATGATCAGCCTAGAAGTTGCTTTAGCAACTCTAGGCCTTCTATCTCTTCTGCTCAGATCCTGAAGTAGCTGCAAGTCATGTTCCTCTAAGTTCATCTCTACTCTTGCTTCCGGAACCAACTGCAAAGCTAACCATTCCGAGAAATTACTTCTCGGAGAGTGAGAAGTCGCTGAGTGCACTACCATTTCCCGCTCTGCATCCTCTCCATCAGAAAGTGCCACAGTATCATGGCTGCCATCCTCTGAAACATTCAAGGACAAAGCTATTTCAAACTCCGTCATCTGCAGCTTCAACATCTCCTCTGGAATGGGTGCTGAACGAAGTGGCTGCGAAGAGAAGATGAACGTTGCTGGTTTTAATGAAGGCATGGAAGCATCCTACTGCTGTGGTGCAATAGTTGGTGATCCTTTAGGTACTGGAGAATTCGGAGTCAAAGCTATGGTCGTAGAAGTGGTCTTCTCTTTCTCTTGAGATCCTCTGCCTACTTTCAACTTCTCGGACCTTCTGCTGCTCTCTCCTTCATGCTTTCGCTTGAGGGAATCTCCTGTGCCGAAGTTGCTTGTGATTTGGTTCATCAATACTTCATCAAGGCAGTATCCCTTCATTAGCAACCAGCTCGAAGTAATCACCAACACAACTCCAGATCTTTCTTCTATTGTGTTGCAGCCACCATTGCTATCCTGCAGTAGAGCTTTATCTCCTCCCATTTGATGGTAAGTGTCAAGTACCACGTTCCCATCATCTTTAAGATCTGCAGGTATCCGCGCTAGTCCAAAGTCAAATACTTGCTTTGCCGACAGCCTGCTGAAATCTTTCTTTCTGACCTCGTACTCACTTCTACACTTCATCCAGAAATCTTCTAACAAAGGCACATGTGCGTACTCCTGGGAGATTGTCTTCCTGGCTATTCCAAATGGATCGAAATTAAGCCGTGTAGGGAAGAACTCTTGCTCATACTCGGACAACATTTGTGCTTCCATTCCTCGAGCTCTATGAATGCTAATGCAACTGTAATATCCCACAGTGAGTGGGAAGAAGCCCGTAGACTTGTGCCGCTTCGACTGAAGGTCGTGTAACTTCACAAGTTGCCTACTCAGCTCCATGGCAATCAATCTGTCACTCGGGTACCTTGGCATCTTTGTCGGTTCACCTGAAAAGCTCGTAACTCTGAGGTATGTGAAATTTGCAAACTGGATGAATACACTGCCAATCTTGGACACTGCTTCCCATGCTTCCTTGCTTACCCTATGAGTCTTCAAGTCTTTGTCTAACCTACAGATGAAATTGTAGAAGAAACCATCGTTGATCACTTTCAAGTCCTTCTCACACGCAGGTACAGTAAGCTATGGGTAGCACTCGAAAATGGGATCCTTGGAAAGAATACCACATCTATCCAGCTTGGAAAAGATACCCTGTGAAGCTGCAGCATACACCAAGTATGAAGTCATCTTGAAGCTAAAGGTACGCTTCACGTTCCGCAGTTGCTCACCGATGTTGCTGCTAATAATTTCTGACCAATTGATTATAGAATCAACCTTGTTGATTTCAATGGTCCTGATGAAAGAATACATCCATGTCCGGAAAGTGTAGGCATTCGCTTCAGCATTCAACCTGCATAGCAATTTGACAATATCATCCGCCTCCTGCACCAAATTGGATCGTGGAAGAGTTCTCGGGAACTTGGAAGGGGATCTAGGCTTCTTCATGAACCGGCTATTCATGATGCTCACACAGTCAGTTCTATGCTTTTCCCACCTACTTTCAGCATCCTGAATGCTAATAGAAGTCACCACCTTTCGTATTGGAATCTTTAAACAATAATCGAAGAATTCCGCATCCAAACGAATTATTGTCTTTCCCACAACATCACGCACTGATCTGGATGAAGGATGATAAGATCTAGCACACTCCATCACAAACTCTGGCAATTGGGCTATACACGGAAAAGCTGCAGCTCGAATAATTCCACTACTTTTGACCACCACGCATGAGTGAAGTCTTTCCAGCTCTGGATCTGTCAATCAAATCAGAAAGAGGTTTTGAGCCTAGATCCGTGTCTCCTATGTCTGAAAGTTTAGAAGCAATGCATGAATCCGTCGTGCTCTCTTTTTCATCTCCTTTTGCCATGGCTTTATCAATCTTTGTCTAAATAATTCTTTTTCTTCTAATTTGGTCGGATTTCTTCAATACTGGTACAAATCTGGACAATTCTTCAGATTCGGAGGATATTTGCAATGTATTGGACATTGATAAAAACTCCTTTTCTTTTATAAAGCACCTGTAATGAGTTCCTGCAATTTATTCAGACAAAAATGGCCACCGGAGCATGAATAGTGAATTTAAATTATAAAAATCTGCACTTTTCAAGCCTGCTGCCCCAAAAATTGGTGTTTAATTTACACATAAAGAGAGCATGAATCCTTTCAATCAACACCTGAGCTCCTGTAACACCTGTGAAAACAACTATCTTGACGAAGATCAACCTTCTCCAAAGCATGCGCCAAATCTAGAAGTTTTTAGCCTTTGTTAGCACTTTGTCTGTGCAAAATCCTTCTTCTAATGGGGCGCACTTTTTCTCCTTGCTGCAATTCTTAACCTGTGAATTAAATAATTCATCCATATGGCTGCCCATGCTTATATAACCTTCACAATTCTATAATTAATAATTGCCCTAACAATTAAAGGCAATTAATTAATTAAAAAGCATGCTTTTCTCTTTTAAAAATAGCATGTTTAAGGACAGCCATCCAATAAATTAAATTAATCCAAATTAATCCTTCACACAGCACTTCACTCAAGTCTCACAGTGTGCTTTGACCATAGCCACTGAAAATAGAAATTAATTTAATGATTTAATGCTTCAAAAATCATTAAATAATGCCCAAATGGGGCGTACTTTTTGAGAGAAGGGGGCAGCCACTAAATAAATTAAATTTAATTAATTTAATTTATTTCTTTTATTCCTCCTTTGACTTTTTTGACCTCCTCAAGCTTGGGCGCACTTTTTGAAGGAAGAAAGATTATTTAAAATAATCAATTTAATCACTTTAATCCATCAACAAAGGGGGCGCACTTTTTTGCACATGTAATTCTATTTTTAAGAATTTTTTCATAATGAGATTCTTTACCCTGCCAGGCAGGCACCAAAATCCCATGATCCACTTAAGTGATTTGACTTTGACAATGGGATTCTTTACCCTGCAAGGCAGGCACTGAAATCCCATGATTTCACTTAAGTCACTTTCCTTTTATTATATCATGGGAATTTTTACCCTGCAAGGCAGGCAATAAATTCCCACCTGCCTACAGCCTCTATTTTTCCCACTGCAGCTTAAGTGACTTTTATAACATGGGAAAAAGTACCCCGTCAGGCAGGTATACAATTCCCATCCTGCCTGCGGCTTATATTTTTCCCATTGCAGCTTAAATGCTTTGTTTTCCAAAAATGCGCCCATCCCCGCAGGGGCTTTTCTGTGCACGACTTCACTTTTTCCCAGTGATCCAGACCTCCGATGATGACTTCCTCCGGGAAAAATGTGCGTGTATGTTTTCCAGCTGCTCCAGGCCAAAAATCGGGCTTACCCGATGAAGGAGTTGTTCCAGAGAAATTTTACAGAAAACAGAACGGGACACTACAAAAACACAAAAAATTGCCAAAAGTTACAAATAAAGCCCAAAACTTAAAATAAGTTAAAATCCTTCTGGTACATAGGAATAATAACATATCCGCTCATAACAGAGTTGAAACGGAGCGCAAATAGCCTCATACGAGGCTCAAAATAATTAAATACAAATTTCTCACAGACAAATCCTGACGACAGAATAAAACAATTTTGGGCATTTGGGTATTTGGCGAAAAGGGCTAATATGGCTTTTTGGGATTATCTTGACGCAATACAAGAACTTTTAGGCAATAAAAAAACAAATGACCCACTATTTTAAAAGTACGAAATTTTTTCGAATTGGATAGTCACAGATTTCAGGGTGAAATCTGAGTGACACCAATAAACAAATCTAGAGTAGGAAGGATTGAGCACAGACATGAAATAGATCAGAAAATATATTAGAGAATAAGGAGCAAAAATAAAAGAGACACAGAGAAATAATGATTTACTCTGATTGTTCTCACCATTTGGGAGAACTATTAAATAGGAGTTTACTAGTAGTTAATGTTGACACCCATAATTACGCCTAAGAAATTTAAATACTTAAATTGTGCTAATTATCCCCATTCTTGCAAATCGACGACATATCGACAAAAGCACTCATATTCCCTTTTATTTTCATTAATTAATTACAATATACTAATTGATTGAGTCACTTATCCAACTAACAACCTAATTAATGACCTTCTG
This sequence comes from Taxus chinensis, assembly GCA_019776745.2. Taxonomy (NCBI): domain Eukaryota; kingdom Viridiplantae; phylum Streptophyta; class Pinopsida; order Cupressales; family Taxaceae; genus Taxus; species Taxus chinensis. Next base: position 54,837,201 of record CM034151.1, read on the forward strand.
TTAATTATTCACCCCTTATATCTAGACTAATTAATTATTATTAATTAATTATCCGTTCACTTCATTTAACTAATAAATCAATAGTTAATTGATTTAATCCCTTCTAATAGCCTAAATCGTACTAATATTCCTCTAATTAGCTTTTATAAGCTTATATCTACCTATTAGTTAATCACCTTTGATTAATTAAAACACCCCCCAACTCCCATGACTTGCTAAGCATAAATTAAACCCTTCAAAAGTAATGTTACATTTAATAAAGCAACCTTATCCATTCCTAATCATGTTTTAACTTTATCCCACATGTAAAGGGATGAAGTGTTTCCTTTATCCATTGGGCTATATAAGGAGCCCTCCTTCTACCTTTATACCTACACCTAAACTTCTTGAGAAAGAAAATGCAAAGCATATAGCAAAATAAACTAAGAGCTTGCATTTTGTTCTCTTGAGAGTTCATCATCTTGAAGAGTTAATCCTCTTTCCTAAGTGCTTAGGTCATATGGGAGGTGTCAAAAGGGTCTTGTAGCTCAACTTTGACAAGCCCTCATTCCTAGGTTCTTGAAACACTAAGGACAACCATTTTGATAGCCATGGAGCCTACCTAGGTTCCTTCATTTCTATGTTGTTAGAGAATAGAGGATTATTTATGTTTAAAAATTGTTAGGTTAAAAGTTTTGTATTAATGAATGTTTAACATCTAACCCTTGTTCAATTCTTATCATGATGGTGCTTAATATGTTGTTTGATTCTTGTTAATTAAGACTATTTAGGTGTTAGTCTTTTACTCACATTTAACATTACTTTAAAAATAACATATGCACACATTTAGCATGCCCGGTGGGACACTTAGTCCCATGGCATTTTAGTTTAAGTTTCATTGTTTTGGATACTTTTTGATATGCACATGTAGTAATTAATGTCTATTTTCTTGGAATTTTTGCTAATGTGATATGTATAACTTTATGTTCATAGCCATCATTTTAATGGGTTATTGCCATTCTTAAGCTAACTTGTCAAAATTTGAGATATTGTGAGTTTTCTTGTGTTTTTGCTGTATTTTGGTTACAGGTTTGGTGCAAGAACATTTTTAGGAGCACAGGCACAATTTTTGTGGCACACATGCTTCTCTGGTGGCGCAGGCGCACTGTCAAAACCTGGTTCTCTATTTATTGACCCTGGTGCATACACACTAACCCTAGCACACACACCCTAACCAGCACATAGATGCACTAATCCAGGCACATACGGCATTTCATATTGTACCTTCACTATATTTTGAAACCTATCAGATCATTGCAGACACCCTAACCGGAGTGCACACGTTGTTTTAGTGGCACAGACACATTTTTGGTGACGTAGACGCTCTGTCGGAATCTAGAACTGTTTCATAAAACAGTGGTGCACACATTTTCCTGCTAGCACACACACTTTTCCGGTGGCGCACATGTTTTCCTAGTGGCGCAAGTTCTCTATCTATTTTTCTATCTATTCTTCTCGAAGGTAGCGCATATAATGTTTTTGTGGCGCACACACCTCTTTGGTGGCGCAGGTGCATGGTAAGAAAAAAAAATACACATAGTCGCGCATGCATTGATTTCGTGGTGCACATGCCTCTCAGGTGGCACATGTGCACTATATTTTAAAACAACGTAGAGTGGTGTATACGCCCTAACCCATGCATAGGCACTAAAAAAGGGGCGCATGTGTCCTTTTGTATTTTTGAAATTAATTTGTTGAGGTTCTAACATTCTTGCAGGTTTTATCTAATCATATATTTTTCTTTACAGGTTGTTTTTACATGTTTGTACTTGATTAGATAGATTTTTACATTATTTACTTATAGGAATAAGATCGCTTATGCTCTTCCCTCACGTCCTGTGGGGCGACCTTGGGAATAAAAAATGATTCTTAAGTCCTTTTGATGCTTTGAGCTTGTTAGGAATATTTGAGTTGGAATTGGTTAACTTGGCGTAGTTGAATTAAAGTGTTAATCCATTTTAATATATTTTTGGATTTTTAAAAAAACATCACATATGCTCTTTTGTTGCATCCTTAGATGATTTGGAGAATTAGAAATGGTGTCTTCTCTTTTGATGGAAAACTACTAAAAATCGTCACATAGGACCAAAATTCCATCTCTTGTCAAAGAACGGAGGAATCAAAACAAAAGTAAAAAAAATACTAATACAGTTGTTATACAGGTTGCCAAATGGTGTTCGAGCAAACCACACCTAATTAAAATAGATAAAATGAACAACATATTCAAAACACTATATTGCAGGTTTCAGAAAAGGGTACATCCCTCTCCACTCAACTGGAACATAACCTTTTTGGCATAATGCCTTAAGCTACAATAATGGGGGTGGTTCTAGGAACCCTAAAGTAGTCCACGTAATAGGTATCCTTGTGGATGAAACAGGAAGTGCTCCGCACTACGTATCTGAATAGTGATTCCTTTGTGAGATAGAGTTACCAGTTGTCCCTATGCGATCCTTTTAAGTACACGATGGATGCATTTAATACCCACTGTGCTTGACGGGGGAAAATTCAAGATACTCCCAAGATAGTCGAGACTATTTGGGTAAATCATCCCACTTGTGGATAATATTTATAACACCTAGGATGAGGGAACCACGTAGGAAAATATACTTTGGCCAGGAGCACAATTTGATGATTCTAAAACAGTGTTGAGTTGTGAACCATCTTTTTATTGTGAAACGTGTGACGTGTTACTTTCGCTTAGCTTTTACTTGCCTTAGGGCGAGGTGAAACTCTGCCAAAGCGAAGCCAACATTTTTCATCCCATTTTTTATTTTCTTCCTTCACACTCTTTTGACACTTTTTTGATCAGAAGGAGGGGGACTACCTTTGTGTTACCAATTGATTGTTTTTGCCACTTTTTTGTCTGTTTATACCCATCCATGTTTGCGGCTGGGTAAGTTAAACGTCTAAAGTGAATGGAGACATATTCATATCATTAGTGGCCATTGTGATCTTGATACCCATGACAAGATTGTCACTGTAGTTAGGCATGGTTCATCATCTTGGACTTCCTTAGAAGAGTTATCTTATTTGTATCGTATCACTACAATTTTGATATTTACGTTTTGTTTCTTGTAAACTCGACATAAATATCTATATTGTAAGGTTACGCTGCACACATTTTTAACTATTCCTAGCTATACTTTGAGCTTTTTATTTTGTTTCTATTATTACCTCAATTTTGAAGAGTGTTGGGTGTTACCATTTGTGCGTGTTATATCAATAGCACCTTGATATCAATACCTTACTTTCTCAAAAATTTGGTTAACGTATCTTGGTGATATTGTTGTGTCATTCGTGAATTGTAATTGGAACTTTTTGAGATATAGGTCTTAATCAAGTTTGAGCTCACTCCTAGTATATCTTGTTAGGAAGTCACATTGAATTCTTGTATTTACTTATGTTTTGTTCATTCCCTTGAACTTGGCATAAGTGAAAACATCTTGTTAATCATCTTGCAACACGAAACTACTTTTTGAAATGTAGTCTAGGAGGTACTTCATTTAACAAGTTTAGATACCAAACGGTTGTGTCACTAGTGATTTATGACTCTATCACATTGGTATTCTCACATTGTTGATTCACTCATATTCTTAACAATACATCTTACATTTCACTTAGGTGTGGTCACAAAGTTTTGAACACATTTACAAATTACCCTAGTGAAACCACCATAAAAACATGGCTCCTAAAACATGACTAGGACTCAAGAAATAGACATACGAGGAACAACAAGCATAAGCTTGGGAAGCCTCTAATAGACAAGGGTCAAACCCCTTCATTGGACATGATCTAGGACCTCTGTTTTCGGTAGAAAAAGAGATAGAAGATATGGTCAATCATAGTGGAAATGAATTAGAATCCCCATGCAAAGAATTTGATTTTGACCCTACTTTATTAGATGAGTTTCTTTTTAGAAACTAAGATAGAGTGTTAGCACAGGTCGTAGAATTAGGAGCCGAATTGCCCACAAAAAATGAAACAATCCCACCTACGAATAATGCTACTAAGGAAGAATGTCCCCTTATCAATATGGAGGATATTTTGACGTATGGAAATGATTCTACCTCTTACACAGGGAATGATAAAGTGGTGGGACATAAAATGCCCTTTATCAAAGTGCCATGTAGAAAGAAGAAAGAACATGAGATGAGTGAAGAACCTCCACAATATGAGAAGGAAGAACCTTTAGAAGAAGAAACCACAAATTAAAAAATAGATTAGTAACCTAAGTTCATAATTAGCTTTGCTAACCTCCCACGTATAGAAGGAAGCAAGAAAAAAAGTTCAAAAGTTGAAGCCTAAGGTTAAGATCAATGAACTCCATAGAGAAAACCAAGGAGAAGATGATACAAGGTATCATCGTGTATACATCCCCACATCTCCCACTAGAGAACAATTTCTCACACAAGAGGTACAGTCTATGAAAGTGACACTCACGAGCCTACAAGAGAGAAATATAGGCAGTATTATAAAGTATCAATACGAAGAATTATGCCGCTATCCTTTTGATAAGACAATGACCCTTCAACCCTTTCCTAAGAAATTTGATATGCCAAAATTTGACAAATATAAAGGGAAAGGAGATCCACGTGATCATGTCAAAGACTTCTATATTGCATATCAAGAGGTGTCTTATAGTGACAATTATCTCATGAGACTTTTCCCCAAGAGTCTTAGAGGTCAAGCCCTAGAATATTTTACACGCTTACCACGAGGATCAATTTTCACCTGGACAAATTTGGCAGAAAGGTTCATGTGTCACTTCTCATAAAACATAGAGATGATGTCACCATGGCAAATATATGTGGTGCCAAGCAACACCCTAATGAGACTTTTTCTAGTTTCCTCTAATGGTGGAGAGGGATAGCTAGTCGCTTCCCATGTGCTTTCCCTGAAAAACACTTGGTTAGTATTTTCGTTCCCAACCTAAACCCAGATATAGCTTTCCACCTCCAAATGCATTGTGTTTGCACCTTTGACGAGGTCATTGAAAAAAGGGTTCAGAAAGAGAAATATCTCATTGCCAAAGGCACCTTAAAAACCCAATCTATATATAATCAAAATGTCAAATCCATGGAGAAGCCAAAGGTCTTTAATAAGAATAAAAATGTGGTGGGAGATGGGATCACTGATTCTAAACGTGTACAAACAATCCAAACTGGTCAACCTTTTAAACTGACCAAAGGACCAATTCAACCACCACCAAAGTAAAAAATGTTCACCTCTCTTAATGAACCTTTGTCAGTTATACTAAAACAATTAGATGCGGCCCACATGATGACATATCCTACAACATAACCATTTGACGACAACGCTCCAAAACCTTCATGGTATAAGAAGCATGAATATTACGAAATGCATCATGTCAAAGGACATAAGACAGACAAATTTTTGTGACTTTGTCATTATATTCAGGACCTCATTGACAATGGAGAGATAGAGGTGGACGACCCAGGAAAAATGCAAACACTTAACAAGTAAATGGGGATATATAAAGAACCATTCCCCAACCATGATAAGTTAGAAAAGTCAAATCTAGATCGGGGAGAGTCATCCCAAGGTTATAAAGTAGTGAATTACTTGTACACTAAAAGAGACACCAATCATTATGATTCACTTATTGGATGTATTCACTCTCCTACTGCCCATGTCAACACCATCTGAATGAAGGGAAAGGATTGCATAGTGGTAACAAGGCGTGCCCGCCTTGTGATTCCGGAACCTTCTCCATTAACCACACAGATTGGTAAATATAATGTTTTAGAACAACTTGAGAAGACATATGCTAAGATTTATATCTTAGATCTTCTCAATATATCCACTGTACATAAAGACATTCTATACCAAACTCTTCATGGGTTGGGAGTGTGTTTAGAAGTTGATCCTACACACCTTCAAGCCAAAGTAGCAAACATCATACCAAATGAACATATTGCCTTCAACCAGAGGGAAATCCCTATTGAGAATCCAACACATAATATTCTGTTATATATTAAGGTAGTTGTCACTCGCAAGAAGATAAAATGGGTGCTTATGGATAACGGATCTGGGTTGAACATTTGTACACTCAATTTGGTTAAACAACTAGGACATAGTGAGACAGATCTTGAGTCTAATATCATCATTATCACCACATATGATAACGTGGAAAGGGAGTCAGTGGGCACAATCATGTTGCCCATGGAGGTGGATCCCACTTTCCATGAGACAAAGTTTCATGTCCTAGACTTGGAACTTCCGTATAATATGCTTCTAGGCCGACCATGGATTCATGCCATGCAGGCTGGGCCATCAACATTTCATCAATGCATTAAATTAAAGCGTGAGGGACATGCCATTATAATACAAGGAGATTCAGAGCCATTTTCTCATTATAGAGCTCTCAATAGCTTTGCACAAAAGGGTACATACACATGTCCCTCTACTGATATAGTTGTCCCTATCTAATCTGATGCCATGGAATCCTAGGTGGATTCAAATTCTCTTAGTTCTTGTGCTCATGGTGCATCTACATCAACATCTCCTTTTGATTCATGGGAGATGAATATCCTTGAGTATGGCTTGGGGAATATAATGTGCAACAAGCGCTCTTGGTTTCAGACCTATCATTGTCACCCAAGACTAGAGGTCAACCCAACTACCACTTCAGAAGACCTACAAAGGAACACACTATTGGGTATTTCTTACCTGGAGGCTTGTTAGCTGAGGAAAAATTACTTGATCCACCTACAACTTGTGTCCCAGAGGATACTCAGCCATCTTGTCATCGAACCCTGGAATATGAAAAATCTAGTAAAATGATGTACTCTATGGGCTATAAAGGCCTCATATGTGGAACAAATGAACAAGGATAGAGAACCAGTATCCCTTCCGCATTTCAAAATAGAAAGATTAGGCATTGGGATTCGCCCTTATGGAGCACACCCCAATGACCGAGATGCTACTTGTTCTGAACATGAGGATAGCTCTAACTATCTAGATAGTGATACAGATTCCCATCATAGCCAATATGAGGATCTGGCCTCCACAAAAAATTTCATGAACAACGTTGTCCTAACTATAACCCCCATGGAACCAACCCTTGACCTTATATACCCTTCCCTTATTGAATGGGACCAACAACATCACATGTCACTAGATTTATTCGAGAATGATGAAGCTATTGCAGAGTTCATGGGCATAAGGGGTAAAATTCCCATTGGGGATCACAAGAAGGGTTTCTTTATTGATTTAGATACTTGTGCCTACCTTGGTGAGAAGGCTGAGCTTCATGGTCAGAAAAACTTAAAGAAAAGCAAGGGAAAATTTTCCAACTTAAAGCCTCAGCAAAAATCAAAGTCCAAGTCGCACATTGAAAACCTCTTTGAGGAACTGGCAGACAAACAAATAAAAAAATCAAAGGAAAAACAAAGTGACCACACCAAGGATGAAAATCACATAGAGACATCCTTGGATGAAGATCTAAACCTACCTCTCGATCCTACGTGTATGGAGGACTTATCAAAATTACTAGTCGAAGAAACCTTTGATGTGAATATTCGTACAAAATAAGATCCCAAGATAGTAAAATTGGGAGCATTCCTCTTGGCTAGAGAATAAAAGACATTCGCTATGCTACTACAAGAGTTTATAGATGTGTTCGCATGGTCTTACAAAGACATGCCTAGCTTAGATCCAAATTTGGTTATGCACAACCTAGTTGTGCATGCAAACGCTAAGCCTATCAAATAGAAACTCTAAAAGATGCACCCAAGAATGGCCTTACTAGTTAAAGAAGAGCTATAAAGATTGCTTACGGTGGGATTTACCCGGCCTATTGATTATTCTAAATGGATATCAGACATTTTTCCTATCTAGAAAAATCCTGTCGGTATCTGAATCTACACGGACTTTAGGGACATTAATAAGGCTTGTCCTAAAGATGATTTTCCACTGACAAATATTGACATGATTGTTGACTCAACAACAGGATACAAAATGCTATATCTCATTGATGGTTTTTCAGGATACAACCAAATCAGGATAGCTAAAGAAGACCAACACAAAATGGCTTTTACGACTCCTTGGGGCACCTTCTATTATCAGGTGATGCTGTTTGGTCTCAAAAATGTAGGAGCTACTTATCAGCGGGCCATTACAGTAATTTTTCATGATTTGATTCATGATATCATGGAGGACTATGTGGATGACATCCTAGGAAATTTTAAAACAAGAGAGGATCACCCTATCATTTTATGGTGTATATTTGAACACTTATGAGAATACAAAGTCAGACTGAATCTAAAGAAGTGTGTCTTTGGTGTGCTATCAGGAAAACTATTGGGCTTCATTGTATCAAGACAAGGTATTGAGGTAGACCCTGCTAAAGTGTCTGCTATTACTAAAATGCCTCCACTTAAGAATATCAAGCAATTACGTAGCTTACAGGGGAAAATTCAAGCCATTCACTGCTTCATCTCCCAACTTGTAGATAAGTTTCACTCATTCACCCACTTTCTTAAAAAGGATGTCATTTTCATCTAGGGACCTGAGCAACAGCAAGCCTTTGCTTTGCTTAAACAATACTTGGCTAATCTGCCTGTCCTCATGCTGCCAACTCTTGGAGAACCACTCTTGCTCTATATTTCCACTATAAAATTTTCTGTTGGTGCTGTGCTCACCTAATACAACCTTGGTCATAAGGAAAAAGTGGTGTATTATCTGAGTCACACCCTCATTGCCTATGAGCTCAATTATCCTCAAATTGAGAAATCTTGCTTGGCTATTTTTTTTACTTTTCAAAAAATTCACCATTACCTATTGAATACTAAAACCAAGCTAATATCCAAGGTTGACCCACTCAAGTATTTACTATCTAAACCCACCCTCATAGGTAGAATGGCTAATTGCATCATTATACTTAGTGAGTTTGACATAGAATTTGTACATCATAAATCAATTAAAGGACAAGTACTTGCTAACCAGCTAGTGGAAGCACCTTTGCAACGAATTAAACCTTTGAATTTGGATCTGCCAGATGCCTCCTTGCTCTACATTGAAGAATTTTTCATATGGCAAATACATTTTGATGGGTCCTTTACAATTCATTTTTTAGGTGTAGGAGTGGTCCTTATTACTCCTTTTGGCGATCCTATACCACAGGATTTTCACCTGGGTGTCCCTTGTAAAAACAATATTATGGAGTATGAGGCACGTATTGCAGGAATGAAGCTAGCTATCAAGAGGAATATTCATCATGTTAAGGTTGTGGGTGATTCACAGTTAATTATCAAACATGTTAATGATGAATATAAGGTCAAGGATGACAAGCTCATACCTTACAAAAAGCTAGTGGAAACTCTAAAGGAGTACTTTATGTGCATTACATTTGAACAAATCCTTAGAGCACAAAATAGATTAGTAGATGTCATGGTGACAGTGGGGTCTATGCTTTATATTCCACTAGGGAATAATAACATGCCATTCTTTGTAGAAAATATATGCCATCCCGCGTATGACATGCCAGAATCTTGTCTGGCTTGTGATGTTGTTGTTCCCAATTCCCCGTGGTATGAATCCATCTTTAATTATCTTAAAGACAACACATTCCCTCCTGATATCTCCCATTCAAAAAGAAAATCCTGATTTTCCAAATAGTCCATTACACCCTTTTAGGAGGAACACTTTATTGTCATGGCTATGATGGGAATCTGTTACGCTGTCTGGATGTGACAGAGTGAACCCAAGCAATCAAATAAGTACACGAGGGGGTGTGTGGAGCACATATAAATGGAATGGTCTTAGCTAATAAATTATTAAGAGTAGGCTACTATTGGCCTACCATGGAAACAGATTATTGTAATTATGTCAGGAAATGTGTACTTTGCCAAAAGTATGGAAACTTCATTCATGCTCCATCACAACCATTGCAACCTATCACTACCTCATGGCCATTCTCTAAGTGGGGACTTGACTTGATAGGAAAAATTACTCCTACCTCGTCTGATGGTCATACACATATCATCACGGCTACATAATACTTTACAAAATGGGTGGAGGCTATCCCTTTAACCTATGTAATAGGAGCGCATATTTCTACAGTTATCATGAATCATATCATTTTTCGATATGGCATTCCCACAACCATCGTTACAGATAATGGGAAGTAATTTAAGAACAAAATTGTAAAAGGTCTTTGTCAACAATTCCAAATTAGCTTAAAATGGTCCATGCCATATTACCCTCAAGGTAATAGACATGCTGAAGCCACAAACAAGACTTTGGTAAGGATAATAGAGAACATTGGTCAGTAAAACAGGTTGTAATTGACAGTTACAAATCCATCCAGCCCTCTGGGCTTACAGAACCTCCATTCATACTCCTATGGGTGCAATGCCATATTCTCTAGTGTTTGGGACAAAATCTATCATCCCCTTAGAGATTGAACTTCCTTCCTTGAGAATCTCTCTCAGGGACTATTTGGATAAAGATGAGGATTACCAGGTAGCAAGATTGACTGAATTGGAGCTCCTAGATGAGAGGCGCATTCACACTCTTAATCACCTAAAATTGTATTAAAATAGAGTCTCTAGAAACTACAACAAGAGAATCATCCCTCATTAGTTTGAGGTTGGTGATTTAGTCATGAAGGAGAACCAGTTCAACACAAAAGAAAAACGAAAAAAGACAGGGAATTTTGAATCACATTCGTTGGGACCCTATGTTATAGTTGCCAGGTACGACACAGGGGCATACAAAATTTCTCACCCCAATGGTGATGAGCTCCGAGAGCCCGTGAACACCATGCATCTTAAGTGGTTTTATGCTTAAGCATGGTGTAGGGAGGTCAAAAAGAAAAAAAATAAAAAAAAATGGCAAAATGATCAAAAATACAAAAAAAAATCAAAAAGAAAAAAAAGAAAAAGAGAAAACAGGTCGTCCACAATTGAAAACCATGCAATTGTGGAAATTTGGACGAGTCCTTGGGTGAAAACTAGTTTCTGACACCTTGGGAGGATTCATTGTTCACAAGCATCTTGCATCTAGAGGGTAGTTTTCCTTGGCCTAGTCTTAGTTCTTCCTTTGATATTCCCTGTGAGCCCCATCCTATCAAGCCTTGATCCATCTTTGTCTTCTTTTATTCATCTGTGAGGGGTATGGTATTTCGCTATTTCCCATCTTACATTGGGGGAAATTCAACGACTTCACCTTCTTGTTCATAAGTGCGTGGCTTTTGCCCTTGTATATTCCCCATCTAATGTTGGGGGCATCCACACTTTCTTGGTTACCTATACATAGCTCTGGAAAACTGTTAGAAAACAACATAAAAACAATGGAATTTTTTTTCACAAAAATGCAAAAACAATATAAAATTGTTTCACAAAAACCTAAACAATAGAAAATGGTTACATAATAGAAAATCTTACAAAAACATTTACTTACGTTTGTTTGCATTGTTTTGTTTCTTGCTTTGCTTGTTGCTTGTATAGTTGTTTTGTGTTTTTCTACTTTTTGGGTTGTTTGTTGCTTGGGCATACTTTGTTAGGATTCATATTTTCTTGCTTATATTAGATTTATTCTTTCTTGCACATATTGAGGTGTGTTTTTACATGCTAGTGAATCCTAGTGCGTTATTATGTTATTTCATTGTGTTTTTTGTTAGCATTTGATTGTGTTTATTACATTTGCATTGTTTTGTTATCATAACATCACATTACCATAATTATCATCACATCTATCATCATCTATACATCATATATCAATAAAAAGCTAAGTATACATCATACATGAATGCTAAGCTAATCATCACATATCGTATCATCAAATGGGGGAAAGAGGGATCGCAAATATAAAAATCTATCCCCCCCCACACCCTTATCATCATATCATCCCGTCCATATAAATCTATAGTAACACATGAGAAATGCATTTGATATCATCTAAGGATTTATCATCTAACATCTACAACACATGTATACATCAAACATCAAGATGTGATAAATGCAAGTACACAATCAGACAACATCATAACATATCCATAAGTGCTGAATCAAAACTTGTAAGATGCAATAAGATTCAACAAAGAGTAATTTCTAATAAAGGGTATTTTACATCATAGAATTATGCCCACTCATGTCACATGCATTAGGAAACAAAATAATAAAGTACATCATCAACACGTGTATCTGAGTCCAAAAATCAAATCCTCTATATACATGTGTGTCATATACATCTATATCAACAAATATTAATATACATCGGTACTCTATATCATAAAAGCATTCAGTTGAGGGATCCAAAAGAATGGTACATATAACAAATTAAAGTCCTTCATCAGAGGCATGTATCAAAACTACTCTATATAAAAAATGCCTTCAAATGAGGCGTACAAATATGATACATCAAAAATGTCCACATATGTATATAAGTATAAAATTTCCCAATCGGTACTCAAAATGATACATCATAGATACAATATGCCATAAAAAAAGGGCATGCATTAGAAAGAATCAAGCCTTCATCATGAGGCATCATCAAAATCCAAAGTATGCAAAGATATACATCAAAATTAGCCTTCATAAGAGGCATGTATACAAGTAATATGTAAAACAAAAATAGAGCTCTACTACAGCTCTCGCCCTTGCCGGGGCTCCGAGCTGTCACCTGGGTGACAAAACAATGGTGACTGAGATGGTCCTAATCCAGTTGGCTGCTCTAGTATGGGTTACCTCACTGATCTCATCGACTGGCCTGATCTCCATGACCGAGAGCCTATCGTACTCAACCCTGACAATCGAGGCAGTACTACTCGCTGCTCTGGAGGGACTACCCTGTAATAGGTAGTTCTGTAATATAAATCCTCGCCACCAAGGCTCATGGCATCATGTATCAAGTTATCATCTCTGGAGGTGAGGTATGCTTGAAGGGAAACATCACGCTTACTTGTCACTCTGCCCAAATCAGCCTTAGTCTATCTTGCGGAGGTAGCCTCTCAATCTCTCTCAGTAGTCACAATCTAAAAATCAGCTCATGCCTAATCCCTCTTTACAAGAAGGCCCTGTGATTGTGTATATACATGATCTCTCTGTGTGATGAACATCCACACCTGCGATTGTGACTAATGTAGGAGACTCAATATTTGGGCCCCCTTATGCCACTGTCTCTCAAATATGACTCTGCCATGCTACTCTATCATCTCCTGGGCCATCCTGGGACCAATCGTACTCTCGCTCTGAAAGTAATGTAACAATATGGGCCTGGGCCTCATCACACTCTGCTATGGTGGTCACACACCAGCCTCAGGCCCCATCCCTCTCTACTCGCATTGTATCTCTCTCAGCTAGGGCCTGCTGTAACTACTGTTGTACTTTGGCTATCTGTGTCACTGGTTGGGAGGATTTTTGTGCCTTAGGGACTGATCCCTGAGGAGCTCTAGAGGACTGGCCCTACTCTAGGATCCTCACTTTAGATGGCTGAACTAGTGCCTGTACTGGGCCCTACGGCCTTGGTCCCTGTGCCTGTGTGGCACCCTACCCATCATGAGGAATGCCATCAAAAGGATCCTCTAGATCCAGTCCCACTACTCTTGCTCTACACTCTAAACCATGCCATATCTCTATAGGTGGATGAGCACCTGCTGCCCAAGCCTCCTCTGGAATGGTGAGATGCCAGGGAAATATAGTGGTAAACCAAGCTGTGTAATCTGCTATGGTCCCTAGATCCCGTATTTGTCATGCTGGGTCCCATGCCTAAGACACCACCTATGTAAAACTCACTCGAGCTCAGGCCACTGGTATGCAAGGCCCCATGGTATACCTCTCTGAATCTCTACATGCATACCAAATGTCTGGTTGTGGGACCCCCTGTACTCTGCCAAGCTATCGCTGGCACCTGTCAACTTGATACAACTCTATAATGTAGCTATGACTGCCAATGATATAGTGATTTACTGAGCACACGCTAAGCTCTGTGGCATCCTCTGCTCACTAGAAATGTCTGTATGACCACCAGATAACATCTATCATTAGAAGCTCATCAAAATCTCACCTATATCTGAATAGGCTGCCAAGGTGGCCACATGCCACGTAAAGTTCCCACAGGGTGTTTGATGGCAATGTGGTCCCATGACCAAATCTGAAGTAAATAAGCTAGACCCACAGTCTTCTGACTGTGGTATGTAATCAAATGTAAGTGCCAATACAAGTGGGCCAAAATGCACTGTCCCCAACAGTATCTCTCGCTGCTAAAGATGCTATGAACTAAAGGTAACAGTCCTCTCCGAAACGACGTCCCTATCTTATCAGTGAGTAAAAACCCACTGATAAGAGACATAATATAAAGAGGCCCCCGATGCAATATGGGGTCAGAGATGCACTTGTGCAGGGCTATAGTCATCCCATCATGTGGGATATCATGTACATCGAAAAGGTCACTACAAGCTGCTCTAATCAGCCCTGCATCTACACTGTACTCAATCAAGGTGCCTATGATCGCCATGTGGAGGATCCACCATACATCTTCAAGAGTCACAATCAACTCCCCTGTGGGTAATCTGAAACACTAACTCTCACTAAGCCATCGCTCGGCTAGCGCAGTCAGTAGGCCATGATCCTATGTAATGGAAGGAATTCGAGACATGGGGCCTAGCCCCACCTCCTTGAGAAGTATAGAGATGGCTCGCCGGTCGTGCCAGCACATACTTTCCTCTAGCTCTGCTATTCAGGTGTGGAACTCCTATATCTATAAAATTGGAAATCGTCTCTGCAAAATAACAAATCACTTGTTAGTTACGAAAATTTCTTCTAAAAAGCTATCTTACATTTTAGGGTTAACCGAAAAATACTAAAAATTCTTCTAAGTGTCATCTTTTTGACATTTTCTTATCTTTTCTACCCGGTTTGAGGCACCTGTTCACCCTTTTGGAAGCTTGTGCCCCCTTTTGGGTGTGTGCGCATGCACACGTCTATCTTCTAGTGCTTCCACCCTCTCTCGGGCACCTGCACACCCTTTTTGGAATATGTGTCACACAATTGGTGCCTGTGCTTACACGCATATACCCATGGGTGTGTGTGTGCCCCTTTTGTGCATGCACCATGTTTTTAACACGTGTTCCTCTTTTTGTGTATGTGCGCGTGCGCGCACATATGATTGTGTGTGCACTTCGTGCTTGCACGTGTGCACATGTGTTTATAGCGCATGTGGCCCCAAAGGAATGCCTATGCCCCCCGACCCGACACCTGCGCCTATGTGCATGCATGCCAATGTGACTTCTTAGCACTAAAAGTGGAATTTAGAGCATTAATGACTGAAATTAATGAGCAAGGTTCCAATACTCATGAAGGGGCCGTCATCTGCATGCCACTGGTACCCTCGAACTGCGTCTACACACCTCACTTGGTCTTGTGCGTTCCCCATTGTCCTCATCACTATCAGAGCCTCACAGTAAAAATTCTAAATAGCTCGGTTAAAATGAATTGGTCGCGATGTTTTTACCCCCCAGGTGGGGTATATTAACCCATTTTTCATCGTCGGGAGGGCCGGGAGGCCCATTTTGATCGCTATTCTCTCCTCTGTTCACTGGGGAATAATTATTTTCATTAAATAATTATTTTTCTTTTATTTTTCATCATATCGGGGCATTTTTTTAACTGTCTGATACCCCTTTCGTCTCCCTTGGACAATTTTATTGCTCCTGGATGATTTTTCTTCTTATTTCCACTCTCGTAAATAATTAATTTTTATCAATTTTTCCACTAAACAAGGAAATTATTTGTCACTTGTTTATTCTTTCTTCCACCTAGGGCACTTTCTATTGCACCTAGGCCCTTAATTCTCTTTCTTCTATCTTCTTCTACTATTCACCACAATTTGGAAAAACAAAAACAATATATATGTCAAAAATCCAAAAATAGGACAATTTTTTTCACAAAATCCTAAAAAGTAAAAAACCTACAAAAATGGTAACTTGCTTATTACAGCTAAAACTTGTGTCTTGTGCATGGTATTTTCTCCATATCCTTCTAGTTTATCTCACATCTTCCCCCATTAATATGACTCGCGGATCACCAGATTCACAACCATTCACGAAGCTAGCTGCTTGCTTAGTCTGTACTCTGGGGCACGTTTGTTGCCTGGTGTTGTTTCATTGTGCAAAAATAATTTTCTTAGACCCCATGTCCATTATCATTCCCCCTTGCATATAACCTTTCTCGGGGCATCAATTTTAACCCTTTTCATCAATCACAAACTTTTGGATCTCTTCAGCAGTAATAACAAAACATTTGTACAATTGTCTTGACCATTGTTGGGTCGTGTATGTGTGCTCGTACTTATTTTCCCTGTTAGATGAGCTTGTTTCCTTCTCGTATTGCATTACATTGTTGTATGTTGCATGGAGTTTGTATTTTCAGCAATGGGTAATTTTTTGTAGTATGGCTTTTCATGTCATTCTACCTTTGTCGTATGCTTATATTTTTCATAAGGACTAATGACGTAGCTCCTATGGTAATATGATGACATCAAAATGGTTCCAATACATGGCAGCTAGAAGCTAAGCTCTTCTCTACCCTCCTCCATATTTCTTCTACATCACCTTCTTCTCACCCCTAATGTTCTCTCTCACCGGGGCATCCTACCCCTTCCCATTCTTCTGTCTATCTCTCATATTTTTCGATCGTCGATCGGCTTCTTTCATCACCTCATCGACACTCGATGGGGCATCTCTCCCTCTTACTAATTTTTCTTCTATCCCTTCAAAAATTTCTTCCATCTACTGTCTTTGAAGTGGCGTCACTTACGCCACCCCAAAGAGGGGCAAATGTAGACACCCATAATTACGCCCAACCAATTAAAATACTTAAATTGCGCTAATTATCCCCATTCTCGCAAATCGATGACATATCATCAAAAGCGCTCGTATTCCCTCTTATTTTCATTAATTAATTACAATACGCTAATTTATTAAGTCACATATCCAACTAACAACCTAATTAACGACCTTCCGTTAATTATTTACCCCTTCTATCTAGACTAATTAATTATTATTAATTAATTAGCCCTTCACTTCAGTTAACTAATAAATCAATATTTAATTTATTTAATCCCCTTCTAATAGCCTAAATCGTACTAATATTCCTCTAATTAGCTTTTATAAGCTTACATCTACCTATTAGTTAATCACCTTTGATTAATTAAAACACCCCCAACTCCCATGACTTGCTAAGCATAAATTAAACCCTTCTAAAGTAAGGTTACCTTTAATAAAGCAACCTTATCCATTCCTAATCATGTTTTACCTTTATCCCACATGCAAAGGGATGAAGTGTTTCCTTTATCCATCAGGCTATATAAGGAGCCCTCCTTCTACATTTATACCTACACCTAAACTTCTTGAGAAAGTAAATGCAAAGCATATAGAAAAATAGACTAAGAGCTTGCATTTTCTTCTCTTGAGAGTTCATCGTCTTGAAGAGTTAAGCCTCTTTCCTAGGTGCTTAGGTCATATAGGAGGTGTCAAAAGGGTCTTGTAGCCTAAATTTAACAAGCCGTCATTCCTAGGTTCTTGGAACCTTAAGGACAACCATTTTTGATAGCCATGGAGCCTACCTAGGTTCCTTCATTTATATGTTGTTAGAGAATAGAGGATTATTTATGTTTAAACATTGTTAGGCTCAAATTTTTGTATTAATGAATGTTTAACATCTAACCCTTGTTCAATTCTTGTCATGATGGTGCTTAATATGTTGTTTGATTCTTGCTAATTAAGACTATTTAGGTGTTAGTCTTTTACACACATTTAACATTAGTTTAAAAACAACACATGCACATAGTTAAAATCCCTAGATAATAGGAATGTCTAACTAGGAGATAACAAACCCATCGAAAGAGGAGTGGAGAGGATCTCAACTAGCTTCAAGAGTTTGAAACAAACTCATAATAATAAAACAAATAACAAGTATTTTCTCAACATGAGCTTATTAGGTGTAAATTATTTACACAACCACTATGTGCTAAAAAATACATTGGGCCATAGAGTCAAGAATGAACTTGCAAAGTAAAGTAACAATTTCCAACCATCTAGGAACAAACTGAGAAACTAACAAAAACCAATCACCAAGGATCAGGATAAACCAAAATAGAAAAATGTAGAGATGAAACAAATCCAAAATATTGTACAGTGTACAATGATGCGTACCTTGATTTTGAGAACTCAATCAAGGAAATTATTTAAGTACCTACCATTAATAGGAAACTCAAGCAATTCGCCATCTAGATATTTTAGGAAGAAGGTATGTTCACCAATCCCAATATTAATAGAATAAGGGCCCATCCATAATGTGTAAAATTTTCCATGTTTTCCCTTATCCTCATGTCTGATATCCCACAATAGCACAATATTTCCCACACTAAAAAATCTTGGGGTTACCTTTTTATCAAATAATGGTTTTCAATTTCTCCCTAAATTTCATATGTCTTTGATGGGAATCTACATATCTTTCAAAAATATGCACTCCTACATATCAACAATTAGTGATTTATCCACCTGATTGCATTCATAGGGACTAATCTTTTGGTCCTCCAATTTCTAGATAAATTGATAAGAAGATAATTGCATATGCAAGGGGAGGAGAGATTGAGTTCCATACACCAATTCAAATGGGCTCTTTCCATTAGCTCTTTTAATAGTAATTCTGTCAGCCCAAACAATAAATTTCAACTGCTCACCCCACTTTAAGTAAGAAAACATAGAAGGTCCCCCACCAAGAAACCAATGTTGTAAATAATTTAGATTGCTAAGAATTAAACAACATTTCCATTAATTATGGAAATATTTGATTGGAATTTGACATATGCTAAATTGTCTCAATTTTTGGTGACACATGGCTTCAAAAGGACTTTTAGCTCGTATACTCATTGGATTCCATCAATTACTATTATAGCAGGCACTCCATAACCTGCAAATTATATGATTCCAATTATGCAACTTTTCATAAAAATTCGTAGCAAAATTAAAGTTCTTAGTGGGGATTATCCTCCACCCATTTGTTAAAGTAATCAGTTTTGTGTCATACAGAGTCTATGCAACAAATGGCATGAACTTGAAGAATATTAACACCTCCCCAAAAAATAGGTCAAAAGATGCACTGCTGTAAAAGGGGATTCCATTGATAACTAGTTTATGCTAGCCATGGAGTTAGATGTTTCCCTGAAGCTTTCAATATCATATTGTTCCTAAGAAATGTTGACAGCTTTCACATTTTCTTACTAATAAAGTTGTATCCTTAGAAATTTTTTGGCCACCAGTTTAAATCATGCCCTTATTTTATCAAATTATGGGTTTTTACTCTTCATATGAAAGTCCATGCAATAAATCATGCATTGAAAGCTAGTGATTAATTCTGGGAATTTATCCTCAATGATAGATCTTAAGAGATATTGCCTCAAGATATATGTCCATATTGCCAGACCCATAAGCAATGATGATATATTTTTGGGAAGCCATACCTATGTGTCTGTCATGTATTGATTACTATTGATCAAATACTCAGAACTATTGCAAATGTTTGAGATAAAATAGTTTACAAAGCTTGTACCAGTTAGAAATTATCGAATTTTTAAAGCCATTCGACCTCTTATTCTGCAATCTCGGATGGAAGCTCAACTACGATGGAGGTGGCTTTCGAGACTACCATGTTTTCTAGGCCCATGGACCTGGGTAAAAAACTGAGTAGGTTGGATGTCCATGTCATACTCTTGCAACTTATTCACCCATCAACATATCTTACTTGAAATTTCCATCTCAAATAAGATATCCTTAACCATAGTATGCAGGACATAAGCTATGACTTTAGAACTTAAAATATATGGCCTAAATAATTTTGTGTCTCTGAGGAAAAAAAGGTTTGTAGGACTCCGATTTTGGGGTATATTGTCAGTTATACCCCTTTTAATCGCTTTACTAAAGAAATCAATTCGGGTGACCTTCATAATCCTTTTGCTCTCAACACTGAGATCCCAATGGTATTCTCAAAAGTAAAGGAAAACATTTGGAAAGCTCTTTTTTATAATCTGGTCCCGGCTCCTTGAAAACAGGGGCATTCTTCAATGCTTCTTTGATCCTATTAAAGGATTGGATAGCTACTTCCTCCCATTTCATACTCTGATCCTTCTTCAACATACTAGTGATTGGGATAGTTAATTCAACAAAGCTGGAAATAAATCTCCTGATAAAATTTATCTGTCTAAAAAATAATTGAATTCCCTTTTTGGTTCTTGGAGTCAAAACTTTGACAATGAATTCCACTCTCTCAGGATCAATCATGACCCCTTCTTTTGATACAATATGTTCAATCTGAAGCTTTTCCTTTTGAAAGGAAAATAACATTTCAGATTAGGGTTCAACCCTGAGTCTACCATATTCCTACATCTTAATAAAATGGGCCCCTTTTCTAAATGGTGCAAGTGATCATTTATTCCTAGTGCTTGAAAACACTTTCACATTACTCCTGCGTACACAACAATGAAATCTTATTTATATATCTGAGAATGCTACATCCATATGCTCTTTGAAAATGGTTCTCAGCATTCATTAGACCAAATGACATTCTTACATACACATAAGTACCCCACGGGGTAGTGAAAGTTGTTTTGATTCTTTTTTATTTCTTTACCACTACTTGATTATATCCTGAAAACCCATCCAGAGTAGATAATAATTCAGAGCCAGTAACTAACTGGAACATCTTATCCATATTAGGAAGGGGATAATTATCTTGGTTTGATGCTTTATTTAGGTTCCTAAAATTCACACACAACCTTATATCTCTAGTATTTTTTCAAACCTGGTCACTAGATTTCCCACCTATGAAGAATACCTCATGGGTTGTATTATACCTCCATCCCTTTACTTTTTTAATTCTTCTTTCATTTTCAGGGAGAGAAGTGGATTGATTGGTCTTTGTTTTTTCCTGAATGGCTTAGCATTATCTTCTAGTGGTATTTCATGCTGGAAAAGGTCTTCAGATATATGATTTCAACTTTGAATATGACCATGCCAAGGAGTCTTTAACTGGTACTCTTTTCAACAATTGGATATATAGATCCTTTTTCTTCTTTATTCAAGTTGTAAACCTAACCATATTCTCCTAGGTTTGTTTTCTGTAGGAAGAAGAAATATATCTTCCACCTCTCGAAGATGACATAGTCTAAGATCCAAATGGGATCAGGGGTTATCAAAGTTTGACTCAATAGTTGCATGGTTGGAATGGTATTTTTTTCAACTAATAATTTCATGGTTCAAATTGTTGGTTTATCTTCATCCCTCATTGGTACATTTTTTCATCCATTGGCTCCTAGTTTTGTTGATTTGTGAATTCCCATTTTTTTTGTAAAAATATTTGACAGGGTTGGGCATCATCTTCAAAACTTGCCATTTTTTCACCATTATCAAGAATAAATTTCTGGTCATCACCTCAATATCATATTCACAATATGTGTCATGAAATCCATGCAATTTTCAAACCTAGATTTAATACTTGCCAATGAATTGTCTGCAAAAGATAGATGAAATTTTCTCTCATGGTATACTATATTAAATAGAGTCAAATATTTCAATAAAGCCCAAAATGCATGCTTATATGTCTTCATTCTATGATTTTTGTTGCATATAATTATAGTTTTGTCTATACCACCAATTGGATATCTCATTTAACATATAAGTCTTTGATACCATACTTCCACGTGTAATCCTTAAAACCAAGATATTTGCTAGGTACTCAGCAATATTATAATGTGCATTCAAAATTGAGTTTGAAAGAAAAGTTAAATTCCTCTTAGTCCTTGGAGATATAGGTTGAAATATTTCTACAACACCAACACCATTACCAGATCTAGAACAAGACCCATCAAACATTTCCAAGGAGAACCAACCTACTCAAATACTTGTACTTGTCAGTTTTATGCTCCTTAAAATCTTCTATGGACCCATCTTTAAAGTTATCAACATCAACGTCTGTGTACAATACTTTTCATAAGAAGCATTGTTAGGGTCCTCATTTCAGATGTAACATTAAACCCTCACCATAAAATTTCATAAGACTCCCTTCAAATATTGGTATGGTAACACAAGATATGACATATCCATATTTGCACACTTCCTCCTATCACTGGAATTTCCCAATTTCTTGACAACAGAATCATCCCCCATCATTGGTAAGATAGTCCACAATAACTACATTCATGGTTAAGCATTTTCTTAGATAAGCCACTAGTTTGTACTACTAATCCTTTAACATACCCAATCATAGCACTTCTCTTGAATCCATAGTTTTACAGTTCCCACAAATTTGGATTGTTACTTTGATATTTAATTCATTCATTACCTCAGAGGGCATTACATTACATAAGGCTCCTAAATCATACATGAAGTTATGTACCAACCTATCTTTAATAATTAAGGTAGTATAAAATGGATCCACGTCAAGTTGAGATTCTACCAGAGCAGTGCCCAAATATACTTTAGGTGATTCTCCTAGTTCGTCCAATTCTTGTGGTATTTCTAACTCTACAATGACAGGAGGAATCTCCATGTTATTCACATTTTTTCCCTGGGTAGTTTTCTCTTCCTTAAATCCCAAATATTCAAATGCACTTTTTCGATGCTCAGAGATCCTAAGTAATTCAACAATACATAAAATAACGTTGATCTAGCTTAAGATTTGGGCTATGCCACAAGGAATATATTTGGGTAGGACAGTATTAGGAGGGATATTCGTGACTTCTTTTGATAGTATAGGATTTTTCACAGTCTGGGCATGGGTAGAAATACAAGTTCTATTTGGGGTAATTAGGACTTTTCTAGATGTATATTTTTTATGAGGTTCCTTCAGAATATTGGTAAGAATTTGAATTTTTGTCTTGCCTTGTGGGCCTACCCCTTTGACAACCCTACTTATAGTATTATATTGCTTCTCCTGAGCATCTAGTGCATTCATCAACGGTTTCCTGTCTTCTTCAGAAGGAATCCCCCCATCTTGTTTTTTAATCATCAAAGCCCTTAAGTATTTAAATTCATGATTAGGAAAATCAAATGCTTGTACCATATCAATTTCAAAAGCATTAATGGAAGGAAGTGGTAATACCTGGTGGACACAGTCTAAAAAAATTTCAACAGTTTTGTAACTTATCAGTTTAGTTGAAGTCACCCCTTGTTGTGAGTTCTCAAAGCAATCCATCATGCACACATCACCATACACCTAATAATCAAACTATTCCTCAAATTACTTATCCACATCACATGGGGAATGTAGTAAGAAACACATATCACACCATTCAATTACATGGGCCTCTTCCACAGTAGAAACCATAGTAGTTAAAGGATCAGGGACTAACCTAATTTCCCTAGGTTAAGGAAATTTATTGCGTAATCCCATGGGCCCTTTTCCTCTATCATCTGATCTATGGTCACCTCTGGGATGATTTCTAAATCTCTCCTGACCGTATGGCTTGGGTTGAACCTGGGAAATCTGTCCTACCCCTTTTTCTGCTCTGGCCAGTTTATAGAATATCTCTTTAACTATTCCAGCCAAGGTATTCATAACCTCTTCCAGATCCACTGCTTTTTTTCACTAAGGTCTTTCAAGATAGATCAACTTGAAACCCTCTCTCTTAGGAGGCTTCCCATCTACCTTGATATTATTTTCTATTTGTAAGGCCATTGTGGAAGCCTGTCTCAATGTTCCCGAATTCTTATCCATCAAGTAATAAATAACTTTTTTTTATCAAAAGCATCAGAATATTTGATCAAATAAGACTCATCACTTGGACTTAGGATTATAGGTAACCTATTCAAGGTTTTATTGAACGTAGTATTGAAATCCTAGATAGGTTCATTTGGATTCTTCTTTATATTATCAAACTCAAACAAGAGGAACTTGGGGTTAGTCTTATCCCCACATTGTAATCTGAAGGCATTTTTCATCTTAGTCCATGAATCTATTGAATTATTTGGTAGATACTTGTACAAATAACATGCATCCTCCTCAAGAGTATGAATGAACAAATTTATATACATGTTATCAAAATCAATTTCAAATTCTTCCATCATATTGAAGAAGAGTCTTAAATTTTGGTCACCAGTGATGGCATTATTCCCTTGAAATTTTGGTAACCTATTTCTGACATCTTGCGGAACCATATTAGGATATCCAACCATACCCTTGAAACTTATTGGTCTAAAAGTATTGACAACAAAAGGAGGTATAGGTGGAGGATGAGCCATATTGCATTGGGGAGGTGATCTTGTAGGAGTATCAAAATGATAAGGGACGATTGGTCTTTGGAGCACAGGAGTATAAATTTCAAAGTAAATATCCTCTATTGATTTAGTTTCGTGAAAAACCCTATCAACCTTGGAGGATACAGGAAAAAATTGAGAGACACTCTTTTCAGATACAAATGATGGCCCCTCTCTAGTCGGAGAATTCAAATTTACACTAGGACTATTTTTTTTTAGAATTACTTGAAGATGTAGGGTAATCTTCAACTACAGGTTGCTCACTTTCCAATATTGGTATTACCCTTTTTCTTGATTCCTGATTTCCCAAAAAATTCTAGACTTCTTTTCCTTCTGAATTTGCTTTTCCCAGTTTTGGAAATAACTTTCTAGTAAGTTCCCTACTAAAGAAAGACCTTCTTCCCTCCATCTTTGCAAGTATTAATGAAAATTTTTACTTGACATAGGTTTAAGATACTGGTAATTATCAAAATTTCAAACCAATTCGGAGTCGCCACCAAGGATTCTCACCTTAGATGTGCAAATGCAATATAAGTAGTTTGTCAAGTGTCTATCAATGCTTAATTTTTGCAAAGCTTACCAAATTTG
Source organism: Taxus chinensis (assembly GCA_019776745.2). Lineage (NCBI taxonomy): Eukaryota > Viridiplantae > Streptophyta > Pinopsida > Cupressales > Taxaceae > Taxus > Taxus chinensis. Next base: position 54,862,105 of record CM034151.1, read on the forward strand.
ACCTTCCTTCACCCACATTTATTGCTAACGGTACAAATTTAGTGCAATAACCACTAGAAAATGGAAATATTAGACAATAAACTTTGATCTCGCACAAATCTTACAAATCCTAACAAAGGATAACGTTTAAAAAATGCATTTACACTTAAATCATATAAGAAACATTACTAGGGTCTGTACATGTATGTATTTGTACAAATAATTTGCCGGTAATAGTGTTGGATTGGTGTTGGTACCTGAATTGATCCTTCCTTTGAAACTGAGCAACATCACAATTTGATCAGGATGCTTAGAGACAAGTGGATCATAATAGGATTCATTTTGTAGCCAGGGATGGATTTTAGATGACTCTTTATCACTCTGGTTTGGAAAGGACTGGGTATCACTGTGCTAAGAGTTTGACCTACCCTTACTATTTTAGGTTGTGCCTTCAACCAAGGTGAGAGGACCCATTTTTTGACCTGTATGAATGGAAATCATCAAGGAATTAGCAAACTTTGACTATTCCTTTGCAATATTTTAAAGGAGGCCTCAAGAAAGCATGGCCAATACAACATAACCTAACTCTCATGAGTTGTCACTTTAGAAAATGAATATGTTCTCTAGATAAGGCCTAGGTCACTAAAGGCAAAGATAAAAACTGACCGCACTTGCATATTTTAGTAAAGGATGGATAAAGTCAATGATCTTATTTATCATTTGTGGACACACAGTGCAAGCATGGATAGTTCATGTATGATATATTTCTATATATACATTTTATGGTTTGGAAGTTAAGCAAGATAAAGTTGATTATACCGAATCCCTTAGAACTTTAAACAAATGTTGACAAATCCACAAGGCAAAAAGATGAATAGATTTCAAATAGTCAAGAAGAACCTTCAACTAGAAAATTATGCATCTATGAAAGCTCAAAGACACATAACTTCACACATTCTTCAAGGATTTAACATAAGAAATCATGTTAAAGAGTTAATTAAACCTTAGAAATCCCTATTACATCACACTTATGATACACTCATAAATTGACAAACAATCTCTATCACTGAAATGAAAGTAAAGTGAATTTAAATCACTTATTGCACTATGAAATGAACGCTCTATTCATAATGTAATTGAAAATTTCACAATACTGTCATGAGGAGAAGATTTTGTGTGATTTCAAAGGAATTTATAATGTAAGATTGCAACAATAACATAGATAACTATCTTAAAATATCTCAAAATGACAATAGACATAAAAAAATTCATGATTAACACAAATTACTCAAGGTTTTTCATAATTTGATCAACAAGGGAAAATTTGCTTACAATCTCAAAGTTTTTTCAATGGATATACATCTACAACCATCTTGACGTGATCAGTTTTAAAAGACAAACAAGAAGTAACCGGTTTCTCAAATAAGTTCTCTTAGAAAATGGCTTCTCTAGGCTTTCTCTCCTTTTCTTTTCTTCGAAAATTCTCATAAAATTTTAACCCCCCTTATGGAATGGTTTTTCATGCTTTTGTATCACTCTCTTCACTTCAAATATTTTTCCCCCAAACAACAAGAATATTCTTAGGAATACTTTCTGTTACAAATTTTTTCTACAAGAAAATATTTATGAGATTCATTCTATACTTACAAGTGTATGAAACATGAGTCTTTTCAATGTATTCCACTTGTGTCTGACTGGGATGTCCGGTTGTCACCTTTGGTAGGATACTTGAAATGTTCCCTCCCACTTTTGATTAAAAAATCATTTAAAATGATCACTGATCATCTCCAGATACTTTTTACATGATGCACACCTACACACATCTTTCAAAATCCTTCTTGGGCTCAGTGCACTCCACTTCATGTCTTATTGGTTTAAATGCCACACATGATGTTTGCCAAATCTTACTGAACTACCAACTCTATTCATTTTTAATTCCTTTCAAATATTCAATCACCTTTGTGAGAACTGAGAAAAATCTAGTTTAGACCATGGGAAAGATTTTATTAACACAGGGCCAAATGCATCCTTCCACCTATAAATTCTGGTATTTCCTCACTGTTTGCACATGTTTCATTTCTTGTTCTAAACATAAGGAATTCAATTAAGAAAATGGTGAAAGTTCTTGTAGCTCACATCCTGAAAGAGATTTCTTCAGAATACCTATATCATATTTTTGATTTGATTGGTCCTAATGAAGATTTTTTTAGGGATTTGTTCATTGTAGAAGGTGTAGGTGATACCAGAGGAACCCTCACATACTGGAAAGTTTGGTTAGCACTTATTTCTCGGTTAATCAGGATCAACCCTACATTTTTATCCTTCCAGGTTATGTATTTCCATCTTTTTAGATGGGAACATATGAAGACGCCTGATGAATTAAAGAAATACTGGGTCAAAAGGAGGCCTCAAGTCTCTGGGAAAACCAATTTTCAATTCCCTTTTTTATGCAATGAGGAATTTGTATCAAAAGAGATTCCTAAGGAATCTTATGTAGTGTATGATAAATCCTCCATCGATACAGTGTCTACCATTTCCAACAAGGTGGACATGTTGGAGAAGAGGATTCATTCCTTGGAAAAGAAATAAGTGAAAGTTGTTTCCTTACCACCAGGTCTAACGTCAACACCTTCTTCGAGTAAGAGGAAGGGAAAAAAACCACCTCAACCTCCAATTATCATATCAGATGGAGAAGAGGACCAATCAATATCCACTCGTTGCATAAGGGCATCACTCTCCCTAGTTCGAGACAATAGAGGAAGGTTTGCAACTCGGTTATCCGCACATCTGATGCATTGTTCTTCTTCCTTTGAGTGAGAATTTCTGGGACCCCAACCAATTCCTTCTCTGAGGGATAACCCACCATTTTTATTAAAATGGGAAGCCAGAACTAGCTGGCCTCATAATTCATCCATCCAACAACATGTGGTGCCTTCCCCTCTTATTACTCCAAACATTCCCTCTCACAGTAATCCCAAAAAGTCGACCCTTGACAAGGGGAAAGGAAAAATGGATTTCTTCTCAAGTGGTCTAGACATTTTGGATTGGGTGTCATCCCATCAAAATAAACTTGACCTTGAACAAATTATGAACCACCCTAGGATGAATTTCGAGTAACTAATGGATATGGGTATGTCCAGGGACTTCGTCGGGTCAATCATATTTATACAAACACTACAGGGCTCAGATGAGTTTGTGATGAGAAAAAACAAACTTCTAAATAAACTTCCTTTGTTGGAAGGAGACTATGAGACCAGACTAAAAAATATTTGAGTGTTGTACTCCCTTGATTGTCTCCATTTTTTTATGTATACATCTTTCACTATCAAGGGAAGGGGCCCCTATAGAACCCTATCTTGCTTTTTGTTCAAATTACAAGCAATGCAATAATATTAATAGTTCACATGTCTATTCCAAGTAAGTGTGAAATTTTAATCTAATCCACTATGAACTACTATATCTTTTTATCTTCCAATTGAAACAAAGAAACGATAAAATTTCAGAAAGATAATTACACTTTAATGCATCAGAAACATCACTTCACAATATCAATGTAATGGAGTGTGAAAAAATAATAAAATTTTAGGAAGAATGTGATTAAACATGATTATCATCTTTTGTTCCTGCATCCTCTTCCTCTTCATCCTTTTCTTTTGCATCTTTCTCCTCTAGTAGTCTTGTCATATAAGCATCATAGCTCTGGAATATTTCATTTATTTCATCTTCATTAGCTCTAATATGGTGCTGGTAAATCAATGTTTGCCTCGCTATTGAATCCATACACTGGGCCATTTTTTGCTTATATACCAGTGGCCTAGATTTCAATTCCTCAATTATATTCTCAACCTTCCTCATAGTTTCAATAACTTCATAGGAGAAGTCACTTGCCTGGATATTCTTTTCAAAGGAGTCAAATAAGAAATCAAATTTCAAGTACCCATAGTTATTTTTGAATTTTTCTACCACCATATACTCTAGTCTCTGATCAATATCATCAAGTGAATCATTGATCTAGTTCCTTTTGGCTTCACATTTTTTTATTGATTTCATTCAAGGTATCTAATCTGATTTTTGACAATTCTTCAAGAGCATACTAGATCCCTTTGTACTCTATTAGTATGATGTTTTCTTTTTTCAACCAGCTCATCACTAAGCTGGGTTATGCGGTCAAGTTTGGGGAGAGTTCCTTCCAATTAAAATATCCCATTGTCACAATCTTCAATTATTCCATCAATTTCTAATAGTCAACTTTTGAGGTCCTCATATTTTTACCTTACCTCTATAATAACTTATTTTCCTTTCTTAGTCACTTGTTCAATCCAAGTGTCCACCTCTTGGACCTTCTTAACAATACTATTTACTTTATTTATACCATCAAAGGGTATTCACATAGGCTTCTGCTTGTTCATGACTAGTTTTCCCTATCAATTGTTGCAAACATGAGCTTAAGGCCTTAATTTTATCATTTAGTTGTTTTTTCGTCATTCCATCCTCATCAACCTTTTGTAAAAGATAACTTACTACTTTAGATACTTCTTGCTTTAGTTGTTCCCTTAAAGGATTTCCCAAGGGAATAATTTGAATGTTATAATCGTCAGCAGTTATGTTTTTTCTTGTCTTACTCTCGAAAGGAGTTGTTATCTGTAAGGTCCTTGCTCCAGATGAATTAGTATGAGCCTTTGTGATGGTCTTGGCCATTTTTGGGGCTCTCATTGTCTTTGGAAATGACAGAGTAGTAAGGTCAAATGCTTGCATAGCAAGAGTCTCTTCTTCAATTGAAATCAATTCACTAATCCATCCCTTTTCCAAACTTGTTCCATCTTTTTTTTCCTATGATCCTTGCTAGAATTTCTCAGGAACAATTACTATCTTGATGGACATCTCTTGTAATTTTTATACCAATGATTATGTCTTTTCTTGGACATTTACCTCAAGGGTCACTATGCCAATTTCACTTTGTACTACTGATTCTTCTGGATGCTTATTTTCTTGTTCTAAAAATTCAGATTGATCATCTTTAACCTGAGTTTTATCAATATTCAAAGGAAAATATTTCACTACTTCTCCAGCTAAAACCATGCTGGAATAAATTTCTTCCCCTTCACCCTTTTGTATCAAAGCTTGGGCAATGGGTTTCTTTTCTCCAGAATCTGGCTGATTTTCCAAACTATTATCTTCATGCCCTAATAATACCACTAGAAATGTCATGACAAGTTGTTCCAATGGAAGCAAATCCACCTTTCCCATTGAATGCTGTGAGTTTCCACCAATAATGATTTCGTCATTAGTAATTATATCTTGTACCATTTTTTTTCTTTCTTTACAAGAAAATTTTCCCTCTTGAGGAAATTCATTAGTTTTTGTGACTTCAAAATAAGTAGACACAACTTCATCTACTACCAATCCAATATTAATATCCTTTTCAGCCAATAATTCTGATTTATCCATTTCCAAAACCACTTGTTTTGGGGAAGACAAACTTATTTCCTAATTTCTTACTTCAGTTGTTAGTGCATGAGCATCCCTTTTGGATTCTTTAATTACCTCAATACTATCCACTAATGTTAATATGGGTTCATCAACAGACATACTAAGTGCATCCAACATGGATAATCTTTCACCAGCATCCACATCAATCACCTCAGTTTGTACATTTACACATTCATGCATTGTTTCAACCAGAGGTGCATTGATATCCCTAACATGTAGAGCTTCATGAATTTTCATACCTGGAGTAACAAACTGACTCTCCACTAGATTAACTATAGTATACCCCTAGGGAACTAGGTTTTGAGTACATTCCATTTCTTTTTCCATGAAGGGTGAAGGAAGGATCATAGGATTTGATTTCTCCATATGTGGCAATGATGCATCCTGTTGCTTCTGGAAGATATTAGTTTTCTCTATTTCTAGGGGACCAATTACCCCATCCATGTGTTTGAAATTTTTTTAGTGTATGGGAACCCAATTTTACCAAAAATGATTGATGGAAAATCTTGGGTTTTTTATGTCTGCTCAAACATTTTCAAATTTGGTGCTATTCTTTTTCATTCTTGTGAGGCCTGGGCTGAATATGACCACTTGTAATGGCTCCACTCATTAATTTTTTAGTACTATGTGGTCTAGGTGAGACACTTAGATGAGCCACCTGTGATGCTAGACCTTTCCCTTCTTCTTGAAGGGCCACAACAAAATTAATGGGAGCATTCTACATAGAATTTAAAAGCATATCTTCAGTCTTCTGCATAAGAACTGACACAGAAGTGCTAGTTCCACTAGTGGTCGATGTCCATTCATCAATGAATTTAGTAGTAGGTCTTTTAGTTGGAAGTTGAGGGGATTTTCCACCTACTGGATCAATTTTTTTGTATCCTCCCTCAGGGGTGGAATATCCTCACTCAGATTTCCCAAACTCCTGAAGTTGCTTACAATATTTGTGTTTTAGATTGACAAATCAATATTATTCTAAGTCAACTAGTTTATAGTTCTCCTTATAACTTCTCAAATAAGGATCATCAGATTCCTTCACATTCTATTTTGGAGGAGAAATGGGTTGATCCTCCACTTTCTGATCGATATAGAACCTACTTATTGTGTGAGGTTCATCTATAATACCCTATGGGATAATTATAATTTTATAGTCAATTATTTATGACAAGGTCATTCTAGAAAAGTCTCTTAACCTGACTTCTTCCTCATCTCTACAATTCATCTAGTAATCTTCAAAATGGGGCTCATGATCAAAGGTATTCGCAATATTGGTGAACACCCATCTAATATCATAATTTGGCCTTGCCTAAAACTTGTCCATGTTAAATTTCTCTAATTCCTCACCAATTATCCTATCGTTTATGATGAAAGGACATGAATACCTTCCAATTCTAATGGGTAACTTGATATTTTTTTATGCTTTCTAGCAATCAAATTATGTACAGGTTTTAATTGCCTTGCCAACTCACATTGAATAATTTTTTCATCAACATACTAGGGAAACTTATGAGGCTTTCATGTAAAACCACTGACTCTTATATATGTGAATTTATTATACTGAATAAAGTAGCAACCATATTCCAGAATTACATGTTTTTCCACCTGAGAAATTATGTATTGTCCCCATTCTAGTTCAATAAGACAGATAATTAGTGTGAAATAGCTATCATTTACTAACCTTAAATTTCCACTCCAATTAGCTAGTTGCCGCTGAAGGAAAATCTCATGCATTTGACACTGCTTGAAATCAACATGTGGTGACATCCCTAGGAAATGTTTGTGGCCAAAAATATTATAAATGAGGTATGTCATCATATAGAATTAAAGGTTTACAATTTCTCCCATCTCGATTTTTGCTACCAAAACTACCATGTGTTCATGAAGTGCTTCTGCAATGAAGGTAGCCCAACAAATATTACCTTTTCTCTCCAGGATAATCCACATGTATGTAGTCATCCAATCCTTAAATTCATTCATAGTTTTTAGACTTGTCATTCAGCTCAACATTACAATAAGATCTTCTGCCTCCACAGTAAACTATGCCTTAACTAATTTCTTAGGGATTCTAATAGTTGTATTTTTTGCGAGGAGCCATTTTGAACTTATAAGTTGGGAAAAATCCTCTTATTTTCTTGATAATTGGCCAGAGCCAATTTAATGCCTATGGTGATTGGGGTTGTGATAATAGGAAATTTTAACATAATTCTGATAGCAACTGGTGTTAACGTCAATACTACATCCACACTTCTATCTAACACCTCCCTCTTTTCAGGATCATAATTCATGGAACAGTGCTATACTAACTTCAGGCAATGAACAGAAGGTGGGGTGGCACTAGCTTCAGTAATGTGGCTTTTCTGAATCACTTTCAAAGATGCACTCTTATGGGGATCACTTAGCCTTTAGAGGAAGTCATTTAAATCATCACCCATTAAATCTGTATCTGTAATCTTAACCAGATTGCTTGTGATTCCCAACATAAGTGAGAATGAAGAGGGAAAAGTATTCATCTTCGAAAAACCCTAGCTTTATCTCAATTGACCTTGCCAACATGAAGAAAACATAAGAATTTCAATTTCTTACCAGTTTTACATGAGCACCCAAGTAATTTGAACTTAAAATAGTAATTTATGCAATCCTATGGTTCTCCAGTCGAGTTCCATAGTTAAAAATGCAATATCTCACAATAAGACGCTTTGATAGAAATAACAAGAACCAAAAAACTAATCATAAATGTAGAATGCAAGCATAAACTTTAAACGTCCTTGATTTTCAAGTAAAAGAATTGATGGTGGTAGAGATAAATGCATTCCACTGTCACTATTCATTGTACCCTTCTCAAATTTTAAAATGAGGCATGCACGTGGAAAAACCTTCGCTAACGCGGGCTTTGTGAACACCTTTTACAATTTTATAATGTTTAAAACTTTCATACTTTTGACAACTTTGACCTGCTCGTCTGCCTTTTTACTTTCAACATAGGTGTGACACCTAGCCATACCTTGATGTTAGCAGAAATGCGGGCATTTTTTGTAATTTTACCTCCTCTTTTACATAAGACCCAAAATTACTAGAAATCCTCGACGACCCGCTTCTCCGCTTTCTTTAAAACCAAAACCATGTGTCCTTCTGCAGACCTCAAGGACCTTTTCACATTCTTAACATATTTTCTCCTTGAATGCATAAATACAACTATGCACCACATCCCCACATACATTCATTTTGAGCCACATGTACACCTTCGGGGTGGAAAGAAAAAAATTATTTATGCTAACTTTATGGTCATGAAAATTTGAGGAATATTCGTTGGGTCGCAGGAAAAAAGTTATAGTTTGTGAATTTCATAGGAAAAATTGCAAGTTTGCAAATTGAAAATGCTTCACCGCACCAATTAAAAATTTCCATGTACAACAGAAGACAAAGAGAGAGAAATGGAAAAAAAAAACATGACTGAGGAAAACCTTTACCAAAGAGTAATAATTTTGTTTCAGATAAAAACTAGTTTTCTTCCAAAGAGAAATGTTAAAATAGAATGCTCCATAACTAGACCTTCGACCAAAAGGAGGAATAACAAAAATAGAAACAGGAAAAATAGAGAACACTTGGTTAGACTTATAAGACAAATGAACATGAGAAGCAGATAGAAAATCAAATCTCAACAAAATGGGTGAGATTATTGTCGAGCGCCAACAAGGAAGATACCCATTCTCATATTATGTAGTTCTATTAATTTTTTTAGAAATCAAAGATTCCCATTCTCATATAAGAGTAATAATGTGAATAGGTATTAGCTCATTATCTAGACATTTTAACATATTGTTTTGGCCAAATATTTGGTTAGCTATGTTGGACTATTTAGAAATATGGGCATTTGTCCATCCTCGAACAAACAAACATTTATTATTGGGTTGTATCACATTTTGCATGGAAGGAGGACCATTACAATGTAAGGAGGACAATATTGAAAGAATAATTATACTGTAAAAACATTCTAACATCCTTTAAAGAGTTAATAATTGTATCATATTGGCTAGACTATCCTTGATGGAGCCTAGTGTTGCATTGCATACCTTTAAAAGGGGATCAAGCCTGTATCTCTAACTGTTGTTTATTATTTCGATTTTGGGATATCTCTTTTTATGAATAATATGAAGGAAATTTCTTTAGAAACAACAATGAGTATTTCCGACTCTTCTCAATGTGAATAATAACATATTGTTTTCCTTTCATAGAAAATGGGGGATGAAAAACTTCATCTTCATATCATGCCGATTTGAGTAGACAAATGCCCATATATAGTTATCCTTATGCCTATTTTTATCAATGATTCCTATGTTAGAGTGGGCATATTCCCATTATCGATGGGCATATGCTCATGTCCTAAAAATTATCATACAAGAAATGTTGAAATATAATGTCCTATGCTGATTATAAACATTCTAATACTTGAAATATTAAACTTAGTATGTTTAACACTTCCATATTACTCATAGCTTGTACACAATGCAATATGTTAATGGAGAGATAAAATTTACTTAATCTATCTTTATTTAAGAATGGGCAGTTGTCCATTCTCTCATACAAATAAATAAACATTTTTTTTAAATTTTATTGAATACAATGTAAATTTTCTAATACATAAAAAATAATAAATTGATACAAATTCAATGGGAATATTGCCAGTTAATTATAATATTAGTAATAGAAGAAATTAATTTTCATTTTAGCGCTTCTATTGTAATCATATCCAACTCTAAAATACAGGCTGTTATTGGAGAGATAAAATATACTTTGTCTTTGTTTAAGAATGGGCAGTTTCCCTCTGTCATACAAACAAATCTCAAACATTATTTTCATTTTTTATGGAATACAATGGTATCATTTTAGCTGGACCAACCCTAGCAGAGCTAGTTTCTGTCTCAAACAGGTGCTGCACTACATACCCTTGAGGGGGAGCAAGCCTTATGTATTTCTATTATTTTATTTTAGAAATGGGCATCTTGGCTCCACAAAATGTTGCACTACATTCCCATGGGAAGATGCGCATTCTTGTATTATGTAGTTCTATTAATGTTTTTTAGAAATGGAAGATTCCCATTCTCCAACCACTCTCATATTTGAATAATAATGATGATAGGCATTAGCTCATTCTATAGACATTCTAACATTTTATTTTGGCCATATTTTTGGTTAGTTGTGTTAGACTATTTAGAAATATGGGCATTTGTCCATCCTTGAACAAACAAACATTTTATTTGGGTTGTCCTACATTTTGCATGGAAGGAGGACCTTTGTTATGGAAGGAGGACCATATTAAAAGAATAATTATAGTGTAAATTTTTTTTGACAACCTTTATGGAATAATAGATTCAGAATAATATATGTTTAGAATGGGCATATTATGCTCTATATACCCTCGAGAGGGATTAACCCTTATGTAGTTCTCATATTACAATATATATGTGGATATATATTCTTTCAAATTTAGGAAACATTGAAGAAGAATAGATATTTTGAATGGGCATGTTCCCATTCTCATATTACAATATATATGTATATATATATTGTAATATATCTATTCACATTTAGGAATCATAGAAGAAGAATAGATATTTTGAATGGGCATATGCCCATTCTCATATACAAATTATAGAAGAGAGAATTAGAAGGTGTACATTGTATGTTTTGTAATAATTTTTGAATCGTTTCCTTATATATATATTATCTGTATTTTAATACAGTTAATATGATCATAGTAAATTTTATCTATATTTTTCTTATTTGATTCAAATTATTTATATGTCTATTCTTCTTGTATTTTTATATAGTTAATATGATCATAGCATATTTTATCTTTATTCTTCTTATGTGATTCAATAATTTAACTAATTTTAAAGAACATGGACACTTAAGATAAGTAATTATAGGGCTAAAATGGAATTTTACGTTCAGTGATAAAAAAGTAGCAGTGACAAAAAAATGTAGCACAAAGAAATAAAAATACAAAATGCATATTTAATTTACCAAAAAATACCACAGAAGAACTAATAGTCCGTCTTATTACCATCAGTAATCTTGATTGGCTCTTCTTTGACATTAGCCAATGAGAAGGAAGAACCCTCATAGGTATTAAAATGATTATGTTCAATTTTGTATCCAATGAAAACTGCTTAACCCATATAGGATTCATAAAATAAGAATACAATTGATTTGAGGGAGTTATAGGATAAAGTGGATAATCTCACCTCTATTGTTCTTAGCAAACAACTGAAAAATGCAAATGAAAGATGCATGTCTATGGAGAATAAAATGCTGAAGATGAAGGGTATTATCCTTCAGATGAGGGATGTTCACATCCTAAATGTCAAAAGTACAATCCACCATATCAAACTCCTTGTTGAGATGATCCAATCCATGGAAATAGCGAAGAACAGGGAAACAAAGGGGTCTGATCCTAAAGTGGAGATATTGGAACTAGACTATAAATATTGGAAATCGACTATTGCTATCATGGTTAAGAAATGGAATGGATGCATGCACATGGTGGGTGAATTGATCAATGAATGAAGTTGGTTTCATCTTTGGCGGTTGTTTTCTCTTTTTTTGGCTACTATTAGTTTCTATGCCTTTGTTACATTAGTTATTATGTTATTTGCCTTATTGGCTTCTGTTTATAATGGTGGCTCCTTCTATGGATATGTTTCTCTTAGAGGGTTTCAATGGCCATCCCCTTAACCCTTCTCTGCTGTTATGTATTACTTTGTATGGGGTGGGGTCCCATCAACCCTTATTTACCTATAATAATAAAAAGAATATAGATAAAATCTAAGTCATTTTCACTCTTATATTCTCACAGCGTTCATATAGTTTTTAAATTGATTAAATTAAATATTTCTTGTATTAGATTGATAATTCCTTTTCACTCTTATATCCTATTACTTTTCCCATAGTAATGATCAATTTCAATATTGCTTGTATTGCAATGATAAGAATGGGAATACGCCCTTTCTCAGACAAAAAAACAAGTATCTTGAATGGGAAGATGACCCATCTCGTATAGGAATCATAGAAGAAGAATTTAGGTTGAATTGATAAGATGATAAATTAATAAATAGAGTTTAAATAGAAGTTAATTAGAAACTTGATTGCTAACCGTGTCGTCTAAATATCTTCATCATATTAACATAGCATATATTATGTTTTCAAGAATTCCTCATACTTCCGATATTCCATTACTATGAAAATGGGCATCTGTCCATTTTAAAGATTCTCATAAAAGGATGTAATTGCATATATTACTTTTGTAAGAATTCCTCATACTTCCCATATTCCCTGACTATGAGAATGGGTATATGTCCATTTTAAACATTCTCATAAAAGGGTGTAATTGTCATTCATTCTTTATGTTTCGAGTATGAGAATATTTCTTTCATTCTATATTGAGTTTCATCAAAATGATAAAAACCTTTGTTTATATGAGAAATGGTATATGCCCATTCTCATCACAATCATAAAACTCTTTATTTGTATGAGAATGAGCATATGCCTATTCTAACCATTCTAACTCAATGAATAAATAGCTAACTTAATCATTTATATATCACTATAAAGGATGTGGGAATGGACAACTATCCATTCTAAAAAATAAAATATTAAGTCTATTTCTCTTCTATGATTCTTAAATGAGAATGAGCATATGCCCATTCAATACAAGATAAAAATGTTTGTTTGTATAAGAATGAACATATGTCAATTTTATCTATGTGTATTTTTCTTATATGATTCTTATATGAGAATGGGCATATGTCCTTTCAATACAAGATAAAAAAATATTTATTTATATAAGAATGGACATATCCCATTATGTCTATGTGTATTGCCTCATTTTCATTGTTTTTGTTACTCACTTTTTCAGCTAATAATATTTTTTTCTCAAAAAGGAATAAAATCTAATTTCTCTAAATGTTCTTCCAAGGTACCATCTTATTATTTAGAACATATAATATAAACCTCTGATGTGAGTAATATAAGTTAGATAAGTTTTATCGTTTTCACGTCCATATTATAGTATGAGTAATAGAAGAAAGTTCTTGTCATTTTAGCGGTTCTTAGTAATCATATCTAACTTGGTGTTTGTTTAAGAATGGAAAGTTTCCCATTATCTCATAGAAACATACATTTTTTCATTTTATATTGAATACAACGTAATTTTTTCTCTCAGAATAAAATTTACTTCATTCTCACAGCAAACATCATATAAGATTGATAGAATAAGGGATGTTGTTCATTCTCAGTGCCCTAGTGTAGATTGTAATAATATATTTTTAGAATTTTTATATGCCTATCCTGATATAGGAATCATAGTCGAAGAATAGGGAAAACACATTATAACTTCCTTTATAGAAGTATTAAAATGGGTTAAAGCCCATTCACATACAACAATCATTTTATTTTTCGTAATGTAAAATATTACTTGAAATTTATAGGTATTATTAAATGATACAATATCATTTCTTGTATTTTATTATTATTATTATTAATTAATTAATTAATTTTGATTAGTCCTAATATGATATGTTATATACATATTCTGTGATTTCTAATTTTTTGATGATTAAATTTTAAATATTTTTATTGGCCCATTCTAAGCATTATATTTAATGAAGCATTATAAGTAAAGAAGCATTATAAATATCAATGGAGTTTATGTTGTTAATTAGTTTTATAAAGTTTTACTATATTTTAAATAATGTTATAAAATTATTTTAAAAATGCACTATAATTAATTAAGTTTTATAGATAATGGCGATTAAGTTGTTAATTACATTTGTAAAGTTTAATTATATTTTTATAATATTATTTAATTATTTTGAAATTATTTTTTATTCGTTTGATAATATAATTAGATGTCATTTTTTAATGTAGTAATTGAGATTTACTAGTAATATTAATTCTTGTATTTAATATTAATTGATATGATATTTTTTTGAAATTAATTATAATATTACTAATTAATTATTTAAATTAGCACTAATACTAAGATCACATATTAGCTCTAATACTAATTAATTATAATATTATTAATTAAAGTTATCAATTTATTAATTAATACTAATATTATATAATCACAGTGATTTCTATTACTAATCAATGTTATTGATTATGTGTTGATTACTAATATCACATCTTGATTAGAAACATTTTGATTTCTATTGTTTCAAATTTCAAATTTTCAGTGCTTTATTATAGGGGGCAATTCATACTGGTCATTTATCATGGTAGGTTTGATTCAAATTTTGAATTTTTGTCATTTTTTATTATATTATATAGTTTAAGTTTTGGGAGGCAATTCTTAATTGTCATTTAATATGTCAGGTTTCATTCAAAATTTGAATATTTGGCACTTTTTTTACGAGCCAATTTATTTTGGCCAAGTACATTATAAAAATACTGATTTTGAATGAATCGGGTTTTGGTTTTTGCTCTATTGGGAATGGTATTTTTTCATTAAGATATTTAGCTGGGGAAAGACGAAGAACACATATGTCATCAGAAAAATACGAAGTTACATAGATGTTGCATAAGAAAGAAGAAGATATAGCGTCGATAGCATAAAAGATATGAAGATATATAAATTTTGTAGAAGAAAGAAGAAGAAACAACTTCCGAAAAAGTGATTTTACAAGGGAGACTAGTGAAGATTTATCAAACGAAATACAACAATAGCAGAACAAGCTACTCAAGGTTTTTATATCTCATTTTTTTCTAACTTTTACTTCTAAAGAATAAAAAATGTATACTAACAAAGATATTTTAATTCACAATAAAAAATTTGAACCATTTTTTACATATATCTCATTTATTTTAATGTCTAAAAAATTTATCAATTTGTTTCCTTAGATAAAAGTAACAACAAACAAATACATAAATCAATTTGTTTACATTCCTAAATGTAACAACTACCAAATATATTAATCGATATTTTTTTGATCCCTTTTTAATGTGTAAAGGTCTAAAATGCATACATGTTTATGGTGCAAAAACATGATTAGATGGAATAAGTAATGCTTGTCTCTCTCTGTGTATTTTTTTATGACCTCCTGAACAATTTTTATCACCTCTACAACAAGTTTATTTTTCACTAATCTCTATATCCAATCATCCCAAATCCTTTCACATACCTTCGGATTTCTTCTACAAAATATTTGAATGAAAAAACGTGTCCGTAAGAGAGAAAAAAATAAAAAAGTGAGTTGCAAGAGAAAAAGATCAAAACCCGAGCCATTCAAATTCAATATTTTTATAAAGTATTTGACCAAGGAAAATCACCTCTAAAAGAAAGAGCCAAAAATTCAAAATTTGAATTTATGGTACCATAATAAATCACCACCCTTTAATGATTAAATGTCTTTAATATCCTAATATACTAAGTCTCGAAATTTGAACCTATCCTACCATGATAAATCACCAACCTATAATGCTTAAATGCCTTTAATATACTAGTCTATCGTAAATAATTCACCACAAAAGGTTACATATTTAAATGCTTTAATATGTTATTATCCTAATGTAATGCTTAAATGCTTTAATACGCTTTAATATGCTTAGATTTTTTACTTGATTTTAAATAGAAATTTAAATAATGAAAAATATATAATAGAATTTATTTTATACCAATTTAGACACATGTAATGTTTTAAAAATGTCCACATTACCGAAAATATGTTTTAATTATGAAGTCATGAAATTTTAAAGATGTTTTTATAATATTGATTAAATACTTTGTCCTATTTACGTATTTATTGTGTTTTAGAATGGTCACCCATTCTCATGGATTGTATAAAGTAATAAATTTTTTGAATCTATCCTACAATAATAAATCAACACCTTGTAACACTAAAATGCTAAAAAAATTAATATCCTAAGTGTATCGTAAATCTTTTAAAAAGATATTTGAATTGATTGGACCCATTTTATGTTTTAATTGGATATTTGAATAATGAAAAATATATAGTAGAATTTATTTTCATACCTTATTAGACACTTGTAATATTTACGATTTTCATATATACTCTCATTAGAATGGGCACCCATTCTCATGTCTTGTATAAAGTTAAAAAACTGATTGAGATTTTGATGCACCAAATTTAGCAGGAAGTTGACAAGGTCATAACTTGAGCTCCAGGTGTCCGTTTGGGTCCGGTTTTTTTAGAAACCACATGTTTCGATGAGATGAACACAATGGAAACCCACCCTACCAATTGGGGCAAGTTCTAGACACGTTTTTGGGCTAAATCCGCCATTTTGAGGCCGAAAATTAGGATTTAAGTTATAGTTCGGTTTTTTCCTATTTTTGGGCATTAATTAATTTTAGTCTATTAATTGCATTGTGAGTTATAAAGTTGGCAATTCCTCTAATTTAGGGATGTAGAAGATGCGTGGCAATTTCTGTGCCCATAGGAATAAGCATGCGAACTTACTAAGAATAGCAGGTTCTAGTAAACTGCTAAAAATAGTAATTTCCGCCACCTAGAGTAGATTTAGTCAGAGTTAGCTCAGAGTTTACTTGGTAACTCGAGTTGGGAGTTATTTTCCTATTTAGGAAACTTTGTAATTGGTTATTTGATAACGAAGAAGGAGATCTCTTTTCTTTGGAGTTCATATTATTTATAGTAAATCTAGTTTGGTTAGAATTTGGTTACATTAGATTTTTACATTGTCTTGTATTGAATGGATAGATGCCCATTCTCAAATTAAGAACAACCAAATAAACTTGCGTGGGTACATATGAACTCATAAATAAGATTATGGAATAAGTATGCTCCTATCTTCGTTATCAAATAACCAATTACAATGTTTCCTAAATATTGACAAATACTGCCCATACTCGAGTTACCTCAGTAAACTCTAGCTAACTGCTTGTACTGAGAATCTACTCTAGGTGGCGGAACATTACTATTCTTATAGCAGTTTACTAGAACCTGCTATTTCAATTACGTATAGTTCGCATGCTTAATCCTACGGGCACAGAAATTGCCACGCATCTTACTTACATCCCTAAAGTTTAGAATAGGAATATGCAACTTTATAACTCAGGCAATTAATAGACTAAAATTAACTTAATGCTCAAAAATAGGAAAAAACCAAACTATAACTTAAATCCTAATGTTAAAGGCCTCAAGTTATGGCGGATTTATGGAGCTTTTAGAAATGTGTCGAAAACTTGCCCCAACCGGTAGGGCGGGTTGCCGCTGCGTTCGTCATCATAGGAATACACGTGGTTTCGAAGAATAAGAAGACGTATGGACTCAAACGGACACTCTCGGAGTTTCTAAGTTATGACCTTGTCAAGTTCCTGAATAATAGAGTCGGGCGCATCAAAATGTTTTCTTACTTGGTCTTCCCTTCTCCTTCTCCACAGCTTAGAAAATCTTTAAAAAACTATAATATTACCTCATGCAAACGACATTGTCTTACTACCTATGTTAGATGTGCCTTTTCATTTGCAATCTTCAAATTTTTCATATAGGCTCTAAAAATCCTATCTTAATTAAAAATAAATATCACATTGGTTGATTGACTTGGTTTGCAGAAGCATATAAACCCCAATATATCATGATACTTATGCCAATAAAGGTGACACCACAATGGAACTAGCCCTCTTACTAATATAATGGTTAATTAGTGGTGGGATGAGTAATGTTTAGAATGGGCACATGCCCATTTTCATATTATAAATATGTTTCAATCACGAATGTGCACATGCCCATTCTCAAACAAATAAATATTACTTGTATTATAAAGTTTAGAATGGGCATATGCCCTCTATGATAGGAATAATAAAATTTAATTTATTTTATAATGGGCACCCATGCTCACATCTTGTTAAAGAGTTATGAAATTGATGGAGATTTTTGACATCGTCTTGTATTGAATGGGAAAATGCCCCTTCTCATTTAGGAATAATACAAGAAGAATAGGAAGAGTATGAATAAAATAGTCTCAATTTTTTAAAATATATATAAATATGAATATGATAGGAAATCTCTTAAAATTATTATTTCTTGTAATACAATGTTTAGAATGGGCATATTTCCATTCTCTCGCAAACAAAATTGTTTCTTCTTGTTTTGAATGGGCATCACATTTTTGATCTGACTATTTTAATTTAGGAGTCATAAAAGACTTTATTGGGCAGATAAGAATCATAAAAGAAGAGTTTGCATTATACATGCTCACAAATTTTATATAGGTATAAAATTGATTGACTGTGTTCACATTGTCTTGTCTCATATTGGAAACTTCCTATTCTCATATAGGAATCAAAAAAGAGTTTTTGGCGAAGATAGCAATCATAAAAGAAGAGTATGGATTAGATATACTCACATCTTTTAAATAGGTATTCAAATGAGTAAGTATTGAAATTTTTTTTGAATGGGCACACGCCAATTTACATAAAGAAAATATCTTTCAATCACGACTGTGCACATGCCCATTCTCAAAAAAATAAATATTACTTGTATTATAAATTTTAGAATGGGAATATGCCCTTTATGATAGGAATAATCAAATTTACTTTGTTTTCGAATAGGCGTCCATCCTCACATCTTGTTAAAAGAGTTATAAAATTGATGGAGCTTTTTCACATTGTCTTATATTGAATGGGCCAATGCCCCTTCTGATTTAGGAATCATAGAAGAAGAATAAGAAGTGTATGGATAAAAAAGTATCACATTTTTTAAATAGATATAACTAGGAATGATAGAGGAATACCCATGTAAAATCAATATTTCTTGTATTACAATGCTAAGAATGGTCATATGCCCATTCTCATGCAAAAAAAAATTGTTTCGTCTTGTTTTGAATGGGAATTACATTTATAATCTACCTATTCTCATATAGGATTCATAAAAGAATTTCATGGGAATATAGGAATCATAGAAGAAGAGTATGATTTATAAATGCTCAAATATTTTAAATAGGTTAAAAATTTATTGACCATGTTTAAATTGTCTTGTATCAAATGGGAAGATGATTGATCTCATATAGGAATTTACCTATTCTCATATAGGAATAAAAAAAGAGTTCTTAGGGAAGATAAAAATCATAAAAGAAGATTATGCATTAGATAGGATCACAAATTTTAAATAGGTATTCAAATGACTAAGTATTGAGTAATTATAGATGAGTGTGCACATACCCACTCTCATAGAATCAAAATTATTTGTATGAGAATGTTTGTGTGAAGGATGGGCATATTCCTATTCTTTTTAATTTCAATCATAATAGAAATTTCAAGTTCGTTATTATTCATGGAGATATGTGAATAAGATATAAATAGTGTTTAATTTGTTTAGAGTGGGCACTTACACAATCTTGACCTTTGTAGGTGTTTCAAATCCAATGTGATGCGCCCGAATTAGCAGGAACTTGACAAGGTCATAACTTGAGCTCTGGGTGTCCGTTTGAGTCCGTTTTTTTTTTAAACCACATGTTTCGATGAGACGAATGCAGCGGCAACCCACCCTACCAGTTGGGGAAAGTTTTCGACATATTTTCGGGCCCTAAATCCGCCATCTTGAGGCCGAAAATTAGGATTTAAGTTATAGTTTGGTTTTTTCCTATTTTTGAGCATTAGTTAATTTTAGTCTATTAATTGCATTATGAGTTATAAAGTTGGCAATTCCTCTAATTTAGGGATGTAGAAGATGCGTGGAAATTTCTGTGCTTGCAGGAATAAGCATGCGAACTTACTAAGAATAGCAGGTTCTAGTAAACTGCTAAAAATAGTAATTTCCGCCACCTAGAGTAGATTTAGTCAGAGTTAGCTAGAGTTTACTGGGTAACTCGAGTTGGGAGTTATTTTCCTATTTAGGAAACATTGTAATTCATTATTTGAGAACGAAGAAGGAGATCTATTTTCTTTTGGAGTTCATTTTATTGAAATTTATCTGGTTGTTCTTAATTTGGCTACATTACAATGTGTCACTTCGTAATCATTACTCTGACTCCTACATAAGAGACGAAAAGAATAAACTGTATGCATGTCAGTTTAAAGAACTAGCATGAATTATCAACTCGTAATCATGTTGAAATATTATAGAATGAATATTACAAGATGATTAACTATCCTTTATATCTACATAGTACATGTTATCAATAAACAAGGTAATAATGCAATCTGTTTTGGAAAGCAAATTTTGCTAACTAATTTTATAATCATATAGACAACTACAAATATTATTTGCAAGAAACAAAGGTCATTCATCATCACAATAATCAATATATAAAACAAGGTAATAGTAGCGCCTAATAATGATTCAAACATCAACATTAAATAAGATGATTCCAAAATCATTATTATACATTAAAAAATAGTCATACATCATCACATGAATAAATTGAGATAGAATTTAATTTGTTTCAGAATGGACAATTCCCCATTATCACATCCTTTATGTAGATCTCAAAATGATTGACTTCAATAATATGGATGATATTTAATTTTCTATTATTTTGCTATGATTCCTATGTGAAAATGGGCATATGGAATGGTCATATGACCATTCTCATGTAGGGATCACAGAAGTAAAATTGATCTATTTTTGTTATATGAATCTTATATGTCAATGGGAAACTTTCCATTCTAAAAATAATTAAATTTAATCTATATTATTTATTTATGATTCCTATATGACAATGGGCATATGCCCCTTCTTTATCTCATAATAATTCAACAAAGAATACTTAGAATAATTCATGCTTGAAATTGTCTTCAAATATTGTGCTTCACAAGCTGAAGCGGTCTTACAAAACAGAAGGAGCCCAAAGTGGAAACTTAAAGGGTCAAAAAAATTTTGCGGAGAGAACAAAAAATATCTCAAAAATATTCTTCAAATATTTTGATTTACAAGAAAAAATGGTCTATCAAAATATGGGTAGTCCAAAGCGGAAGGAAAAACAATAAAAAATAAGAAACTGGATGAAAATGAAAGAAGAAAGGATGAAAAAGAAAGAGATATATTCACCAACCACGGTTAACCTTACAATTCCCAATATCTCTACGATAATAAAAAAATATTAATCACCATCATTCTCTCTACCATGCCATACAAGAATTAATTGATATTAATTTCTCCAATTTCCCTCCAATGGGTGCTCGAAGTTGTGTTTGACAATCAAGTAACTTCAATTAATAAAAGGTGGTAAACAATTTGTTTTCAAACTAATGGTGTCGCTATGCCATGGAAAAAAACAAATGTAAATATTAAACAATATCGTAGCCATGTTTTAGGTTAAATTATTACACTTAAAATAAAATTTAAATTTTCAAAAAAAATCATAGCCATGTTTGAGGTTTTATTATGGATAAATTATTTTGACCGTAGCTTTGAACCGGTGGGTTCTTAGGTCCCCTCCATTACAAAACATTGTATACAATATCAATAAATAAGGAAGCCCAAAAGCTAGAAATAAGTTTAAGATACGTAGGAGAATTATTATTCTTATAATTAGGAAACTTCAACATTCACTTTGATCTTCTGAGATTTAGCTATAGCAGGAACCTTTAGTATGGAGATTCTATGATGTTCTTGAGAGATAGCCTATGCAGCCTTTAGCAAAGAAGTATATGAAGTCATCCTGCCCCTCCTAAGTTTAACAATTTGAGCTGAAACATGGCCAATTGTAAAGGATAAATATTCCAAGTCTAGGGGGCTATGTAGGTAGGATATTCCTTGAGTTTTTCAATTTGAGCTTGCTCATGGTGAATTATGATAGATTTTAGGGATGATAAGTAGGAATGACCTTCCTTCTTCAATCAATATTTCTGATGAACGGAAATTAAAAAAAAAACCAAAAGATTCTAAAACCTCCTTTCTAATTCTTAAACATAGCCCCAAGCAACCAAATCCCCATCAACTACCATTGAAATTTTTGAAAAAGCATTGTGAAAAATAAATTTTCTACCACTTTCTGCAAGACAAACCACATGTATAGGTTGAATAAAATCTCGAGAAATATGCAGGGCCTCATCCTTGAATCCTCCAAGGATCAACATGTGGGTGAAAAAAAAGGAAGTGACCTTATCATTGACATGAGCTCGACCACAACATTGTATGTAATCCTCCCCAAATATACTTTCTATGTCTTTCTCCACTGAGTAAGAATCAATCTGGAAGTTTTTTTGAAGCCTGGTAGAGGAGATAGGGCTATAGAAGGCCATATATCTCAGTTCCCCCTTAACAAAAAGCCCCACTAGTGGAGGGATCACCATGACAGCGTTGAGAATCAACAAAAAACCTAGTGTAGAGAATTATCAAAATTAATTGATACTAATTTATACTAGAGAGAGGGAGATATACAATCATGGATAATTAGTAAACTTGTCTCAAATTTTAATAGTATTAGATTATTAATGACATGTAATATATGTTATGAATATTATTATTTATTTTACTATTACGATTGGATATAAGATTTATGAATATATTTAAATGTTTATTACATTCTGCACATTCTCCATATATTTAAATTTTTATCTTGTATTGAATGGGCATATGCCCATTCTCATATAAGAATCATAGAATAAAAATAGAGGTAATATTTAATTTGTTTTATAATGGACATGTGTCCATTCCCCTATCCTTTGTAGAGATATTAAACTGATTAAGTTCAATATTGCTTCGTTGAGGTAGAATAGTTAGAATAGGTATATGCCCCTTTCTCATACAAACATAGAGTTTTATTATTATGATGAGAATGGGCATATGTAATTTCTCATATGAACAAATATTTTTATCATTGTGATGAGAATGGGCATATTCCCATTCTCATAAACTCAATATAGAAAGAAAGAAAAATTATCCTATGCAAATCATAAAGAATGAATGAAAATTACATCATTTTATGAGAATGATTAAAGTGGATAGATGTCCATTATAATAGTCAGGGAATATCATAAGTATGAGGAGTTTTTGTAAAATTAATATATGTTATGTTGTTGATGATAAAATTTATCAGGTGGACAATTCAGGTTTCTCCACCAACATTCAGAGGGCTATGCCCTTGTACATTAAATGGTACAACTCCCATTATTTAAAGTAAACTAATCCTAATCCTTCATAAATTCTGAGGGTGGCCAAATTGACCGGGGATCACACATGGACACTCTACTAAACCTATGGAAAATTTATTGTATGGGGGTCTAAGGGAGGAAATTACAGTGATGAAGGGAAAACGGGGAAATTATTCAAGGAAGATTACTACCATGAGTAGTTGCAGAGCTCACACCTAGTAGTTGGAGTAGTTAAACCTTCAATTTAGAGGAAATCATAATGAAGAAGTTAATGAGACAAACAAAACCCACATAAACACAATGTTTTTTGAGGCTCATTCATCGAAGATCCAAATCTCTCTTTGATCACCATGCTTACAAAGTGCATACAAGAGGGAAAAAAAGGGAAAAAAAGGGAAGAAATATAGAATAATTTTATCTTTTATTCCATGTGTAGTGATGAATACAAAGCGTCAACCAAGCTATAAAAATTCACAATGCTACATAGTAGGAGTTCTTCGAAATTCATAATCCTTTGGAATGGAGAGTTCATGGTTGGACCCTAAAATATTGGCTAAGTACCAAGAGGCACGTGCACATAATATTAGTAGATAGAAGGGCGTTTAGGGAAAAGCATGTAGGAAAAAGGGGTTTAAGAAGGGTTTAAGTGAAACCAAGATGCACATGGGAGGTAGAACAAGGGTTTAAAATACTTAGTTGTATCTGACATCATGGAGTAACTTGAGAAAAAACATGAGGACCCAAGTAGGCATGATGAGCGGATAAAGTGCCAGCCTAGAACCTTGTAGGTCAAGAAAAGGATATTAGATGTAGGGAATATTCCCAGAGACATCATTATAGTTATTAGAAGGTTTGCAAAGAGGATAGGCATTCCCAAATGGAGGACCACATCGACAGTTAGCACATGATCTTCTCATAAGAGAATTCATGGTAGTGGTTGATGATCCTATTTAAAGAGGTTCTTGGGATAGGAGCATACACATATAAATAGATAGAGAGAATACAGAGATAATTCATAGATAATGCAGAGAAAGAGAAAGAGAGTAACGAAGTGCTGTAAAGTGTCTAGAGTTCATGGTGATAGGGTTTAGAGTACTTAGTGCTAGAGGGTTGTAACAAATACCATAAAACATATGTATGGGTATTGGGATCTATAAGAAGGAAAATATTGGGGAAAATTATAGTTACGATCTTTGATTAGATAGGCTTAAAGGAGTGAGTCTCTGTTAGTTAGTGTATATGGTCTAAGATGACCATTTTGAATGTAGTATGGCTACCAGAGATGTTGTTAAATCAATATACATGGATCTATTCTTTACATACTATTTATGGGTGTAAACCCTCATGGTATATGTCTTATCATGACTCAAATCTTGTTTCTTATACTTCTTACAATGTTAGTTGGTTTTCGTGATGCATTAATGTGTATATTTTTTAGTTATAACTTCTTCATTTCAAAGTAGATGAATGTACTTTTTTTCTACTAATAATCCTCCATTAATGGTAGAAATCTCTTGTAAAGCTCACATAAAGGAGGGGCTCAGTGCCTACGTGCACCTTGGGTGAGTGCCCAATGGATGTTGGATGATAGGCCGACGTTCTTTGGGTTCAAAATAAGTATTAAGGGTAAAATAATGACTACATCTTGGTTCCATTATTGGGACCTATTTTGAAGCTATTGTGAGATAAATGTGTGATGATAGAGTGCTTGATCTTGGATAGTATCAAAGTGTGGCTCAAAAACATAGAGGATGAGTTTTCTTAGAGGTTTAGTACTAGATATGAGTTTGATGCATGAAAATGGGTGGAAGAGAACATGTTCCATGAAATGTATGAGACATTCTTCTGTTGTTTCCTAATATATTTATATGAATGGATATCAGAATATGCATCAAGGATGAGTTGGTACTATAGACCTCATGTTTAGACCCAAGAGGAATATTAGTAGTTGCATGATGTCAATCTGACATGGACCAGAGTTGTTGATCACTAGTGGAGTAGAGGGCTGACTAGTTATAGCTTAGAATAAGCTATTTCTATGTATTCTTTCCTAGAGATTTCTGAGTTTGAGTTATTGAGGGAGCCTTAAGGATTGTTCTTGCATACTATTCCATTGGATATCAAAATACATGTCATTACTTTGAGTTTGGAAGCCTTTCCCATGGCTGGATAAATTCCTGCTAGGAACGAGGCACATAAGATGGCGTGGTAGAAGGATGGCAGACCTTGTGGTAGAAATAGAGAGAGAGGAGAGGTGGCTCAAGTATAATGAAGCTCGGGAAAGGGATTCGACGAGATAGCATGAAGATTTAGAAGTGATGGATTTATAGAGGAAAATTTTATAGGAAGGAATTGAGGTTCACATGAAGGATGTGGAACCTAAGCAGTCTTTGCTACCCCATCTTGGAAAACACCGAAGAGAAATCCCCTCAACTTCTAGAGAGAGCTCGTTAAATGAAGAAAGGATAAGAGCTATTGGCATGCATCTGAATCCACTTGGTGACCAACCCTTGGCACTTAGCTTTCCAAATCAAGACATAACTATTACTAACCCAGTTGGTATTGGTGGAAGTAACCAATCAACACCTAGGAGGTATAATTTTTCATTTGGTACATCCATGGTTGCATAACCATTTCCTATTTTCAGAGGTATATTATCTAGTATGACATATTGACAAAGTACTAATACAAAAATCTTAGGTATCACATCTTGAAGTAGTGTGGGACACAAATCTGGTAGCTGTTCAATATCACAGACTGTTGGCATACAGTTTAGCATGATAGTGGGGACATAAGGTCCGAACGCTTCAGGACCTTTACTAGCTATATGAGGTGGATCTAGTGGGACATGTGGAGTAGGAACTAGTAGATCTGGTTGACCTGATGGATTTGGAGGATCTGGTGGGTCAAGAGGAATAGGTACTGGTGGATCTAGTGGATCTAGTTATAGAGGAAACACTGGAGGGAATCTAGGTTTTAGATCATGCGAACAAGGGCCTGAACCACCTCAATAAGTGTTCTTTGAAATGTCTTTACATCTACCAGATTAAAAAGGTGTTAAGGATGCTACAGAGCATGTACATAAATGTGAGTTGTTATGGTGCGTGAAGGGGATAACTACCCTAGAGTAGAAGGTGAGTCAGTTTGTAATGATGTTGCAAGGTCGCGTGCATAGTTGGTACTGGAAGTATGACCCTCACCAGACAGTAATAGATTATACCAAGCTGCATAATGTCTTTTAGCTAAATTTCATATTCCTGAGTTTGAATAGAAATAAATTAGTGTGCTGAATGAGATTCGACAAGGTATGGAAAAGAGTGTACAGGAGTATTACACACGCTTTAAGACTCTCTTGTCAAAACTATGTTATGATATTCATCCTTCTCAATGATGAGGCTAGAATATGTCTGATTAATGTATAATATATGATCTCATATTACTCTCCTTTTGATTAAGTTTGACTGCATTGTGTGACTTTTAGTTGATCTGATATAAGTTAGGATGTAATTGTTTGTCTTTTGATTGATTGTGATTCTAATGTTAAAATATCTAGAATTCCTAACAAGTGTGTGTTTGAATTCAATTTTTTAATAAAGTAGGTCTAAATCAATTGAGGAAATGAAGAAGGAAGCATTCAGTATGTTTTCAGCAATATCTGTTCCCACATAGCTTAGTTCTAGAACTTCCAAGCTAGTTCTAGAACTCTATCACACAGTCATCATCTAGTTCTAGAACTCTTGGAATTATTTCTGGAACCAGTATTTTGTTTCAGAATTTTCAGACTTAGTTCCAGAACTCTCATGGTTTTGATCCTTAACAATTTCCTATGGTTCTTGAACTTTTCCGAAGTTCCAAAACCGATGGGAGTTATCTATTTTAAACCACATCCAGAGATTTTTCATCTACGACCCTTTCAATCAGAAAGTACGAGAAGATTTTTGAATGCAGATCCAGGAAGAGTTATCCTACAACTATTTGATCAACTGCAATCTGGCTCAACATCTATTATGGGCATGATTTGATTTCATCTGAATCATTGAGACAACTATGATTGTAAAATGTATATAAAAGTAGACCTGTAGTAGATAGGATATACATATATATATATATATATATATATATATATATATAATAGAATATATAGAAATAAAAGAAATAGAACAAAGAAGAGAAATAGACTAAGTACTCAGATCCAATACATTTGTAATTCTGAAGGTTTTATCAATAAAATACTCATTCCTGTTTGAGAGAATTCTGAGTTGTTGAATCCTGATTCAAGGAGGAGCAAGGGCCCACTTCCCCAAGGACCATGATATTCATTTATTTGGTATTTATATTTCTTCACGAAATAGTTTAGATCTATTAATTCTGTATTCTTTTAATCCTTCCAATTAAACTTTGTTGTATACTTGTTCCTACAAGTGTTTAGATAGATTCTTATATTTCTTGGAATTGTTTTCTAGCATTCTAAATTGAGTGTTTTTATTTCCAAAAGCAAGTGTGTTTACTTTCATAAGCAAGTGTGTTTATTTTCCAATAGTAAGTGTGTTTCCATTCTGCACAGTGTGTTTCCTTTCAGCAAAGCTTTCAGTGTGTTTACTTTCAACAAGTTTTCATAGTGTGATTTAAATAAGGTTTTACCAATAATTCCTTAAGACATTAAAGAGATCCCCTATAAAATACAAAAATAAATACAGTCAACTACTAGATCGGTTAAAGTACTCTTGTTGCATATAGCTTTAGACACACCCCTAGTTTGATATGACATCAACAAGAAGTTTATTAAATGAAGGGAATGATGACACCTATCATTTTTGGCACCGTTGTCGGCGAACACTAGTTGGAACTTTCTAATTAAGTGTTAGCAAGAGAAACGAAACATACATCTAGTAGTTGAAGGATCTTTTCTACTATATCACAAAATATATAAGTAGACCAAGAGACTCATATGGTAGATCCCTCCCAAAAACATATTCACAATAATTCATAACATCCTCTATTTAAAGTAAGGAAATTGATCAAGAATTGGAAGCACCATCATCCCCTGTCAGAAAAGAATTTTTTTTTCCATTTTTGGAATTCTTAGATCAGTCACTTGAAGGAAGTGGAACTTTTAGGAGAAATCTTATTACTCAAGATCCATTTAGGGTGATTTTTGAGTCTCAATTGAGTAGTCAACCTCCTACTCCTAATTTTCACCTTCCCTAAGGCACACTACTTACCAAATTGATTGGGAGGAAAATTTAGAAAATATTTTTAAAATGGCATGAGGACCTAAGAGAGAACCTGATAGGACCATTACCTATCCAATCCAATTGGGAGATGATGATACATCAATGAAAAATATATCACCTACACATTTACCCACCTTTAGAGGGATGTCATCTAAAGATCCTAACCAATTTTTGTTTGAGTTCAAGGTACTATGTCAGGCCCATGATTATAAGACAGATAATCAAAAACTCAAGTTGTTTCCATCCACTTTGAAGGATGCAACAATGAGGTGGTTATGGGATTACCATCCAACTCTATTATCACATGGGCACAAATGGAGACTGCCTTCCTAGATAAATACCAAGATTATTGTAGAGGAATAAATAGGAAGGAAGAATTCTTTAAAATAAAGTAGGAGGATGATGAAAACATAGAAGACTATTTAGACAGATTCCTATTTGTTAGCAAAGGATGTGAATTTGTGCTTATAGAGGAGTTACGTAAAACCATTTTTCTTAAAGGTTTGGATGATGAATCTGAAGAATCCCTTAACTTGATAGGAGGTGGAGAAATTGATTAGATAAGAATGAATGGAATTAAAGAGATTTGTAGAAGCTATTCCAGAACAAGAGGTGGACCTAGAAAAGGAAAATCACTGAAAAGTCTGAATCCATATATGAACAAACTAATCAATGAGTTAGAAAACTTTAAAATAGACATTTTAGTATAATTAACCTCTACTATGGATGGATTAAAAGCTAAAGCAAATTCCAAAACTGAACCATTGGCTATGTATTGTACTAGATGCAGAAATAAGCATGCATTAAGAGACCATGATAAAATAGAAATGTGTCTTATCTGTGAATCTAAAGAACATGATATTGATTTTTGTTCTTTACTTCTTGTATTAAGAATTGGATTAAACAAACCAGTTCCTCATCTATAATAGAAGAATTGAATTTTGTTCAGAGATAACCTTACCAAGGGAAATTTATGTCAAGATTAGCTCTTAATTCATGGATGATGCCATGGGCTACTCAGGTAGTACCAAAAAATTGGGAACAACCGCCTTGGGTACCTCAACCAACTTCGAACCCTCAAGAATGGGAAAATCATGCTTGGTATGCTCAGGGACATCAACAACCATGGGCTAGTCATGGAAATCCTTATGCTTGGTCACAACCTAGATGGAACCCTAGTAATTATGCTCAAGAAAGAACATATCCAAATCAGAATCAACAGGCCATCATGGGATCCCCTACACAAAAATCAAAACATGAGACTGTATTCCAAACACAAATGCCAGCACAACCAGTGGCAAATCCAAGAAATAGACAAATAACTCCTGTTTATGGAACAGAACTAGAAAAAAAAATTGATTTACATGCTATGGATTGTAAGGATATTCAAACAAGGTCTAGGAAAATAATTAATAGTCCACCCCTTATAATCACTGAAATGACAGAAGAAAATGAAATTCCTAGTACTGTTGTTCTAAAAGAGGATATTGAAAGAAAAGAAAAGGAGCTAGATAGCAACACTACTGAGAATCCATTTCTAGAGATATTCAAAGAAGCTATAGAAATCAAGGAGTTTGAATTGGTACAGGAACTAAGGAAATTAAATATTGAAATACCATTGTTACAAGCAATTAAAGATATTCCAAAATTGAACAAATTAATCAAAATGTTATGTATAAAAAATCCTGGAAGGAAGAAATAGTACCCCAAGACTATCAAAGTAGATGGGAAACTTGTTGATTTATTATCAGGAAAAACTTTTACTTCCCAAATATGGAGATCCTGGAAGTCCTGTTATTTCTATCTCTATAGGAAATAAGGATGTACATAATGTTTTGATAGATTTGGAAGCTGTTATCAATTTAATGATAGTGGATACCCTGAAAACATTACCATTAACGGGTATATAACCTAGTAATACCATATTACAGGCGGTAGATTAGTATGTAGAAAAACTAGAAGGAATTATTGAAGACATGGTAGTTACAGTGTAGTCATGGGAATATCCAGCTAACTTCCTTATACTGCAGCCAAAAGGTAAAACATTAGGTTATCCCATTATTTTGGGTAGACCATGGTTAGCTAGATATGAAAATCTTGAATGGTAAGAACTCTAAAAAAATTTCCTTATATCCTACTGCACAACATTTTACTGACAATAATGAACAATTGTGGGATGATTCTCCTGAAACTAATAAGAAAAATTTGTCTTCTTTGGCTATGATCACAATTCAGGATCATGTAATAGAAGTAGAAGAGATGAGTAATCCACCATTGGATGAGAACCTATTATCCTCAGAGTAATAAAAAATAATTCCAGAACCTATGAACTTAGTTCCAGATCCTGTACAATTAGTTCCAGAACCCGCACATTTAGTTCTGGAACCACGACAACCGTAGTTATATTTGATTGAAAATGATTTAGCTCCAGAGGAACAAGATTTCTCGTGGGGAGAGGATGAATCAATAGCTTCAGTTTCAAGTACATCAAGAAGTGGTGAAGAATTTATGGAAAGTAGCAATGACAAGGAATTTGGCTTTCAAAGAGATAAGTATCACAATTCTCATTACTGTCCTTTTTCTAGTATTCTATCTCAAGGAACTTTTGGAGATGATACTACATACCATATGTTTTTACCACATGCATGTCCATTAAATACTTTAATGAAACCCTTTCCTCAAATTAGTTCATCACATATTGGAACCAAGCATGTTGAAATTCAACCAGGTAAAACTTTAAACATTAATAGCTAGTTGAAGGAGGATGAAGAAGCTAAATTGTTTGATGTTCTAAAAAATCATACTAAATATTTTTCTTGGGATTACAAAGATATGAAGGGGATTCATATAAGTATCTGCACTCATCACATCTATATTGAAAAAATTAAACCAGTTAGGTAGCCTCAAAGAAGGATTAACCTAGCTTTAAGGGATATAGACAAACAAGAAATTGAAAAACTATTACACGTAGGTTTCATCTACCCTATCTCAGATAGCTAGTGGGTATCTACTCTTGTAATTGTTCCCAAAAATAACAGAAAATGGAGAATATGTGTTGACTATAGGGAACTAAACAACGCCACAATGAGAGATTATTTTCCCTTACCATTCATAGATCGAGTCCTAGATAACCTTTCAGGTAAAAAATACTTTTATTTATTAGATGGATTTAGTGGGTATAATCATATCAGATTTGCTACTGAAGATCAGGACAAAATTACATTTACATGCCCATGGGGAACCTTTTCCTATAGGGTGTTACCATTTGGTTTATGCAATGCTCTTGCAACTCTCTAAAGATTTGTACTTGTAATTTTTGTTGATCTAACAAATGATTGTGTTGAAGTATATATGGATTAATTCATTGTACATGGAGATACATTTGAATATGCTTTGATAAATCTAGACAGAGTGTTACCAAGATGTGAACAACACAACCTATCTCTTAGTGATGAAAAATATTTGATGATGGTGGATGAGGGAATTGTATTAGGACACCATATTTCAAAAAAAGGAATTCAGGTGGATCAAAACAAAATTAGGATCATTTCAAATTTACCTATTCCTCAAACTCCCACAGATATCAAATCATTTTCTAGGGCATGCGGGGTACTGTAGGTGCTTTATAAAAGATTTCAGTAAAATTGCTACCCCCATGTTTAATTTGCTAACCAAGGACTGTGAACTGCTTTGGGATGAAAAGTTTCAGCATGCTTTTGAAGAAAGTAAAGACAAATTAATCAATGCCCCAATATTGAGAGGTCCTAATTGGGAAAATCCATTTCATATCAAAACTAATGCCTCAAATTATTCCATTGGTGCAGTATTGGGACAGAAAGATGAGGAAGGAAAGATGTATGAAATTTACTATCTTAGTAAGAATCTTACTCCCGCTAAAAATAATTACATCACCACTAAAAAGGAATTTCTTGCTTTGATTTATGTAATCAATAAATTCATACATTACATTAGAGGGTACAAGATATTTGTACACACAGATCATTCAACAATTAAATATTTAATGAAAAAACCAGTGGTTAGAGGAAGATTCATTGGATGGTTGTTACTTTTGCAAGAATTTGATATTACCATTGTGGACAATCCAGGTAAATCTAATGTGGTAGCTGATTTTTTTTTCAAGACTAACCACCACAGGGGAGTAATATCTAGTCAAGGATAACTTTCCAGATGAACAACTATTTGCAATCTCAGCAAGTACACCATAGTTTGCTGATATGGAAAATTATCTTGTAACATGGAATTTTCCTCCTTGTTTCACTAAGAAACAAACAAATAAGTTAATTAAAACTAGTGCACAATTCAAATGGTTAAATGGAATGCTATTTAAGTGTGGTCCTGATTTTGTCTTGCACAGGGGTGTAAGAGAGGATGAAATCTTTAACATCCTCAGAGTATGTCATGATGAACCAAGTGGAGGACACTATTCAGTAAAAATAACAGCTCATAAGGTACTTGGCACTGGTTATTATTGGCCATCTCTATACAAGGATGTGAAAACATATGTCAAGAGGTGTGATCCTTGTCAAAGGATGGGACAACCAACTTTCACCAATGAAATTCCTCTTCAACCTCAAGTTGTGGTTGAACCATTTGAGAGATGGGGATAGGATTTTGTTGGTCCCTTTAATCCTCCTTCACAAGGGAAGGAATATATTCTTTTATGTACTGACTATGTGACAAAATGGGTAGAAGTGCAGTTATTGACAAATGCCCCTGAGGAAGCAGTTGTTGATTTCCTTTGGAACAGAATTATGATAAATTTTGGAGCACCAAGGAGCATAGTTTCATATAAGGGACCACAATTCATGTCTAATATGATCCAATATTTCACAAGGTATTAACAAATCAATCATAGGAAGTCATCTCCTTACCATCCACAGTCAAATAGACAAGCTGAAGTAATCAACAGAGAATTGTAGAACATCCTTACCAAAACAGTTGAAGTTGGGAGAAAAGATTGGGTAAAGAGACTACCAGAAGTTGTATGGGATTATAATACAACTTGGAAGACTATAACAGGGTTCTCACCATATGAATTAGTCTATGGGAAAAATCCCTTGTTGTCTATAGAATTTGAACTTCATACATTGAGGACAACAGTGAAGGTGGGAATTGAGTTGAATGCAGCTCAAAAAGAAAGAATCCTTCAACTCAATGAGTTGGATGAATTAAGGTTGGAAGAACTTCATTAGAAAAGGATGATTCCAGAGCAAAGGAAGCAATGGAATGACATACATATCAAGAAAAGGAAATTCAAAGTAGGAGACTGGGCATTGCTATTTGATTCTAAGTACTAACAGTTCAAGGGAAAATTGAGAACCAGATGGTTGGGACCCTATCAAATTGAACAGATATTTGAAAATGGTTTTATTCAGTTACTTCCCATTGATGGAAACAACAGAACACTCTTGGTCAATGGACATAGGCTGAAACTCTATAGGAAGCCTCCCACTAAGGATGAATTTTTGAGGAAGATTGAAACAAAAAAATAATTTGATCATATGGAAGAACCCAACTCTTCCAAAATGATCAAGTAACCAGATGATAGATCTGGAATAAAGGGAAGAAGATGAAAACTAGAAAATTACATTTTCTTCCCCAAAAAAATAAAAAAAAGAAATTCTCTCAATGGTCAATTGAAAACCAACAAATGACGATTGACCTCTTTTTGGCTAGTTCAAATAAAGGAATTCTTTTGAATTCCAGTTGTCTTATATAATCATGTTTTTTCCACTTGTAGGAATGATGAGTCATCATAGGAAAGGGATTACATCATCGAGGATGGTAATTATGTCTTTTAACTCATTTAGGGTTGATTAAATGTTTGCATGTGTGATGTGACTTAATTTAAAAGTAGGTATGATGACTCATCTATTTATACATTATGATTACAAGTGTGTAATAATGAAATTGATTTGGATGGAATAAGTGGTGGCATGGTTATCATTAGTAATTATTATTGTAAAAATCAAGAGAAATAATTTGTAGAGATATTTTGAGGAAGGAGAAGCTAATTAATTTTGTATTCAGTAGGAAAGAATAGAGAATTTAGAAGTTCCGTAGCTAAGAACTGAGGTTTCGTAGCTAAAAATAGAGGTTCCACAGCCAAGTCATCAGTTTCGTAGCTAAGAAAAAGGGCCTGCAACCAATTCACACAAAATCAAAAGAGACAGAACTCAAGCCGATATGGGGATTAAGAAGAAATTTGAACCAGAGGATGATTCCCAACTGCTTGTAGACGAAGAAGTGGCATCCATAATTGAGCATGCAGGATGGCATGAATTCCTGAAGAAATTTCCAAGGCATAATGATGAATTGGTAAAATAATTCATCATAAACATAGAACAATCCATAACAAGGGTGAGAAATGTCTAAATATTCCTTTTTCTTTGAATACTATAAGTAATGTGTCTGGAGTGCCCATTGTGCATGTTCCACAACCTTCCAAGGGGACTTTGAAAAAACTAGTTGAAGTCTTACTGCAAGAAGAAGAAACTGAACCCCAGTACATCTATAATACAAAGAAAATCATAAAAAAAGGGTTATAAGGGATAGTTTTCCCAAACCCTTTGACAGGGTAGCATTTTGGATACTAAAATATTTAACTTGTGATGGTCAGTTTGGGTCTGTGGGAAAAGAACTCTTAAAAATTCTCATATATCTGAAGTATGGAGCCACCAAACCTGAATACATAATAAACCTCCCAGGGTTTCTTTTTTATTCCATTCAAACCATGGCTCAGAGGTATTCCTGGGGTGTTGGGACAATCAGGCATCATGGTCTGATTCATTTGATATGCCAACAACATTTCATGTTAAAGAAGAATGAAGAAGAAATTTGGGACAAGTTTCTTGGAAAGTTCAAGAAAAACCTTAATATTATCATAAGAACAATTACAACCCCATTCTCTCCTTTAGCTAATATGGAAATTGATGCCCCTATAAAAGGACAGAGGGAACTAGAAAGAGAAAACATACCAAAAATAAGAAGTTCGGTGAGAAAGGTAAAATCAACAGAGCCTTTTGTACCTATGAAGGGAATTCCTTCTTTTGCAGCAGCTTTAGGGGATCCAATATCTATCTTTGACACTGATAGATCACCCACACAAGAGCAAGACATAATAGTAAGAAGAAACTCTAGAAGGAAATTCATTGTTGGGCATGTTGAACTTCCCCAGATAAGAAAAAATCATAAGAGATCTAGGGAAACCCCAGAAAAAAGGAGTGAGCAGGAAAGAATGGAAGAAGAAGCTACTGACATTTTGGGCAGCATGGCCATGACTCCTCCTAAGCCAAGTCAAGATGAAATGGAAAGAGGAGAACAAAGATTTGAAGAGAAATATTTTTAGGAATTGGTTGAACCATCAGCAGTGCCATATGAAGAAGAAGAGTTGACATCTAGGATAAGAAAAAGAAAATTTCCTTTGATAGAGGAAGAATGCCTAACTCCTCAAATAATTTTAGAGGAAGAAGAAAGACAACAAGTTAAACAAGATCTATTCTTGTCTAGAGAAGATCTCATTATCAGATAAAAAAATGAGGAATTGGATTTCCTCAAGCTCAAGTTAGAACAAAGGGAGATGCTCATTGGAGAGCTAACAACTCAATTTGCAACTATGACTGTGGAATTATCAGCAACCAAGGAACAACTGATAGAAAAAGAGGAAGAATTTTAGGCTTCCATAAAATAGAGTGTTGTGTCCACAGTCTCTACACAGATTGAGTTGACCTATTTTCCTCTCCAACAGCTATGGAATGATACTTGCAGGGAGCTCGGAGAAGCCAAAACATTGAATGAAGAATTAAAGGCCAAGATGGAGGAAGAGATGAAGGAAAGAAAGGAATGGGAAGAAAAATTTTATGAGGAAGGAAATAAATATAAATTCCTTGCAAAAATTCATATGGTCTTTATTATGAGTGAGAAATTACTTGCCTACATGAGGCCCTCTCTTGCATATAGTGTGTTTTTAGAAGAGCAGTTCATTCATTAACAGCTGTCAAGGATTACATGTGGGCTTCCACATGAACTCAAAGATGAATCTGAATTCATGGCAACTTACTCTCCCTCTAGCCTTGAATAGAAAAATATTCTATGTGAATTTTATCTTTGCAATTTAATGCTAGAGAAAAACACAAGATTTATGATCAACTTGTATGTGGGGGAGAGCCAGCTCAATGCATTTGTCTCTATTTTACAAAACCAAATTACATGGAAGGAAAGGGAATCTAAATTTTTATTGAAATCCAGCTCAATAGGTCTCTGTATGAGATCTCATTATGGTAAACCCTCTGCCTTCCTCTCTAATTTTAGAACTCATACCTTTGATGAGAGATTCAATACACAATATCTTCCCATTCTACAAAATATTATGGATGCCTTC
Source organism: Taxus chinensis (assembly GCA_019776745.2). Lineage (NCBI taxonomy): Eukaryota > Viridiplantae > Streptophyta > Pinopsida > Cupressales > Taxaceae > Taxus > Taxus chinensis. The sequence goes on from CM034151.1 coordinate 54,899,285, forward strand.
ACCTCTTATGAGGAGGAAAATTTTGAAGATATTTATGAAGGATGCTCAAAGAGGTGGGAACTCCTTACTGTTTCCTTGAGAAGAAGGGAAGTAATTTCCTTAACAAATCTGATCTAGAGTTTAGAAAGGGAAAAATCATTATGCACGATAATTCCCCAAGTCAATGAAACCTATGAGCAAATATGGATGGGAATGCGAACAAAGTCCCCTCTACTTCTCACCTCCATGTCTCCCTGGCAGAACAGAGAACCTCAAGACCCTACTGAATTTCAACAATGGGAGAGGAAAATAGAAGAAGGGGCAGGGTACAGTACATCCAAGTTTAAACATTGGAAAATCCAATTTCAGCCATTTGATCTAATCAATCAAATGGAATGCAAAACTTATAACCCCACTTTTGATGAGTGAAGTTTGTAAAGGGACTTACAAACAAGTAAATTTTGGGGAAATGATGAGGCTAGAATATGTCTGATTAATCTATAATATATGATCTCATCTTACTCTTCTTTTGATTAAGTTTGATTGCATTGTGTGACTTTTAGTTGATCTAATATGAGTTAGGATGTAATTGTCTGTCTTTTGATTGATTGTGATTATAATGTTAAAATATATATAATTCTTGACAAGTGTGTGTTTGAATAAGTTTTGTAATAAAGCAGGTCTAAATAAGTCAAGGAAATGAAGCAAGAAGTGTTCAGTATGTTTTCAGCAACATCTGTTCACACATAACTTAGTTATGGAACTTCCAAGCTAGTTCCAGAAATCCATCACACAGTCACCATCTAGTTCTAGAAATCTTAGACTTAGTTCCAGAACTCTAGTATTTAGTTTTGGAATTTTCGAACATAGTTCTGAAACTCCTGGGGATCGCTCCGAAACTCTCACGGTTTTGATCCTTAACAATTTCCTATGGTTCTTGAACTTCTCCAAATTTTTAGAACCGATGAGAGTTATCTATTTAAAACCACATCCATAGATTTTACATCTACGATCCTTTCAATCAGGAAGGATGAGAAGATTTCTAAACGCAGATCCAGGAAGAGTTATCCTACAACTACCTAATCAACTGCAATCCGGTTTAGCATCTATTCTAGGCATGATTCGATTTCTTTAGAATCATTGAGACAACCATGATTGTAAAATGTATATAAAATCAGACTTGTAGTAGATAGGATATATATATATATATATATATATATATATAATAGAATATATAGAAGTAGAAGAAATAGATCAAAGAAGAAAAATAAACTAAGTACTCAGATCTAGTACATTTGTAATTCCGAATGTTTTATCAATAAAATAGCCATTCCTATTTGAGAGAATTTTGAGTTGTCAAATCTTGATTCAAGGAGGAGAAAGGGCCCACTACCCCAAGGACTAGGATATTCTTTTATTTGGTATTTATATTTCTTCAGCGAATAATTTAGATCTGTTAATTCTGTATTGTTTTAATCCTTCAAGTTAAACTCTATTGTATACTTTTTCCTGTAGGTGTTTAGATAGATTCTTATATTTCTTGTAATTGTTTTCAAGAATTCTAAATTGAGTGTGTTTATTTCCAAAAGTAAGTGTGTTTATTTTCTAGTAGCAAGTGTGTTTCCATTTTACATAATGTATTTCCTTTAAGAAAATCTTTCAGTGTGTTTACTTTCAGCAAGTTTTCATAGTTTGATTTAAATAAGGTTTTACCAAGAAGTCCTTGATGCAGCCTAGAATTCTCAGTTAACACCTAGTTACACTGGCACCTCATTCAGCACAGGCTGAGCGCTCACCCGAAGCATGCCAAGGTACCAGGTTCCTCTTTAGGGTTTTGTAGTAGGATAGTAGCATGGTGTAAAGATAAAAACATATATTTAGAAACTAATCCATCATTACACGATTATACCAAACCAAATCTATAAAGGCATGCATTCAAGTATAAATCATCAAGAAATCAATAGTATGCAATGATAACACATAGAAGACACTTTGGTTCGGCTAGTATTCTTCATATAGTAAACATGAAAATAATACAGAAGCTTGATACAATAATAGACATGCGTGCATGGATTTGTTACAATTATCTAGTCTCATGCACTCATGAATCTCTAACCCTTCAACACCACCGCTTTTCAACTAGATGATTCATCTAATATATATAGGGTGGGGAACTTGCCCTTCACTGCTTAACTATGCCAAAAATAGGTCACACGCTAATAATAGCCACACGTTGTTTACAATTATAGCCATACATGTAAGTATGTTATCTATAGATCACTTACAGTTAACTAGAGTGATGAATCTATTCTTGGATTACTTCCATGTAAGAGTGCTTTGATATGATCCTTGAAATATAGACAAAGTGTGGCACGCAAGTCTCGGCATCGCTTTGTGTGTTCCGCACGCCAGCCTCTGAAAATAGACTTGATCTACGAAATCAGTTAAGTCCCAAGAGTTTGACTATGCACCTCCATGCACGACACCTTCCTATTCCTTCACACCTTCAATCCCATCCTGCTTTTCCCCGTGGACTATGTGTGTGAGTTTTACTAAGTGTTTTATCTTACTAACATTACCCCACACTAATCTCATTGTCACCCCGACAATGGTGATGTCCACAACTAAGTAAAGAATAGTTGAAATACAATATGCTGAATGAATTTTACACAAAGAATAGAAAATAATTAAAGAATCATTCAGGATTCAAGCTCCTTCGTTTCTTTCTGAAGTATCATCTCTGGATACTCCTCCTTTATGTCTACTTCTAAGTTCTCCCACTCCGTTAATGCCTTTCCTACTTTCTCTAGAACATCCACAATGATAGATTTCAACTCATCCTGAGCTAGTTTTCCTTGCTCATTCTAGATTACAAGCATTATGCTTGACATAGATGTATGCATCCCTTCCAACACATCCATCTTCTGAGTAATGAGTTTTCCAAGTTCATCTAGCCTCTATTTATGTAGTGCCTGTGTCATGGCCAATGCCTCGCGCTTCTGCTTCACCATAGTTAGTCGTTCAGCGTGGCCTAGTGTGTCATCCTTCATGGTCTTTTGCACCTCATTATCTTCTACTAGTGTTTTTACCCTTATTAGCTCATCTGGAGCTGTGCATATCATTAAGGCATCATTGGCTTTCTTCAGCTCCTCTTGGAGTGCTTGTAGTAGGCCCTCATATGTAGCAATATTCCTTGTTACTGCATAGCCTGTGCTTTTTGTACTTCTTCTGCTAGATCCTTGGGTTGCTCTGGTATACACAACTTTTCATCCTCCAATACTAATTTTATCATTGTCTTTATGTAGTGCATCACAAAAGGAAATTCTTTTGGTACTTATGACTCTAAATGTGTGCGTACCTTTAGTACATCATCTCCAATTTCCTCCGCCATACTAACAAAAGTCTCATATTTCCTTTTGATCAGATCCCTCTCCTGTACCAAACACACTATTTCCACATTCTTCACCTTTAGCTCCCCTTTCAGCACTTTTATTGTAGCAGATTTGTCAATGTTTCTTCTAGCTACCTCAGCAAAGACTTTCACCAAGGCATTGCTTACCTACTCATTCGTCATAACATTTGGTTTAATTGTCATGTGTCAGGCTTCTGGTGTCTTCTTCAATTGTCTAGATGCACAAGATTCTTCACAGACATCAAAATCCAGTTCATCCATATGTGTATGCATCGACCATGAAAGTTTCTTTCATGTTCGTAATGTCACCTTTTTCTCGTCCATAAGTTCCCATCCAAATAAATATTTTTACGAGATGGTGCTCTGGAACCGAGCACGAACAATCTTCTCCTGGTCTTCTGCGTACCCCATTGTTTGTACCCTCATGTCCTCACTTGTCTGACGGGACCTTGGCCCTTTTAGAATGGCAGCATCAAGGTTAGGAACACTGGTTATATCCTCATCCTTGCCTTATGTAGCTTCTGATTGATACCTTTCTTCCTCTCCACTCAATTTTTCCTCCTCCTCATTCTAAGGCTCCTCTTCTACCCTATGATGGATTGGAGATAGAAGTGCTTTCTCCTTAGACTCTTCTACTTCTTCATCTAGCTTGAGCTTTCTTATTTTCTTCTTCTCCTCAGGTTCTTCTACTGGTGAGAGTCATTGTGACTTCCTTGTTGTCTATTGGGCTTCTCCTTGTGACCTTGTGCACTTGAACACCTTTCTGAACCTTTGGTCACCCTGTGCTACCTCAGTATTTTCTTCTCCTTGTGAATCCATCACATGCTCTTCCTCCTATCTACCAAATGGTTGCTTCCTCCTGCACACCAAACCACTACTATCCTAATGCTCTTCATCCTCTTCCTCGTCATCCTGCATGGGTTTAGAAGGTCTAGGTGCCATGATGTTTTCCATAGTATGCTTCCCCTTTGGTGGTCCTGGGAGTGCGAACTATTTCTCTACATACTTATTATTTTCATCTTTGGTTTAAGTTAGAGATATATGAGCACGGACCCGATATCCCCAATAGCAAGTGTTTCTAGTTTGATATTCAAAATCTTCAAGATAATACTCTTATTGTAAGAATTCTTCCCCAGATATCCATACTTCTTTCACAAGGTGTGGTATTTGCAATCCACCTTATCTACATTAAACACTAACCTCCTTGTATCAGTGAACTGATGAACGAAATCTTAGAAACACCATGCTATGAACGCATATAGTAGTTTACACCAGGGGCTCAATGATCCATCCACCATCAGAAAGTGTGTAATATAAAAATGCTGGTAAATAGCAAACTGAGCCTGCTTCCCCAATACTAAGGGAAACTCCTTTGGTATGCGCCACTCCTCTTCAAAATCCATGTGAATCTTGTCATACCACATCTCCACTCTCTCCTTTACCTCATCTATCATAGACCCCTTGCATAGATACTTGCTAAATATTTCAGCTGGAAACTTGTTATTCGTGGGGTATTCCCATATATTTTCTTTCGGGCCATCTGGTACTCCAATCTCCATGAATACTAAAGAAAGTAGGACAAAACCAAAACTTATCTTACTTCTTGTGCATGCTTCCTCTACTATTTGTTCTGCAATAAATCCAAAAATGTTGTAAATAACCCCTTCTGACATGCACTTTGCCACATGTAACCACAATGAGTTCACTTGTGACCAACGATCTTGGTCATTCAATTTCATAACCAGGTGCGCTGCTACTTTTAATACCAGACAATCGTGTAATTTATTGATGTCCATTCCACGCGGTCCTTTCTGGTATCCCAGAGCTTTGTGTGTTTCTAATATGGCAACCTTATCAGTTAGGTCATTTCTGATGTCCTCACCCATCGCCTTCAAACCTGTTACCGTGGTAATTAAAATGGGTGTTAGTCTTAGCCTTCACCCTGCAAAATAGAAGAAGTCCTCATGGACTCGGCTCATCAGCCACCTATATAATGGTGCATATTTCCCAAAGTATGGGAGCTCGTATAATTGGTAAACACCAATCCTTTTCAATAACTTCTCCCCTGCATCATCATATATCGACATCCCATCACCAATTTGCCTGCCTGTTTGGGATTTAAGTAAATCATCCAACTTCTTTTGATTGTCCTTAGTTTGATGGTTGTACTCGCTTATTTTTCTCTATCATATGTGGGAATCCCATTCCTGGCCCATAATTACCTCTTCAGGGTACTGCATCTCTGAAAAATTTCTCTCAGGATTTATCTCTTCCTCCTCTTCCACTATTACCTTCTTCTTTCCTTTTGGTACTGTTGCTTCCTTCTTTGGATCCATTCTTCCCTTTGTGTTGTGTTTCTACACCTTATTCTATAACTCTTTAATGGTTTACTTCAAACCCTAACCTTATTCAACCATGCCCTAAATTTTAATCATGAAATCACGTGCCCTAGCTCTACTCTGTTAATCTACTTCGCTTAAACCCTTTTCCTACGGGGATACAAGCTTCTCCAATACACAAATCTGCCTTTCACGCTTGGTTTCACCCTCTTCACACCTTGAATCGCTTACTCAACTCCTCACACTTAGTTCTCCATCAATTTCTCATAGTTGCAAGGGTAAAAATGAATTCGCATCCCGTCCTTATATAAATTTTTGATTTTTGATGCATTAATTACTCCTCCACCTACCAAATTTTTCTCATTTATTGCTCAATTTTGTCATTTCCATGTGGTACATCTTCACATCACCACTATAACCTTCTAGCGTGCCTTCCTACTTTCTAGTCACAGACTCCTCTTCAGCAAGCTCTAGCACCCGAGTACCTCGTCACTGCACCTTCTCCTGGTAGTTATCACGGCTACCGCTTACCTCACATTATACTTTTCCTTCATTCATCTCCATCCTTGGTTACTTTTGAGAAGCAATCCTTTATAAATCACCTTTAGTAGCTTACTTCCTCAACATCTGTAGCATTATACCTAGGAGTCACCAACAATCCACCCCATACTAAAAGTATGTGCAGTCCTCTGTGCATCAACATGCTTCATATTGTAGTTAGCTTCAGGCATGTTGTCCACTCAAAATTTCACCGCTCAAAATTTCCCGCTCTGATAAGAGTAAAATTTTCAAAATTTTGAGTTGAAGAGTTCTTCTCTAAAGTGCCTAAGTCGTGAAGTGGAAAAAATCTGTGTTTTGGGTCTTTTTGTGTGATTTTCGGGCCTGTCGGAAGTTTTTGTCCCAAGTGCCCCAAAGCCAAAAATGCCATCTGTTCCATTTCGGCCGAATCATCCTTCCCGCGTACTTCGCACTTTCCTGTCCCGAATGTCCCAAGTAAAAAGTGCGAGTCATTCCATTTTCGCCCGAACCGGCCGAACCGCGTACTCCGGAACTTTTCGTCCCAAATGTCCCAAGTTCGAACGGACCTGTTGTCCCATTTTCGGCCGATTCGCCTGATATTTGCCCCAACTGTCGAGTTCCAAATTGCTCTCTGTTCCAATTTTTGCAACGGTTCGCCCATACACAGCGTCCTGATAAGATGCAATTTTGTCCCAACTGCCCCATAATACAAATAAAGGTGTGAAGCCAAATTGCTTCTGTTCCAACCGCGTCCTTCGTGCAATTTTGTCCCAACCTGCCCCATTTGAAAAGGTGTGAGCTTTCCCAACTTCAGCCGAGCCGGTCGAGTCGCGTACTTCAGAACTTTTTGTCCCGAATGTCCCAAGTCCAAACGGGCCCGCTGTTCCAATTTCGGCCGAAACACCCGAATCGCGTACTTCACACATTTTCGTCCCATTTGTCCCAAATACATTTGTGCGTCTTCTCCCTGTTTCGCCCGAACCGGCCGAGCCGCGTGTTTCGCGCATTCGCGTCTCACCTGTCCCAAGCGTATCAAGTGTCATTCACACTTAGTTTTTCCCGCTCGACCCGAATATGCTGTTTTTCAAAATATGAATTTAAGTTGCGGCTCTGATGCTATCAAACCGAAGATCAAATTTCAAGGACAGCTGGCAGAAGGACGAAGCTCTCCAGATGCTGGTTGCATCAGTTTTCAAGGACACTCATTGTCAAATCATCCTCAAGATGAAACGTCAGTTCCACGTGGTAGAGACAGAGCTGAGACGTTAGAAAGATTCAAGGAGCGGGTTTCTGAAGATAGTGGGTCCTTCTCAGAACTAGACACCTGCCTCCTTCTCCTTTCTTTTCTCTTCTTCCCTTTCTTTTCGTATTCTTTGTAACCAGTTAAGGTATTGCGATTAGCATTCCTTAACTATTCTTTAGTTAAAAGAAACGGTTACGAAGAGTAACTGTCTTGTAAGCTATATAATGGCCTTTTCACGCCATTTCAAATGGAGGAAGAACTTGGATATTTTCTGAAAGTGTAAATAGATCTTAAAGAAATCAATACAAAAGGGCTTTCCGTTCTTTGTCTATCTGATTCTTGTTGTCTCTGTGTTTTCCATTAATATTGTGAAGATCATTTTGTTCCTAACTCGTTTAGTCTCTCTGATTGCATATTGTTCAGTTTTGCAAGTACAATGATCTTGTACAACCAAGAAGGAACTTTGTGTCCTTGATTAACAAATCTGAAGAAGGTTATTTACGGAACTTTGTGTCTTTAAATTTAATCCCATTCAGCTAATGCAAATGATCTTGTCTTAAATCCTTTGAAGCTTCGCATACACGAAGAATTATTCTGCTATCTATAATTCTGAATGTTGTTATTCTGCTCATCTTCTTATTCCCCTTCCTCAGTCCTGGCGTAACTGATGATCCTTGTGGAAAACACTTTCGTAATATCCAAGTTTGACCATAAAATAATGTTCTGTGTATTTGTAAATAAGTTCGTTTCAAAATAAGGGAACCTCTCCCATTAAAGAGGAGGGCACTTTTTGTCCCCTGACTGTTGCTCTTCTAAAAATTCCTATTTGACGACCAAACAAGGCACGCAAGCGCGCTTATTACACAAAAATAAGAACTAAATTGACAAAGCTTAGTGACAATGAAAGAAACACATTAAGGAATGCAGGAAGGGAAACCTAATCTATCTGGTAACACTACCTTATTACAAACACCAAGAAGACTTATTTATAGTAGGGCTTTAACCTACTCTCGTTAAAGTAACTGGGAAGTCGTGTTTCATCAATTACTTCTAACTAGCAAGCACCTACCTCAAGTAAGTGAGTTATAACATACGGCCCAACCAATGCACCTTGAGCTTCCCTGGATGGCACAAAAACTTTGAGTCATACAGAAGTACCATTTTTCTGACAGCAAGTTTATTATCCCTGATATGCCTATCATGTCATGCTTTCTGACATGCTTTCTCATGTTTCTGACTCCATCATGCTATGGCCCAGTGCTCATCCAGTTGAACCATGTTCTCAATCCATTCTTCGAAAGCTTGTTCATCAGCTAGACCTCTAGCACGCATAATGCACAAAGAAGGTAACATAAATACTATAGGAAGAACAGCTTTCACACCAAACACCAACTAAAAAGGTGTGGCTTTGTTCAATCTCTTATATGTTGTTCGGTAGGCCCAAAGAACAGCAGATACTTTGTCATCCCAATATTTTCATCCCACATCACAAAGCTTGGTCAATTTGTGGCTCAAAATCTTGTTGAAATCCTTAGTAGTTCCATTTTCCTGAGGGTGATAGGGTGCAGTCTTGTGGTGGGCAACCATAAACTCATCTAACAGAATTCAGATCGTCTCATTTTAAAAATGGGTGCCCCTATCACTGGTTAAACTTAAAGGACAACCATACTAGGTAATGAAATTTTCCCATAAGAACCTTATTGTTGTACTCGTTGTATAGTCCTTCATAGGAGTTACTTCTACCCATCTCATAAGATAATCTATACAGGTAATGATATAGTGCGATCCAGTCCTACGCACAGCTGGTGAAATAGGCCCTACAAATTCTATCACCCATTTCTCAAAGGGTTATGCACTTGTAATTGGTCGTAAAGGCATATCATCCCTTTTTCCTGGTTGACCTAGACGCTGACAATGGTCACATGCCTTACAATACTCCTTACAATCCTTATACAACGTTTCCCACCACAAACCAGCAAGTAGGATCTTTCGAGTTGTAACATCACCTGCATAGTGGCCACCTGCCATACCACCATGGGCTTCCTCCATTATATCCTTTCATTCATGATCTAATACACAATGGCGTAACACCTCATATCTGCATAACTTGTATAAGTCACCACTAATTAACATGAATGGTCTTGCGCGTATAGCAAGTTATTTTTTCTCCAAGGACTTCATGCCTTCTGGTGCCATCCCCATCCTTAGAAAGACAACAATGTCCTCTAATTCCATTGGCACGCGTTGTAACTGATACAACTGTGCATTAGGCATGATCTCTTCTATTGTCTAGGTTTCTTCACCTGATTGAACTCTAGACAATTGATCCGGTCCAGAATCACTTTTCCCTGGTTTTACCATGACTGTAAAGTCAAATTCTTGAAATAAGAGCATTCACCTACATATGTGCCCTTGTAAGATGGGCTTGTTCACCAAATACTTCAATGCCATATGGTCTGTATAAAACACAAAAGGTGTGGCCAATAGATACTATCAAAACTTGTGCAAGGCATATATCATGGACAAAGCCTCATGCTCTGTAGTGGTATAATTCTACTCTGCAAGGGTCAATTTCCTACTAGCAAAACAAATGGAATGATCAACTATACCTTCTCCAGGTTGAGCTAAGATATCACCAATGGTCATGCCAGAGGCGTCAACGTGAACATGAAAAGGCTTATCCCATGAAGGAAAGCGCAAGATAGGCGTAGTAGTAAGTTTCTGCTTCAATATCTCAAACATGCACTGCTGCGACTCTCCCCAATAGAATGTACCTTTCCCCTTGAGCAATTCTTCCAAGGGTGCAAAAACTTTGGCATACCCTTTTATAAACTTCCTGTAATACCCTATATGACCCAAAAATCCACACACTTCACTCTGACCGGCAGGTGCTTTCAAGCCTAAAATGACTGCAACCTTAGCTGGATCGACCAACAACCCTTCCTTACAAATTATGTGTCCTAAAAGTATGCCAAAGGGAGTAGAAAAGATGCACTTCTTGATATTCAACAAGATACTCAACTATCTACATCTTTCAAACATTGAGCGCAGATTATCACAATGATCCTTAATTATCCCATAAATGGTCCAATCATCAAGATAGACCTGTAAGAAGTTGTGAGTAAAATCCTTGAATGCTTGTACCACTATCCTTTAGAATACAACAGGTGCATTCTTCAATCCAAAGGGCATCACAGTATAGGTAAAGCTTCCCCATTTAGTAGTGAAGGTGGTATTTTCTTGATCTTCAGGGGAAATCCTAACCTGATGATACCCTGAGAACCCATCTGTAAATGAATATATCTCATACCTAGCCACTCCTAATATTTCCTCTGTGAATGGCATAGGGAAAGGATCTGTAACACATGCTGCATTCAACTCTCTATAATCAACACAAATTCAAATCCTACCATCCTTTTTTATACTTATCACCATAGGACTAACCCATTCTGACTCATCCAATGGTCGAATGATCCCAGATTTCAACATCTTGTCAATTTCCTCCTTTACTTTCTCGTGCAAATTGGGATTCATTTGATAAGGTCACTTCCTAACAGGGCGCGCACCTTACTTAAGCTTTATCTTCATTTCTCCAAGTGATTTATGCATGCCTTTAAGTTCATGGTATCCTCTTAGGAATAAGTCATCATAGTCTCGAAGTAACTCTATGATCTTTGCCACTTCTGATTCTAACTAGTAATCCCTAATTATCACCTCCTTAGGTTCAACTTATGTGCCAATATTTACCTTTTTTGTCTTCATAGGTTCATGATATGCGCGTGCATCTACATCCGAACTGGCTAACACTTCATGTGCTCTATGTGAATGATCAACTTCTAAGTGCTCAACTTCCTCATCATCAGTTATGTAAACCAAATTCCCCTTGTCATTTTCCAGAGAAGCATGCTCAAGTAGTATGGTATCATCTATTTCTTCCTCAAAACGCGCCCCTGTCTCTGTCTCACCAAATAATTCCTAAATAAGTTCTTCCACTTTCCCACTATCTCCCATGGTTAAGTGCTTGATAAAGCTTAAAGCCTTGTTCACTGGTGGTGTAGATGAGAAGAATTCAAAAGTTTGGATCATTTTTGTAGTCAATTTTTGCAAATTTCCAGTGTCATGATGTAATTCAGCATATACATACCAAGCACACGCGCAACCTTGTAGAGTAGAATAAAATCGATGCACCCAAAGTGAGGGTGGTAATATTTCTTATCCTACTATCCAGAGTCTCTCACACTGCTAGATATGATGTTGAACAGGTTGATCACCATGATAAGGGAAAATATTTGTAGGTGCATTACTTCTTGAAAACCTGGTTGATAGGGCAGTCCCAATCTCTCCCCATTCCAAGAGATTATCATTGTGAACCACGCACCAATGTGCTATTGTCCCATGCAAAGTATGTGATAGCATATCTCATCTTTTAATTTGGTCAACCCAGTTTTCCTCCATGGCCTGCAAGAATCCAGCCAGATCTTCGGATCCAGTATATCGGGGTAGTGAGTGACCTATACATCAGATAGAGTGAAAATCCTTGTTGTAAGCAAACACGCGCTTAACTTCGTGCCCCACCAGTTCATAAGTACCATGAGCCCAATTATCACAAGCAATACTGGTAGTATCACTGATTGACTAAGAATCTTCCCAATGAATAATTCCTTCCCTAGATGGCTCATTAACCTTTGGGTCCCGAATAGCACGTATATAAATTTTGTTCAAGTCCTCTTCACTCAAAGGTTCCACATATGGTATGGATTTCCCATCCATCAATGGTATTATGACTCTTTTCTCCTTGTTCTCAAAGGTGATATACCCCTTGTTAAACCTCAAATCAGCATTGTTTGCATAACACCAAGGGCACCCAAGCAAAGCTGGGAAGCTATCTGCTTCTGCAAGTGCTAACACTTCAAAGTCTCCTGTGAACTTGGCCCCTTGTATAATGATAGATGCATCCTTTAAAACTCCTATGGGAGTATATTTTGTTATATTTGCCATGAATAATACATTAGATGATGGCTATAATGGAGGTCTCCCCATTTGAACCCATGCATCCAATGTAAGTACACTCACTTCCACACCTGTGTCAATCAAAATATTGCTCAACAACCAACCATCCACAACAGCATTCAAAGTGATCTCCTTTTCGTATTCAATGCTATTGGGGGGGAGATTCATATGGAGTATTTGTCTTCTAGTCTCAATTCTCGTGCATGGAGTATTCCCCTTCAACCAATTTCCCAATAAAGGAATAATATTCTCCTGGCGCAACCTTCTACATACCTCTCTGATGTCATCAATATCAGACGGAGCCTTTTCTATATCCTTATGCTCCAACTTCCGAGACTACTCTTTCAAACATTGTATTTCACCTTGAAGTCTTCTAAGGACCTCCATAGTTTCCTGATAGACTTCTTTCTGATGAGTTGGATCTGGATACCTAGCATGCAAAACCTCCTCCCTAGTGATTGTCAGCTTTTATTGCAATACTTCTTTCACACATGTCGCCTTAGCTCATGTGGTTATCTTGACTGTTACTACCTTAGGTTCTGGTGTTAACTTGGGCATCCACTGATTCTCTACCGTGTGCTAGATTCTAACCATCCCTGTGCCCTTGTTTTCTTGCTTGTGCTGCTTACTGAGATGCTCATACAAGTCTGGACACTCTTCATAACTATGCCCCTTTCCACAAAATGAGCAGGAAATGTTCTACAGGCATTCGCGCCTATAATGGTCAGTTGAGCCACATGTATAGCAAGTTCCTTGAAGGAATTCACCTCTTCCTCCACCTCAGCCTCATCCCCCATATCTGCCTCGATATCCTCATCCTCTTCCACGACCTCCTTCAAATATTCCATCATTCCTGTTATAGTGCGCTTGATTATAATCCCTACCCTGATGCTCATTTCTTTCTTTAGAACTATCAGCCACACTTGCCTGTCATACCCCAATATTGATGGCATCATGGATCTAGCCAATCAATCTACAATCTTCAGTATCATGGGTCGTGGACCTACAAATTTTACAAAAAGAGGATACATTATTCCTAATCACACATTGTAGTAAGGGGCAGTGACTAGCATCATGATTCAAATGGAAAATATCACAGTCTAACAGTAGTGAACGTATAGTTTTGCGAGGGAAACTATCCTTGGTGTGCCCTTCCACTTCAAAATTTGTACACCAGATTCCTGAGCGCGTCTCATGAGTTGAGTTTGCTGATAATTTCTTTAACTATTTCACCATAGCTATTATTTGAGGCTCCAATAATGGACTAACTCTAGTGTCAATACTCCCAACTGCCTCAAGCATGTAGAGCTACTTCCAATGATTTGCATGGATCGGTATAAGTATTATGCGATAGTGCCCTTCGAAATGGAGTAATCAATCCCCTGACAAACCATTATGCATGTTGAATTGCATGTATATCATAGGAGAGTTTGGATAGAAGTTTTACAAAATGGGAATCATACTCACGTACACTTTTAGTAGTGCCTTGCTTTATATCCTTAAGTGCATTTATACTCTTCTACTCAAACCTTGGGATATGGAACTCTTTTAAGAAAACATCTTTCAATGCTGCATAATCAATACAAGTTTGATTGGGATCAAACTTCCTATACCAGCTGTGCGCATGCACCTGTAATGTAGTAGCAAATTGACTTGCCTTGCACTCAGAAGTCATGATACCTTTCGTGTGCCACAATATTTCACACATATGAATATGTTCAGCAGCATCCTTGATACCTCTGTACTCTGGGAGACGAAGAGACATCTCCATATAAATGTTCTGGGGTTGCTGCGGGCCTTGACCACCCAACCCAGAACCTCCTTGGTTTCCTCTACCTCCAAAACCACCCGAACCACCAGAACTAGAACTACCCATACCTCCCGATCCTCCTCCTGAAGTTGGAATAGGGCCTGTAGATGCACTCCCCTATGTCCCGACAGTGGTACTATACTAGACCCCTACAGTTTGTGAAGTAGTCCCAGTTCCAGAGGTGAATCCCACACTCGGCGCGCTCATATTCTGTGCAGATGATGAGCCTGAAAATGTACCCCCAAAGAATAACGAAGTTGTCTGTGCTGCCATTGATATACTTGTTTTTCTGACTTGTTTCTACTCTTTCACTTCCTAAATGAAAACTTTGTTTACCTGTTGTACTAGATACTAGAAAACCAAGTGCAAGGGCTAGGTCAGCAGGTTGGCTTAGATGCGTACCCACGGCCCAGGTCATATCTGCTAGCGCACTTCCATGTGAGGCCAAAGAGGGTTATCTGTCATGCTTTCCTAGATGGGGGAGTTCCTGATGCTCTAGCTCTTCTTCATCCTCATGAGCCTCAAATCCTTCACTAGCCATCTCTCTCCACAATTGCCATCATTCTATCAACTTCTTGCTTCTTGCATAATTCCCTCTCGCGTGCCTCATCATACTTCAGCCACCTCTCTTCCCTCTGCCGTGTTACCGCTAGGTCTGCCATCTTTCACCAATCCTGTTCCTGCCCCCACGCGTGGAGATTTTTAGCTTGTCATGGGTTTATCTTCCAAGTTCAACGTTACCATCAGTATCTTGATGGCCAGCAGAATACCTTGCAAATACATCCCTCTAGGATACCGTAGGAACTGGAACTTAGCTACCTCTGAGCATGAATAAGTTAAAATTGAATACTCCAAAATATAGCTGTTTAGAACACCACAAAACTAGGTATCTACCACGCGAGTCCAGATCAATGTAGCATCATATAGTGTTTGAAATTCCTCCTGTGTCCAAATAAGTGTGTGATACCTCCAATTCTATTTAGATGCATATGCAGTCAACCACTCATATAATTCTACGGGAAAGATAGCAAAGAAGTTCTCTTAAAAACTGTCATACAAATTCTACTCTACCCAAGTGTGTGTGTTAAATCCGGATCTAGTGCTAAACCTTCATGCGTATTCTTCCTCTAGATCATGAATCCACTCTTCAACGCTTACCAAAGTTAGCCACTATGTCTTCATTGTGAACCATCCTGAAAACAACTAAAAAAGAGGTCCCAGAAACGAGAACCAATGATGTAGCCTAGAATTATCAAGTTATCACCTAGTCACGCTGGCACATCACTCAGCACAGGCTGAGCACTCACCCAAAGCATGCCAAGGTACCAGGTCCCTCTTTAGGGTTGTTGTAGTAGGATGGTAGCATGGTGTAATGATAAAGACATATATTTAGAAACTAATCCATCATTACACAATTATACTTAACCAAATCTAGAAAGGCATGCATTTAAGTATAAATCATCAAGAAATTAATAGTATGCAATGATAACACATAGAAGACACTTTTTTTTTTGCCAATATTCTTCATATAGTAAACATAACAATAATACAGAAGCTTGATACAATAATAGTCATGCACGCATGGATCTGTTACAATTATCCAGTCTCATGCACTCATGAATCTCTAACCCTTCAACACTACCACTTTTCAACTAGGTGATTCATCTAATATATATAGGGTGGGGAACTTGCCCTTCACCACTAACTATGCCAAAAATAGGTCGCACACTAATAATAGCCACATGTCATTTACAATTATAGCCATACATGCAAGTATGCTATCTATAGATCACTTACAGTTAACTAGAGTGATGAATCTATTCTTGGATTACTTCCATGCAAGAGTGCTTCGATATGATCCTCAAAATATAGACAAAGCATGGCGCACAAGTCTTGGCATCATTTTGTGTGTTCCACATGCTAGCCTCTAAAAATAGACTTGATCTATAAAATCGACTAAGTCCTGAAAGTCTGACTCTATGCACCTCCGATGCGTGACGCCTCCCTATTCCTTCGTGCCTTTGATCCCATCCTAATTTTCCACATGGACTCTATGTGTGAGTTCTACTAAGTGTTTTATCTGACCAACATTCCTTAAGAAATTAAAGAGATACCCCTGAAAATACGAAAATAAATACAATCAACTACTAGATCGGTTAAAGTGCTCTTGTTGCATATAGCTTTAGAAACACCCTTGGTTTGATATGACATCAACAATAAGTTGATTAAATGAAGGTAATGATGACACCCATTACTCAGCATGCTCAATGGTTTGTTGGAGGATTAATAACGCCCTTCAAGAGAGTGTTGTCACATAAGACTTTCACATACCCTTGTGAGGCCTTGGAGGCTACCTGCGCACTGAGGCTATGAAAAGCATGGATACCGATGTTAGTCCTTTTCTTGAAGATTATATTATTGTCATGGAAAAAATAGCTAGGGAAGCTATCTATGAACTCGATCCATGAGGACTCGTAGTGGCCTATGGTGCACGGATTGTGAGGTAGAGGGGAATACGAAGGATAATTTGTCCTTGGATATTGGTACGTGCCATTATAGTACACTCGACCATGAGAGTTTTCCATAGAGATCATGATGCAAGTAGGTGTTTCACTATTGCAGTACACATGATACGTAATAATGTGTCCCTTCTATTACAATATTTTTAACTCTACTACTCATGACACCCAACTATTATAGATTGATTAACTAGATACATTATGTCATTGATATTGGTGTGCAGTCAAAACTAGCTGTTGAAAATAAATTCCAATGATGATGGTCATCACTATAAAGGATGTCACAGATGGAGGAGCTCATGGAATAGGCATTTCGTGGAGGATTTAGAGGCCTTGAAAATTTTGGAGGTCAGAAGAGGTGAATTTCCTCATGGTAGAACTTTGTTATAACTATGGGTCCATAGAGCATTACAAGCATGAATTTCCTGATCTGCTATAGTGCTCTTAGTGTGGGAAGAAGCACAAGTACGAGGAGTGTCTCATAGCTATTTGAATACATGAGCTAGCAACAACAATGGAAAGACAAGGGCACTGGGATGGTAAGCAGTTAATAAAGAAGACTCACAATGGATGCCAAGGGTGGTGACATGAGTTAGAGTTAGAAACCTGTACTAGTGATGACATGTGCTGAGGTTGCGCATGCTAGGGAAATACCAAATTAGAGACCACTGATTACAATAGGAAAGAAGTGGTATATGGGAAATATCTCAGAGCTTACCCATTATAAGGAAGTATATTAAGATACCATGGACGTAATAATAAGTCCTTCAAGGGGAAATTTAGTTTTTTAAAAGAGAACTCCAAGAAGTTACAGTAGAATAAAAGTGTTGAATACCCTCAGTTAGATATAGATGATGTCAGAGAGGTGTGTAAGATGTTACACTAAGAGAATATCATACCTCTGTTAGGATAATGGCTAAGGAATAAAATACCAAGTGCTAGAGCAGAGTAGCGAGAGATGGTAGTTTTTACATGCCAAGCTTCCTCCCACATAACCTCGGACTACGATAAAGAGACTACCTTGAATGTCAATTGTTGATGGATGGTTCCTAATTAATATTCATGATTGACACTGGGTGTGGAAGTTAATGTTCTCACCATGGATTCCTAGAATGAAATAGGAAGGCCCCCCATTACAACTATATTCAAATGTGTTGTATATGGCTTAAAAAGACAAAGGAAATGCCCATTCTTGTTCTAAAGGATGTTGCTATCACTATCCAAGGGGTGAAAAATTCAATGGATACTTTGATTTCTTAGTGCATTTCCTAAGATGAACAACTTTCCAGCTTTACTTGGGTGCCCATGGTGCTATAATAACAATGTTGACTTACGTTTCAATAAGGGGTATACAAGTTTTGAGAACAAGAGAGGAATGCATTATAATTCCTTTGACGGATGGGAATTTAGTGCCCTAAACTGAAGTATTTAGGAGAATAATACCTAGAGAAAAATTTATGTGTGCATTATCAGGGACCTTGAGATTATGCAACTAATGAGAAATAAGGAATTATTAAGTGGGAAGATGCTCAATCTATAAGTGATACAACTAGTGTGCCATGTGACAATTACACGCATGGGACATATGAGTTAGTCAGAAGGTAGTTAAGAGGATCGGTGATGAGAGTAACAAAGGCATGCTTAGTCAAGTGCCTAAGAGGAAAGAAGTTTCCAATTTATTCTGGGGGAGCCTACCCTGATGTTTTCCTACGATAAATAGAGACATAGTGGCGGTGTGAGATCGAAAGGAGAAGGATTCTTAGGTATACCTTTCTCAAGACCATAACACATTTGTGGATGAACGATTGTGATAACCTTCTAGAGTAGCGCTAAGTGAGAATCACGTTCTCTATTAGGTTTTTTCAGAGCAATACACCTACTATCATATAAAATTATCATGGGAAGGAACCTGCCTCATTTCATGTCCAAACATGTGAGATGGCCTGGATGGAAGGCACAGAAGCCTTTCCACCTTATTTATGGGTGGATAAGATTTACTCCAATTTATAAGGTTGTGCACGTGCATGGTACATTCATTTAGAGATGTACTGTCAGACAGGAAACTGGCAAGAGTTGATGGCTGATCTCCTTCAATATTTTAAATATCATAGTAATAAACCATTGGTGGATGAGGCGTTGCCGGTTGTTAATCACCTAACTATGGGAGATAGTGTCATGGAAGAGAATAAAATATTGGAACAATTGGGTGAAATTGGCTTAGAATAATGATTTAATGAGGAAGAATCAAATGAGATATAACTTGAGCGCACATGAATGGAAAAAGAGAAAGGAAAGTTGGTCTATGTGATCGATGATGAAGATGTGGAAAACTTGGATGTTAACCATACTATGGGTATGCGCAAGGTTATGGATAGTACTGATGAGAAATCATGTGCCTACCATGAACCCCTGAAAACTTGGAAGGTTAAAATTGGTTTGGAGGCAGAACCTAAGGAGGCTACTATTAGGGACTACTAGTCAAAGAAGGAGGTTTTAAAGATCATTGATCTGTTACATGAGTTTTAAGATTTATTTCCACATGGGTACCATGATCTTATATGATTTCACCACTCCTTTGGAGAAATGAAGATCAAGTTAAAGGAAGGTGCATGCCCAATTCAAAAGACACCTTCCAGATGAATCTAAATGTACACCAAATTCAAGGAGAATATTGACAAGAGGATTGCATCAGGCATCATTGAGGCTATTGAAAAATCATAATGGATAATTCCGATGGTCATCAAAATTAAGAAGGATGGTAGGATAAGGATTTGTGTTGATTATAGGGATTTGAATGTGGTATGTGTTATTGACCCTTTTCCAACCCCCTTCACTAAGGAGATCTTGGAAGGAGTAGCTGGGCGCGAGATCTATTCTTTCACAGATGGATTCTCAAGATATCATTAGGCTATAATTACAAAGGAAGACCAAGAAAATACAAATTTCTCCACTAAACAGGGAAGATTTGTGTGCATGGTCATGCCTTTTGCATTGAAGAATATGCCTGCTATTTTTTCATGCATTGTGGTGCAGGAATTTCAAGACTTCATCCATAAGCTTCTTCAAGTCTACCTTGATGATTAGATAGTATATGGATTAGTGAGTGACCATTGAGAAAAATTGAGGCTGATGTTTGAAAGATGTTGGTAGTTGAGGATATCCCTCAACATTAAGTAATGTATTTTCACTACTCCATTTGGAACCCTGTTGGGGAATATCATATCTAAGGAAGGCTTGCTGGTGGATCTTGCCAAAGTTGTCATTATTATGGGATTGGGGGAACCTACCAGCCAGAGTGCAGTGTGAAGCTTCCTTGGATGTATAGGATATTACAAGAAATTTATCAAGGGGTATGCCAAGATCATCGTGCCATTGGAAATTTTTCTAAAACATAAAAGTACATTTCACTAGGGAGAGGTGCAATAGATGGTGTTCAATACATTAAATAATAGGATTATCACTGCACCCATATTACACTTTAATTCTTGGGATAAGCCATTCCATGTACATGTTGATGCTTTAGGGATGGTGATTGGAGAAATATTAGGAAAAACTGGAGAGGGAATTGTTTACCACCCCTTGTGATTTTCTAGTAGGAAGCTCACCCCAAAAAAACAAAACTATACTACTACTGAGCATAAGGCATTGTCAATGATCCAAGCGCTACACAAATTCAGGATGTATCTATTGCAAACACCCTTTAATTTCTACACGGACCATATGGCATTGAAGTACTTGGTAAAAAAACCCATTTTACAATGACAAATATGCAGGTTGGTCCTGTTGTTTTAAGAGTTTGAGTTTATGGTTATTGTGAAACTAGGTAAGAGTAATTTGGGACCTGGCCATTTATCAAGGATTGACTCAATAGAGGATGCATAGATAATTGAAGATACACTTTCAAATGCTCAACTATTTAGATTACGACATGCACCCTCTGACTTGGAAGATATTTTTTGTTTCTCAAAATGGGTGCAGTGCCAGAGGGAATGAATATTTTGGAAAGGAGTCAATTAGCCATACGTGTCATGCCCTACATCTTAATTAGTGAAGACTTATACAAGCTAGGCCATGATGAGGTTTTTCACCGGTGCATGTTAGAACATGAGCGCATTGCAATCATGGAGGAAACACATTGTGGAATTACAAGAGGACACTATATAGGGAATGCAACCATGTGTAAGATCCTTCTAGCACGCATCTAGTGGGAAATGGTTTAAAAATATTATATCAAGTATTCCAAGGCCTGTGACTACTACTAGCACCTTGGTAAACTAGGGAAAAGAGATGAAATGCTATGAATACCGATTTCTGACATAGAACCTTTTGAGAAGTGGGAAATTGAATTTGTAGGCCCTATTTCCCTAGCCACATGAAGGATAGGTTCGTGCTATATTATTACATGCATAATTTACCTTACAAGGTGGGGAGAAGTGATGCGTACAAGGGATTGCACAATAGTAACAACAACTAGGTTCTTGTGAAAAAACATAATCAATAGATATATATGTTCACTGAGCTTAAGAAGTGATAGGAGTACTCATTTCTTGAATGAGACAGTTAGGATCTTGTTGGAAAAATTTGTGGTAGCCCACCACAAAACTACCCCTTATCACCCACAAGCTAAGGGGATTACTGAGTCATTTAACAAAATTCCTACTCACATGTTAACCAAGATTTATCAAGTAGGAAGAAAGGATTGGGATGATAAATTTTTTTCTATGTTGTGGTCATATTAGATTAATTATAAGAGATTGAACAAGGCCACACCTTTTCAATTGGTGTTTGGATTATAATTTGTGTTACCTATTAAATTCATGTTACCATCACTGTATATAACACACGTAAGAGTATTAGATGATGAACAAGCCCTTGAGGAGAGGATTGATAGGTTAATGTAGTTAGATGAGAGGTGGGCTATTGCTTGCTAGAGTCAAAAAATTGATAAAGTCGGGCAGAAGGAATGGCATGATAGAAACATCAAGAACAAATATTTTGAGGTTGGGAAGATGGTTCTATTGTATGATTCCAAGTTTATGTGCCATCTAGGGAAATTCAAAGTCCATTGGATGCTCCCATACATTATATCCTATAGACTTTCCAATAACAAGTACTACATGTAACACAGTTTCTAGGCCATTTCAATCGGAGTAGGTTGAAGCCCTATTATAAATAAGTCTTTTTTGTACTTGTAAATAACGTAGTATTGCCAGTTAGCCTAGGTTTTGCTTTGTTGCAGTTTCCTTTCTTTTTGTTTCCCTTTCTCATTGCTTTGTGTTGTGTACATTTGTGTGCTAGTAGCCACTTATTATTTTCAAAAGTTTTTCTATGTGCAGAGGACTATGCATCCATTTTTATGTAGGGTGAAATGATGTTGTAACATTCCCATTTTAATACTTTAGAACAAGGATTTTTTTTTTTGCATGATTAATGTTCTCTATTCTACATACATAATTTAGAGCACACATCTCATAATAATCATTCTTATAATAGATAACCATATGCAGCTGTAATGACTTGGTGTACCACCGATCTATTCATTCCATGACTCGGTGTTGGTAACATTGAGCTTGGAGTTTTCCACCGAATACTTCATTTTCATGGTTCTCTTACCCTATTCTAGGTTCTAAGTGATATGAACAAGGAACCTATCTGAATAATTATTACCAATATTCATCGGCATCACGCTCCTCAGACTAGGTGACATAGGACTACGTAATCAACAGCTTGCGATACTTTGGCCAAATATTTATAACATACTATTTGTATTACTTATTCCTTGACGGCATACTCGTCAATCTAGAATATGTCCTTCACCCCACTCTATTATTATATAGAATGTCTTATACTGACTTCTGTCAATCCCCTTGTCCCAAGGTTTCACTCTAGTTTGGATTAACAGCATAGTCCATGATATGAAGAGGCTTTTAAAAGACTAAGGGTAAATTGGCATAATGGGTCAACCAAAGTTAACCCCATGTGCCAAAGTACCCTGAGTCTCAAAGGGCTTCCTCATAACCTGATTATGGTCCTAACCAGTTCTGGGAGAGAAATCTTGATCAAGTTCCAGGTGTGTAAATCTTAACGATCAATGCAGAAGGGTGTTTCCACATGTCATCTGCATTGTTGTATCCTTGAGAAGATCCTAATCTTCTCAAAGCTACAACCTTACAGTTGACGTGTGTCAACATCCTACGGAATAGCCTCGAAAAGATGTACATACCTCCAAGAATTTACTTACGTTAAGTTATATTTGGGTTACAAAACTACATATTTTGGGTAGCCTTCCCTAACCCTGAGTCTAACACTCTTTAAATTGCCTTTTTTAAATTAGGGTTCAGATTTACAAAAGGGTATTAATTAACTTAAGATTGATTCCTAGTTGTCGGTTGGGACCTAACAACCTTTTATCTAAAAAAATAGGACAACAATAATTTAAGTTTCGTTATTTAAAAAAAAAACTTATCCAACGAAGGAAATATATAAACCTAATAGGTTGAGACGTATCAGACTTAATACTGTTAAGTCTTAGTGATTAATGACCATATATTTCTTTTATAATTAGTGCATTACAAGAGAGGAAATTCCTCTTCTTCTTATAGTTACATTTTAGGGCATAACCCACTCTCAATGTTCCCTATAAATGTTGTGATCTTATTTACAGTTTTTTAATCACAATCATAAGTTATAAAGAATCACTAATCAAGAATGTAGTATTCAGCCACATAATTAGCTATAGTTTACTCAAGAAATTCATCTAGATTCCATTGTATAAAACAATAATAATGCACACTCATTCATATAGATAATAAGAAGATCATCCCAACAAGATAAGTTACACATTCCACATAGGTAATTTCTCACTATTTCATTCATTTCCAAACACATACAATTACAACTTATGCACTTCAGGCATACTTTAAGGACAATAGCCTTCACACAAAAGAGGTAACTTTTCTTTTCACAATACAGTTTAGAAATCAAATTAGAATTCTTCATAAGATCCAATTTATAATAGTCAATGCATCATATCAGATTTTTTTCTTCCTTTACCACTTACGAAGACCATCTGCAAAAAATTGCTAGCATGGTTCAGTTCAATGAAGTGAGCATGACAAGCACTAATCCTTAAAACAATTGCATTCCACTAATTGTTTCCATTAAAAAACCATGTTATATTGACATTAATTACTTCATACTTTCCAACTTAAAGTGAAGTCCATATAAAGAGTCCTAGTACACTGTTAAAACAAAATGGACAGAAAGAATATTTTATTTTACTTGTCCTAAATTTAAAGTATAATTGATTCCAACAATTACCTTCACAATCCCAAATCATAATACACTCTGATTTTTCTTCCTACCAAGTATAATACAACTTCATATCATAACTTAAGTTACAGATATAATTTCAACTTAATCTATTTTGAATGATCCATCTCATTTCTTGCAAGAAAGTAAGAAGGAACATCTTGTTTATTATGCACCTAATCATCTAAAAATTTGAAACAATGTATATCATGATTTGATCACCTTTTATTTAACACTAAACCAATTAAAGTATTCATCCCAACAGGTTCATACAAAAGTAATTTAAATAGAAGGAATGGATTACTGCCACTTGCAAGTTCACCTGCCAATTTTTCCTTCATCTTATTATACTTGATTTTCAATCCATGACAAGTATGCAAGGCAATAAATATTGAATTACTTTGCAAATAAAATAGCAAACAGTAAGTTTAAAACAATATCTTAACACTGTTATAAAATGAAAGGAGTCTTCCAGATTAGGATCCCTAATCCTAATGTTTCTTTCATCTTAATGTAATAATCTGCCATCCCATAACTTTACTGATTGAGTTCCTTAAATAATTCTAAGAAAGAGTATATTAGCATTCAAAAAGAGATCAATATAAATTTATTTCTTTTAAAGCCCCTTCCCAACCTTCTTTTTCAATTTAGAGATAAAACAGAGATGACCAAAACACTGTTGTAACCAAGTTTTAGAACTAAATCCAATTTCCAAGAAATAATAACCATTTAATAAATCTAATCAAGGAAGAAGAATCTGTTTCTAGCACTTAGGTACATTTAACAGTTTGGTTCAGGTAGAGCCACCATATAGAATTACCCTTAGATCCCTACAGGATCTACCACTATACATCCAATGAAACCAATATCAACATTTAACATAAAACATTACAACCTATCAAACTCGATATAAACCCGATCCAAAGTAAACAGGCTACTTTCCTTCATATGTTCAAACCATTCGAGATTAAAATCAAGCTAGGTTAACTTAATGTTTTCCCTTGATTACATAGTAATCTAATACCAATCTAGCTGGACCGATTCATCATCTGGTGCCATTTCATTATAATACACTAAACAAGAATGAATGTTCAGTATTTATTAACGTATTCAAATCCTATTTTCAAAAAAACCCAAGGTCGAAATGTTCAAACCTTATAATAAATATATAATAACAGTCAAATTAAAAATAGGTCTTCCATATGCTTCAACCCATTTCAACTCTAATGTCAATTTCTAAGTATGTTTAAAACCCATAATTGATAAACATAATTTCTTATTGTAAATTTTCCACGATCAACCAAGAATTCGCAAGAAGAACATGAAATCCATTCAATGACTAATATTTTAGTATAAACTCGTATTGCTAACATTCATGGTTTCCTTAAAAATAAACAACTAAACCATAAACTGTATTACTCGCAGTACCTATGAATTTAAAAAAAACAATCAAAACCCCTTCACAAGAGCAGATACGGGATTTAAATCATTCAATAATTCCAAAACACACAACCTGTAACAGTCAAGTTTTTCAGAGTATACCAACAACTCATCCACAATATCATTTACCAATTTCCTTGAACATGAACTTGTTACAGTCAGAGTTTCTCATGGTGAAGTAAACAATCTATTACACCATTCATAGCTGAAGTAATAAAAGATTACCATAGTATTAAAAACATGTATTCTTTTAAAAAAATTCCTTCCATGGAACAAGTTTTTAATCTAATAAATCAGTTAGATAAGAGCTTACAACAATCGCTAGTTTTTTACCCAAATGGTTATGAAAACACAACTATTCACAAAAACCTAGATCGACGAATACAACCAGGTTGTTAGCAACAATAAGGATCTTAAGAAATCGAACATATTCACCAATTTCATCACCAAAAATAAACCTTACGAATTTTGGTATAGTTTACTTAGTTACCAAAGCACAAAAAATAAAGGTAATGCGATAGTTCCAACTGGATAAAGAACTCCATGTTTAATCCACAACAAAGTAACAAAAGAACAATGAAACCAAGTTTCCTTCAGAATCCAAAATTTCCACGTTCAACCCAAAACCCAAGTTTACACAAAACCCACAAATCATTGTTACCAGTCAAGCAAAAATGCACATATATCATCAGAACAAAGTTCTTTTTAATGAAAGCATTTAAATGAAAGCAATATTTTAATAGTTAGGGCCTATCATGCCTGATAGTGTCACTTAAAATTTGAAGAAGACCTTTGGATGAGCTTGCCCTTTATCTTCTTTTCCACGAAAGATTAAACAACAAAATATTGTTTCCTCCATGCCTTATATATTCCCCACGACACGGAATTAGGTTTTAAACTTTCAAAATTTCCATGTAACGAAGAGTAAATTGCTAGTTCAAAAAACTAGTGCTCATGCAGAGCAAAAAACAGAGAGCAGAAAAAAGAAACAACCAAACAAAATTCCCTTTGCATGTCTCTCAAAGCGGTCCGGGCTCGAGGACCCATGTAATTTAATTTCATTGAATTCATTTCTCCCACCCATTTTCCATTGCCACAGCCCACCAAAGTTGGCAAGCTCCATATTTATATAAACAAGAGTTTACATTTTTAAAGATACTGCCATGTAAGCCCCCCACTTACCAAATTAACCTCCGCTAACCTTGGCAGTACTCCCTGTCCTCTCAACCTTATCCTTGCCTTAAATGTCATAGAAACCACCGCCCAAAACTTGTGACCCCTTAGGTTCCTTTTCATAGCACTAGTTTAGGATAGGTTAGTGACTTAGGTTAGGTCATAGGTAAATTTAATTTTAACACCTTAGGATATAACATTAGTCACTCACCTTAGTATTAGGTTTAGATATCCCTTAGGTAATATCAAGTACATAGTTTAGGACTAGGTTAGATTAACTAACCTTTGCAACAATAGGTTATAGTTTAGATTTAAAAACTAATAACCTTTCAGATTCTAGCTTAGGTCCATTTAGATAGGTTTAAAATCATCATTCATAATTCAAATAGAATACAACATTCCCAGATAAGATTCTAGATTTGCATAAAATAAAATAGCTTTAGATGGGAAACTCACATATCTTACCTGGCTTAAGGTCCAGGTTCTTTCCAATGCCAAAATGACTGAAACCAAATTCTGATTGCAATGACCTGCCAAGATTAATTTCTGGAATCCAAAAAAACTTTACACTACGGAAATATTTTCATATGAAGGAGGTTAAAAGAACTCATATATTCTAAGTTCAGTCAGACTTAATAATTCACAAAATGTCAATACATAATTGTTCATCCCGAATATAATTAAAACATTCCTTGGATCAATGCAATTGATCGAAGGATGAGTCATAGAAATAGATAAGTCTACAATCTCCCAAAAATCAGATTGCACTAATATGCGAGGAATGAAAGAAATGAATCCAAGCATATTCTAGTTCAATTGAAGATCTTAAGAGCAGAAAAGACAACCAAATCAAGCATGACTTCCCAAAACCAAAAGAACATATCCTCATATGGGAAAATCACTTATCAACACTTGAATGCAAAGGAGAAAGTAACAATAGTTCATAGTGTTACAGATGTGGTAAGTGCTGAAAGCTATGGTTGTGAATGGCAAGTGTTGGAAGCTATGGTTATGGATGGCCCAGGTTAAAAAATAAAAAAACACTTGGATTGGAATATCACACATGGAAAAGGTGAACATAAAGGAAGGACGGTGTAAAAATTCTTTTCGAAACAACGTACAAGGGTAAAAAGTGTAGGAGAAACATGAGATAGGTAGTAAAAAGAAATTGGTCCAACACATAGAGGAAGAATTTACTTCGGCACAGGAGAAAGTGCGAAGAACTTTATGGTCAAATGTGTTGTGCACTAGAAGGTTGCATAAGTTTTCACATAGGATTGAGCACACAGGAAAAGCACTGAAGGTTTACATGGGAAAACAAATCCACCTTTATTGCAAAAGTATGTTGGTAGGTGGCATGACATTTATTTTGAAGAAAATCAAAAGTTATAAATAGAATATCGGGGTGTGTTATCTTCTACCTTGTGTTTTATGTTATTAAAGAGCTCTCACAAACTAGGGCATCCTTGCAAGGAAATTTTGAGAAGAGTTGTGAAGATTTGCGTGCATATCTAGTTTGATCAATGAACTAGAGTGGAAAGAAGTACATGGGCATAAGCGGAGAAGGTTGTGGAAGAATCCAGCGGGTTTTACATCATCTTGTGGAAAAGGGTTTTCTAGGTTAGGATTGTGTAGTTAAGAAACATGGTTTGAAGGAATTTTTACAAAAGAGTGGAGCCACAAAGTTTAGAAGAGGTAGGATCAGGAGAAACGAAATTTTTTTAAGGACCTAAAAAATAAATGGCAGTAAGGAAGGTAGTGAATGTTTCACCAAAGAATGGAAAGGGCAAGGGGAAAAAAGTTGTCTCTACCAATTTTAATGAAGAAGGGTATACAGAAATGTAATAACTAGACAATGTATTACTTGGTAAAGAATGGGTGTCTCACGTCAGGAAGATGGCCGTCAGTGATTACAGCCATCAAACAAGCACCATGGAGAATAAAATTACAATAGAACTATTTCAACCTATAGAGAAGAGGACACCATATGGAATGCCCATATATGATGATCAGGTTAAGGTAAAAATGGAGAAGGTTGGGTTGTTTCAACTCTACAAGTTTACCTATTTAGGAAATCTTGGGTGACTATACCAATGGTTGATGTTGTAACACTCTGAACTGTTATTACTTCCTCCTGAGCATTCAAGTGTTGATATATGATTTCTTCTGTAAAAGGATGTGTTCCTTTGATTGTGAAGTCATGCTTGATATGGACTGTATCTTCTTTGCAATTGAAGATCTTTGACTGAGTCAGAATATGATTGGAATCTTTTATTTCTTTCATTTTTCACCTAAGTTTAATCTGATCTCGGAATGAATTGTGGATTTATCCATCTATAAGACCCAGCCTTGGATCAGTGACATTGATCCAAGAGATGCTTTAAGTTTATTCGGGATGAACAAAAATTATAGACCTTACGCAGGTTGCAAGGTTTGAATGCATTGAATAAGCTATTACGGAGTCTAATTCAGGTTGATCATGTTAAATGAATTAGTTCCCGATATCGTAATATCAGGAAGGTCTTGATCATGGGCCAGGTAATAAATTCAAATACATTTATTTAACTAGCTTATTGGCAGTGCTGGAGTGAATCCTTTTCGTGAATGTATATCTGTAGGTTCTTATTCTGAACATTCTAAATGTTAGACCTAAGCTGGATTTATTAAGGTTAATAACCTAAACCTAAACTATAACCTATGGGTTAGATTAGTGTTAATATAACCTAGGCCTAAGCTATAAGCTAAATGTTCTAAGTTAGCAACCTAGCGCTAAGGAGGTTAGACTAAGTATCATATTAAATCCTAACCCATGCTTCTAACCTAACAAATTTTAGTGGAGGAAGGGGACCTATGAAGGGGTGCGAGCCATGGCCAGTAGTTTCTATGGCATTAAATGGGATGGATAAGTATGAAGGACAAGGAATTAGCAGAGGTTTCAACAGCTAGTGAAAGTCGACGTGGCAGAGACGCCAAAGTTAGAAATGGTCTTTGACTTGCATTTGTCCATCGCCAACTATGGTGGTCAGTGGCAATGGAGATTGACCGGGAATTTTGGAGTTAATACAATTAATGAACTCGGTCTTTGAGCTCGGATTTCTTGGGAAGACATGCAAAATGGAAAACTGGTAGTTTGTTTGGTTTTTCATGCGCTCCGGTTTTCTCTTTGTTTGATCACTGGTTCTTCGCACCAGTCTACTTGGTGTTGCATGGAAAATAGGAGAGTAACTAGCTCTTTTCTCTGTCAAGGAAAGTTTATAAGGCATGGAAATAACAAATTATTGTTGTTGAATCTAACGTGGAAAAAGAGGAGAAGGCTCGAGCTCTTTCAGTGGTCTTCTTCAGATTTTTAAGCAACATCACCAGGCATGTTAGGCCCTAATCTTTAAAAATCTTGCTTTATTTCAAATGATTTCATTAGAACAAATCTGTTCAGATGATTTTTGGGATCAGTTGGTTTTTATGGTAGCTTTGTGTGAATTAGTTGTTGTATCTTCTTACTAGCTCAATTTTTCAAGTGAACCCTTGATGGGTGTGCATTTTGTTTCAAACAGATGTATTATCTTGCTGTGTTTTGCATTCCAGATAGATTTTGTAGAAATGTTGCAAGGAAAATATATGAATTCAGCTCTGTAGGAGTCCATGAATTGTTTTCTTGTTTGATTCAGACTGTCAAGTCGATACCTTGTTGTTTCCACTTGTTGAAAATGATACTGTTGGATTTCTTGAATGTACAGTATATACGACTTCTTTAAAAGTTTTGTCGTGAGCAACATATGTTATGGTTGCTGAATCTTGTTGGATCTTGCTATAATTTAAGTTACTTCTGATTGGATAACTTTCTGTGTTTATAGTATTTGAATGCGACTTTGTAGAAGTTTTCCCCCTTGTGTTGTAATTATGGGATTTAATCTGTTGATAGTTTGCAATATATTTATATATATACAAAATGACTCTATGGATTCCTTGGAATGTTTCGTATATTTTGGACTTCTGTAGAAGTCATAAATGTGAATACTACTAGTTTGATTCAGTTGGAGTCCTTTAGGGGTAACTGGTAATACGAATTTTGTTGCCTTGTTATGAATACTTTCGCTTAGCAATGAATTTCATTGGTACAGACTCAGTTGGAGTTCTTTTTATGTTTCGTATTTTACTTAAGCTTAGAGAGAATACTATTGTTATGGAATCATTTGAAGTCCTTGATATGAAACCAGTGTCTCTACTTCCGTACAAGCCTGGTTGTGAATACTTATTATTATTGGCTCTGTTGGAATCCTTAATATATATATCTTATATTTTGGCCTCTATAGAAGTTAGTCGTGAATGCCATACGTTCTACTTCTGAAGGAGTTCAGATGTGAATACGGTATGTTATTGTTTTGGTTGGAATTCTTGAATTTTATATGTATCTTGTATCTTTCTACTTCTGTAGAAGTTTATTTGAAGAATACCACATGGGTAAGAATCCTTTTAATCCTGGAGGCGTATATTATGTTTTCTCTTCTGAATAATCTCAGTTGTGAATACTGTTGTTGTGGAATCAATTGGAATCCTTGATTTGTTGTCATATGAATTCAACTTCAATTTAAACCTTTAATATAAGTAGTGGTTGAATTTGGCACTGTTGTAGCCCATGATATATTGTGTGTTGGCTCGATTCTCAATTTTTTTCCTTGCTGTGTTTTAGTAGGGATTAGATTCAACTGTATGTTGATGAGAGTTTCAACTCAGTGGGATTTTTCTTGTATTTGAGCATGATTACGTCTTTTGTTAGCGTGAATATCTAGTCGTGTGCTTTATTGAAGTAAAGAGCTATTAACTGTACCTTGAAAAGCGATGGCGTTGGATATTTTCTCGTTGTTGAATAATATGGAAGGTTATGTGGAGTCTATTTGATGGATTATTCATCACTGCCTTATCACGCGGGCTACTGTGTTGTTCAGTAAGTTATAGGAAATTTTTATATGTGTATTTTGACAAACTGTAGTTCTTCCTGTAGTCTCGACTGGCTTAGTCGCAGGTGTATAATGTGATTGCATTACTCTTAAGTGGATGGTACAGTCATGAGCATGTTTGTAAGGGACATCTGAATGTCTTGGTTTCTTCTCTTCTACTATAAAGTATATGTTGATAAATTTATATTTAATTGTTGGATTGTAAAACATACTGATGGATTCATGAATTGTTTGGATATTCATTTTGTTGAATATAATGGCCTGTTGGATGTTGCTGTCCTTGGGATTCAGATGGATAGTTGTTTTGGATACATTTGTTATTCTTGGTCACTAATATTTATGATGAAATATCTGAAAAGTATCTAGGACTATTTAGTAACTATAATATGAGTTACGCGTTTATAGTCATGTTTGTATTACCAAAGCATAGTCTTAAATATGTTTACATGTTTGGTGAAATGATTTCATTTAAACAGGTTGTTTAATGAAAACAATTGGTGGATTGCAATTGTTTTAAGAGTTAGTGCTTGTCATGCTCAGTTCATCGAACTGACCTGTGTTGACAATTTTTGCGGATGGTTTCCGTAAGTGGTAAAAGCACGCAGATCTAATAGGATGTTCAGATTGTTTAATTTGGTTTTATGATGAATTACAGCTTGATTCTCTAAATGTACTACTAGAAGAAAGATGTTCTTTTGCTGTTGAGTATTGTAACAAGTATGCTGAATGCATAAAATGTATTTGATTAGATTGAAAGGAATGAAAAGAGATATTTGTTACTTATGTGTTTGTATTCGTATCTTGATGGTTTGACCTTCTTCGGTTCGAATGATCTTGAGAGCATTATTATTATTGTATAAAGTGGAGATTTTTGTGATTATCTAAGTAAGTTTGCAAGATTATGTGACTGAATACTTATGATTTTTTTAGTAGTTCTAGTATGTTCTATCTAAAGCTAAATTAGAATTTAGATCACTGTCTTTCTGGAAGCTAGGGTTAAAATAAACCTGAGCAGGAAGCTAAACGAGCTGAATAAATTATTACTTCCTAGTCTTGATCTAAGTCAAGACAACGTTTATTTGGATTCTTAATCACTATATCTCGATACTAATAAGTAAGATATAAATTCAGTTATGAGAACTGATATAAACCTAAAAAGGGATTGGTTAGCAATCTCATGTGAAGGTTGATCATTATTGTCCAGTTTCGTTGATTTAGAATTATGTATATTCTATGAACTCCTTGAAGGGACCTCAAGTCTTAATAACTTCTCTTGTGTAATGGGTTTTACTTTGAAAGGTAATTCTAAGGTGAGGAACCCAGGGATTGGGAAAGACTAACCTTAAGAGAGCGTCTTGTAGTATAATTTTAACTCAACGTATGTAACACTTATTAATAAGTAGATCTTTTCGAGGTGGATTTAAAGGTTGATGGCACAAGTCAACTACAGGGTTGTACCTTCGAGAAGATTAGGATCTTCTCGAAGATACAACAATGCAGGTGACTTATGACGACACCCTTTGTATTGATCGTTAAGATTTACACCTTAAACTCGAACAAGTTACTCTGGGACTGATTAGGAATGTGGTCACGTTATAAGGCTTCCCTAGGAGACTCGGGGTATCTTGACACACTGGATTAACTAGGGTCGACCCAGTATGTCAGCGTATCCCTAGTCCTCGGGAGTATCCCTATAACATTGTCATCTTACGAATCCGTTCCTGAGTGAATAACTTGGGACAGGAGAGTCTGACAGAAGTCAGTATAAGACATTCTACATAACATAGGAATGGGGTGAAGGACGTATTCCAGATTGACGAGTATGCCGTCAAGGAATACGAGACATAAGCAGTATGTTTCAAATATTTGGCCAAAGTATCGCAAGCTACTGATTGCGTTGTCCTAAGTAACCTAGTCTAAGGGATGAGATGCTGATGAATAATAGTAACAATTATTCAGATAGGTTCCTTGGATAAAGCATTCTGAATCCTAGAATAGGGAAGAGAACCACAAGAGTGATGCGTTAAATAAAACACCAACTCTTAATACTCATGAATAGATCGGTAGATTACTGTTGTCCATTCAAAATTCCCTGCTCTGATAAAAGTAAAATTTCAAAATTTTGAGTTATGAGTGTTTTTCTCTAAAGTGCCTAAGTCGTGAAAATTGAGAAAATCTGTGTTTTGGGTCATTTTGTATGTATTTCGGGCCTGTCGGACATTTTTGTCCCGCCTGTTTCAAGTACGAAAGTGCATTCTATTCCCCAATCGGCCGAAATCCCCGAAGTTGTTCCATTTTCAGGCCCGTCGGAACTTTTTGTCCCAAGTGTCCCAAAACTTATTGTGCGAGATGTTCCAATTTCGGCTGAAACACCTGAACCGCGTACTCCAGAACTTTTTGTTCCAAATGTCCCAAGTTCAAATGGGCCTTTTGTTCCATTTTCGGCCGAAACACCTGAACCGCGTCCTTCGCGCGTTTTCGTCCCAAGTGTCCCAAAATGCATTTGTACGTCTTCTCCCCGTTTCGCCCGAACCGGCCGAGCTGCGTGTTTCACGCATTCACATCTCACATGTCCCAAGCGTACCAAGTGTCATTCGTGCTTATTTTTCCCGCTCTATCCGAATATCATGCTTATTCAAATTGGTGGTTATCTATTAAATACACATTCATGGCTTTTCTCTCTCCTAAACGGCTATATAACGAGCATTTCCCCCTTGCATTTTTCGCACTACTTCCATGCTATCTTTCGCTCAAACCCTTGCAATTTGCAAACCTGCGCATGTTCCCCTCCTTCTGTAATTCCTTTCCAAGTCTGGTTTCTGGCTCTGTCCTCCTAGCTACTATCAATATGAAGATCAAATTTCAGGGACAGGAGAAAATTTCTCCACTTGAGTCTGTCGTTCGCAATATTGGGGACAGTGAAGCTCGTCATCTGGATTTCAGTGATTTTTGGGCAAGAATGGCGGACGCAAACCCTACACCAATGGCGCAGATGATTCACGATAGTGGTTTGGCTTTTGCTGGAGGTTTCCCGATCTCAGTACAGTGTGCTGACACCGTGCTTTCATGCGGAGCTCACTTCGACCCCGTTTCAAGCGAATTGACCAATATACATGGGGAACTCATCGCCAAACTAGATGCTTCTGCCATTAGTACTGCTCTGAGGATTCCAGAGATGGATAATGCCATAGTCGTTTCCCGAGATCAAGCACAGGCCCTGTTTGACCAAGACAGTGACAAATATAAGGCACGCGTGGCGAAGTCCTGGCTTAAAAACCCTAGGAAGGGAGCTTCCCGTCTGACCAAAACCCTCTTCCGAGTAGATTTCAATGAAGAATTGTCAGACTTCATAATCTTGCTGGCTCGAGTTATGGGTTTTCCCTCTACCAATGAATTTCACTTCTGGATGTGCCCGCTCATCAGCATGGTGTGCGAAGGAACACAAAATATCAATTGGGCTGAAATTGTAAGCATGAATTTAACGGAGCAGCTGTCCAATGTGTAAAAAATGAAGAAGTTCTACATGACTTCGTATCTGATGTATACTCTGGCATCATCAAGGCAGTGGTTCGGTTTTTCTTATATAGATGCACACAAAGATGATCCAGTATATGCTTACTGCCCGCAGTTCACCCTGGAGACCAGCAACCATAATTTCAGAAGGGTCAATGATGCTTTCACCATATACGTGGTTAGACTGCTCGAAGGTGATACTGCTAGAAGGTTTTCAGATGAAGCCATGAACTTGATATCGCAATATGGTGCTTATTTCATCCAATTCAGGAAATTCTCTTATATCAGGCTTGCTGGCTATGAGAGCACCCCTCTGCGGCTTCCTATGTTCTGCAATGATAAGATGGCCTTGATTGAAGTATGCAGGCAGCTAGACAAGTTGCACAAAACTTGCAGAGATAAGAAGATTTATGGCTTACATTTTCCCATTTCTCTGGGAAACTACACTTGCAAAACAGCCCTGGATGCACAGAATATAGAGAGAGCCCTTGTTCCTATCACTGTTCATTTCTTCAAGCCAAGAACCTGCTTTGACTTGAAGAAGTTCATTGAACAGAACATCAAGATAGTCTACCATCACAGGGCTGATACAGAAGACTACTGGGCCGACTGTGCAGATGATTTTGAAGCCAGAAGAAGGCATTGTGGTAGGTTCTCCCTGCAATTAATCCAAGAACTCGGTCTGTACCAAGTTCCCGAAGGTCTCCAAGATGAAAATTCTGATCTATACTCGTATGAGTATGAAAATGTGGTTAAGCACACTCCTTTGGAGGACCTGGATTGGAACAGGAAAGAGAGAGATGATCTGGCTGAGATCCTTGCTCCAGTCTTGGTCAGGACTAAGGTCTGGTTTGACAGGATGGTTTGAGAATTGAGGATGCATTCAGGAGAATCCTCTTCTAGGGATGCTTCAACACCAAGAAGAGAAGCATCTATTCCAAGGTCAGAAACGCCAGTGAAGACCCCCCCTACCTCATCAATACAAGGACCTGCAGCTTCTACTCCTTCTTCATCTACTCAAGTGTACCAGAAGAAGCTCAAGGAGGTTAAGAAGGAGCCTATGGAAAGTGATCCTCAAAGAAAGCAGGCAGAGTTGCCTATGGGACCAGAGAACATCATTGTTCTCAGTGAAAGTGAAGAAAGCGAAGTACCAACTCTTGCAAGTGCTCCTAAGGATCCAGCTGATAAAGATAAAGAAATCCAGAGCACTGAGCTTTCAGGTGATGTTGACCCTTCTGTCGCAATTGCCCCAAGTGCCCCACTCACCTCTCAACCTGAGACCACAACTGCATAGACCTTGAGCGTCATGAGCTCTATGTCTCTCATTCCTCTTGCCCCTCCTATTGGTTCCTCTTCCTCTTTCATGTGGGTGCAACCTTTGGTTGACAATATGAAGAGAAAATTTTCCTCTCGGAGCTCGGGACCAAATTTTGATGCTGTTGCAGCCTTGTTGGGCACCACTCCTTCTCGCACCAAGAAAGCCAGGACTACTTCCAGAATAGTGTCTGATGCTCAAGGTCAGCAATTCTTGGAAATTGCTAAACCTACAGTGGACAAATCAGAATCAGACTTGCTGGCATCTGACTTGGAGCTTTCAAGAATTCCAATGGGAGAGTCTACTCCTGAAGGTGAGATTCATAACCTCCAGGAAACAGTCACAAGAGTCATTGGAAGGGTAGAGAAAGGGCAACAAACTATTGAACAGTTGGAAGAACAAGCCCAAGTTCTCACAGGTTTCATCAAGTCTCTTTTGTCTAAGGACAAAGTTTTAGACCCTACCCCATTGACTACTCTTCCACCTCCTGTAA
The DNA here is from genome assembly GCA_019776745.2 of Taxus chinensis. Lineage (NCBI taxonomy): Eukaryota > Viridiplantae > Streptophyta > Pinopsida > Cupressales > Taxaceae > Taxus > Taxus chinensis. The sequence continues at coordinate 54,936,316 of CM034151.1, forward strand.
TTCTAAGCCAAGATGAAGTGCAGAGTATCAAAGATATGCACAAGTATTCTATCTATGGGAGAGCTATTGAAGCCATGGTGGAGGACATGCTTGTTGCTGGATTAAACTTCATCGATGAAGCTTTCAAACTCCACGAAAAGGTGAGAAATGTACAACTGAAGCTCTCCTCCACTATCAACATGATGGATAAAGAGCTCAAACTCTGGAGCAGTTGCATAGTCGACCTTCGACTCATGGGGTAGGTAGATGAGAACGTTTTGTTGGCGAGTAAAGTGTTTGATGATGCAAAGGATAATCTATCAAAGTCTTGGGTATACGGTGTGGAGTGGAAGATCAGAGTTCTGGAAGAGGATTTGGGAGAACTGAAGAACAGTTGGCAGAAGGGTAAAGCTTTCAAGACACTGGTGGTCTCTATTTTCAAAGATATACACTGTCATCTTCAGGATGAGACTTCTGGTACTTCTCTTTCCTTGCAGGAAATCAAAGCTCAATTCAGAGCTTTTGTCAAAGATAACTTATTCAAGGAAAGTTCCATCTCCAAGGAGAAAATGAAGGAGATTTGCTCTCTGCAATCTGCCATTGAAGAAGCAAACAAATATTGTCATACTCATGTCGAGTTTGTAATGAGATGGAGAAGTGTCTTGGATTTTGGAATCAGTCTACGACCAACACGTCAGTCCCTTGTGGCAGAGACATAGCTGAGGCGTTAAAGAGGTTCAGGCAGCGGATTCTAAAGTCAGTGGGTCCCTCTCAGTGACTGGCCACCTGTCTTCTTCTCCGTTCTTTTCTCTTCTTCCCTTTCTTTTCCATTTTCTTTGTAAAAGGTTGAGGTATTGCGGTTGGCAGTTCTTAACTATTCTTTGTTAAAAGAAACGGTTACGAAGAGTAACTGACTTGTAAGCTATATAATGGCATTTCTACGCCATTCGCAAGTAGGAAGAACTTGGCATATTTTCTGGAAGTGTAAATAGATCAGAGAGAAATCAATACAAAAGGGCTTTCCATTGATTGTCTATCTAATCTTTGTTATCTCTGTGTTTTCATTTAATTTCGTGAAGATCATTTGTTTCTAGTTCGTTAGTCTCACTAATTGCATATTTTCAAATATTGCGAGTATAGTGATCTTGTACAACCAAGAAGGAACTTTGTGTCCTTGATTAATGAATTTGAAGAAGGTTATTTACAGAACTTTGTGTCTGGTAATCTCATCTTGTTCATCCTATGCAAACGATCTTGTTTTAAATTCACTGCAACTTCGCATACATAAAGGATTATTCTGCTATCTATAATTCTGCATGTTGCTCTTCTTCTCACCCTCGTATTCCCTTTCGTCAGTCCTTTTGTAACTGATGATCCTTGTGGAAAACACTTTCGTAATATCCAAGTTCAGCCATAAAAGCATGTTTTGTATATTTGTAAATAAGTTCATTTCTGAATAAGGGAACCTCTCCCATTTAAGAGGAGGGACTTCTTGTCCCCTGACTGTTGCTCTTCTTAAAAGTCCTATTTGATGACCAACAATTACCGAGTCATGGAATGAATAGATCGGAGGTACTTCGAGTCATTACAGCTGCATATGGTTATCTGTTATGAGAATGGTTGTTTTGATTTGTGAGTTCTTAATTATGTATTTAGAACCAGGAAGCATTTGTCAAAAAAAAATGTACTTGTTCTAATGTATAAAAATGAGGATGTTACATCTTGGTATCAGAGCTGAAGGTTGCAGCTCTTAGACCTATTGTGTCCATAATCTGATAAAAACCTAAATTTTCTTGTAACAGAAAATGGTTAGAACAAGGGGGAACGTTGCGAATAATGCTCCACCTGAAGGAGGGGCGGCAACAACCCAAAAACTTGATGAGATCCTTGCTGCCCTGTTGGACACAAGAGATCGTTTAGCTGTACTTGAACAACAGGTGATGGGAAATGTGGAGGATGAAGAAGTTGGTAATAACAATCAACAACCTCCTGAGGACAACCCTGATTTGGGTGTTGATATTAATGCTGGAAATGCACCTGTCCAACCAGAAAACAAAAAGGTCAGGTTGGCAGCAGAACTCACTAATGATATAAAAAGGATAAACCCACCTAAGTATGATGGCACCACATTAGGTGATGGAGCTGAGAACTGGCTCAGCAAAATGGAGAAGTACTTTGCAATAAGGAACTTCTCAGAGGAAACAAAAGCTATTTGGGGAGCCTATCAGCTTTCCCACGAAGCATCTTCATGGTGGGATAGCTGTAAAGCAGAGCTAAATATTGATGAGACCAATATTACTTGGGATCAATTTAAGGGCTATTTTAGGCAACGATGGCTGCCACAACTTTTCTATGATCAGAAAATGACAGAATTCTAGAACTTAGCTCAAGGGAAGCTAACGGTAACTGAATACTGGGAGCGGTTTACAAAAATCCTCAAGTATGTACCGTAATATCAAACTGACGAGAAGTTTAGAATACGGAAATTCATCATGGGATTGAATCACGTGATAGGGGGGGAGGTCGATGTTCATAGTCCAACCACTATGGAAGGAGTTGTTGAAAAGACCATAAGACAAGAACAGAAATTAAAGGCTATTTCTGCTCATAAAGAGGAAGTGCGGAAGAAGATTGCAAACCCTTCTTCAACCTCTCTTTAATCCAAAAAGGGACCATGGAAAAAGTTTGGAAACAAAACTAAGTTTCCAGGGGATAATAGTAAGAAAGCAGTAACAAATAAGCCTGTTGGAAATGTAAGGGATAATTTTACCAAAAATTATAACAATGGGCAGAAGCCCTATGGAGGACAACATGATAATTACAAGACTGGAGGCAATTTTGAGCCTAAAAAGGGACCTGTAGGAGGCTGCTACAATTGTGGCAAAGACCACTACGCAAATCAGTGCCCTTTGAAGAATGATGATCGTAATCAATAGCATAAGATACATGCTGCAGTAGCAGACAAGCAAGCTGAAAAGTAAGTGACACCTATAGAAGTTCCGGGTAAGTTATTTGGCATACCTGTCACTATTCTTTTTGATACAGGAGCTACTGAATGTTTCATTTCTAATAAACTTGCTTCTAAACTTAAGAGAAAAGCTGGAAAAATGGATAAATCTTGGACTGTACAGTATGGTAATAACTCTGTTCATACTGTGAGTATGTGTCTTTTTGGGGCAGTCCTTGACTTACCTAACTTTTCCACGGAATTTGACCTCTATGTTACACCTTTGGGGTCTTACGACATTATCATTGGTGTCAATTGGTTAGCTAAACATAAAGCAAAAGTAGACTTCTATGAAAAGAATATAAGATGTTTAGATGATCAGCTGGAAACAACAGAGATTCAAGGGGTTAAACGGGAAATTTCAGTTAGAAAAATGTCAGCTATGCAGCTTAAAAAGGCTAAAAAAAAAGGATGTACCCTTTATGCAGTAAAGATATCTGAATTTTTAGAAGAAGATGGTGATTCCATGAAACGATTTCCTCTGCTACAAAGTTTCAGGGATGTTTTTCCTGAGGAATTACCAGGGTTACCACCCAAGAGGGAATTTGACTTCACCATCGAAATCAAACCAGGAACGAAACCTATTTCCAAAGCACCTTATCGGATGACTACTACAGAGTTAGTCGAGCTTAAGGCACAATTGCAAGAAATTTTGTCTAAAGGTTTGATTAGACCAAGTGTTTCACCTTGGGGAGCACCTGTAATATTTGTGAAAAAGAAGGATGGAACACTTAGGCTGTGTATTGATTATCGGATGTTGAATAAAGCAACAATCAAGAACAGATACCCACTTCCAAGGATCGACGATTTATTTGATCAGATGCATGGCGAAGTGGTTTACTCTAAGATAGATCTTTGATATTGTTATCATCAGTTAAGGATTAGAGAAGAAGATATTCATTAAACAGCTTTCCGAACAAGGTACGGACATTATGAATTCACGGTTCTACCCTTTGGATTAACTAATGCACCCGCAAATTTTATGAACTTAATGAATAATATTTTTCAAGAATATTTGGAAAATTTTGTACTTGTATTCTTGGATGATATTCTCATTTATTCTAAAAGAGTTGAGGAGCACAATGAGCATTTGAAGATAATTTTGGGAATTTTGAGAAAAAGAAAGTTGTATGGTAAGTTATCCAAATGTTCTTTCTTTGATTTAGAAGTTCACTATTTGGGTCATGTCATTAGTAAAGAAGGAATTGCTGTAGATCCTTCAAAAATAGTGGCAATAACTGGGTGGCCTGCACCAAAGAATGTGCACGAAGTAAGAAGCTTCATGGGTCTTGCTGGTTACTATAGAAAATTTGTTAAGGATTTTTCTAAAGTGGCTGCACCGATAACTTCATTGCAGAAGAAGGATAAGAAATTTATTTGGAATGATAAGTGTGAAGCGGCTTTCAAAATTCTGAAAATCCAGTTGACTTCTGCACCTATATTAGCTATACCAGACCCTAATGGGAGCTTTACTGTTGTAACGGATGCTTCTGGGGAAGGCCTTGGAGGTGTTTTGTTAAAAAATGATCAAGTCATAGCATATGAAAGTAGAAAACTTAAGTTACATGAGCTGAATTATGCTCCTCATGATTTGGAGCTTGCTGCCATTGTTCATGCACTTCAATTCTGGAGACACTATTTACTTGGGAAACCTTTTGAGTTGAAAACTGATCACTTAGGACTGAAATATATTTTCACTCAGCCTAATCTAAATGCCAAAAAGAGAAGGTGGTTAGAATTTTTATCACAATATGATTTTGATATTAGCTACATCAAAGGGAAGGAGAATAGAGTAGCAGATGCTCTAAGTCGTAGGAGGCACATTTCTGCTCTTATAACATTAAGAACTCAGTTTAAGGATGAGGTAAAAAGTGCCTCAGAATCTGATATTTACTTTCAGTAAGTAAAAGCAGTGCTTGCTGCAGAACCTAATGATGAAAGGTATAAAGGTTTTCATTTTGATAATGAAGGAATCTTGCGTTATGAGAACAGGGTATACGTACCTATGCTGAATGATTTGAGAAAGAAGTTGTTAGTTGAATTTCATAATTCACCTTTCTCTGGACACCCGGGTATTACAAAAATGCTTGCTGATCTGAAACAACAATACTTTTGGAAAGGTATGAAAAAGGATGTCAGTGAATTTGTAACTCATTGTTTGGAATGTCAGCGGGTTAAGGCAGAACATATGCACCCTGCTGGACTATTATATCCTCATAGCATACCGCAGTACAAATGGCAAGTAATAAGCATGGACTTTGTACAAGGGTTACCTATGTCCAGGAATAAACATGATGTTATCCTGGTAGTTGTAGATAAACTAACTAAGGTAGCTCATTTCATCGCCGGAAATCTAAAGGATGATTCACCAGTGTTGGCCAAAAGATTCGTACACGAAATTTTCAGATTACATGGTGTACCAGAATTGATTATATCTGACAGGGATCCTAGAATGATGTCAAGGTTTTGGCAAATGCTTAATACAGCTCTTGGAACGAAACTAAACTTCAGTTCTGCATATCATCCAGAAACGGATGGACAAACTGAGAGAGTAAATCAAGTGTTGGAAGACATGTTGCGAATGTATTGCATGGATCAACAGTATAAATGGGAAGAGTATCTTCCATTAGTTGAATTCGCATACAACAACACTTATCACTCATCTCTTAAAATGGCACCATTTGAAGCACTTTATGGAAGGAAGTGTGGAACCCCTGTTAGTTGGGATAGTGTTGAGGATAGAGTGGTAATTGGACCAGAGATCCTCACTGAAATGGAATAACAAGTTAAGCTGATTCGTGAACGATTAAAGGAAGTAGCGGATAGGCAGAAGAGCTATGCTGACCTTAAGAGGGTTGATCGAAGGTTTGAGCTAGGTGAGAAGGTTTTTCTTTGAGTTAAACCCAGAAAGAGTTCTATAACTTTTGGCAAGGCTGCCAAGTTGTCACCTCGTTTCGTGGGACCTTTCGAAATTGTCAAAATAATCAATCCTGTAGCTTATCGATTAGCATTACCACCTACTTTATCTCGCATGCATGATGTTTTCCATATTTATTTGCTTAAGAAATACGTTTCAGATCTGTCACATGTTTTAAATTGGAATTCCTTGTAGGTCCAAGACCCAGGAATAATCGTGGTTAAACCCACACGAGTGCTGGAAACTCGCCAATTGCATTTGAGAAATTGTGAAATACAGCAATCTAAGGTCCAGTGGGACCAGTTCAACGAAGAAAGTGCAACTTGGGAAAATCTGGAAGAGATGAAAATTGCTTTTCCTTTTCTTTTTTTCAACAGAATGAAATCTGTTGACAAAACATTTCTTTTATGAACTTATCTTTTTCAAGTTTATATGAAAGCCAGATGGAGACAAACATTATTCAGGCTGAATAAAATGTGTTGTGACATTGATTTATGGAACTATTCAAGTTGGAAATAGTCGCATTGTTTTGTGAACTAATAAATTGGTTGACCTGAAGGTTAATCGAATATGTAATCATCGGGACGATGAATCTTTTAGGAGGGAAGCATGTAACACTCTGAACTGTTGTTACTTCCTCCTGAGCATTCAAGTGTTGATATATGATTTCTTCTGTAAAAGGATGTGTTCCTTTGATTGTGAAGTCATGCTTGATATGTACTGTATCTTCTTTGTAATTGAAGATCTTTGACTGAGTCAGAATATGATTGGACTCTTTTATTTCTTTCATTTTGCACCTGAGTTTAATCTGATCTCGGAATGAATTGTGGATTTATCCATCTATAAGACCCAGCCTTGGATCAGTGGCATTGATCCAAGAGATGCTTTAAGTTTATTCGGGATGAACAAAAATTATAGACCTTACGCAGGTTGCAAGGTCTGAATGCGTTGAATAAGCTATTCCGGAGTCTAACTCAGGCTGATCGTGTTAAATGAATTAGTTCCCGATATCGTAATATCAGGAAGGTCTTGATCATGGGCCAGGTAATAAATTCAGATACATTTATTCAACTAGCTTATTGGCAGTGCTGGAGTGAATCCTTTTTCGTGAATGTATATCTATAGGTTCTTATTCTAAACATTCTAAATGTTAGACCTAAGCTGGATTTATTAAGGTTAATAACCTAAACCTAAACTATAACCTATGGGTTAGATTAGTGTTAATCTAACCTAGGCCTAAGCTATAAGCTAAATGTTCTAAGTTAGCAACCTAGCGCTAAGGAGGTTAGACTAAGTATCATCTTAAATCCTAACCTATGTTTCTAACCTAACAAATGTTACTGGAGGAAGGGGACCTATGAAGGGGTGTGAGCCATGGGCGGTAGTTTCTATGGCATTAAATGGGATGGATAAGTATGGAGGACAAGGAATTAGTAGAGGTTTCAAACGGCTAGTGAAAGCCGACGTGGCAAAGTCGCCAAGTTAGAAATGGTCTTTGATTTGTTTTTATCCATCGCCAACTATGGCGGTCGGTGGCAATGGAGATTGAGTGGGAATTTTGGAGTTAATATAATTAATGAACTCGGTCTTTGAGCTCAGATTTCTTGGGAAGACATGCAAAATGGAAAACTGGTAGTTTGTTTGGTTTTTCATGCACTCCGGTTTTCTCTCTGTTTGATCACTGGTTCTTCGCACCAGTCTACTTGGTGTTGCATGGCAAATATGAGAGTAACTAGCTCTTTTCTCTGTCAAGGAAAGTTTATAAGGCATGGAAATAACAAATTATTGTTGTTGAATCTAACGTGGAAAAAGAGAAGAAGGCTCGAGCTCTTTCAGTGGTCTTCTTCGGATTTTTAAGCAACATTACCAGGCATGTTAGGCCCTAACCTTTAAAAATCTTGCTTTCTTTCAAATGATTTCATTAGAACAACTCTGTTCAGATGATTTTTGGGATCAGTTGGTTTTTATGGTAGCTTTGTGTGAATTAGTTGTTGTATCTTCTTACTGGCTCGATTTTTCAAGTGAACCCTTGATGGGTGTGCATTTTGTTTCGAACGGATGTATTATCTTGCTGTGTTTTGCATTCCGGATAGATTTTGTAGAAATGTTGCAAGGAAAATATATGAATTCAGCTCTGTAGGAGTCCATGAATTGTTTTCTTGTTTGATTCAGACTTTAGTCGATACCTTATTGTTTCCACTTGTTGAAAATGATACTGTTGGATTTCTTGAATGTACAGTATATACGACTTCTTTAAAAGTTTTTTCGTGAGTAATATATGTTATGGTTGCTGAATCTTGTTGGATCTTGCTATAATATTTAAGTTACTTCTGATTGGATAACTTGCTATGTTTATAGTATTTGAATGCAACTTTGTAGAAGTTTCCCCCCTTGTGTTGCAATTATGGGATTTAATCCGTTGATAGTTTGCAATATATTTATATATATACGAAATGACTCTGTGGAGTCCTTGGAATGTTTCGTATATTTTGGACTTCTGTAGAAGTCATAAATGTGAATACTATTAGTTTGATTCAGTTGGAGTCCTTGAGGGGTAACTGGTAATACGACTTCTGTTGCCTTGTTATGAATACTTTCACTTAGCAATGAATTTCGTTGGTACAGACTCAGTTGGAGTTCTTTTTATGTTTCGTCTTCTGCTTAAGCTTAGAGCGAATACTGTTGTTATGGATTCAGTTGAAGTCCTTGATATGAAACCAGTGTCTCTGCTTCTGTATAAGCCTGGTTGTGAATACTTATTATTATTGGCTCTGTTGGAATCCTTAATATATATATATATATATATATATCTTGTATTTTGGCTTCTGTAGAAGTTAGTCGTGAATGCCATACGTTCTACTTCTGAAGGAGTTCAGATGTGAATATGGTATGTTATTGTTTTGGTTGGAATTCTTGAATTTGATATGTATCTTGTATCTTTCTACTTCTGTAGAAGTTTATTTGAAGAATACCACATGGGTAAGACTCCTTTTTAATCCTGGAGGCGTATATTATGTTTTCTCTTCTGAATAATCTCAGTTGTGAATACTGTTGTTATGGAATCAATTGGAATCCTTGATTTGTTGTCATATGAATTCAACTTCAATTTAAACCTTTAATATAAGTAGTGGTTGAATTTGGCACTGTTGGAGCCCATGATATGTTGTGTGTTGGCTCGATTCTCGATTTTTGTCCTTGCTGTGTTTTAGTAGGGATTAGATTGAACTGTATGTTGATGAGAGTTTCGACTCAGTGGGATTGTTCTTGTGTTTGAGCATGATTACGTCTTCTGTTAGCGTGAATATCTAGTCGTGTGCTTGACTGAAGTAAAGAGCTATTAACTGTACCTTGACAAGTGATGGCATTGGATATTTTCTCATTGTTGAATAATATGGAAGGTTATGTGGAGTCTATTTGATGGATTATTCATCACTGCCTTGTCACGAGAGCTACTGTGTTGTTCAGTAAGTTACAGGCAATTTTTATATGTGTATTTTGACGAACTGTAGTTCTTCCTGTGGTCTCGACTGGCTTAGTCGCGGGTGTATAATGTGATTGCATTACTCTTAAGTGGATGGTACAGTCATGAGCATGTTTGGAAGGGACATCTGAATGTCTCGGTTTCTTTCTCTTCTGCTGTAAAGTATATGTTGATAAATTTATATTTAATTGTTGGATTGTAAAACATACTGATGGATTCATGAATTGTTAGGATATTCATTTTGTTGAATATAATGGCCTGTTGGATGTTGTTGTCCTTGGGATTCAGATGGATAGTTGTTTTGGATACATTTGTTCTTCTTGGTCACTAATATTTATGATGAAATATCTGAAAAGTATCTAGGACTATTTAGTAACTATAATATGAGTTACGCGTTTATAGTCATGTTTGTATTACCAGAGCATAGTCTGAAATATGTTTACATGTTTGGTGAAATGATTTCATTTAAACAGGTTGTTTAATGAAAACAATTGGTGGATTGCAATTGTTTTAAGAGTTAGTGCTTATCATGCTCAGTTCATCGAACTGACCTGTGTTGACAATTTTTGCAGATGGTTGCCGTAAGTGGTAAAAGCACGCAGATCTGATAAGATGTTCAGATTGTTTAATTTGGTTTTATGATGAATTACAGCTTGATTCTCTGAATGTACTACTAGAAGAAAGATGTTCTTTTGTTGTTGAGTATTGTAACAAGTATGCTGAATGCATAAAATGTATTTGATTAGCTTGAAAGGAATGAAAAGAGATATTTGTTACTTATGTGTTTGTATTCGTATCTTGATGGTTTGACCTTCTTCGGTTCGAATGATCTTGAGAGTATTATTATTATTGTATAAAGTGGAGACTTTTGTGATTATCTAAGTAAGCTTGCAAGATTATGTGACTGAATACTTATGATTGTTTAGTAGTTCTAGTATGTTCTATCTAAAGCTAAATTGGAATTTAGATCACTGTCTTTATGGAAGCTAGGGTTAAAGTAAACCAAAAACAGGAAGCTAAACGAGCTAAATAAATTATTACTTCCTAGTCTTGATCTAAGTCAACACAACGTTTAATTGGATTCTTAATCACTATATCTCGATACTAATAAGTAAGATATAAATTCAGTTATGAGAACTGATATAAACCTAAAAAGGGTTTGGTTAGCAATCTCATGTGAAGGTTGATGGTTATTGTCCAATTTCGTTGATTTAGCATTATGTATATTCTATGAACTCCTTGAAGGGACCTCAAGTCTTAATAACTTCTCTTGTGTAATGGGTTTTACTTTGAAAGGTAATTCTAAGGTGAGGAACCCAGGGATTGGGAAAGACTAACCTTAAGAGAGCGTCTTGTAGTATAATTTTAACTCAACGTATGTAACACTTATTAATAAGTAGATCTTTTTGAGGTGGATTTAAAGGTTGATGGAACAAGTCAACTGCAGGGTTGTACCTTCGAGAAGATTAGGATCTTCTCGAAGATACAACAATGCAGGTGACTTATGACGACACCCTTTGCATTGATCATTAAGATTTACACCTTAAACTCGAACAAGTTACTCTGGGACTGATTAGGAATGTGGTCACGTTATAAGGCTGCCCTAGGAGACTCAGGGTATCTTGACACACTGGATTAACTAGGGTTGACCCAGTATGTCAACGTATCCCTAGTCCTCGGGAGCATCTCTATAACGTTGTCATCTTACTAATCCATTCCTGAGTGAATAACTTGGGACAGGAGAGTCTGACAGAAGTCAGTATAAGACATTCTACATAACATAGGAATGGGGTGAAGGACGTATTCCAGATTGACGAGTATGCCGTCAAGGAATACGAGACATAAGTAGTATGTTTCAAATCTTTGGCCAAAGTATCGCAAGTTGCTGATTGCATTGTCCTAAGTCACCTAGTCTAAGGGATGAGATGCCGATGAATAATGGTAACAATTATTCAGATAGGTTCCTTGGACAGAGCATTCTGAATCCCAGATTAGGGAGGAGATCCGCAAGAGTGATGTGTTAAATAAAATCAACTCCAACTCTTAATACGAGTCATGGAGTCATGGAATGAATAGATCGGAGGTACTCCGAGTCATTACAGCTACATATGGTTATCTGTTATGAGAATGGTTGTTTTTGATTTGTGAGTTCTAAATTATGTATTTAGAACCAGGAAGCATTTGTAAAAAAAAAATTTACTTGTTCTAATGTATAAAAATGAGGATGTTACAGATGTTACACGTGCATGAAGACAACTTTTATTTCCCAATTCATAGGATGCACATAACCCCCAACTAATTTCTAAGTTAACCAGCCTTATTTGTGAAGGAGATTCATTAGACAATGAATTAGAAGACAAGGAAGGCATTAAGAATACCCTTTAAGGCTTATGATTATAAGAAGGGTTTACACTACTTTAAAATTTCTACAATTACTAACCCAATGATTTTCATTGTATAAGAAATCTGAGATGCCGCGCATGATGGAGAGAAGATCACGTTTGGTAATGTCCTCCTTACCATTGTATTTTTAGAGATTGGATTGCCCAATGGGCTGGATAAGTTTGTTTGTTTTTTGGGGGCTAAATGGAGAATACCTGAGCAATTTCCTTCACTAGTGTAAGGAGAAGCTAAGTTTCCCATATACCAGCATTTTTACATTGAAAAATTTACTTTGGTATATGGCACCAAGATTCCTTGGTGTAAATTTCCTTTCTCCTTCAAATTGCAGTACTTTCAATTCAGGGTCGATCATTTCAAAGAGGTAAAGAAAATCATATTTGATCTAAGTATAGTGGATCAAGACTACCACAAGCTACACAGGAAAGTAATATGCCCCAAGAAGTGTGGAGAAGTATGTCTCCCATGATGTGCACATGTTAAAACCAGTAACATTACATGTTGTAGGGAGGATAGCAGTGAGGTTGTATTTACAAATAAGGCCTAAGTATGAAAAGGGAACTTATATTGAAGATGATGTATCCATTCCTGAAGACACCACCACATGGAAGAAGACTGCACTAAGAAAAGAGATAGAGGATAAGATCATGAGAAAAAGGCATCAAGCACACAAGTAGTTCAGATAGTAAGGGCACAAGAGTTAGGTGTGGGAACTAGTACTTACATTTTCCAGAAGAAGTCTCTCATGAGAAAAAGAGTCACCACAAAAGGAGGAGCTGCCGTAGAAGGAAGAGTCACTGGTAAGGGAAGATTCACCCAAGAAAGAAGAAAAAGAGAATTCCCTTAATATGGAATCACTATTATGGAAGAAGAAGAGGGTGACAAAAGGATCAGACTCAAGCGAGATAGAAAGCATGGATTCCAACAAGGGTAATGAAGATGATAAAGATTGTGACAATGAAGAGCCCAGTGATGAAGAGTGGTAGTCTTGATCTTGTGTATGATGTACATGAGTAAGAGGAAGAAGGAAATTAAGAAAAGTATGAGAATGAAGGAAGAACTCAGAACAAAGGGGAGAGTGAGGAGGTAAACATGAAGGATCAAAATACCCCAACCCCAACCAAGGAGCAGATGGATAATACCATAGAGATGGAATTTTCAAGAATTATCTAACATTTGGTGGAGAACTAAGTTGAGTGAAGTGTCGAGGAAGTACTGAAGGAAATAAAGAAAAGAGCGAGTGTGGAAAAGGAATATGGAAGTATGGGTAGAAAAGGAATATGGAAGTATGGGTAGAAACCCTAGCTTAGAAGTAAGCTTCTAAAAGTTAGCACACATAGGAGGAAAGGGCATAGTAGGGGTACACGAACAAGAAATGACTTACATTAATTATCGAAAAAGGTATTACATGTATGCTTCTGAAGTACCATGCCCACCAACAAACTCCTTGCTTGGTCTTGTTTTGATGAAGAGGGTGCATACCCATGCATGAGGAATATGATATCTTGGGCTTTTAAATCCCAAGTTGATGAACCCTAATTCAAGGTAAACTGAGATGCATTGATGAAGATACTAAATGCTAAAGGATTAAACCCTTTGGTAAATACCCAATAAGTGTCTAATGAGAAATTTTGCAATGTGTTCAATAGAGTATCAGTGGAGGTAGAGGAAAGACTCTTTCGCAGAAATGATAGAATAAGGGTCTTGGAGGAATATCTTGAGAAAAATAATGAGGAGATCATTGACCATGATAAAGAGATAAAACAAAAGGAATTGATCAGTACATAGTTAAGGTGCGAGTTGAGGGATGAAAAGGAAAATTTATGCAAAATCCATAAGAAGATAGAGGCCATTTGAGACACCATAATCTTGAAGATAAAGGCTAGTTCCATATTTTTATCTACACCTTTGTGTTTTTCTTTCCCATTTGGGACAGGAGAAGGAATCTTTTGGAAGTGTTTTCATAGATAGTGTTCACCAACTTTTTATCTGTTTACGCTCATCCATGTTTGCGGCTGAGTTGTTAAATGTCTAAAAGTGTGTGGATGTGTCCTTATTGTTTTGATCCTTTTTACGTACAATCAGAGACTGAAACAAATAGGGGTTCAAGGTAGGTTTACCTACTATTTGGTTTAGTTGAGATGTGTGCATGTAGACTACTGATCTCATTCGATCATGTGAACTCCTTTTTGGCTAGGAAGGACTAATCCTGTAATAAGAAATCAAGACCACCAAAAAGAGTTAAATATCATATGCAGTGGACTGCCTACCGTATGTTAGGTCTAGGAAGTGTGATACTCCCTATAAGGCTATCAATCCACTATTTGTAAATCAATATTAAAATGACATAGCATGTAAATAAATAGAATCTAGTGCTAGCATTCTGATTTGGGTACCTCAGGTCACTATCAGTGTCAATTCATTTAAATATTAAACTATGCTAATAAAAGAGTGTTTGGGTCGGGTTCTGGGTAGGTTGGGTGGTCTGAGGGTCATAGACAGGGTCAGATTAAGGTTGGGTAGGGTTGCTGGGTAGTTTAGGTGAGCGGTAGGTTTTTGGTCTACACTATGTTAGCAAACACAAAGACCAACGCCGGTCAGGTATGATCGATGCTGGTTGGGTCAGACCAATGTTGGTCACTGTAGAGGTAAAAGAGGGTCAGAAAAGAGGTGTTTTGGGTTATTTTAGGTTCTTCATGTTGGAAGGGAGAGTTGAGAGTGGTGTTGGTGATATTTAGGTGGTGAGTGGGCTCAGGGTCAGCGGAGAGGGGTTCTGAAGGGTGGTTTTGGGTAGAAGGTTGGTGCCAAGATGACCCACGGTGGTCTGGGTTGACAAACCACGGTTATGGATGACTGGTGCCAATCACTGGTTTTGAGTCTTAGCTAAGGAAGAAGTGATTAGGGTGCTCTGTATGACTAATCAGAGAGTTGATGGTGAATAGAATGAGGTAAAGTGGGGTCCTGGGTATGGGTGTGGTCTGAATGAACAAGGTGGGGAGGTTAGGAGGGTATTTTTACTTCTTGGAGGAGGAAGATAGAGAAACCAAAACACAAAATGTGAGTGGAGGACAAAGGAATCCACTTACCTGGGGTTTGATGCGTGCTAGAGTGTGGTAGACATTGATGAAGGTGGTTGGTTGGTTAGGGAGCTCTTGTTTGAGCTCAGTCTGGTCCAAGTCCTTCAATGGAAGTGTTCACAAAGATCTCTTGTGAGTTCTCTAATGGTGGTCCTTTGCTGGGAGTTCTAAGGGATTGGTTTCTTCTCTCAGATGCTTCTGAAGATGACAAGAGTGTCAATTCCAATCAAATAGGGCACCAATGATAATCGACAAGCCTAGAGTATCTCCAATAATCTCCCAACTATGAAAAAGTGACCAACCCTTTGGAAAGAGTCAGGATTGGGTATTTGAAGGTGACCGACGCCGGTCCCACTAGACCGACATCAGTCAGACTGTAACCGACACTGGCTATGTCAGGGGCACTATTTTTTGAAAAGTGGGGAATATGCCTTCCCCACTTCATTGTGAGTGGTGGAGCACATGCACCCTCTGCCTTGAGAATGGGTAATAGGACAGGGGAGAGTCCTATGAGTGTAGTGGCCACTATTAAGGCTTTTTATAAGGGTATGGGCAAGGTATGGACAAGGTAGAGAGTGGAAGGTGTAAGTGGGGTAGTGGAAGGGTGAGGTGGAGGGAAAATTGGGCTAGTGGGCTGGTGAGGTGTTTGTGTGAGGTGGCCAATCTAGTGGCATGATGAGTAGGTAAAGGGGGAATTTAATTAAGTGGTATTAATTAAATTCCTATATATGTGGATGGGGGGGTCTTTTTGATGGGTGAAAGGGGGTGCGAGTGACCATGTTATGGTTAAATTGATCACCCATGTAGGATGTGATTATTAGGTTGCTTTGGAGGGATATAATGAAATGTTACGTGTTTTTGGTGTCTACATTTTACCCCTTTTTGTTGGGCAGCCTGTAGTGGTAGGCGGTGTGACAAAAAAAAAGGTTGGGTTTTTTCGCCATGTGAATGTGTGACAAGAAAATGGATGGTGGGTTCCCCAAAGAGGGGCATGAGTAATCCCCCATCAAAGCAGGAACCGACGACGAAGAATAGGGAGAGTCGGTGGTTGATTTGAGAGAGTATGGTGAGAGGTGTGAAAGAGATGAGGTGAGTGGGGAAGGGTGTTGATGAAAGGGTAAGGTGGGTGAGTAGATAGAGAATTATAGCATTCACGCATGCCATAAAATTCAATGAGGTATAAGGGTTTCTCAACCAAATAAAGGTACATCAACCAAAGTCGCAAGGGTCATCCAAACATGGGTTATTGAGGCCTTGGTATCTAGGGTAAAGGATACGGTCTAAGCACTCAATGAGGTAAAATGCAAGAGTGCCTAGGGTGGCTTCGGTACATCCAAAGGGTAAGGTTTTTCTTGGATAAGGGTCACGGCCATAGGTAAAGTAAGTTCATCAGGCTAAGCTAAAAAGATACCACCATCACAAGATGTAACAAGTGAGGATGTGAAAAGATCCACATAATCAACGGGTGGGGTAGGTAGGTGTGGGTAGGGTAGTGTAAATCAAGCATACGCACACATAGAGATTGTGACACAACACCAAGGTGAATATATTTCAAAATTTACATCATCCAAGGTTGATTGGGCTATCCAAACATGGGTTATTTAGGCCCAGTATCCAGGCTAAAGGATACGGTCCGAGAACTCAACTAGATAAGATGTAGGAGCACCTCGGGTGGCTCCAGTACATCCAAAGGTCAAGGTTTATTTGGGTAAAGGTCACGACCATAGGCGAGGTAAGTTTGGTAGGCTAACAACATGGTAACATCATCCCAAGGTAGAGCAAGTGCAGTAGGTCGACTGTCAACCGTAAGGGGTATGGTGTGGGTAAAAAGATGAGGTCAAAGGTTGGGGTAGGGTTTTGGGTGAGGTGAAATTGGTGAAATGTGTAAAATGGTAACTGATGTAGGTTACAGAGAATCGATGCTGGTATAGGTAAACCGGCATCGGTGAGCTAGGGCATATGACTGATGTCGATTAGGGTAAACCAACGTCGGTTAGGTTGGGTTTTCTATAAAAAGGAAAATTCCACATTTTTTGGGAATCATTTGTCTCATATGATTTAGGATAAAATGACTCGAGAGAGAGAAAAAGTGGTAAAGCGTCTAGATGGAATAGAGAGTGGAGTTCACGTTGTGTATAACAAGTGATCGCTAGTTGAGAGGTAGGGCCACGAGGTGTGATTGGAGTGATTCAGTTGGCTAGAGGTGAGTTCATTGATTGGTGATGGCAGAGGCGGGAGAAGGGTCAAGTGGACCACCGGCACAGTAGCCAGACATGCCACCATGATGGGGGTAGTGTGATGAGGTAAAAGTTCAATCCCACTCTTTGTTTTGTGAGTTAGATTAGGTGGGATGGGGGGAAAAAATCAAGTTTTTGATTTGGGGGGGAAATGAGATTTGAATTTGTGGGAGGGTAAATTGGTCAAATGAGGGAAAGAGAGGGAGGGAATTAGGTGTATGAGGGGTGAGGAGGGGATTTAGGTTAAAATGGGTTGGTAGTGAAGAGAGAAAGGAGGCTTTTTCGTAGATTTTGCCATGACAGCGACTAGCGTCAGTCAAGGTTAACCGACACTGGTCAGAGACAACTGGTATCGGTCACAAAGTGGGTGACCAATTCTGGTTAGGAGGTGACCATGGTCGATTAGAGATAACTGGTGCCAGTCACATTATAGGGAAGTGGGAGCCAAAAAGACTTTGGGTTGGGTGGTTTAGGGTGGGTGAGGGTAGAATAGGGTGTTAGGGTGAAAAGCATAGTTTAGGTGGAGGGGGTAAAATGGGTATGGGTAGATGAGGAGGGGTAAGGTTAGAGATTGATAGATAGAAATGTGATTATAAGGGTAGGGTGGGTAGAAAGAGAGAGGTGGGACAGTGGGTAAAGGTGAGAAGTCGAGAGGAATTGTGGATATGATTAAGGTATGTTAACTTGATGTGTTTGTTAGATGCAGGGGAGAGATCAGCTGCGGATGAGGGACAGGGTGCCCCCGCTACTGTTGAGCATGTGAGGTGCAATGAATAATGAGGAGTGGAGGAATGTGGATGAGGTGGGCCTGATTAGGGTCCAACACTATCAACATGTAGTCTAATAGCTCAGTTTGATGGTCACCCTCATCGAGCGATGGGATTCGGTGACCAACGCGTTCCACCTACCGACAAGTGAGATGATAGTCACCCTAGAGGACGTGTTCCAGATACTTTGACTACCGATATTAGGGACACAAGTGTATATGATATCCTCTGAGGCCTCAGAGGAGTTGATGTTGACAGTGTTTGGAGGGGGGTTGGGAGATGTGACATTTCACAGTGTCAGTATCAGTTACAAAGGGATGTACACATCCCTTCCAGAGGAGACGAGGCTTTTGGTGTTATTGATGGAGGTAGTGTGCTATTTCACATTGCCAGATGTAGAGGGTGGGAGGTTCCCCCGATCACTGATGAGGGTACTTCATGATATAGTAATGGAGCGGACTTTCTTTTCCTGGGAACTAGCATTCCTGGTGCAGTTGTATAGAGAGTTGTGGGCGCACGAGCGCCTGCGCAGATTTAGCCTTTACTACAAATTTATCCTACACTGTTGGGTGTATGAGCACCTAGTTATTGTACATCCTGTAGGTATGCCTCGAGTTGATGCATTTCTGTAGAGAGTGGTTCGGGTGGGGTACATGCGATTAGTGCCTGTGATTGGAGAGTAGTGGTCGGAGAGGCCTACACATGATGTAGCCCATTACAGATGGTTATTGGAGGGATTGTCCAGAGTGGACATTATTTGGAGACCGTATGTGAGTTACCCCTCATTTAGACAGATACATGATGAGCTATATGGTCTTCAGTTGCTGAGATGGATAGTAGGGCACTGTGTAGGGGAGGACAAGATGATCCCCTTGGATAGGGTCAGGCAGTAGTTTGGGCTACCACCAGATATACCCCCACCATTCCCACAGTACCTGTGAGATGACATGGAGAGGCCATTTCCTCTACCACAGCCGACAATGCCCATGGGGCTGAAGGAGTAGCCCGTAGACCAGTGGATAGATGACGCTGAATTGATAGATAGATACTGACAGTGGTGGGTAGCTCAGCTATGAGTAGAACCACCTAGGCTGGGGCAACAAGATTTAGCTGCCATGACAGTGTTGAGAGATGCCCTACAAAGGCAGGTGGAGACCCTGATCATCCAGCTGGGGATGGTATAGAGACAACTAGCCAGTTCTGAGGCAGAGATGGCAGAGTTGCATGTGCAGGTGGCTAGCCTACATACTCAGATGGAAACATGTGGAGATGGAGATGGGGATGGTGAGGACAGGTGGGTGGCCACCCTACAGGTATAGGTTACCAGTTTATGGGCTTAGTTAGATGTAATGCTGGAAAAGATTGGTGCTTTACAGGACCAAATATAAGCACAGAGGCTAGGGCTGATGGCACCACCGCAGGCACTGGGACAGGGTTCCGTAGGACAGACATAGGGATAGAGGTTGATGGGGCCACCATAGATAGTACCTATAGCTAGATTACGGGAGGTGAGAGTTGATGTCAGATACTATGAGGACTAGTTCACTGTAGCAGGGATAGAATTCCTCTCGTATATAGAGTACAGGGCATAACAGGCCTCGAGTGAGAGGACCTGGTCATGCACTCATTGCGTGGAGAGCGCAGGGGGCCATAGAGCTCTGAGATAGGGTCGAGGCAAGGCCACTAGTACATGGAGGCTAGTCCCAGGTGATGTACCAGCAGGTCGATAGATAGGATTCCATGAGGTAGAGGGGATAGGAGAGACAAAGATGGAGGATATCAGTAGAGATGATGCCTGATATGCATCCCTTGATGTGGGTGTTTTTTGATTTTTTTTATATATCAGGTTGCGTGCCAAAGAGAGATTTTGTAGTGTGATACACACCGGCTTACGTGCTGATGAGAGATTTTGTATTTTGATACACACCAGCCTGCGTGCCGATGATTATGAGGATGTATACTAGTGATTTTTTCTATTTGTGATCATATACCAACCTGCATGCCAAAGATAGTGAGGCTATATATGAGATATTGTGAGAGATACATTTTATTGGATATTAGTGTATACTGTATGGATATATTGATTTATATGATGAGATAGATGATTTGATGGTGATGTTTTTGATATTGATAGCATTTGATTGACATGTGTGGATAGATGGATGATAGGTGTGTTAGGCATGATTGAGTTAGGTTGGTGTTAGGCATGATTGAGTCAGGTCATAGGCATGGTTGAGTCAGGTTGTGGTTAGGCATGATGGAGTCAGATCATAGGTATGGTTGAGTCAAGTTATAGGCATGGCTGAGTCAGGTTGTGGTTAGGCATGATGGAAAATAAATGATGACAGATGTGTACATTTTGGTTTGATCTGTGGTATGTATGTGGTGATTGGATCATGTTGTTATGATATATGATTGTGGATGATAGATGATTAAGGTGATGAGATGAATGTTGTGAAAGATGTATTAATTTCCATTTATTTAATGATAGATTGGAAACTAACTTAGAGTAGCATGTGAAAAAAATAGTTAGCCAAGAGGTGAGAAGGGAATGATTACGAGGGAGAAGAGGTGCAGAAGGTGATAATGACAGTCGATCTAACCTCCAACGGCCCCATGCCCGTCAAGTGCTACCTACATAGCCCCGGTGAAAAGGGGCCTCAGACCAATGTAGTTCTCCCTTAGGCTAGGGAGAAAGAAAGAATGGGTGTAGATAGGGGTGAGTCAGGTTGGGGTAGGTGGTACTCATGGGTATGTGGGTAAGGGAAATGGGTACGGGTTATAAGTGAGTAGGTATAGGTACGGGTCATGGGGTATGGGTGATGGGTATGGTTAGATAAGTGGTGTCAAAGGGTACGGGTCAATGGGTATGGGTAGATAGGTAAATGGGTACGGGTAAATAGATGCGGGTAGATAGGTAGGGTCAAAGGGTATGGGTCAATGGGTAGGTAGGGTCAAAGGGTATAGGTCAATGGGTAGGTAGGGTAAAATGGGATGGGTCATGGGTAAATAGATATGGGTCATGGGTATGGGTAAATAGGTGTGAGTAGATAGGTAGGGTCTAAGGGTATGTGTCAAAGGACATGGGTTGGGGTATGGTTGATGGGTAAGGGTGAGTGGGTATAGTGTGAAATATAGATTGATAGGTGAAGTTATGTGTAAGTAGATAGAAGTAGGGGTTGTGGTTTGGAGAAGGTCAATAGTTTGGAAAGTGGGAAAATGTAACAGGGTTGGTGATGTGGCCGAATTGGGATGGACCATCGAGGCACAGACCAGGGGTAGGTGCGATGAGCCTCAAGTCCCTAAAATACCTTGAGGGTTGGACTATTCTGAAGGTGAAGCAATTTCTAGAATCATGATAGATCATATTCATGACATAGTCATATGGCAAGGAGAAATAATAGGATAAATTCGGTAGAGGGTAATGTGGTGAGAGGTTGGAAACCATGAAGGGGGATAAAACACCTTAGGTACAAAATAGTTGATGTCATAGATAGGTGAGTCCATGGAAGAAAGGGATGTGTTATGTTTGTAGGATAGACTGATCAATGTGAGAATTCTATGTCGGATGCTTAGTTAATCTCCTTGAGGTCTTCGTGAAGCTGATTGATGTGGGAAGCTTCAAAACAGGCCTAGTCCCTTTTTTCTTACTAGGTAGGGTATGGCTAGTGCGTTATAGTTGTCCTCCAAGGGAGCAGTCTATTTATGACGACTAGATACAAATGTTAGATGTTCTTTTGAGGGATGCATCTTTATGTTTGGAAGTTTGACTCAAGGAGGGTGATCCCATTTTTGATAGGTAATTACCAATTAAGCCATGGAAAAGGCTATAGAGGAATACGAACTATCATATGTAAAAGGTGGGTTAATGGTGGAGGTAGAAGTAGGTTTTTGTGTGGGGTATATGGGATGGTATAAGACCATGGGATTCCATCCATGAAAGGAAAAAAATTATCCATGAGAATCATGCCATGAGTAGAGCCGTGGTACTAATATTGAAGACAAAGCTGAAAAAGTGATGTATAGGCAAATGATTCTTGTTTAATCGTAGGTAGGTGAAGTGGTGGTAAGAGGATTAGGTGCCCAAGGGATGAGCTAGGAATAGTTAATGGGTGAAAATAACTTGGCTCAACAATAGAATGGTCGAAGATGCAAGATGTTAAGGGGCTTAGGTTTGGGTTTACCATCGAGTGAAGATAAATGATAAGCACCTGATCCATAGGTATGAGTAATGATATAGGGTCCAAGCCAATTAGGATAAAATTTACCGCGTAGATGTTTCTTATCTTTTGTGACATGTTGATTTTCCTTCAAGACAAGATCCCTAACTTGGAAGGTGTGTGGGTGAACGCGCTTGTTATAAGCACGTTTGATGTGTTTTTGGTATATTTGGAGATGATATAAAGCATTTAGGTGTCGTTTGTATAACAAATCTAGTTATGCCTAACGATATTGGTGGAAGTATTCATTGGTGAGCATGCCCTTGAGGGATATGCGGAGAGATGGGATCTGGAATTCGAGAGGCAGGATAGCCTTGGTACCATAGACCAGAGAGAAAGGTGTAGCAACAGTCGATGTGTAAATACTAGTGTGGTATGCCCATAGGGAAAAATGAATGTGCGTATGCCAATCCTTCCCAGTATCGTTGACCAACTTCATGAGGATTTTGTTTAGGGTTTTTTTGGTGGATTCATCTTGGCCATTAGTTTTTGGGTAGTATTGTGAAGAGAAACTAAGCTGGATACCAAAGGTATCATAGAGTTTCTAGAGGGCTTTGTTTTTGAATTGTTTGCCATTATCAGTGATAAGGTGATGAGGGAAACTAGAGTAACAGATAATGTGATGGTTGATGGACTCAAAAATATTCTTGGATTTTGTAGAGATGAGGGGAATGGCCTCCACCCATTTGGTGTAGTATTCCGTAGAAGTTATGATACATTAATGGGGTTGAGAAGAATGAGGGTTGATTTCACCGATGAGATCGAGACCCCATTAAGAGAAGGGCCATAGGTCTCTTACGACTTGTAAGGCATGACCTAAGGTGTGATAAAGGTTTGAGTGTTGTTGACACTTTTCACATCATTTGATGTAATCACAACAATCACTGTTGAGGGTAGGCCAGTAATAGCCAAGACAAAGGATACATTTAGTAACAACGAGACCACTGATGTGGCCCCCACAGATGCCGTCATGGATTTCCTTGATGGTATATGGTATTTCGAAACTAGTGAGGCATCAGAGAAGGATCCCATAAAATCCACGTTTCTAGAGGAGGCCTCCTATGATTACATACCGGGAGACCTTTTGGAGGAAGGCATGTCAGCCATTGCGGGTAAGGTCGGAAGGAAGAATGGAAATAGAGAGATAGTCAGAGTATTGTTGGTACCAGAATTCTGATGGGTCGGTAGTGGGTTTCTCAATCAGGTTTACAGTGTGAGAGAGGTAGGAGGGTGATTGCAACCTTTACACAACAATGAATATTTGTGAATCGATAGGTGATGAGGGTATTTGTGAGGCGAGACAAGCCATGGTATCCACAAATTTGTTCATATAGTAGGGAATGGTTTACAGTTTATAGTGGGTGAAGGTGGTTAACAAGAGATCTACATGGTGTTTGTACTGATGTAATTCCTCATTCCGACATTGGTAGAGTACATTGATATGATTTACTACTAATTGAGAATAACTGAAGATATTGATGGATTTAACATCTAGGGTTTGGGCGGTTTGGAGACGAAGTATGAGGCTTTGTATTCGGTGATGTTATTGGTACACTCAAAATTGATCTTGAATGAAAGTGGCATGGGTTCACTATCGTGTGGGATAAGGATGATTCCAGCTCCCCCCCCTCCCACACTGACATTTAGATCCATCAAAGAAGAGGGTCATTTGATAGTGTAGAGGTTCCTCAGCCGGTTCATCAAGGGAATTCAAAGTTTCCAGGTTGGTGATCAGAGAGTGGGGCATTAGCCAATTGATCGGTGATAGGCTGACCCTTGACTGATTTTTGGTGGAGGAAGGTGATATCCAGATCAATGAGTAGCATGATCCATTGTAAAATTCGTTGGTTTTGGAATGGTATAGAGTACATGTAATGCAAGGGGTCAGTATTGGTTATGACGAAGGTAGTGTGGTTAAGTAGGTAGTGGAGAAGTTTGGTTGCTATAAAGACTAAATCTAGACACAAATTTTCAGCGTGTGTATATCTAGTTTCATAATCCATGAGGGTGCAACTGATGTAATAGACTGCTTGTTCCTTGTGTTGGTCATCTTGGTGAGCAAGCATGGTGCCCAAGGAATGGTCGGTGGAAGAAATATAAAGGTAGAATGGTTGGTCATCCTTAGGAGGGGTAAGCATGGGTGGCTTTAATAGATATGCTTTCAGGGCTTCAAAAGCATTGTGATAGTCTATGTTCCAATAGAAGGTAGTATCCTTTTTAAGGAGGTGGTGGAAGGGTTCACAACGATCTGATAGTTGAGAAATGAAGCGATGGATGGATTGCATTTTTCCCTACAAAATGTGAAGTTGTCAGAGGTTGGTGGGTGGGGGCATCTTGAGGATGACCTTGATTTTCGCCGGGTCTGCTTCAATGCCTCGTAAGGAAACAATGAAGCCCAAGATTTTACCAGATAGAATGGTGAAAACACACTTATTAGGTTGAAGGCATATGTAATATTGGATGAGATGGTCGAAGATGATTTTAAGAATGAGTAAATGCTCGGCGTAGCTTTTGGATTTTCCCAAGAGGTCATCGACATAGTCTTTGAAGATGTGATGCATAATGTGATGGAAGATATAGGTCATGGCTTGTTGGTAAGTGTCACCTGCATTCTTCAGTATGAAGGGCATGAAGTGATAGTAGAACGTCCCCCAAGGGGTGATGAAGGAATTTTTTTGTTGATCCTCGGGGGTAAGTAAGATTTGATTAAATCCTGAGAACCCGTCCATGAGAGATAGCATCTCATGTCCAGCGATGAAATCAACTAATTGGTCTTTGCTGGGTAGAGGAAAGTCATCCTTAGGAAAAGATAGGTTAATGTCCCAGAAATTGGTGTAGATGTGGAGTCTCCCTATTTCTTTGGTAATGGGGATGATGTTGGAAATCCATTATGGGTAGTTGATTGGTAAGATGAAGGAAACAAAGAGGAGGCACTGGAGCTCTTCTTTGATGAGAAGAGTAATGTGTGGGTGGATTTTACGTAACTTATGATTGATGGATTTGGTATTAGGTAAGGTGATGATGTTGTGGACCATGATATTTGGTTCAATACCAGGCATATCAACATATGACCAAGAAAAAGTGTTTCTATGATTGCGGAGGAAAGAAGTATAGGATTCTTGTTTAGCAGCATCTAAAGATTGGCCTATCTTTAGAATGTGGGGTCATCTGAGGTGTGGATGTTGATGTCGATGGTAGCTTCATTCAGCATGGTTTAGGATTCAGATGGTAGTGCGTGGTGGAGATAGGAGTTGTCTGCACCCATATAGGAAAGAATGGAGTCGTCATTTTGACATTAGATGACATGAATAGAGGGGGTGTTGTCATCGATCATATCAAGATAGAGGATAGGAAAAGAAGAAGGGGCTTCTTCATCATGTTGTATGATGAGAGGACCCAAAGAAATGGTATTTATGGAAAAAATAAGGTAGGAGCAATAGAATCAGGGTCTATAGAATCCATGGGTGAAGTGGGTGAATTAAGTGAGGAATCATGAGGTTGGGGTGTCTCTGTAATGAGCTCGACATGAGGTTGTTTGAGCATGAGCTCAAAAAATCCTACCCCACTACAGTCCTTGTGTTTGTGAGAGGTGCAAGGAATGACAGTGTGACGACCTTGTTCATAAAGGCCAAAGCTGAAACCCTTCCAAGCACAGTGATGTAGGAAGGTATGGGAAAAACAACGGTTGGTTAATGAGGGAAGGGTGATGGTGAATGGTAGGGTCGGAGTTAGTGGTTCAAGTCTGTAGGTGGGGGTGTTTTAACCCCCATAGGTCAGATTGGTGTGGAGGTAAGCGAGCCCATAGGTGAGAACTTTGCTAATGCGTGGGTCATAATGGGGGTGTTGTTAGAGGTTTTCGTATTCTTGTGGAGTACGGAAGGTGTCAACATTCTATAGGTGGTACTCCCCCAGTGTCAAGCGTTGAAAAATACCTTCGAGTGGGTTAGTAGTTGGAATGTTAGTGGCAAGAATGGATGTTTTTGTAAGAGTCTGAGATGAGGAGGATGCGGGTTGTGGAGCAGGAGGTAATTCTGTAGGGGTTGTTGTAGTGGTGGTAATGGGTGATGTCAGGGTTAGAGAAGGGGTGGTAGAGGTTGTGGTAGCTGAAGCAGAGGTGGTAGTAGAGGTGGTGATAGGTATGAGGACATTGTTGGGTCAATATAACATGTTGTAGGTCTTGAATGGTGAAGGGTCGGCCTGTATGGTGTAGCCACGTCCCTCATGTTCAAATTTGAGGCAACAATGCAAGGTGGAGGGAACACATCCCATGGAATAGATCCAAGGATGGCCAAGCAACATGTTGTATTGGAACTCCCCTTTTAAGATTTAGAAGAGTTTGGGGATGCTACGGGGACCAACATGAATGTGTAGGATTACCATGCCCAAGGTGGTGGTTATGGCATCATTGAAAGAACATAGCATAATTGGGTCATTATGCATGTAATTAGCGGGAATGCACATTTGATTGAATGCATGAGATGAGATGACATTGATACTAGCTCTAATATCATTCATAATATGTCGGACATGTACATTGTTGACATAGGTAGAGATGAATAGGGTGGGATCCGAATCCTCTTTTTGGTGAGGTACAATCTCATCATTGGAGAAGTGAGGGCAGCCACCTAAGATGAGGCAATGGGTGTCGAGGTGGAAGGTGAAGAAAGAAGGGAGGCCACATGGTGTGGTGTGATAATGCATACAATGGGTGTGGGGTCATTAGGTGGAACCTCAATGGATTGTAGGACTTCAATAAGGGCTTGGCAATGAGATTCAAAAGTTTGGATGAGGTCGTACAATGATATCTTGAGTGGTGATTGATGAAGTTGTTTGATAATGGAAGGATGGGCTCTCCCATTGGAAACAAGGAAGGTGGGTCCACAGATAGTGATTTTAGGTGTGGGCGTGGGTGTGATGTGAGGTATAGGTGTGGTTGTAGGTTTTTCTACCCTAGTTTTTCCTTTATCCTGTTGAGCCTGAGTGGCAATCTGAACCATATTGATTTCAAATACTGGTGGCAGGTATGAAGGGTATGAAGTGTGGGGTGATAATGGTTGAGCTGGTAATGGTATAGGTGAGGTGGTTATGGTGGTAGGAGGGGTTGGTTCTGTGTCTAACAGATCGTCCTACGTGAAGAACTGGAGCAGGAGTGTTTTAAGGGTCTTGTAATCCTCCACACTATGTCTGGGTGCTCGATGATAGGCACAAATATGGGAGTCGTCAAACCATTTTGGTTTTAGTTTTGAGTGGGTCGTATGGTCGAATGGGTGGTAAGATGATTTGGGAGGAAGTCAATAGGTTAGCCAAGATAGTCGCATAGGATCCTGCCATTGGGTCGTTATGTGTAGGGGGTATGGTCCTAGGTGAGGCACTCTATAGTGAATTAGAGGAGGGTGTCATTGATTGTGATGCGGGGGTGGTTAGGGTAGGTTGGGTACGTTTTGGTTTGGGTGGGGGTGTGGGTCGCATCTTGTTTGGTAAGGAGGTGGTGGATGAATTGGTCTTGGATTTAGGTGTTGTTTTGGGAGATGGGGTAATTGGCAATGTAGGATGGTGGCATGAAGTTGAGGGTAGTGCTGAGGGTGGCAGAGGATGGGTCACCCAAGGTGATTGTGGTGAAACTATGGAGTTAGTGGTGATAGACAGTATTGGTGGTCGGCGTTGCCTAATAGGTAATGGAAATACTGCAGGGTTGGATAGAAGCGGAGGTGGTTGTAGATGGGTAGGTTATCAATTATTGGCTATATTGTGTATAGTTAACTTGGTCATCAGGGAAGACGGGTGTGGTTCCAAGAGCAAGGGTGATGGTGAAGGTGATGAAGAGGGCGTAGGTGATGCTAGTATCAGTGTCCAAGGTGGTTGGTGTTTGGGTTTTAGTAGAAATGTGTTCTTTGTGTAGGGGTGAGTGGAGGTGCTTAGATCAAGCTTGATTATTGGGTGAGAGAGGCTAGGTGTGGATCACACCCCCAGTATACGAGAGATGGCCTAGGAGGTAGATGAGGAAGGTATGGAGAGCAATGAGGTGGAAGGTGAAGATAAAGAAGATACATGTATGGTTAGGGGTAGTGTGGGAGGCATTGTAGTCTCCTCAGTAGGTAGAGCCGTTATAGATACTACCACTATTGTAGGGTAAATAGTGGGTGAGTTGGTAGGTGGGGTCTATATTTGTGTGGAGATAGGGATTCGAAGGTGTTCTCGAAGAAATGAGTGATCAACATACTCCAGATAGTCTATCGAATGCGGTGCTGAAGAGAGGAAGGTAATAAGGGTGGATTTGGTGGTAATCCTTGTAAGTGGAATGGTTATTTGTGACATAGGGAAGCTCTCTACATCTGATGCAGTGGGAAGGAGAGACGAGAGGAGATCATGTAATGTTGTAGATGAAGGTAGCGGGTCAGTTGGTATCGGCATGGGTTCTTCATCATGGTGAGGTATGGGTGAGATAGATGAAGAAGGGGGAGGTACTCCTTACTCCTTCAATTTTGGTGAGGTAGGGAGAGGGGGAGGTATTTCCAACTCCTCGATGAGTATGGTAGTAGGTGTTGATGGTGGTTCATTGATAATGAGGGTAGGGGGATCTAAGACAAGACTCAGAAGGGCGAGCATGGTGTCTGATGAAGAGGTATCTATTTGCACCAGATTACCATTTAGTGGTAAGGGTGAGGAGGATGGAGATGCTAGTATAGGAAGAGGCATAGGTTTGATAGGCTCCTCTGTGGGTGCAGTTGGGGGATATGATGTGATTGGTGTGGGTAACATATCAAAGATTGCATGAACCTCCTAAATAGTGTCACTATCGATGGAAGGATGGTTCTTTTGGGTCGGGGTATATGATTAGGGAATGGGTTTTGTAAAATGTGTAGTTTTTCGTTTGTGGGTGCATTGGGGTTGTCTAGAATGAGATCTCCTTTATCCAAAATTTCTTGAACAATGTTTTTAAATGTGATGTAGTTACTAGTGTTGTGCCCATGGACATGATGGTAGTCACAAATATCATTCTCTCCATACCATACGGGTATGGGGCAGGAAGGATCAAAACTGAGATGGGGTTTGATGGCCAAAAGGATGATAGCCCCTGTATTCAAAAGTCTTTCCAGAATAGCAGGGTATGGTTTAGCGATGGGAGTATACCTCTTTTGTTCATTTTTGAAAAGGAACGTTTGTACTGGCGAGAGGTTAGGCAGTGGTTTTGGTATGTTGGATGGGTGAGGCAGGTCAACCTTCAGGACCACCACGTGGGCGAAGCCTTTGGGCCTAGGAGGTTTGGGAGGAGTGGTTGAAGATGTTTTGGTAGTGGAAGAGGGTTCTTGTGGTTTAAATGGGGCACTTTTGTTGCGCAACTGAATCTGTTTCTCTTCAAGGGCTCAAATTTCAAGTTTCCAGGCCATGGTGAAAGCTTCATCAATGGTACAAAATGTTTGTATTTAGATGGTAGAGGAGATGTGGTGATCACAAGCTCGTGTAAACAATTCTATGAGCTCAGTCTGTGGTAGGGGGAATGTGAGTTAGTTGACCAGGCCGTTCCAACGAGTAATGAAGTCTATCATTGACTTGTCATCGTATTGACATGTAGTGTACAAGTCGGTCATGGTGACTTTCTTGGTTACATTGATGGAGAAATGATCCAAAAAAACTTGGGCCACTTGGTTGAAAGAGAAGATAGAGTCCTTAGGTAGAGCACTGTACCAGTCAAGTACTGGTCCATTAAGGGACATGGGAAACATTTGCAAAATCAAAGCGTCATCATGAGAAATGAGGTAGCACATGTGATTAAAAGACCCTAGATGTTTTTGTGAGTCTTCTTTATTGTTGAATCAGTTAAACTTAGGCATTTCCCAGTGTGGAGGGTATGGATGAATGGGGACAGAGAAGTGAATAGGTTTATTGCAAATCTCTTCGTAGGTGAGGGATGTACATGAACCGGTAAGGGATGCTTCAAATTTACATCTTTTCCATCATCATCTTAATAAGGTTGTGAGTAGGTTGTGATGAATTTTGGCCTCCCACGGTACGGGGAAGGAGATATGAAGAATACGAGGTGGAAGGTATCATGGTATGCAACGGAGGTGTGTATGAGAATTGTGGAGGTATATGTGAGGAGAAGGATGAGGAGGGGTAGTACGTGCAAAAAGAAGTAGACGCTACAGGTTGAGGCTGAAAGTGTGTGTATACAGGATGGGTCAGGGTGACCACCCTAGTAGCGACAGGTGGAAGTGATCGAGGAATGGATAGGACAAAATTATGGAGGGGGGCATAGTTGGTCGATACTAGTAGGGGTTGCGATGGAATAGGTATGCAGGTAATGGAAGGCATAGGAGGTGAAGACGTCATAGGTATAGTGAATGTTGTATAGGATGTGGACACCACTATGATAGGGTCGAGCTACGACACTACTGGTGATAGGGGAGCAGTGGGGAGGGCCGAGCTAGAGGAAGCTGATATGGTGGTGGGGGAAAGAATATGAGGAATGGACATGAGCATACCATAGATTGGGTAGCCTGAAGAATCTCGAGTGGATGAATGGGAAAGATATTGTTATAGCACAGTAGGGTTTTAATCTAAGAACTGTACAAATTCTGAGTCACCCGTACTAAAAACAACGGGGAAAACAAGATCCATAGGGGATAATATGGAAGGAAGTGATGGATTAGGTGGAAGAGGATAAAGACTAGCGTGAAATATGAGTGTGTTTTCCTAATTACATGTCAACACCATGTAGAGAGGTGTAGACCAAGTAGTACTGTATTTTGCAGATAATACAGAAAGTAGCAGAGATGAAGAAAATGGGTATTTCGGGGGTGTGTTGGGTGGATGTGCTAGTTAAGAACCAACATAGGCTGACTGACGCTGGTTATGTATGACCGATGCCAGTTTGGGTTGACCATTTCCATTTACTGAGAAATAAGACCATTTTATCAAACTGAGACAACAGAGGGAATATTATCAAGAGGGAAGGCTCTATGACAACTGTGTGACAGAAAATAGAGTATTAGAATGTTTCAAGAGCTATTACAGAAAAGAAACAAAGATGAAAGGTCCTTTGGATAGGTCATCCCAAAAGAACAGATATCGACACCGGTAGGGTATAACCAATGACAGTCAGGGGGTAACAAACGATGGTCACTGGACCGGCACTGGTTACTATGAAATTAGAACAATAATGAAGAAAAGAGGGTTGTGAGTTATATTTAGAGATGGAATTAGACTCAAAATTCTGAGAATGATGAAAAATAGGTCCTAAGAGCACTCAGAGTGAGTTGGAATACACTAACTATGATGGGGAGTGTGCAAAGGGGAAATAAGAAAATGCAGAATGAGTCCTTTCACCTCAAAATGCAAGACAAGCAGAAACACTAAGAAAATGTGATCATAAGAGTGCCTTTTTCTATTATATTTTTTCATCTTATGCTATTTAAGGACTGATACATGAAATGTAGAATAGAGTATTTGGTTAGGATGACTTCCTAGGAATAAGGAAATCTAAAGGTGAGGTTTCGGGTTTGTTATGGTGGGGATGGGATTCGCTCTAAAGTATGACTCGATAGAGCAGCCAGCTAGGTGCCCACTGTGTCGCGATCGTGTGATCACCTACATCTTCTTCCATGTAAGATGTTGTTTAAGAAATGTGTATATTTTGAAATTTTGTGCAATCTGGTAAGACAGAGAGAGAGAGAGAGAAGATGTGCTTTCTATGATTTATTCGTCAACCATCAGCTAGTCATGACCTCCAGCGTATAGGTTGCCCTCATTTAATGTGAGTTAAATGTAGAAAGCATAATGAAAGTGAAGTTGATTTTAATCCCAAATCTAAATGTTGTATTCGATGACACAAGAAGGTGAATAGGAGAAGGAATACTCTTTCACTAATGCAATAATTAAAGAAAGAAATAAATGTTCATTTTAGAAACACCAAAAGACAGTTGCTTTTAGACAATATGAAGAGGAGAATATTCCAGGGAAGAAACTTAAATGTGAGAACCTTATAGAAAGGGAAACAGAAAAGTAGCTTTCACCTAGAAATGAAGAAATGCAAGGAACCCTGGATGGGTCCCACTGGGCATGCCAAAATGTTTCAATCCTTTTTGTGTACAATTAGAGACTGAAACAGATAGGGGCTCAAGGGAGGTTTACCTATTGTTTGGTTTGGTTGAGATGTGTGTGTGTAGACTTCCAATCTCATTCGATCATGTGAACTCCTTTTTGGATAGGAAGGACTACCCTTGCAATAAGAAAACAAGACCACCAGAAAGAGTTAAATAGCATATATAGTGGACTGCCTACCATATGCTAGATCCAGGAAGTGTGATACTCCCTAGAAGGCTGTCAATCCACTATTTGTAAATAAATATTAAAACGACACAGCATGTAAATAAATAGAATCTAGTGCTAGCGTTCTGATTTGGGTGCCTTAGGTTCCTATCAGCATCAATTCATTTAAATATTAAAATATGCTAATAAAAGAGCGTTTAGGTTAGGTTCTGGGTAGGTTGGGTGGTCTAAGGGTCACAGATAGGGTCAGATTAAGGTTGGGTATGGTTGTTGGGTAGTTTAGGTGAGTGGTAGGTTTCTGGTCTACAGTGTGTTAGCAGACACGGAGACCGACACTAGGCAAGTATGACCAATGCCAGTTGGGTCAGATCGATGTTGGTCACTGTAGAGGCAACAAAGGGTCAGAACAGAGGTGTTTTGGGTTATTTTGGGTTATTCAGGTGGGCAGGGAGAGTTGAGAGTGGTGTTGGTGAGATTTAGGTGGGGAGTGGGCTTAGGTTCAGTGAAGAGGTGTTATGGATGGTGGTTTTGGGTGTGTTTTGGGTAGAAGGTTGGTGACAAGGTGACTGATGGTGGTCTGGGTTGACTGATGACGGTTATAGATGATCGATGTCGGTCACTGGTTTTGAGTCTTGTCTGGGAAAGTAGTGATTAGGGTGCTCTCTGTGACTGATCAGAGAGTTGATGGTGAGTAGAATGAGGTGAAGTGGGGTCCTAGGTATGGGTGTGGTCTGAATGAATGAGGTGGGGAGGTTAGGAGGGTAGTTTTACTTCTTGGAGGAGGAAGATAGAGAAACCAAAACAAAAAATGTGAGTGGAGGAAAAAGGAATACACTTACCTGGGGTTTGATGCATGCTGGAGTGTGGTAGACGTTGATGAAGGTGGTTAGTTTGTTAGGGAGCTCTTATTTGAGCTCAGTCTGGTCCAGGTCCTTCAATGGAAGTGTTCACAAAGATCTCTTGTGAGTTCCTCCAATGGCGATCCTTCACTGGGAGTTCCAAGGGCTTGGTTTCTTCTCTCAGATGCTTCTGAAGATGCCAAGAGTGCCAATGCCAATCAACCAGGGTGACAATGATAATCGACAAGCCTAGAGGATCTCCAATAATCTCCCAACCGTGAAAAAGTGACCAAACCTTTGGAAAGAATCGGGATTGGGTATTTGTAGGTGACTGATGCTGGTCCCACCTTACTAACATTTGGTCAAACTATAACCGACACCGGTTATGTTGGGGGCACTATGTTTTGAAAATTATGGAATCTACCTTCCCCACTTGGTTGTGAGTGGCAGAGCACATGCACCATCGCCTTGAGAATGGGTAATAGGACAAGGGAGAGTCCTATGAGTGGAGTGGCCACTATTAGGGATTTCTAGAAGGGTATGGACAAGGTATGGGCAAGGTAGAGAGTAGATGGTGCAAGTGGGGTAGTGGAAGGGTGAGGTGGAGTGGCAAGTGGGGGTAGTGGAAGGGTGGGGTGGAGGGGCAAGTGGGCTAGTGGGCTGGTGAGGTGTTTGTGTGAGGTGGCCAATCTAGTGGCATGATGAGTAGGTAAAGGGGGAATTTAATTAAGTGGTATTAATTAAATCCTTGTACATGTGGATGGGGGTGCTTTGTGATTGGTTAAAGGGGGTGCAAGTGACCAGATTAGGGTTAAATCAATCGCTCACGTAGGATGTGATTATTAGGTTGCTTTGGAGGGATATAATGAAATGTGACGTCTTTTTGGTGTCTACACTTATATCTTTGATGGCCACTTGATCTTGATTTCAATATCATCATCATATTTATTATTGGTTCATCATTTGATCTTCCTTTTACGTGTTACCTTGTTTTTATTGTCTCGACACAATTAAAATACTTATGTAATGTTTTTTGTAAACATGATCTAAGTATCCACATTGTGGCATTATGCTGCACACATTTTAGCACATCCTTAGTATACTTTGAATTAGTTTGATTTCAAACATTTTCCTAAATCTTGAAAGGTGTTGCTTACTTTGTTTGCATCATTTTGGTACCACTTTGGCACTAATATCTCTCTTCTCCGTGAAGCTTGATAAACGTGTCCAATTAGTTTGGTTACATGGCTTACATTTTTAAACCTCACCATTTAAAATTTTTCCATGTTGGTTGTTGAACGCGTCGTTGTATAATTTGATTGGAAGTCACATCTACCCTTTGTTAATATTTACACCTTGTTCATTTCGAGCTTGACATAAGTATTAACATTGTGTTGATCATCATTACATCGAACAATCATTTTGCATGCACATTTTACATGAGTATTTCCTTATTGATTGGCTTTGTGTTTCACACTGACATGATTGTTCCTTGTGATCATTCACCTAGAAAACTTGTTTTCTAGGACAATCCTTTTGATATCATTGGTATTACATCATCACAATATCTATTTTTCCTTAAACCCTCTTCCGAAAATCATGCACGCATCTCCATACTTATGAAATGTCTAGTTGATTTTTGTTAAGCTACTTGAATCGACATGTCACTTCCTTCCCTTTGAAGGATTTCCATCGCACTATCTAGGTTTAGACATTTGTTCTTAAAACAATGCTAATAATGATTGACTATCACTCGGTTTCTCACACTTACAAAAATAAACAACCTAGGTTTAGGAATTCAAATCACAAGATACCCATTACGACTATGCCCCATTTGGTTCTTCGTACTAGAGAT
The DNA here is from genome assembly GCA_019776745.2 of Taxus chinensis. NCBI lineage: Eukaryota > Viridiplantae > Streptophyta > Pinopsida > Cupressales > Taxaceae > Taxus > Taxus chinensis. The sequence continues at coordinate 54,971,364 of CM034151.1, forward strand.
CCTAATTGGGTACCTTGTTCCCCACCTTCAACTCATAGTCAGTGGTATGGTTTGGATGCTTCTGACCCAAATTATTATTCAAGTTCCCCCCACTCTTCTTCTGATTTAGATCCAAACTACCATTTGGATCCCCACTCTTCTTCTGAAGATTTGGATCCCAACTATTGTTTAGATAGCCCTAGATCAAATCTTGAATCACGGTCCTCCCTTCCTTCATAGGATCTTTATTCCAAATCACCTCAACAATGTCTTCCTCCTTTGAAGACTCGTGTGACTCCAAGTTTCATCGATCGAACATCTAATTCAGTTCTTGAGTCACAGTCCTCCCTTTATTGGCAAGACCTTCTTCATCAGTCACCTCAACAACCTCTTCCTTTGTTGAAGAGTTCAACGAATCAGATTCCCTCTATTCAATCATCCAATTCGACTCCTACATCACAACTTAATGCATGGCTATGTGATCCTACTTTCTAACCTATGCTACATTGTCTTCTAGAAAAATGACCTAGCTCTAAATCTCAATCGTCCATTCATGAGACACCTGTAGTTAAGCCTACATATTATCTTGAGTCACCTTTTGCTATAAATCCAACTTCAATCCTTCTTTAGCCCTTGATCCCTTTCAACCATATCATGACTTTTCCTCATCCATCTTCTAAGGATCAATGTCTATGACCACGTCAAGCCATCAGAAAGAAGCCATGTGCTAAGATATTTTTTCAAAGCACTATCAAAACTCTTTGTGGGAGTGATAAGGTCAAGCCTTCCCCTCATCTACATCATTGAACATATTCATCTTCTTATGTCAATCAATCTTCCCCACTTATCAAACCTATCTCTTCTAATCAACCTCCTATGGTTGAAGATCAACAACCTCTACTGATTGGTTTCTCTTAGGATGAAGAAATAATCATAGTACATGATGATATCCCTTTAGGGGGTTGCAAACAAGTATTCTTTCTAGAACTTGAAACACTCGCATATTGGAGAAAAGAAGTTGATTCCTTTTATCAAAATATAGAGGATCCTAAGGTTGTTGTTTAGATAAAAAACTTAGTAGAACTCACACACAGAGTCCACACAGAAAAATAGGATGGGATCAAAGGCGCGAAGGAATAGGGAGGTGTCCCATGTGGAGGTGTAGAGTTAAAATTTCGAGACTTAGCCAATTCTATAGATAAGGTCTAAGCTATAATTGTGTAATGATGGATTAGTTTCTAAATATATGTCTTTATCATTTGACCATGCTACCATCCTACTACAACAACCCTAAAGAGGAACCTGGTACCTTGGCATGCTTTGGGTGAGTGCTCAGCCTGTGCTGAGTGATGTGCCAGCGTGACTAGGTGTTAGCTAAGAATTCTAGACTGCATCATTGGTTCCATTGTTGGGACCTCTTTTTTAGTTGTTTTCAGGATGGTTCACGATGAAGACATACCAGCTAACTTTGGTGAGCATTGAAGAGTGGGTTCATGATCTAGAGGAAAAATATGCATGAAGGTTTAGCACTAGATCTGGATTTAACACACGCACTTTGGTAGAGCATAATTTGTATGACAGTTTGTACGAGAGCTTCTTTGCTATCTTTCCCATAGAATTATATGAGTGGTTGACTGCATATGCATCTAAACGGAATTTAAGGTATTGCACACTTGTTTGGACACAGGAGGAATTTCAAACACTATATGATGCTACATTAATCTGGACTCACATGGTAGATACCTAGTTTTTCGGTGTTCTAAACAACTATATTTTTGAGTATTTAATTTCAAATTATTCATGCCTGAAGGTAGCTAAGTTTCAGTTCCTACGGTATCCTAAAGGGACCTATTTGCAAGGTATTCCACTAGCAATCAAGATACTGATGGTAACGTTGAAATTAGAAGATAAACCCATGGAAAGCTAAAAATCTCCATGCACGGGGGCAAGAACAAGATTGTTGAAAGATGGTAGACTTAGGGTAGTATGGTAGAGGGAATAGAGGCAGATGAAGTATGATGAGGCACGTGAGAGGGAATTATGCAAGAAGAAATAAGTTATAGAATGGATGGCATTATGGAGAGAGATGGCTCATGAAGGATTTGAGGCTCATGAGGATGAAGAAGAGCTTGAGCATCAGGAACTCCCCCATCTAGGAAAGCATGACAGGAACCCTCTTCAGCCTCACATAGAAGCGTGCTAGTAGATATGACCTAGGCCGCGAGTGTGCATCTAAGCCAACCTGCTGACCTATCCCTTGCACTTGGTTTTCGAGTATCTAGTACAATAGGTAAACAAAGTTTTCATTTAGGAAGTGAAAGAGCATAAACAAGTTAGACAAAAAGTATATCAAAGGAAACATAGACAACTTCATTATTCTTTGGGGGTATGTTTTCAAGCTCATCATTTGCATAGAATATGAGCATGTCGAGTGTGGGATTCACCTCTAGAACTGGGACTACTTCACAGACTTTAGGGGTCTAGTATAGTACCACTATCGAGACATAGGGGAGTGCATCTATGGGCCCTATTCTAACTTCAGGAGGAGGATTGAGAGGTATTGGCAGTTCTAGTTTTGGTGGTTCAGGTGGTTTTGTAGGTAGAGGAAATCAAGGAGGTTCTGGGTCAGGTGGTCAAGGCCAGCATCAACCCTAGAACATTTATATGGAGATGTCTATTTGTCTCCTAGAGTATAGAGGTATCAAGGATGCTGCTAAACATATTCATATGTGTGAAATATTGTGGCACCTGAAAGGTATCACAATTTTTTATTGCAAGGCAAGTCAATTTTCTACTACATTACAGGCATGTGTGCATAGATGGTATAGGAAGTTTGATCCCAATCAAACTTGTATTGATTATGCAGCATTGAAAGATGCTTTCTTAAAAGAGTTCCATATCCTAGACTTTGAGTTGAAGAGTATAAGTGCACTTAAGGATATAAAGCAAGGCACTACTGAAAGTGTACATGAGTATGATGCCAATTTTAAAACACTTCTATCCAAACTCTCCTATGATATACATGTAATTAAACATGCACAATGGTTTGTCAGGGGATTGATTACTTCATTTTGAAGGGAACTATTACATAAGACTTATACCGACCCACGCGAAGCATTGGAAGCAGCTCTATGCACTGCGGTAGTAAGGAGTATTGACACTGGAGTTAGTCCATTCTTGGAGGCTCAGATAGCAGCTATGGCAAAATAGTTAGAGAAATTATCAACAAACTCAGCTCATGAGACACGCTTAGGAATCTGGTGTATAGATTGTGAAGTGGAAGGCCACACCAAGGATAGTTTCCATCGCAGATCTGTATGTTGATTGTTGTTAGACTATGAGATTTTCCATTTGAATCATGATGCTAATCACTTCCCCTTACTACAATGCACGATCAGGAAGAATGTATCCTCTTTTTGTAAAATTTGTAGGTCCATGACCCATGATACTAAAGATTATAGACTGATTGGCTAGATCCATGATGCCATTGATATTGGGGTACAATAGGTGAGTGTTATCGATAGTTCTAAAGGAAAGAATGAGCATCAGGATAGGGATTATAATCAAGTGCACTATGACATGAATAATGGAAGATTTGAAGGAGGTTGTGGAAGAGGATGGGGATATCAAGACAGATATGGAGGATGAAACCGAGGCAGCAAAAGAGGTGAATTCTCTTAAAGAACTTGTTATACATGTGGCTCACCTGACCATTAGAGGCGCGAATTCCCACAGAATATTTCCTATTCATTTTTTGAAAAGGGGCATAGTTATGAAGAGTGTCTGGACTTGTATGAGTATCTCAGTAAGCAGCACAAGCATGAAAACAAAGGTTCAGGGATGGTTAGAATCCAGTGCATGGTAGAGAATCAGTGGATGCCTAAGTTAACACCAAAACCTGAGGCAGTAACAGTCAAGATAACCACATGAGATGAGGCGGCATGCGTGAAATAGGTATTACAACAGAAGCCGACAATCATTAGGGAGGAGGTTTTTCATGCTAGGTATCCAGATCCAACTCATCATAAAGAAGTCTATCAAAAAAATATGGAGGTCCTTAGAAGCCTTCAAGGTGAAATACAATGTTGAAAGAGAAGTCTCGGAAGTTGGAGCATAAGGATATAGAAAAGGCCCCATCTGATATTGATGACATCAGAGAGGTATGTAGAATGTTGCGCCAGGAGAATATTATTCCTTTATTGGGAAATTGGTTGAAGGGGAATACTCCGTGCATGGGAATTGAGACTAGAAGACAAATACTCCATGTGAATCTCCCCCCGATAGCATTGAATACGACAAGGAGATCAATTTGAATGCTGTTGTGGATGGTTGGCTGTTGAGCAATATTTTGATTGACATAGGTGTGGAAGTGAATATACTTACATTGGATGCATGGGTTCAAATGGGGAGACCTCCATTACAACAATTATCTAATGTATTGTTCATGGAAAATAGAACAAAAGCTACTCCCATAGGAGTTTTGAAGGATGCATCTATCACTATACAAGGGGCCAAGTGCACAAGAGACTTCGAAGTGTTAGCACTTGTTGAAGTAGATAGCTTCCCAGCTTTCCTTGGGTGCCCTTGGTGTTATGAAAACAATGCTGATTTGAGGCTTAACAAGGGGTATATCAGCTTCAATAACAAGGAGGAAAGGATCATAATACCATTGATGGATGGTAAATCCATACCATATGTGGAACCTTTGAGTGAAGAGGACTTGAACAAAATTTAAATACGTGCTATTCAGGACCCAGAGGTCAATGAGCCTTCTAGGGAAGGAATTATTCATTGGGAAGATTCTCAGTCAATCAGCGATAATACTAGTAATGTTTGTGATAATTGGGCTCATGGTACTTATGAATTGGTGGGGCACAAATTTAAGCACGTGGTTTCTTGCAAAAAGGGTTTTTTCTCTGTCCAATGTATAGGTTACTCAGTACCCTGATATACTAGATTTGAAGCTCTAGCTGGATTCTTGCAGGCCATGGAGGCAAACTGGGCTGACTAGATTAAAAGATGAGAAATGTTGTCATATACTTTACACGGGACAACATCGCACTGGTGGGTGGTTCACAGGGATAATATCTTGGAATGGGGAGATATTAGGACCCCCTTATCAACCAGGTTTTCAAGAAGTAATGCACCTACAAATATTTTCCCTTATCATGGTGATCAACCTATTCAGCATCATATCTAGCAGTGTGAGAGACTCTAGATAGTAGGACAAGAAGTATTACCACCCTCACTTTGGGTGCATCGGTTTTATTCTACTCTACAAGGTTGCGTGTGTGCTTGATATGTATATGCTAAATTACATCGTGACACTAGCATGGCATAAATTGACTGCAGGGATGATCCAAGTTTCTGACTTCTTCTCATCTACACCACTAGTGAACAAGGCTTTAAGCTTTATCAGATGCTTAACCATGAGAGATAGTGGGAAAGTGGAAGAAATCATTCAGGAATTATTTGGTGAGACAGAGACAGGGGCACATTTTGAGGAAGAAGTAGATTATACCATACTACTTGAGTGCGCTTCTCTGGAAAAAGACAAGGGGAAGTTGGTTTACATAATCAATGATGAGGAAGTTGAGCACTTAGAAGTTAATCATTCATATGGAGCATGTGAAGTGTTAGCCATTGTAGATGTAGATGCGTGTGCATATCATGAACCTATGAAGACAACAATGGTAAATATTGGCATAGAAGTTGAACCTCAGGAAGTGATAATTGGGGATTACTAGTCAAAATAAGAAGTGGCAAAAATCATAGAGTTACCTTGAGACTATGAGGACCTATTCCTAAGAGGATACCATGAAATTAAAGGCATGCATAAATCACTTGAAGAAATGAAGATAAAGCTTAAGGAAGGTGTGCACCCTATTAGGAAGATACCTTATCAAATGAATCCCAATTTACACGAGAAAGTAAAGGAGGATATTGACAAGATGTTGAAATCTGGGATCATTCGACCATTGGATGAGTCAGAATGGGTCAGTCCTATGGTGATAAGTATCAAAAAGGATGTTAGGATTTGAATTTGTGTTGATTATAGAGAGTTGAGTGTAGCATGTGTTACAGATCCTTTCCCTACGCCATTCACATAGAAAATATTAGGAGTGGCTGGGTGCAAGATATATTCATTTACAGATGGGTTCTCATGGTATCATCAGGTTAGGATTGCCCCGGATGATCAAGAAAATACCACCTTCACTATTGAATGAGGAAGCTTTTCCTATACTATGATGCCCTTTGGATTGAAGAATGCACCTATTGTATTTCAAGGATAGTGGTGTAAGCATTCAAGGATTTTATTCACAACTTCTTACAGGTCTATCTTGATGATTGAACCATTTATGGGCTAATTAAGGATCATTGTGACAATCTAAGCTTAATGTTTGAAAGATGTAGCCAGTTGAGTATCTCATTGAATATCAAGAAGTGCATCTTTACTACTCCCTTTGGCATACTTTTAGGACACATAATCTGTAAGGAAGGGTTGTTGGTTGATCCAGCTAAAGTTACGGTCATTTTGGGCTTGGAAGCGCCCGCCATTCAGAGTGAGGTGCGTGGATTTTTGGGTCATACAGGGTATTACAGGAATTTTATAAAAGGTTATGCCAAAGTTTCTACTCCCTTAGAAGAATTCATCAAGGGGAAAGGTACATTCTATTGGGGGTAGCTGCAGCAACGTGCATTTGAGATACTGAAGAAGAAACTTACTGCCATGCCTATCTTAAACTTTACTTCATGTGATAAACCTTTTCATGTTCACATCGATGCCTTTGGCATGGCCATTGGTGTTGTCTTAGCTCAACATAGAGAAGGTATAGTTGATCATCCCATTTATTTTGCTAGTAGGAAGTTGACCCATGCAGAACAAAATTATACCACTATAGAACGCGAGGCTTTGTCCATGATATATGCCTTGCACAAGTTTTGATAGTATCTATTGGCCACACATTTTGTGTTTTATATAGATCATATGGAATTTAAGTATTTGGTGAACAATCCTATCTTACAAGGGAGCACATGTAGATGGATGCTCTTATTTTAAGAGTTTGACTTTACAGTTGTGGTAAGACTAGGGAAAAGTAATTCTAGACTGGATCACTTGTCTAGAGTTCAATCAGGTGAAGAAGCCCAAACGATAGAAGAGACCATGCCTGATGCATAGTTGTATAGGTTACAACGCATGCCAATGGAATTAAAGGACATTGATGTCTTCCTAAGGACGGGGATGGAAACAAGGCATGAGATCCTTGGAGAAAAAGTAACTTGCTATATACACAGCACCATTCATGTTAATAAGTGGTGACTTATACAAGTTAGGTAGAGATGAGGTGTTACGCCGTTGTGTATTAGAGCATGAATGAAAGGATATTGTGGATGAATCCCATGGTGGCATTATAGGTGGCCACTATGCAGGTGATGCTATAACGTGAAAGATCCTACTTGCTAGTTTGTGGTTGGAAACATTATATAAGGATTGTAAGGAGTATTGTAAGGCATGTGACCATTATCAGTGTCTAGGTCGACTAGGATAGAGGGATGAGATGTGTTTATGACCAATTACAAGTGCATAACCCTTTGAGAAATGGGTGAAAGACTTTGTAGGGCCTATTTCACAAGTTGCGTGTGGGAATGGATCGTGCTATATCATTACTTGTACAGATTATCTTATGAGATGGGAAGAAGCAGCTCCTACGAAGGACTGTACAATAGCTACAATAGTAAGGTTCTTATGGGGAAATTTTCTTACCAAGTATGGTTGTCCTTTAAGTTTAACTAGTGATATGGGCACCCATTTTTTAAATGATACAATCTGAATTCTGTTAGATGAGTTTATGGTTGGCCACCACAAGACTACACCCTATCACCCTTAGGCAAATGAAACTATTGAGTCTTTCAACAAGATTTTGAGCCACACATTGACCAAGCTTTGTGATGTGGGATAAAAAGATTGGGATGAAAAATTATCTGTTGTTCTTTGGGCCTACTGAACAACATATAAGAGATTGAACAAAGCCACACCTTTTCAGTTGGTGTTTGGTGTGAAGGCTATTCTTGCTATAGAATTTATGTTACCTTCTTTGCACATTGCATGTGTTGGAGGTCTAGCTGATGAGCAGGCTTTAGAAGAATGGATTGAGAACATGGTTTAACTAGATGAGCACTAGGCCATAGCACGACTGAGTCAGAAACATGAGAAAGTGCACTAGAAAGCATGGCATGATAGGCATATCAGGGATAAGAAACTTGTGGTTGGACAAATGGTACTTCTGTATGACTCTAATTTTTTGTGCCATCTAGGGAAGCTCAAGGTGCATTGGTTGGGGTAGTATGTTATAGCTCGCATACTTGAGGTAGGTGCTTTCTAGTTAGAAGCAATTGATAGAACATGGTTTCCCGGTTACTTTAATGGGAGTAGGTTAAAGCCCTACTATAAATAAGTCTTCTTGGTGTTTGTAATAAGGAAAATATAGCCAGATAGATTAGGTTTCCCTTCCTGCATTTCCTTAATGTGTTTCTTTCATCATCGCTATGTTTTGTCAATTTAGTTCTTGTTTTTGTGTAATAAGCACGCTTGCGCATATGAAGTTAACTACAATATGAAGCATGTTGATGCGAAGGACTACACATACTTTTAGTATGGGGTGGATTGTTGGTGACTCCCAAGTATAATGCTGTGAAGATTGGAAGGTATAATGCTGTAGATGTTGAGGAAGTAAGCTGCTAAAGGTGATTTACAAAGGATTGCTTCTCAAACGTAACCAAGGATGGAGATGAATGAAGGAAAATTATAACACGAGGTAAGCGGCAACCATGATAACTACTAGGAGAAGGTGCAATGATGCGGTACTGAGGAGCCAGAGTGCACATTGAAGAGAATTCTACGACCAGAAGGTAGGAAGGTGTGATAGAAGGTTATAGTTTTGGTACAAAGATGTACCATATGGAAGTAACAAAATTGAGCAATAAATGATAAATAATTGGTAGGTGGATGATCAATTAATGCATCAAAAATTGAAAATCTATATAAGGACAAGATGCGAATTCATTTCTACCCTTGCAACTACGAGAATTCGACAAAGAGCTAAGTGTGAAGAGTTTAATAATTGATTCAAGGTGCAAAGAGGGTGAAACCAAGCGTGAAAGGAAGATCTATGTATTGGAGAAGCTTGTATCCCTATAGGAGAAGGGTTTGAACAAAGAAGATTGACAGACCAGAGCTAGGGCACGTGATTTCATGATTACAATTTAAGGCATGATTGAATCAGGTTAGGGTTTGAAGTAAACCATTGAAGAGTTATAGATTAAGGTGTAGAAACACAACACAAAGGGAAGAACGGCTCCAAAGAAGGAAGCAACAACAACAAAAGGAAAGAATAAGGTAGTAGTGGAAGAGGAGGAAGAGATGACTCCTGAGAGCAATTTTTCAGAGATGTAGTACCCTGAAGAGGTAATTGTGGGCCAGGAATGGAATTCCCACATACGACAGAGTAAAATAAGTGAGTAAAACCATCGAACCAAGGATAATAAGAAGAAGTTGGATGATTTACTTAACTCCCAAACGGACAGGAAAACTAGTGATGGGATGCCGATTTATGATGATGTAGGGGAGAAGTTATTGAAAAGGATTGGAATTTACTAATTATATGAGCTCCCATACTTCAGGAAATATTCACCATTATACAGGTGGCTGATGAGCCGAGTCCATGAGGACTTATTCTATTTTGTAGGGCAAAGGGTAAGACTAACACCTATTTTAATTGCCACAGTAATAGGTTTGAAGGCGACGGGTGAGGACATAAAAAATGACATAAGTGACAAGGTTGCCATATTAGAAACACACAAAGCACTGGGATACTAGAAAGGATCATACAGAACAGACATCGATAAATTACACGATTGTCTAGTAGTAAAAGCAGCAATGCACCTGGTTATGAAATTGAATGACCAAGATCATTGGTCACAAGTAAACTCAATGTGGCTGCATGTGGAAAATCACATGTCAGAAGGGTTATTTATAACATTGACGGATTTATTACAAAACAAATAGTAGAGGAAGCGCACACAGGAAGTAAGATAAGCTTTTTTTTTGTCCTACTTTCTTTAGTATTCATGGAGATTGGAGTACCATATGGCCCGAAAGAAAATATATGGGAATACCCCATGAATAAAAAGTCTCCAACTAAAATATTCAGCAAGTATCTATGTAAGGGGTTTATGACAGACGAGGTAAAGGAGAGAGTGGAGATGTGGTATGATAGGCTTCGTGTGGCTTTTGAAGAGGAGTGGTGCATACCAAAGGAGTTTCCCTCAGTATTGGGGAAGCAGGCTCTATTTATTGTTTACCAGCACTTTTGTATTCCATGTTTTCCGATGGTAGATGGATTGTGTAGCCCTTGGTGCAAACTACTGTACACATTCACAACGCGATATTTCTAAGCTTCCATTCATCAGTTCACTGATACAAGGAGGTTAGTGTTTAATGCAGACAAGGTGGATTGCAAATACGACACCTTGCAAAAGAAGTATGGATATCCAGGGAGGAATACTTACAACGAGAGTATTATCTCAGAGATTTTGAATATCAAACTAGAAACAGTTGCTATTGGGGATATCTAGGCCGTGCTCATATATCTCCAACTTGAACCAAAGATGGAAAATAATAAGTATGTAGAGAACGAGTTCATACTTCTAGGACCACCAAAGGCGAAGCATACTATGGAAAACATCTCAGCACCTAGGCCTTATAAACCCATGCAGGATGATGAGGAAGAGGATGAAGAGCATGAGGATAGCAGTGGTTTGTTACGCAGGAGGAAGAAACCATCTAGCAGACAAGAGGAAGAGCACGTGATGGGTTCACAAGGAGAAGAAAATACTAAGTTAGTATAGGGAAACCAAAGGTTTAGAAAGGTGTCCAAGTGCACAAAGTCATAAGGAGAAGCCCAACACACAACAAGGAAGTCACCGCGACTCTCACTGATAGAGGAACCTGAGGAGAAAAAGAAAAGAAGAAATCTCAAGCTAAATGAAGAAGCGGAAGAGTCTAAGGAGAAAGTGATTCCATCTCCAATCCATCATAGGGTAGAAGAGGAGCCTTAGAATGAGGAGGAGGAAAAATTGAGCGAAGAGGAAGAAAGGGAGCAATCAAAAGCTACACAAGGCAAGGATGAGGATACAACTAGTATTCCTAACCTTGATGCCACATTCCAAAAGGGCCAAGGTCCCATCGAACAAGTGCAGATGTGAGGGTACAAATAATGGGGTATGTAAAAGACTAGGAGAAGATTGTTTGTGCTTGGTTCTAAAGCACCTTTGTGCAAAAATATTTATTTGGATGGGCACTTATGGACAAGAACAAGGTGACATTAAAAACACGAAAGCAAATTTCATGGTCGATGCATACGCATATGGATGAACCAGATTTTGATGTCTGTGAAGAATCATGTGCGTCTAGACAATTGAAGAAGACACTAGAAGCCTGGCACATGATAATTAAACCAACTGTTATGACAGATGAGTAGGTAAGCAATGCCTTGGTGAAATTATCTACTAAGGTAGCTAGAAGAAACATTGACAAATTTGCTAAAATTAAAGCACTGACAGAGTAGCTAAAGGTGAAGAATGTGGAAATAGTGTGTTTAGTACAGGAGAGGGATCTATGAAAAAGGAAATATGAGACTTTTGTTAGTATAGCAGAGGAAATTGGAGATGATGTACTAAAGGTATGCTTGCATTTGGAATCACAAGTACCAAAAGAATTTCCTTCTGCAATGCACTACGTAAAGACAACAATAAAATTAGTATTGGAGGATGAAAAGGTGCGTATACAAGAGCAACCCAAGGACCCAGCAGAAGAGGCAGAAAAAACACAGGCTGCAGTAGTAAGAAAGATTGCTACATATGAGGGCCTAGTATAAGCAGACCAAGAGGAGCTAAAGAAATCCGATCATGCCTTAATGATATGCACAACTCCAGATGCGCTAATAAGGGTAAAAACATTGGTAGAAGACAATGAGGTGTAAAAGGCCATGAAGGTTGACACACTAGGCCACACTGAATGACTAACTATGGTGAAGCAGAAGCATGAGGCATTGGCCACGGAATAGGCACCGCATAAAGAGAGGTTAGATGAACTTGGAAAACTCATTTCTCAGAAGATGGATGTGTTGGAAGGGATGCATACATCTATGTCAAGCATAATGCTTGTAATCCAGAATGAGAAAGGAAAACTAACTCAGGATGAGCTGGAATCTATCATTGTGGATGTTCCAGAGAAAGCAAGAAAGACATTAATAGAGTGGGAGAACTTAGAAGAAGACATAAAGGAGGATTATCCAGAGATGATACTTCAGAAAGAAATGAAGGAGCTTGAACCTCGAATAATTATTTGATTCTTTAATTCTTTTCTATTCTTTATGTAAAATTCATTTAGCATTTTGTATTTCAACTATTCTTTACTCAGTTGTGGACATCACCATTGTCAGGGTGATAATGAGATTATTGTGGGGTAATGTTGGTTAGATAAAAAACTTAGTAGAACTCACACATAGAGTCCACATGGAAAAACAATATGGGATCAAAGGCATGAAGGAATAGGGAGGTGTCGTACGCGGAGGTACAGAGTCAAATTTTTGGGACTCGGCTGATTTTGTAGATCAAGTCTATTTTTAGAGGCTGGTGTGTGGAAAACACAAAGTGATGCCGAGACTTGCGCACCACACTTTGTCTATATTTCGAGGTTCATATCAAAGCATTCTTGCATGGAAGTAATTCAAGAATAGATTCATCACTCTAGTTAACTGTAAGTGATCTATAGATAGCATTCTTGCATGTATGGCTATAATTATAAATGGCATGTGGCTGTTATTAGTGTATGACCTATTTTTGGCATAGTTAATGGTGAAGGGCAAGTTCCCCACCCTATATATATTAGATGAATCACCTAGTTGAAAAACGGTGGTGTTGAAGAGTTAGAGATTCATGAGTGCATGAGACTGGATAATTGTAACATATCCATGCACGCATGACTATTATTGTATAAATCTTACATATTATTTTCATGTTTACTATATGAAGAATATTGGCTGAACCAAAGTGTCTTCTATGTGTTATCATTGCATACTATTGATTTCTTGATGATTTATACTTAAATGCATGCCTTTATAGATCTAGTTCGGTATAATTGTGTAATGATGGATTAGTTTCTAAATATATGTCTTTATCATTTCACCATGCTACCATCCTACTACAACAACCCTAAAGAGGGACCTGGTACCTTGGTGTGCTTTGGGTGAGTGCTCAACCTATGCTGAGTGATGTGCCAGTGTAACTAGGTGTTAACTGAGAATTCTAGGCTGCATCAAAGGTCATGCAAATTGACTCTTCTTCTGGCATTTCATCTTCACCTTCTTCTAAGCATGATGATTTTTCAAGATCTAGCATTGAACCATGGCCTATCTTCTTGTTACCAACTCATTCCTTATCTATCACCATTCCTCAATCAAAATCTCTCCTTGGGTCACTGCTAAGTAGCCCATCATCTTCTTCTATCATAGGGCCACATCCTAGTAGACCTCCATTTTCTACTTGTGATTCAGCTCCCAGAAGCCCATTACCTTCTATGCTTGGGCCACATCCTAGTATCCCTTCCTCTTATATTTATGGGAACCCTCTCGGTAGTCCCTCCTCATCTATACTTGGTCCATGCCCTAACAATCCTTTGTCATCTTCTTCTATTCTTGGGCCATGTCCTTGTAGCCCAACTTCTTCCATCTTAGGACCATATTCTAACATCACTTCATCATTTTCTTTCATTGGCTCACCTTCTGGTAGCCCATCCTCTTCAATTCTTGGACCATATCCTATTCGTCCATCACATCATCCTTCTACCAATGAATGGGGAAATCCCACAATCATTTCTCTCATTCCTATCATCAATCACAAATGTTTACTCTCTTCTCCCACTTCTCAAGATCAAACAAGTCAGGTGTTAGCTTATAAGAAACCCAAACAGGTTAATTATCAAGATGAGATCAAAACTTCCAAGAGCTCAAAAGCCCCCAACAACTCAAACAATATCAAAATTGTAAATCAAGCATGATTCAAGAATGCACATCAATGTAAGCATCAAGTATGGAGCAAATTTCTTAGGGAAATCAAGCTCCTGTATAAGAAATACTCATTTCAAGATAAATCACATTCATTTATTAAGTACAAGATCAACACGATCATTGAGATCGGGGATAACATGACTCTTGATAAGAAAACATTCCTAATCTCCCTTATCAATGAAGTCACGGATATCATTGTTGGTTCTTACCATGAAGAGTGACTTTATTGTTCCAACCTCTTAAAACTATAAAAAACCTAAAAATAAAAAAACAAATTCAAAAATACAAAAAGCATTTATAAAACACAACAAAAATCAAAGGTGCAAAGATCAAACATTGCAATTAGGTATTGTGTACAAATGGATGTTTCTTTCTTCCCTTCCTTTCTAATCTTCTGCAAGTCTTCCTAGCATTTTCATCCCTTTGGTGATATTTTGTTTAACCTATTCACACACATTCTATGACATTTATCTCTATGGTATCTATTTGACCCTGGTCTTTTATCACCTTGTAAATTAAAGAATGAATGACCTCTTAGAGATCCTATCACATTCAACATCTAATAAACTTATTGCAAATAAATTTTGGACATATTTGATCACACTAGCAAATGTCGTCATCACAATCACTTTCATATCCTTCCATCAAGCCATCAGTGGTTCTTAACCCCTTGTCAAACAAGAGAGCTAAAATAAATTTTTAGAAAGAAAAAGAATCAAAATCAATCAAAAATTAAAAGCAAAAATAAAATTGATATATTACTCTCTCTTGGGGTATTTCCAATAAACTCTATCAAGGCTATGGACGCCTGACTAGCAGTAGAGAGATGTTGCAATTAGAATCAAATACATATTTGTCGGGGCTATGGATGCCTGGCTAATAGTAGAGAAATGTACGGATATCCTTCCACCATCCATTCACAAAATCTCCTATCAAAATGAATCATTCCTACACATTTGCTAGGGTGTATTCACTTGTCTATTAAATCTTCCCTTCAAGAGGTAATTAATTTCCAAGTGCACACACTCGATCTCTATGAGAAAAACAAGATTAGTAAGTTACCAAGTGTCTTTTTCTGACCTTGTTCAGACTCTTCCTCTAGTCAGTATCTTGTCTCATGATTTTTTCCTTTGGCTAATCACTTCTTCATCGAGAGGATTCTAAGATAAATTCACATCATTCTTCCACTTCATTCAGAACATCCATTTGTATAAGATTACTATTTTTCCATGTTTGTAGACACCTTTTTCCCCTTTCACAAAAACAATCTTCTTCTTTCTATCTATCATGTGCTTTTAGGCCTACGTACGTTGGGCATCCTTGCTCCTTCCCATCACTTCATTGGTTTACGTCCATGATCATGTTGAACCTATCCATAATGGCCTTGGGTCCCTCTTCTACATGTGAAGAGTTTGCCTTTGAATACTCCCACCTAATCATTGGGGAATTTGTTCATCTTCACCTTTCTCATATGCATGTGGCCTTATGCCCTTGTACATCCCATCTATCACTAGGGGCATCTACACTTCCTCATCTTCCTGTACATAGTTTCAAAAAACTTTTAAAATCAACAAAAACATTCAAATATGTTAGAAAAATCACAAAAACATTCAAATATGTTTTAGAAAAATTCAAAAAAAAAAAAATCATCATACAAAAAATCGTGCTTTGGTTCTAACATTTTCATGTGCACGACTCGCGGATCATTTTGATCTACCTTCATTAACAAAATATACGTTGCTTACTTCATTTGTACTCTGGGGCACAATGAGTTACCTAGTACTGTTTTGTAGTGCACATTGTTTTTTCATTAGACCAAAGTTTAATTTGGTATTCCCCTTGCATGTATCCTTTCTTGGGGCATCGTCACTAACCCTTGTTCTTAATTCACATAGGTTGGAACTGAAGCTTAATAACAAAAACACGGTACTTGTTTCTCTGTTAGGTTAGGTTGTTGACTTTCTCGTATTGTATTTCACTATGTACGTTGCATGGAGTTAGGAATCTTTTACTTTCTCATATTTCATTGCATTTATTATGTTGCATGGAGTTGGTGTTTTTAGTAATGGGCATTTGTTCGTATATGGCTTTTTATAGCATACTACACTTTTTCTCATTCATTTTAATAAGGACCAATGATGAAGATCACTAGCAATAAGATGAAAAATAAAGTTGTTTAAAAGGCACTGGATGGATGTTAGCTCATTCCATTTTCCTCATACTCCTTTTTCTTCTATATCTCCTTTCTTCTTCACACTATTATTTATTTTCTCTTTCTGTCATCTTTTCAATCGTCGATTGAGTTCTTCTATCACCCCATTGACAATCGAGGGGGAATCCTTCATTCTACTCAATTTTCTTCTATCCCTTCAAGATTTTCTACTTGTTTGTGTTTGTCTACTTTATTTGAAGTGACGTTACTTATGCCACCTCAAAGAGGGGCAAATGTAGACACCTGAAATATGCTTACACTTAGCATTTCCTCCCATTCAACTGATTAATGACACTTCGTTAATTCCCCATTCTTTGCCCCATTCTTAGATGCCCATTTACGACACCTTCTTGGTTGTATTCTTCCCATATTAAACTTATTTGGCTAATATCTTTCTTATTGGCTAAACATTCCTCCTTTCGACCGTTCAGAACCTCCCTATTTCTCTCTAGACCACTTCTATTGGATTCCTAGGCTATCTATTAGTTAGAAATTATTAACCAAACTCCTCCCAACTCTTAATGAGTCTCTAATCACTTGGTAATCAAGATTAAATAGCCTAATCCTAGCTTAACTAAGCCTAAATCATGTTTATCCTAATCTAATCTAAAAGTGATTTTTGAGCTTTAGTCCCACATGCACCCAAATTTAAAAATATTTGATTTGGAAAACTATAAATAGAAGGGTCACCCCTCCCTCTCAACCTTACAACTTCACTCACAAGTCCTTCTCTCTCACATTTGGAGATATTAGCATTAGACCTCATTTGCATTAGCCAAGCTAATAGGCATTTGATCTTGGCTATCCTCCATTGTTAAAGCTCCTCCATCTTAAATCCATAACTTCATAGTAGTTTAGTATGAGGGTATCTAACTTGTCCTTGTAGCCATTTTATAGAAACCTCTTCACCTCCATTGAAGCAAACAAAAAATCTAATTTGATTTCTCATAGGTTTAACTAGGTTCAAATTATGTTTTAAGTAATCATAAAGTAGTTAGAGATAAAATGACAGTTTTCTAGTTTAATTCATTATTGTAGAAGTTACCTTGTATAGCACTCATCTTGATGTTTATGATAGGTTTAGTTAGATCATGGAACTACTTAACTAGTTTCTTATTTATTAACATAACTAATCTTTCCATTGCATACATTAGGCTCAGTGGTTACATTGAGTATAACTTTCCAAATTTGTGTATTGGCATGTTGGTTAATCTACCATTATAGGGTAGATCAGCCCTACGCATGGAAATACATATGTAACTCCAATATATCCTCATTTTTCTATATACAAATGGATTGATCTGGATATGTGTATGTATCTGAAGATTGTTTAATGGTATTTAAGGGGAAAGGAAACTACCTACTTACCATTGTTTTTTTGTTGTTTTGAGGCGGGTTCAATGTGTCATACCTACTATCCCACGTATTTCTCTACAAGATTTGTCTCTTTCATGCCTCCTATGCAGGAAACCCGATCATTTACCATTATTAATAATTCCTTAGCTAGACGTCATCTCATAGAGTGCCATGGTTGCATGATATGCACAAAATTGTCCATTTATTTTAACGCCCATAAAAATTCCAAGAAAATACAAGTAATGGGGAAAATCTAATTTCCACAACCATTATCAGTATCCTACCTATTCAGTGATAAACATGAGCTTCAAAAATGTGTTGTCTTCATAATGCATCTCTATAATGGTTGAAAGTTTGTAGAATATTTTCCTTTAAGATTTAACTGTGGATGGTATGGGTATGGGTTGGTTTAGACATAAAAGGATTTCACACACCATTATATATGGCGGTTGTGTCATCCATTCCAATGAGGAAGTCTATAAGGACATGAATTAAAACCTAAAGCACTACCTCTATGCAATGAGAAGGTGTCCAACCTGATTAGTTTCCTCTATCATCATCTTACCAACTTGTGTCCAAAATGTGGAAAGTGGCGCTGGAAATGTATGTAAAAGTTTAAGAAACCTTTAAGAAAATGAAAAGTATGGATATAATTGTTTCTCTCCACCGTAATGAGTGCCTCCTGATATATGCTAATAAGAGCTTGAGATCAATATGGAATTCAATTATTGCTGAAAAAGGGGAATAGTTTATTGATCATGTTAACAATTTCATAAAATTGCAGAAAGATTGGTGAATTTATTGGTTGTTGGGAAGTATGTAAAATAGATTAAAACTATTCTATCTAATTCCTCAAAGAAATGTGCTCTTATGGATTTTGTTTGTTGCAAGATGTAAACAAAGTGGATTTTTGGAAATAAATGTGAATCCCACAAATCAAAATGTAACTGACACATGTATCACCAACCTCTACAATGATGCACACTAGTATTTCCAGTCATGGTCTCCCTTACATTAATCTTTCATAATTTTGTTATTTTTGGTTTTTCATTTGCAATGAAATAAAAATATAAACCCATAAATTATTATACTAAATTGGTTGTTTCTGTAGACACCTAAAATATGATTACACAATTTTATTGCTAAAATTATACTAATTATCCTCTTTCCTATCATTTCTATATTAATTAGTGATTTTTCTACTAATTAAGTAATGTTTGCTTATATTCTGGTCAATTAATGAAACTTCATTAATTAACTAGCCTTTATCACATTCCAGATGCCAATTAATGACACTTTATTAGTTATAATCCTATTCTAATCAATTAATTAACTATAATTAGTTAATTAAACCTTTTTAATAATATATTTAATCAATAAACCCCTTTATTGGTGTTGGCAACAAAATTTGTTAGGTGGAGAAACTTGTGGATTTCTTGCCAATGCTCTGGGAATCTAAGTCCCTCTACTTAACCAATGTAGCTACCGTATATGCATGCACATAAAAAGGTGGATTTCTGTGGTGGCCTTTTGACTAGGGATCCAACAGGGACAGTCCACTGAACTTACGACAAAGCTTGTAGATACTTGTAAGAGAGGAATTTGTCTGAAATTGGGAAAGGGAGTGAGAAAAGAGGTAGGGGAACTAATGTTATAGGTAGATAATCAAATTCCCACACACACACTAGTTAGAAACTTC
The DNA here is from genome assembly GCA_019776745.2 of Taxus chinensis. Lineage (NCBI taxonomy): Eukaryota > Viridiplantae > Streptophyta > Pinopsida > Cupressales > Taxaceae > Taxus > Taxus chinensis. Next base: position 54,990,739 of record CM034151.1, read on the forward strand.
AACACATGCATTCATGAGAAGAAACAACTCTGTAAATAACAACAAGACCAAATAGAATTTATCGATCACAAAGTATCAAGAAACCCTTTAGTCAAAGAAATCTCGAAACTCCTTCTTCTTATATTGATTTCTCAAACCAAAGGTGTACATAATGGAGAAATAGAGGAAATTTGAGAATGAGGGGAATGGAAGAATTTGTCTATCTCCTTTGTTCTCTCAAGGTTCAATATACTCTTGATTTTACAAGATCAATCACCAACCCTTTGCAATGGGAATGGCGTTACAATTTATAGAATGATAGATGACTTATCATCTTCCTCATGACCCTCCATATGCCTTAATATGACTTAAGACTGTTCATATTCCACTTTAAATATTTAAGTCCCTTTTATAATAGCAAGGTGACTAAATTTACATTATGTTTCTAAAGTCACTGTTAAGTGACTTAAAGGCATATCCAAAAGTGTAAACCCCAACGAAGAATTAGAACATTTGAAAGCGAGAGAAAGTTGGGGGTAGAGGAGAGAGAGAGAGAGAGAGAGAGAGAGAAAAATAGAGAAAAAGAAGAGTAGATGTCACCTGATGAAGTTCATTGATCCTCATTGATGGAAAGCTCCAAATGCAGTGAAACTTTGAATCTTTGAACTCCTTGCACACTGTGAAACTCCTCCGAATTAGCTCCCAAACGCTCACCCAGTTGAATGAACTAAGGTGGATCTTGAATTCCCTATGAAAAATGGCTAGGATTCTCTTGAACAATGATGTCCCCCTGATTGATTAGCCTTATACATCCCATTGTGCCAAAACTTCTCTTTGAGTGTAACTTACTATTTTTAGTAAGTGTGAAACAAGTAACTCCCTCGATCCTTAGCTGAGTGTTGTGACCTTGCTTCCCCTTTCTCCCTACATTCCTCACTTCTTTGGATCAAATTTCTATTTTTAGTAGGTTCTTGAGGGCCCACTTACTATTTTTAGTAAGTGCCAAAAATTTCTGTTCTGGTGAATTCTTAGCTATAGTGCACCTCTGATATCTTCATCTCCTTCGCAGGTTCTTCTATTAATGACTTTTCTGAAATAGCAGTTCCTATGTAGTAGACCTAGTATTTATAGAAAGTTTTCCTCTAGGAGTCAAATTGATGTGGAACAAAGTTGTTTGATATGGGTTTTTTTCCCAATATCATCCCTTTGAAATTTTGGGCCTACCTGCGTAATAATCCAAGAGATTTTAAAGTTTAAAATTTTCAGACCTAGCAGTGCTTCTTGGTATGATAGCCATTAATTGACCTCAAAATTATAGGTCTATTTTTCTCCTCCATTTTTGAAGAAAATTATATTTTTGATGTGGTTTTTTTCTTCTGGTGCTTCACGTGCGATCCTACTTCAATCTGACAATTGTTTTGACGGGAAACCCCACTTCTTTTTTTGTTGAGCCAGAAAGGAGATCTATTCATTGTGGATACTTTGTGGCATGAGGGGGGAGTTTGAAGGTTTATTTTTTATGGTCTTGGGCAGAGGAATGAACAACAACAAATGGTTTTTTGTTTCATGCACCGGCTTGCAATATTCATTCAAATCTTCATTTTTAGGCTATGGAGATTTTTCACTGTTTTCTTCCTCTTGTTCTTTGTTTTTCCTTCTCGTTTCGATGAAAAATCATTCTAAGACCTAAACATATCTATGGGGAACGTGTTTCAGTTCTTGGGTTGATCAATTCTAATAACTGTTTAATGGCCTAATGATGGTAAGACATTGTTAGAGAGTAAGGAATGAAGAGTTGTACTGTGCGTGAGTGCGTGAACCGAAGGTCTGATGTCCCCCCCCCCACCTCAGGTGCATAAGGTACATAAAATTCCCATGGTGGTCCTGGAGCTGACACGTGGCGACCGATCCGACGGCAGGGAATGCATGCTCCAAATAAGCACTTGAGGGTTGAACTGCCAGGTCTGGAGGTCATATGAGGGTCCCAAGGGTCACATGAGGGCTGGGAAATTTTTCCAAGGGGTTATTTACCTGACCTTAGGGATGTGGGGGACATGAAATCCCGCCAGGCTCCTGGTGCTGACACGTGTCCTCTCGAAAAAAAAAAAATGACTAAGTCCTGAACTGCCTTTGAGAGGGTAACTTGGAATGCAAATAACTTGAGCTTCTAGTGGAATTTCTTGGTGAAAATTTATATGATCCTGACTGGAAATGGAATTTAGAATCCAACAATGTGGTTCTCATTTCTTGATTCGATCATATGATCCCTTAAAAAAAAATTGGAGATTTTTTGATCTGGGACTCCACTTGTACCTGAGAAAAACTATCTTCCAATCATATGCCAAGGTGTTGTGAAAAATATTATTTCACCATCATGTAGGTCTTGGAATCCTCTTTCTGAATATGTTTTTTTTTACTTCAACTCCATCCGGAGCTCCCAGAATCTTGTTTGAAGCTCAACAGTTGTTTTTTAGCCTGTGTACTTAGGCTTGTGAACCCTGTTTTTTTCACTCAGACTGCTCCAAGTCTTTCAGAAACTTCCCAAAGCCTTCCAAAAATCATTTCCATGATGTTATAAGGTCTTCCATTCACCTCCATGTTGAATTTTTCCCTTCTTCTCTCTACTCCAGGGGTTGATCCAATCCTGGGAAGGCCAACGATAGCCCTTCCCTATACTACCAAAAGATAACATTTTCAATGAACTCCTAAAATCACCTAGGGGGAATGAATGGAATTTCCTAAATCACCTAGGATAATATCATGACATTGGTTGGGAATTCATTTGGACTGACTGAAGATCTGGGGTTTTCTTAGGAATGATAAAACATGAAAATTTTGGCATAGGGGTATAATTGTCATGCTTAGAAATTATCAATTTCCCTGTTACACATTCTCACGAAAAAATATGGCTCTAGCTTGGGGACATGACATGGAATGAGCACAAGTGAAGACATGACATGGGAATCCAGAATCTCAATTTTAGACCATATAATTCGTTGACCAGTGCCTTATCCATACAAGAGAGCTAAATAAATTTTTAGAAATAAAAAAGAATCAAAATCAATCAAAAATTAAAAGCAAAAATAAAATTGATTATATTACCTCTCTTGGGGTATTTCCATAAACTCTATCAAGGTATGGACGCCTGGTACTAGCAGTAGAGAGGATGTTGCCAATAGGAATAATACATATTGTAGAGGGCTAGGCGATGGATGACTGGCAATTAGTAGGAAATGTACGGTATCCTTCCACCATCCATTCAAAAATCGCTATCAAAATGAACTTCATTCCTACACATTTGCATAGGGTGTATTAACTGTCTATTAAATCTTACCTTCAAGAGGTGGTAATTAATTTCCAAGTGCACACACTCGCTTCCTCGATGAGAAAAACAGATTAGTAAGTTACCAAGTGTCTTTTTGACCTGATCAGCTCTTCCTCTATCAGTATCTTTGTTCTCATGAGTTGTTCCATTTTGGCTAATCACTTCTGCATCGAGAGGCATTTAAGATAAATTCACATCTTCTTCCAAAACTTCATTCAGAACATCCATTTGTTATAAGATTACTTTTTTCCATGTTTGTAGACACCTTTTTCCCTTTCACAAAAACAATCTTCTTCTTTCTATCTATCATGTGCTTTTAGGCTAAGACGTTGGGCATCCCTTGTCCTTCCCATACTTCATGGTTTACGTCCATGATCATGTTGAAACCTATCCATAATGGCTTGGGGCCCTCTTCTAATGTGAAGAGTTTGCCTTTGATACTCCCACCTAATCATTGGGGAATGGTTCCATCTCACTTTCTCATATGCATGTGGCTTATATGCCCTTTGTACATCCCCATCTACACTAGGCATCACACTTCCTCATCTTCCTGTACATAGTTTTTCAAAAAACTTCTTAAAACAACAAAAAACATTCAAAATATGTTAGAAAAATCAAAAAACATTCAAATAGTTTTAGAAACATTCAAAAAAAAAAAATCATCATACAAAAATCGTTTTTGCTTTTGGTTCTAACATTTCATGTGCACGAAACTCGCGGTCATGTGATTTCTACCTCATAACAAAATATACGGTTGCTTACTTCATCTGTACTCTGGGGCACAGTGAGTTTCCTAATAATGTTTTGTAGTGCACATTGTTTTTGCATTGACCAAACTTTAATTTGGTATTCCCCTTGCATGTTGGTCCTTTCTTGGGGCATCGTCACTAACCCTTGTTCTTAATTCACATTAGGTTGGAACTGAAGCTTAATAACAAAAACCGGTACTTGTTCTCGGTTAGGTTAGGTTGTTGACTTTATCTATTGTATTTTCACTATGTAATGCAGGAGTTAGGAATCTTTTACTTTCTATATTTCATTGGATTTATTATGTGGACATTTGGAGGTCGGTGTTTTTATAGTATGGGAATTTGTTCGTATATGGCTTTTATAGAACATTACTACACTTTTTCTCATCATTTAATAAGGACCACATGATGAAGACACTAGCAATAAGATGAAAAATATAAGTTGTTTTTAAAGGCACGGATGGATGTTTAGCTCATTCCATTTCCTCTACTCCTTTTTCTCTATATCTCCCTTTCTTCTTCACACTATTATTCTCCCAACTTTCTTTTCTCTTGCTGTCATCTTTTCAATCGTGATTGAGTTCTTCTATACCCCAATGACAATCGAGGGGGGAATCCCTTCATTCTATCATTTTCTTCTATCATTCAAGATTTTCTACTTCGTTGGAGGTTTGTCTACTTTATTTGAAGTGACGTAAATGCCACCTCAAAGAGGGGCAAATGTAGACACCTGAACAATATGTTACACTTAGCATTTCCTCCCATTCAACTGATTATGCACTTCGTTTAATCCCCATTCTTTGCCCCATGCTTAGATGCCCATTTACGACACCGTCTTGGTTGATTCTTACCATATTAAACTTTATTTGGCTAATTCTTTCTTATTGGCTAAAAACATTCTCCTTGTCGACCGTTCAGAACATCCATATTTCTCTCATAGACCACTTCTATTGGCTTCCTAGGCTATCTATTAGTTAGGAAATATTAACCAAAAATCCCTCCCAACTCTTAATGAGTCTCTAACACCTGGTAATCAGATTAAATAGCATATCCTAGCTTTGAACTAAGCCTAAATCAGTTATCCTAATCTAATCTAACAAGTTTGATTTTGAGAGTTAGTCCACACATGCACCCAAATTTAAAAATATTTGAGTTGGAAAACTATTAAAATAGAAGGTGTCACCCTCCCTCTCAACCTTACAAAACTCACTCACAAGGTCCTTCTTCTCCACATTTGGAGATATAGCATAGACCCTCATTTGCATTAGCCAAGCTAATAGGCATTTGATCTCATGGCATCCTCCATGTTAAAGCTCATCCATCTTAAATCCAGACTATAGTAGTTAGTAGGGTGTATCTAACTTGTCCTTGTTAAGCCATTAGAGACTCTTCACCTCCATGAAGCAAACAAAAAATCTAATTTGATTTCTCATAGGTTTAAAATAGGTTCAAATTATGTTGCTAAAGTAATATAAAGTAGTTAGAGATAAAATGACAGTTTCTAGTTGAATTCATTATTGTAGAGTTACCTGTATAGCACTCATCTTGATGTTTATGATAGGTTGTTTAGATCTGGAACTAGATAGATAGTGTCTTATTTAGTAACATAACTAATCTTTCCATTGCATACATTAGGCTAAGTGGTTAATTGAGTATAACTTTTCAAATTTGTGTATTGGCATGTTGGTTAATCTACCATTATTAGGGTAGATTCAGCCCTACGCCATGGGAAATTACATATGTAACTCCATTACTATCCTCATTTTTCTATATACAAATGGATTGATCTGGATATGTGATGTATCTGAAGATTGTTTAATGGATTTAAGGGGAAAGGAAAATTCCTACTTACCATTGTTTTTTGGTGTTTTGAGGCGGGGTTAAGTGTCATACCTACTACCCACGTATTTTCTCTAAAAGATTTGTCTCGTTCCATGCCTCCTATGCAGGAAACAACTATGTCCATTATAATAATTCCTTAGCTTAGACGTCATCTCATAGAGTGCCATGTTTGCATGATATGCACAACATGTGTCCATTTATTTAACGCCCATAAACAAAAAAAATTCCAAGAAGAGAAAATACAAGTAATGGGAAAATCTAATTGTCCACAACCATTAGCAGATCCTACCTATTCAGTGATAACAAAGGAGCTTCAAAAAAGTGTTGTCTCATTAATGCATCTCTATAATGGTTGAAAGCTTTGTAGAATATTTCCTTAAGATTTAAACTGGGATGGTATGGGTATGGTTGGTTTAGACATAAAAGGATTTCACACACCATTATATATGGCGGTTGTGTCATCCATCAAATGAGGAATCTATAAGGACATCGAATTAAAAACTAAAGCACTACCTCATGCAATGAGAAGGTGTCCAACCTGATTAGTTTCTCATGATCATCTTACCAACTTGTGTCCAAAATGTGGAAAGTGAGCTGGAAAGTATGTAAAAGTTTAAGAACCTTTAAGAAAATGAAAAGTATGGGATAATAAATTGTTTCTTCTCCACGTAATGAGGCCTCCTGATATATGCTAATAAGAGCTTGAGATCAATATGGAATTCAATAGTGCTTGAAAAAGGGGGAATAGTTTATTGATCATGTTAACAATTTCATAAAAATTGCAGGAAAGATGGTGATATTATTGGTTGGTGGAAGTATGTAAAATAGTTAAAACTATTCTATCTAATTCCTCAAAGAAATGTGCTCTTATGGATTTTGTTGGTTGCAAAGATGTAAACAAAGTGGATTTTTGAGAAAATAAAGGTGAATCCCACAATCAAAATGTAACTGACACATGTATCACCAACCGCTACAATTGATGACACACTAGTATTTCCAGTCATGGTCTCCTTACATTAATATTTCATAATTTGTTATTTTGGTTTTCATTTGCAATGAAATAAAAATATAAAACCCATAAATTATTATACTAAATTGGTTGTTCTGTAGGACACCTAAAAATATTGATGACACCCAATTTGTATGCCTTAAAATTATACTATTATTCCTCCTATCCTTCATTCTATATTAATTAGTGATTTTTTCTACTAATTAAGTAATGTTTGCGTATATTCTGGTCAATTAATGACACTTCCATTAATTAACAGCCTTTATCACATTCCAGGATGCCAATTAATGGGGACAATTTATTAGTATAATCTATTCTAATCAATTAATTAACTATAATTAGTTAATTAAACCTTTTTTAATAATATATTTAATCAATCAAACCCTTTATTGGTGTTGGCAACAAAATTTGTTAGGTGGAGAAGAAGAAACTGGTGGAGTTTCTTGCCAATGCTCGGGGACTCAAGTCCCTCTACTTAACCAATGTAGCTACCGTATATGCATGCACATTAAAAAGGGGATTCTGTTTTTTTTTTTATGTGGTGGCCTTTTGACTAGGGACCAACAGGGACAGTCCACTGAAAACTACGACAAAAGCTTGTAGATACTGTAAGAGAGGAATTTGATGAAATTGGGAAAGGGAGTGAGAAACGAGGTAGGGGACATAATGTTATAGGTAGTAATCAAAATTCCCCACACACACACTGTAGAAACTTTAACACATGCATTCAGAGAAGAAACAACTCTGTAAATTAACAACAAACCAAAAGAATTTATCGATTCACCAAAGTATCAAGAAACCTTTAGTCAAAGAAATCTCGAAACTCCTTCTTTCTTATATTGAGTTCTAAAAAACAAAAGGTGTACATAATGAGAGAAATAGAGGAAATTGAGAATGAAGGGGAATGGAAGATTGTCATTCCTTTGTTCTTCTCAAGGTTCAATATACTTTGATTTACAAGATCAATCACCACCCTTTGCAATGGAGAAAATGGCGTTACAATTTATAGAATGATAGATGACCTTATATCTTCCTAATGACCCTCCTATGCCTTAATATGTACACTTAAGATGTAATATTCACTTTAAGAACACAAAAATATTGTAAGAATCCCTTTTATCAAAATAGCAAGGTGGGACTAAATTTACATATGTTTCTAAGTCACTGTTTAAGTGATTAAAGGCATATCCAAAAGTGTTAAACCCAACGAAGAATTAGAACATTGAAAGCGAGAGAAAGTTGGTGGGGGACAGTGTTAGAGGGAGGAGAGAACATAGAAGGCGAGACTATAATAGAGGAGAGAGAGAGAGACGCCAGCAAGAGAGAGAGAGAAGAACTAGGAGAAAAAAGAAGCAGAAGAGATTCACACACCTAGAAGTGATGAGTTCATTGATCCTCATGGATGGAAAAGCGCCAAAATGCACGTGAAACTTTGAATCTTTGAAACTCCTTGCGCAACACTGTGAAATCCTCCGAATTAGCTCCCAAACGCTCACCGTTGAATGAACTAAGGGATCCTTGAATTCCTATTGAAAAATGGCTAGGATTTCTCTTGAACAATGATGTCCCCCTATTGATTAGCTTTACATACCATTGTGCCACCAAAACTTCTCTTTGAGTGTAACTTATATTTTAGTAAGTGTGAAACAAGTAAACTCCTCGACCTTAGATGAGGTGTGACCTGCTCCCCGTTTCTCCTACATTCCTCACTTTTTGGATCAAAATTCTATTTTTAGTCGGTTCCGAGGGGCCCACTTATAGTTTTAGTAAGTGCCAAAAATTCTGTTCGGGTGAATTCTAGCTATAGTGCACCTATGATATCTCATCTCCTTCGCAGGTTCTTCTCTAATTTTTTACTTTTCTGTGGAAAATAGCAGTTCCTATGTAGTTAGACTAGTATTATAGAAAGTTTTCCTCTAGGAGTCAAATTGATGTGGAACAAAGTTGTTTGATATGGGTTTTTTTCCCAATATCATCCCTTTGAAATTTTGGGCCTACCTGCGTAATAATCCAAGAGATTTTAAAGTTTAAATTTTCAGACCTAGCAGTGCTTCTTGGTATGATAGCCATTAATGGACCTCAAAATTGTAGGTCTAGTTTTCTCCTCCATTTTTGAAGAAAATTATATTTTTGATGTGGTTTTTTTCTTCTGGTGCTTCACGTGCGATCCTACTTCAATCTGACAATTGTTTTGACGGGAAACCCCACTTCTTTTTTTGTTGAGCCAGAAAGGAGATCTATTCATTGTGGATACTTTGTGGCATGAGGGGGGAGTTTGAAGGTTTATTTTTTATGGTCTTGGGCAGAGGAATGAACAACAACAAATGGTTTTTTGTTTCATGCACCGGCTTGCAATATTCATTCAAATCTTCATTTTTAGGCTATGGAGATTTTCACTGTTTTCTTCCTCTTGTTCTTTGTTTTTCCTTCTCGTTTCGATGAAAAATCATTCTAAGACCTAAACATATCTATGGGGAACGTGTTTCAGTTCTTGGGTTGATCAATTCTAAGAATTTTTAATGGCATAATGATGGTAGAATGTTATAGAGGAAGGATGAAGATTGTCTGTGCACGGGAGTGGAAGCAGTTGGTAGCACTGAGTGGTAATTAGATTTTTTGAAATTTTTGAAATCATGGAAGGAGAAGCTTGGGAGAATTTTTCATTACTTTATTTTCCTAACCTCAGGGATGTTAGGGACATCAAATTCCATGGTGGTCAAGAGGATGACATGTGGCGATGATCCGACGGCAGGGAATGAAGGTGGAAAAAGCTACTTTAAAGAACTTGGGGCTAGAAATTGGTCACATGGGTGTCCAAATGACTTCCTATGGGGGATGGGCACATTTTTCCATTTCTAATGTCCCCTACCTTAGGTACATAAGGGACATCAGTTTCCACGGTGGTCTTGGAGGTGACACGTGGTGCCCGATCCAACCGCAGGGAATGGATGCTCCAAAAATGCACCTGGGGGCTAAAACTCGATCACGTGGGTGTCTAAATGACTCCCCATAGGGTATGGGAGAATTTTTAAAGGTATGATGTCCCAAAAATCATGTGAAAAAGAGACATATAATTCCACGGTGGTCCTGGAGCTAACATGTGGTGCCCAATCTGACGGCAGGGAAGGCATGCTCCAAATAAACACCTTGGGGCTGATCTGTCAAGTCTGGAGGTAATATGAGGGCCCCAAAGGTCACATAGGGGATGGGAGAATTTTAAAATTTCTGATGTACCTGAACTTAGGGATGTCAGGGACATGAAATCCCGCAAGGCTCTTGGTGCTGACACATGTCCTCTAAAAAAAATGGCTAAGTCCTAAACTGCGTTTGAGAGGGTAACTTAGAATGAAGATAACTTGAGCTCCTGTTGGAATTTATTGGTAAAATTTTATATGATCCTGAATGGAAATGAAATTATGAATCCAATTATGGTGGTTTCATTTCTTTATTCAGCCATATGATCCCTGAAAACTCAGATTTGTGATCTGGTACTCCACTTGTGCTTGAGAAAAACTACATGTCAATCATATGCGCCAAGATGTTGTGAAAAATATTATTTTCCCATCATGTAGGTATTATAATCCTATTTCTGATGATGTTTTTATTACTTTTAAATCCATCTATAGCTCCTAAAATATTCTTCTGAATCTCAGCAGTTGTTTTAGGCTTGTGTACCACCTAGGCTTATGAACCTTGTTTTTTACTTAGACTGCCCCAAGTATTGTAAAACTTCCCAAAACCTTAAAAAATCATTTCCATTATGTTCTAAGGTACTCCATTCACCTCGGTGTTGAATTTTCCCTTATGTTCTACTCCAAGGGGTTGAATCCAATCTTGGGAAGGCTAGCGATAACCCTTCCCTATACTGCCAGAAGATAGTGTCTTTTTAGAACTCCCTAAAATCACCTAGGGGAATGAGTGGACTTTCCTGAAATCACATAGGGGGATAATTTAACATTGAGTTGGGAGGTAACTTGAAATGAATGGACAAATCCAAGGTTTCCTAGGAGTGATTAAACATGAAAATTTCAGCATAGGGGTATAGTTGTCCTGCTCAGAAAATCATCAATTTTCCCTGTTGTACACATTTACATGAAAAAAGCTGGCTCTAGCTTCAGGAAATGACATGGACTGAGCACAGTCAAAGACATGTCATGGGAATCCAAAATATCAACTATTAGACCATATAATTCATTGACCATTGTCTTATCCATTGGGCCCTACAGAGTCATGTACAATTTCTAGAAAGGAAGATTACACACACACATAGAATGAAGGAAAGGAAACACATAAACAAAACAACAGGAAAAGAAACACACGACACACAACAGGAAGGGAAACTACACCTATCAATCACCTATGGTACAAGGTGGGAGAAAACCCAGATTTCACTGATAATACTTTTCATTTCTCAAAAGTTACCCCTGAAGAGGTAACGCCAAATGATGATGTTCTGTCAAAGCTGTTGATGGGTTCCAGAAAGTAGCCTCCATTTCCTCAACTATTTATGGAAGCAAGGTGCTTCCATGATTATCCTTTTACTTTGTAGGATTGATTCCATGTGAGCTTCTTGATAATATGGTCCTTGCTTGGAAATTCCACTACCTTCGTGTTCTTTGAAGTCGGTTTCATAGTGCTAGTTGCCTTCCATGTTTATCCATATAGCTGATTTTCCATTAAGGATCTCATCGCTGCCCTAGGGCTAGTTTTTGATCAAAATACTTGAATATTCTTGATTATTTTCTTTCCCAGGCATATGCTCATCGACATTTTCTCCATGAGAAACATTTGATGTTTCCTTTTCCTTCACTCCAATGTGACCTACTTGAGTACTGATGGAAGGATCATATGTGATCTCATACTTGTCGTATATGTCCATGACAGTAATGAAGAGATCAAAAATCAGCTCAGGATCTTTTGTAACTTCTACTACATCTAATATTTCTTGCACAAAGTAATGCTTCATCATTTTCTGTAGTCCCTCTTTGTACACCTTTGAAGAATCTTTTTCTTACAACTCAAAGAAACTATCTGGAGCGATTACCTCATCATCTCAAGAATCGCTGCACTCTACTAATCCTTCATCAAAAGGAGCTTCATATTTAGAGGTCTTGAAACTCCTTGCTTCAATTTATTCATCATGGAAAGAGTCTTCATCTTCAAATGGAAAATAAAATATCTCTATTTTGTTATTACATCCATCAATCATTAGCTCAAGAGTAGCATCATATTTTTCATCTTACCTTATCTCAATATGGCCAACTGTCTCATTGGTTAAGGCTTTGAAATCAGCTTCACACTTGTCTTGCATATTTGTGGCTCGCATTAGGAGCTTGAGACTGAACTCAGGATCTTCATTTTCTTCTGTAGCTCTAAGAATTTCCTATATAGACATTTCTTTCAAACCTTTCATGGGCTCATCACAAGCTGATGTTTTCTCTCCATAGATGGCCTGATTGAGATCATCCTCATCCCCAAATGGGAATGAGAACAACTCCTCATCTTGTAAAATAATATAAACTATTTTTTCTTCTTGAAAATCATCAAGAACCATCTCCTCTTCCTCGTGGTTTGCATCATCTGGTGATTTGGGGCTGTCCTCTTGTAACTCGAATCTCCTCAATGCTTCTTCAAAATCCTAATCTCTTTGGGAAGGCATGTCTGAGCCCATCAAGATGGGGATATCCTCTTCTTCCTTGGTTTCCAAAAAGTGATTCATTTGCCTGCTACCTTGATACAAGATGTTAGCTTCTAGGCTTCTAGAATTCCATACTATGTACCTCATATTCTTCTCAGAAAGTAATTTATCCATGTCTCCCTTCACTAGTATGGTTACAAAATACCAATTCATCTAAATTTTCCCTCACAACTCTCGGAAAAAATTTATACTCAGCAACATTCCGAACAAGGCTGGGACATCAGATTCTAAAATCATTGCTGAAATTTTATTTTCCAGAAATTTGGCAAGAGACACCTATGCATCTTTAACCTTCCATACAATTAGGACATTTTTTGACTCCGAAGAGTGATAAGATCCACTGGGTGGAGCCATGGTGATTTTGATAGCTTTACTAACCTTCAAATGCATCACATTATCTGATGCACCAGAATCTATTATGAAATTTATGAGTACATATCCCCCAACAAGCAGGGAAACATAGAAAGGTTAAACTTTATCAGTCTTTGATAAACTCAGAGAAAACATGTTCTGTGAGGAAGGTGTAGGTGGGTTTGGTATTACTCCTTTAGGAAAATGAGCTACATCATTGGGTTTTATACTACCATTTCTGATGTATTGGAAAAACCTCTCAAATTGTTGAGGATGAGTCCTCAAATATTATGTTTCGGTAATTTGGACTTTGGATTTATTTTCATATTCTATGAAATCAAAAGGAGAAGATGTAGAAAAGGGGGGTAAAGGGACTATTTTTTGGGTCTGGATAACCTTGGCAAAATTATTTGATGTTTGAGGAATGGAGGGTATTTAGAAAGGTACACTAGGAGATTTCAAAGTATTGGATTTTATAGGAGAAGATTTAGATTTAGAAATGGAAGAGGGATTGGAAAACTTACTTTGGATTGTTGAGGCCTTCTTACTTGCTACAGGATCAGATTCTAACAATACAGACTTCAAGGAAGATGGAAGTGGGGATCCTCGACTTATTATTTTGTTTCGCGGAGTCCCCATAGGAGGATCATCAACCTTATTTTTCTTAGTAGCAATGGAGGAAGATGCCTCCTTTCCTCAGACTGAGAATGAGAGAATACCACACATGAGAAACTAGGTGCATCTTCTTCATCTTCTTCATAACCTCCAGAATACTCACAAAATCTTATTTGTGTATCATTCTCAAACTCATCATTTTCTAGGAAATCACCACCTTCACTTTCTTGTTCAAGATCTTCTTCACTTTCTTGAAATCCACAATTTAGGTTCACGGGTGGGACTTTCGAGGTGAGCCTTTGGGGTGCTCCTACAATCTGAATTTTGTTTCTTCTTTCAGAAGATATTAGTTCAAATAATTCCCTCTTTAAATATGCTATCTCATTTGCCAACTTTTTCAATGATGAATTGGTTCTCTCATCTCCAATATGTTAGGCCTTTCCCTTTGATGGATTCTTGATATTTCTAGAGAGGATGAGATCATCATCAAATTCAATGTCCATCCTTTATGCTTCTACAATGCTCCTTGGTTGGGATCTCCACAGAAACAATCCTACTTTTGATGGTTGAGCATTGATGAAAAATATCTTGACATTGTTTTGATATGGCAAATCCTCTTCAGGTATCCTACAAAGCAACCATTCAAAACGAGCCACAAAGTATCTCATGGTTTTCTTTTCTATTTTCCTCATTTGAGCCAACTGCACCAAGATGACTTGATAGTCTTCATTTGATTTAAATATTTCCTCGAAGGTAGTCTTAATGTCATCCCAACCAGTGATGGATCGGGTAGGCTGGAGGTAGAACCATTCTGCTATTTTTTCTTAGAGGGATTCCACAATAAGTATCACAAAAACATCTTCATGTTGAACACCACTAATTCCACATGATGTCATGAAAGTAATGATGTGTTCTTCTAGTATGTTATGTGTTGTCACCTTTGAACTTTGGAAAGTATCTTGCGGGAACCCATTGGTAGATCGTGTAGAGGGGGTTCGAGAGTAAGCGAGCCTATATTCACTTCCCCATGGAACAATGGGTTGACATCTTTATTCTTTTTCCACCATTATTTCTTCTTCTTCTATTTCATCTCTTTATTCTTGCAAATCATTCTTCTTCCACAAATTCGATGTTTAATGATACTAAAAAAATTTGAAAATTTAAAGGAGCTTTGATATGATTACCAAGTACAATTCTTGATGAGCCAGATGTGAGAGGAGGCTTGACAGAACATGTATGGATTATATCTAAGCATTCTGTATAATTTTGTGCAAGCCTCATAATTGAAATCATCAACATCCTTTTTTATTTTTTCAACCTAGTTTGATCTCCCTTAAAAGCTAGCTTTTTGAAATTCTTGCTAGTCATATATTGGGTGTAGATCCTGCTAAATCTACCCAACGGTGGGCATTCCAAAAATTGTTGGCGATGAAAATTTTTCAAGGTGGATAAGCTTCTAGATTTATTTCCAATGCTTTGGGAATCTAAGTCCTTCTAATTAACCGGTTGCAACTACCATATGTGCATGCACAAGAAAATTTGGATTTTTGTGGTGGCCTTTCAACTGGGGATCCAACAAGGGACACTCCATTGAACCTTATGGCAAAGCTAGCAAATACTCTTGCTAGGGAAGATTTTATTTGGAAGTGGGAAAGAAAGTGAGAAATTTAGAGCTAGGGGAACCAATGTTGCAAGTAGAAAATCAGAGACTTCCAGACTTGCGCACATCTAGTCAGAAGTTTCATCACATGCACTTGAATTTTAGGAGAAAACAAATCTGCATAAATAGCAACAAGACTAAATAGAGCTTAATGAATCACAAAGTACCAATAAAATCCTCAGTACAAAGAAATATGGCTAAAATTCCTTCTTCCTGTATTAAATGCTCAAAGCATAATTTGTACATAGTGTGAGGAATGGAAGTAAATTTGAGAGTGAGAGGAAAGTAGAAGAAAATGGCTATATCCTTTGCTTGTCTCTAGGTACAATGCACTCTTGAGTCTACAAGATCAATCACCAACCCTTTGAAATGGGAATGGATGTTACAATTTTATAGAATAGAGATATGGCTCTATCATCTACCCCCCAATGACCCTTTTCATATGTCCTTGCATATGACTTAAAAATTTTCATACTTCCACTTTAGAACCTATTTAAGTCCCTTTTTATAACATAGCAAGGTGACTTAATTTACATTATGTTTCTAAAGTCACTTTTAAGTGATTTAAAGGCATATCAAAAATGTGAAAACCCCAACAAAGAATTAGAACATTTGAAAGGGAGAGAAAGTTGGGGGGAAGAGGAGAGAGAAAGAGAGAGAGAGAGAAAGAGAGAAGAAAAAGAGTTGTTGTCTCGTGATGAAGTCTAATGGTCCCCATTCATGGAAATCTCCAAATGCAATGAAACGGCTTCCATCTGTACCAAAAATGCTCTTTGCACAGTGTGAAACTCCTACTATTTTTAGCTCCCGAATGATCACCCAGATGGAGGAATTACTATGTGGATTTAGTAAGAGGCCTATTATAACTGATTTTTTTGCTTCGGATACTCATGATGGGCTCCCTCGTAATCTTTAAGCCTTGTCCACTGCCTTTGTGCTCAAAAGTCTGCTTCTGAGTGTAACTGACTATTTTCAGTAACTGTGAACAAACCTATACTCCCTCGAAAACTTAGCTGAGTATTGTAGAAGTTGATTCCCCTTTCTCCCTATGTTGCTCGACTTCTTTGGATGGAATTTATACTTTTTTAGGATGTGTCTTGAGGGCCCACTTACTATTTTCAGTACCCTGCCAAAAATTTCACGTAGTTCTGGTGCCCATTCTCAGCTATAGTGCACCTTGGATATCTTCATCTCCTTCAAAGGTTCTTCTGTTAATGACTTTGACCTGAAATGGCAGTTCCTGGGTTGTCAGACCTACTATTTTTAGAAAGCTGGCCATCTGCGAGTCCCATTGACATGGAGTTCGAAGTTTTTTAGGTCTTGTTTTTGTACCCTATTTGGAATCCCAAACAAATCCATTGTGATAGCCCGCTTTTTCATCCAGGAGCTTGTGTGCAAGTTTTAATTTTTTGATCTAGCAGTGCTTCCATGGGTACAGCAGGCAATGATGGGAAATCCAACGAATTGTAGGTCTATTTTTCTCCTCATTTTGCAACGAAGATTAGGGTTTTGATGTAGAGAAAATGATTCTGGTGCTTCACGTGCGATCTTGACTTCAATCCAACAACTTTTTTGCATCTCGAAATCCCACTTCTTTGAAAAATGAGGAAATCTGTAAAGGATATGGCTTCACGATCCGATGTTGTATCACACGAGGTGAGAGTATGAAGGTGTATTTTTTATGATATGGGTGTGAACTTCAATGGTTACCTAGAAACAAATACCTTCATGTTTCATGCCCCGTTCTTCCAATATTTATTCAGATCTCCATTTTTAGGCTATGGAGATTCTAAATATTTATGTTAATCTCATGGTCTTGGAGACTCCTTATCGTGGCCATGGAAGATCCTAGTCTCAGAGCAACACATAGCTATGGACTAAGGTGTCTGGACAATCTTATGTTGAGTAGGTATGAGCATTTTTAATGGCTTAATGATTATAGAATGTTGCAGAGGAAGGATGAAGATTGTCTTTGCACGCGAGTGAAAACAGCTAGAAGCACTAAGCGGCAGTTAGATTTAAACTTTAAAAACATGCACATGGAGGGGCTTGGCATGAATTTTTCATGTCCCTAATTTCCCCTAACCTCAGGGACTGTGAGGGAAATCAATTTCCATGGTTGTTCAAGAGTGATGCCATGTGTCAGCTTGATCTGACAGGGAGGGAATGAAGGTGGGAAAAAGTAGCTTTAAAGCCCTGGGGGCTGAAAATCGGTCACGTGGGTGTCAAAATGACTCCCCATAATGGTTGGGTACATTTTTCCATGTCTGATGTCCCCCACCTTAACTACATAAGGGACATCATTTTCCACAGTTTTCCTGGAGGAGACATGTGGCGCCCAATCCGATGAGGGGAATGGTTACTCCAAAAATGCACCTTGTGGTTGAAAGTCGGTCACATGTGGCTGTCCAAATGACTCCCCATAGGGGGATGGGAACATTTTTCAATGTTTCTGATGTCCCCGCACCTCAGGTGACATAAGTGTAAATCAGTTTCCATGGTGGTCCTGAAGCTGACACGTGGTGACTCGATCCAACTGATAGGGAATGGCATGCTCCTAAATATGCACCTAGGGACCTGATACTGTTAAGTCTAGAGGTCATATGAGGGTCCAAGAGGTCATATTAGGGCTGCGATGGCTTCAAGGGGGCTGGGATGAATTTTCCAACCTTGATTTCCCTGAACTTGTGGGATGTGACACATACAAAATCCCACCAGGCTCCTGGTGCTGACACATGTCCTCCCAAAAATTTGGCTAAGTCCTGAATTGTGTTCGAGAGGGTAACTTAGAACAAAGATAACTTGAGCTGCCGATGGACTCTTATTGGAAAAATATTTATATGATCCTTACTTGAAATTTCCTTTTGAATCTAATGGTGGGGGTTTTCATGTCTTTATTATTCCATTTGAACCCTAAAAAAATCATGAATTTTGATTTTTTACTCCACCTGTGCCTGAGAAACACTACCAATGCAGATCCTGATGCGCCAAAGTGTTGTGAAACATATTATTTCACCATCATGTAGGTCTTGGAATCCTGATGTGAATGGAGATACAAGTTTTTGCTTCTAACTCCATCTGGAGCTCCCCAGAAACTTCTTTTGCAAGATAAAACCAGTTGTTTTAGGGCTATAGCTTACCGCTCAGGCTTGTGAATTCACACTGTTATATTTTATCATTACCATGCTCCATGTCTTTCAAAACTTCTCTAAAACCTTAAAATGCCAAAATAATTTCCATGATGTTTTTAAGGTCTTCATTTAATCTCAAGGATTGAATTTTTCCAAAATTTGTTCCAGTGCCAGGGGGGTTGAATCCATTCCTAGGTAGGCTAGTGATAGCCCTTCCCTATGCTGCCAAAAGATAATGGTCTTATTTTAGAAAATCCCTAACAATTACCTAGGTGGAATGACTGGAATTTCCTAAGATCACATAGAGAAAAGATGATTTAACATTGGTTGGGAGGTCAATTTTAGACCACTGAGATGGACGGAAGCCGAGGTTTCTTGAGGACGTGATAAAACATGAGCACAACCTTGTAGGCATAGGGGTATAGTTTTTGTGCTCAGAAATCAGTACTAATTGTCCCTATCTGCACATTTGCACTGAAAACAAAAATAGATGAGGAATGATCCAACAGTAGGATGAAAGGAGTTAAGAAATCCTCATAAAGTAAGTGTATATGCCCTAGTCCCTTATAAAATAATCTCCCCTAAGTAAGAAAAGAGGTGAAATGTTTCAGCTCAATGCAAGTTATTATGCTTTCTACGAAAAAACAAATATAAGATAAATGGTTGCACGAGTCAATTTACCTCATGAATCCCACTCAGGAATGAAAGGTAGAATGCGTGCATTGTTGCAAACGTTATCCAAACTGATTACCAGAGAAATCTTTTTTATCTGGGAAGGACTACCTAAAGATTGTCTTTTGCAAACACAAAAACAAAGTATTACCCTAACATATGACAGTGGACTTACTAGCATATGCTAGATCTAGGAAGTGTGGTGCTTCCTCCTCTGCAGGCATTTTCAATCCACTGATTTGATCACAATTTAATACAAATCAGAAACAAAAATAGATAGTTCCTATTGTAGATAGTAATGATTTCAGGTTTCCCATACACACAATACACTAGGCATTTAACCCTAAATATCAAAATGAAACACTAAATCTAATTACCCAATCTTCTTATACTTGAGTTTATTGTATGTTCCCTTTGGAAACCTCTCTTTTCTAAGATGAACCCATCACCATATCTCCTTCTTCAAATACACTTACTCTCCTACTGGCATCTACAGCCGTTTTATATTGTGCATTACTCACTTTCAGCTTTTCCCTCACTTCATCTTGTAGCTGTAGAATGTGTTCTGCAAATGCTTCTGCATCATCACTAGTTTCATCTTCACCTGGTAGAACAATTAGATCAAGGACCCCCTTTGGATTCCTACCATATACAATCTGCAAAGGAGACCTCCCTGTTGACCTGTTTATCGAGCTATTATATGTAAACTCAGCTTGAGGTAAAGCTAAGTCCCATTGTTTTGGCTTTTCTCCAACTATACAACGTAGGAGATTTCCCAAGCTTCTGTTCACTACTTCAGTCTGCCCATCAGTCTGGGGGTGATATGCACTACTGAACTGTAGTTGTGTCCCCAATTTCTTCCACAGAGTCCTCCAAAAGTGACTCAAAAACTTCGTGTCCCGATCTGAAGTGATCGTTTTTGGAATTCCATGCAATCGAACCACTTCTGAAAAAAAACAAATCTGTAATTCTGGAAGCATCATTAGTTTTTTTACAAGAAATAAAATGTGCCATCTTAGAGAATCTATCAACCACAACAAAGATAGAATCATTCCCTCGCTGTGTGTTAGGAAGCCCTAACACAAAATCCATACTCAGATCAACCCATGGCCCTGTAGGGATAGGCAATGGCATATACAACCCAGTATTCTGTGCATGACCCTTATCCATTAAAATGACACACTCTACATCTTGCTACATTACCCTACTGATGTTCATCTTTACCTTTGGCCAATAATACTTTTCTACGACAAGAAAAATTATCTTACTTATACCAAAATGTCCAGCCAACCCTCCACTATGCAATTCTCTTATAATATTTTCTCTCATTGAACCAGTAAGGGATGCACAATTGTTTCCCCCTAAACAAATAACCATCCTGTATCAAATGGTGTCATCCTAAGAATCACTACCTACTGTAGGCTCCTTAAGCTTTCTGACAACATCACCAAAATCAGGATCACCTTCATACAATTCCTTAATTGCCTCAAACCCTAGGACTTTCATTTTCCATTGTTGTCAAAAGTGCTACACACCTACTCAAGGCATCAGCAACTTGATTCTGCTTACCTGACTTATGCTTTAAGACAAAAGTATATTCTTGCAAAAATGAAACCCATTTTGCATGCCTACTATTTAGTTTCTTTTGTGTGTTTACATACCTCAAGGCTTCATGGTCAGTGAAGAGTACAAATTCCTTTGCTACCAAGTAATGTCTCAAGTTCCTTAATGCCTGAACAATAGCATAAAATTCCACATCATAAGTAGAATATTTCCTCCTGACTTCATTTAGCTTTTCACTGAAGAATGCCACTGGTCGTCCTTCTTGACTCAACACAGCTCCAATCCCAACATGTGAGGCATCACAGTCAACCTCAAAGACCTTGCTAAAATATGGCAATACCAAAACAGGTGCTTCTGATACTTTCTTCTTCAACAATTCAAAACTATCTGTTGCTGCCTTAGTCCATACAAACTCCTTCCCCTTCATACACTCTTTTATGGGTGCAATAATGCTACTAAAATTCCTGATGAACTTCCTATAAAAAGTTGCCAATCCATGAAAATCTACGAACCTCTATCACATTCCTTGGAATAGGCCATTCGAAGAATTGCCTTTACTTTTTCCTCATCCATCCTCACTCCATCCCCTGATATGACAAATCCCAAAAAAACAAGACTCTTCTGAAGGAATCTACACTTCTTTAAGTTTGCATATAGACTCTCTTTACGTAACAAGTCTAAGCACCAATTTCAGATGTAACAAGTGTTCTTCCACTGTCTTACTAAATATCAAGGATATCATCAAAATAGACAACAACAAACTTACCATTGTATTCTCGGAGTACTCTGTTCATCAACCTCATGAATGTACTAGGTGCATTAGATAGCCCAAATGGCATCACCATCCACTCGTATAATCCATCTTTTGTTTTAAAAGCATGTTTTCCATTCATCGCCTTCACGGATTTGGATCTGGTAGTAGCCACTCCGTAGGTCAATCTTGCTAAAATATCAGGCTCCCGCTAGCACATCCATCATATCATCCAATCGTGGAATTGGAAACCGATACTTAATTGTGATCTTGTTTATGGCTCTACTGTCTACACACATTCTCCAGTCTCCATCCTTTTTGGGAGTCAATAATGCTGGAGTTGCACATGGACTCATGCTTTCTCTCACTAACCCTTTCTGTATTAGATCTGTCACTTGTCTGTTCAACTCTTCACTCTGTGTTGGGCTCATCCGATAGGCTGCTTAGTTTGGAAGGGCCGATCCTGGGATCAAATCAATATGGTGTTGAATATCTCGCTTTGGGGGTAACCCATCTGGTAGCTCATCTGGTATGACATCTTTGTATTCTTTTAGTATCTTTTCTGCTGCAATAGGTATATTAAAGCCTTCTTTCTCCAGCTTCTTTGACATTAGTGCATAACAACATCCAGCTTCTTCCATTTCTGTAACAAACTCTTTTGTAGCCAACAAGCCCTCACTCTTCTCTTCTTCCTTGAAGGGTAATAAGACCACCTTTACACCATCCTTCCAAAAGGTATATGTATTTTTCCCTCCATCATGTGTAACCTTTCTATCGTATTGCCAAGGCCTACCCAGTAATATATGACATGCATCCATTGGGATAACATCACACCACACCTCATCCCTGTAGGTATTCCCAATTGAAAAATTTATAAGGCATCTTTTATCTATGGTTACTTCATTTCCTTTCTTGAACCATGATATACGATAGGGATATGGGTGCTTGTCACAGCTCAGATTCAGTTTATCAACCATTACAGTTGAAACCATATTTTCACAACTACCACCATCAATAATAATTTTACATACCTTTCCTCCAGAGGTGCATCTTGTTCGAAATATATTTGTTCGAAGCCATGAATCAGCTCCAGCAACATCACGTTCTTTCTCCTTCCTTGGGACAATCATCGTCCTCCTTATCATGAGGGTTTCACCCAAGTCTGCAGCAACCTCCATTTCTTCTTCCTCTTCAGCCTCAACCAGATTTACTCGTGGTTTTTCTCCTTGCCATCTATCTTGTGTAGGATAGTGCGGACACTCAAAAGCTCTGTGCCCCTCTTCACCACATCTGTAACATGTATATTTCCTTTGGGGGCTATTCCAGCCCCGTCCTCCATTATAACCTCTTCCCCTCTGAAATCCCCTACCTCTTTGGTAGTTACCATGGCTTTGACCAGAATCTTCATGCCCTTCTGTATTAGAGGATTCACCTTTTGTAGATTCAAATCTACCCCTACCCCTCATTGGAGATGATGATGGACCTCTCTTCACACCTCTTCTAAAATTACTCCTCTTGTTCTTTTCCTCTGCTTTTAATGTAAGTTGATAAGCATCATCTAGGCTATGGATCCGGAGCATACTCAGCTCATCTTGTATGGTGTAACTCAACCCATTTATGTACCGTGTAGCATTTTGTTCTTCAGACTCTCCCTGTTCCACCCTAATTGATAACTTGTAAAATTCATTAGTATACTCCTCAATGCTGAGATCCTTCTGCCTTAGGTTTTGTAACCTTCGAAAGAGTGTCTGAGCATAATCTACAGGAAGAAACTTTTCTTTCAGCTTCTTTACCATTTTATTCCAGTTTCGGATCTTGCCCTTTCCATTCCTTTGTCTTTGATTTGTAGGTGATCCCACTAGATCAATGCATGTCCAGCTAACTTAGTGCATGCAAACTTAACCTTCTTCTCCTCTGAAAGGGTTTTCCACTCAAAGAATTTTTCCATGCGATTTAACCAGTCAATCAACTCCTCTGGTCGTAACCCTCCACCATAATCAGGAACATTAATCTTGATGTCGTCATTCTTTCCCTCTAAAGCCTTGATCAATCTCCCCTCAAATGGTCTCTCATTCAAGGTTTCTTCGTCTCTCTCATTTTCTTCTTCATCTCCTCCTTCATTCATTAATGGAGTCTCTTCTTCAATATCACTATCTGGGTTTGCATCCCCATTTGCATGTCTCCTTCTAAGGCGGGTAACTTCCCCCGTGAGCTCAGCAATTTGTCTCTGTAGCTCCTGCATATGCCTATTCATCTGGGCATAACCTCCCCTCCTACGTCTAGCCATGGTTATATAAAACAGAGGTAAAAACTACACATAAAAATGTAATATGTTACCTTAATTATTTCCGCAAGATCAAAATCCAGCTCTGATACCAATTGATGTGAATCCAGCTACAAGAGGTTGAAATACCTCCAAAAACACACATAAACACCTTTGCAAATAAAACCAGGAGTTTCACAATAGCTTACTTCTCATTCTGGAATTCACACTGATCTATTACATCATTACCATTCTCCTTTTATTTCAAGACTACTCTAAAACCCTAAAATGCCAAAAAACCCTAAAATGCAAAACAACTCGGATTGACCCCCAAATTTGCATGCCAAATATGCATTCATAAATTAGGGCTCATGCGAAATTTGGACTTATTCTGAAAAGCACAACAAAAGTTATTAAAGTTCTAAGACCTAGAGAAAAGCAGAAAAAACATTCGGAGCCAATTTTAGACCACTAGATGACGGAATCCGAGCCCGAAAACGTGCCAAAATGAGCACAACCTTGTAAGCAATGTTGTCCCCAGCATAGCACTAATGTATATCTACCACCCTGTAAAATTTCAGGACGATCCAACGGTCGGATCAAAAGTTATGGCCTCTGCAAGTTATGCTCCCGCATCAATAATACTCTTTTTGATGATGTTTTATTTTACTTCTAAATCCATCTGGAGCTCCCAAAATCTTCTTTTGAAGCTTAGTAGTTGTTTTAGGCTTATGTACCGCCAAGGGTTGTGAACCTCATTTTTTACTCAGACTGCTCCAAGTCTTGCAAATCTTCCCAAAACCTTAAAAAACCATTTCCATTATGTTCTAAGGTATTCTATTCACCTCTGTGTTGAATGTTTCCCTACCATTCCATTCCAGGGGGTTGAATCTATTCCTAGGAAGGCTAGCAATAGCCCTTCCCTATATTGCCAAAATATAGTGTCTTTTTAGAAATCCCTAAAATCACCTAGGTGGAATGAGGGAACTTTACTAAATCACCTAGGGGAAAATTTTTACAGCAAATAGAGGGTGATCAGATTGATGGATTTGACCTAGGGTGCCTAGGAATGAAAAAAATTCCATAGGGGTATAGTTGTCATGCTTGGAAACTTCCAATTTCCCTATTGCACATTTTCACAACAACAATTGGCTAAATACCTCTTTAAAATACTTCAAATCATATCAAATTCCTCCTAAATCACTTCCCAATAGCCTAAAAATCTTATTCTAGCCTATTAATTAATCCTAGTTGATTAATTAAATCATTTCCAATTTCCATGAGTTGATAATCACTTGTTAATTATTCTAAGCAAGCTTAACAATTTTGCATATACTTTGTCCTTTATCCCACATTCATTGGGATTCAAAATTCTCCCAAATGGAAATCTATATAAAGAACCAAGTTCCTTCCTTCACACCTTACAACATACTTTTACTAGTAATATCATATAAAACATATGCTTAAGAGCCTTCCTCCACTGGTGGAATAGCTTTCTCATCTTTACATCCATTATTTCATGCTTGTTTAGTAAATTATTATCTAAATGTTTCCTTGTAGCTATTTTAGTAAGATTATTTCAGAATCTTGAAGCAACAACACATATTTGATTGCTTATGATCTTCGTATGTTAATAGTTTTAAAGGAAATCATACATTTTAGTAGGAATGACATAGAGTTAGATGATTAATTTCATTTTATTGCATATTAGCTTTCCATTTAGCTCTAATCATGATGCTTCTATAGTAAATTTAGATTTTATTTGAGACTACTAGGTGTTATCCTCTTTTAATTAGAATAGAAAATTTAAGATGAACATAGTTTTTAAATGAACTTGAAGTAAAAAACAATTCAACTTCACCTCGTGACTTATGCAAATCTGAACTACCCTTGGTTTCCAACCATAGTCTGTAACCCTCCTTCTGAGATGCTTTGGAAACTTTGTAACCAAACTGGATAACTGTCACTCCTATAGTTTACTAGTTAAGTTTGAGTTTTCTTTAAACCTAGCTAACATCCTTTGCTAAAGGTCAGTGAATTGTGATTTTCAAAGACTCACAAAACAACCTTATGAACCCCGTAAAAGAGATTTCAAGATTCATTTTTAGTGTTCATTACTATTTGGGAGTCACAACAAGCCTTAGATCTAAGGTCTCGATTGGCCATTTTTGCACCTTTCGCCACCCCTCTTGGAGCTTTGTTACCCCCACTTTTCATTTTTATGAACCTGTTAAAAGTGAATAGTTAGGTTTCATTTCAAATTTCTGTTTAGACTCTGAGTGAAGAAACACTTATCTGCTTTCACAAAACCCTAGTAATTTTGCTTGGGAATATCCTGCAACCTTAATTTTAGGGTAAAACACATTAATAACTATATTTTTAAAGGGTTTTTATAGGCCTCTCCTCATTGTTTGATTAGGTAAAACTAGACCAATTATGACCAGTGGCACAAGAACATTAGTTACTGTTTGTAGCCCATTTTTAAGTTCTCAGTTCTGTCGACTTTGGTGAATTCTTGGTATATAGTAGATCATGTAGGAATCTACCGATTATGCTTTTTCCCATCAGAAGACAATTTTTTAGAATGGTTTCATAAACTCAAAGATAAAATTATACATTTTCGCAACTTATAGGAAAATGTAAAAGAAGGTCGTAGGACCCTAGTCAAGTCAATAAATCGTCATGAAAACTTATTGACACTTATAAATAACTCTATTAAACTCTATCTTGTGGCTTGTTGTGTGAAATTTGACTTTTAGTAAAATAGTGTTTTTCTTTCCTCTCTTATCTCTATCTCCTCTCTCTCTCTTCTCCTAGTTAAGAAATGAAGTGCGATGAACTGATTATATGTCTCTAACCCTCTCTAGTTGTGTGTAAATTTATATGATTATGTAAATGAAAAACTAAAACACGTTAATTATTCTATATTTTTGTGGATTCCATGCCAGCATTTGTGCTGACCATGTGGTGATTATAGGTACTAAGTCATGGAGGAAGTTAAGTGTTACTGATAATCTAATATTAGCCTATTACTTGGAATAATGAAATTTTAGAGGCACAATCAAAATTTTGTGATATATTGAAAAGTATATTATTGATATTTTGTAATAGGTATGAGTTTCTAGTGTGTAGGGGTGGTTGGAAAATGTGCATTTAACCATGCGTGTCATTTTTATTTTTAATTATGTATTATAAAAAAATTGGATATATATGTTAAATGAAATTGAATTTGACATCTTATAGTGCATTTTAAGTGTGAAATTAATGATTAAATTTTTAGTTTTTTGAGTTATTTATCTTGAAAATGTTGAAATAAAACTGTCAACTTTAGTATAAAACCATTATATGACTACCCTTCTCATGTGGTCCTTCATAATGTAGAAAATCAAAAACTTAAGGTGAACCCAAATCATTATACTCGATAACACCTTCTAGCTTAAGGAAATAAGATCTAATTTTGGGATTATCCTCATAACATGTATGCTTAGCAAAATTGTCGTGAACCCAACCATTAGAAATAGTAATGATTAAAAATTTTCTAGAGTATGTGGCTTCGTCCTAGGATTGGTAATCATGTGTGTAGAAAGGAGAATTTATTCTCCTAAGATAGTACTCCTAGGAAACCAATTTTAAATCTAATCAAAAACCCTCTTGTATTGGCACATGTGAAGAAATAAGGGCTTAGGGTGGAAAATATCATCAACTACCATTTAAAAGTTATCTGGGGGAGTTAGAATTATGAATGAATTCCATACCCAATTTTTTTATCGTTTTCTTTACTATAATACACTACTAACAGTTAATTGTCAAACATATCAATATTTTAGTTTATGTTTATTTTGTGAAAATTAAACAATGAGATGTGTCCTATGAGTAAAGAGAAATATAGATATTCCTTGTAATGTGTTTAAACCATTTTTTTGTGAGAAATGGAATCCATGATGTGTAAACCTTAATGTGAATCTTAATATTATAAACAATGGACTATTCCCTCTTTCTCTCCCACTAGTCCTTTTTTGTAATGAATATATTATATAAAACCAAGAAGCATGACTTTAGAAGTGAATCCTAGGGATAAGACCTAGTAGCCTTGTGTGTATGTAAATACCCCAATTAACAAGTGATTTAAATAAAGTAATTTCACTAATTTATATGATCCAGATTAAATGAAAAATACCTTAGGTTTAATGTTAAACGATGTAAAGGATTTTTAGTCTAGAAAATAAAAGGAATTTTAGATTCACATATTATGAGATTTTCTAGACCTGAAGTTAAACTTTGAAACATGATTGTAATAAATGTGAAATTATAGAATGTTGTGTCATGGGAAGATCATATCCATAATTTTGTAATGTTTTTATGCTTCTTCATTTGTGGAAATGTGATCATTGTTGTCCCTTGTAGTTGGGAAATGTAGTTATGATTTGCATCATATGTATCATGTGGTTTGTTGTCTTCTCTTTAGGGTAAGGTTTCATCATTTTTTATTGGAGGAATAAGGTATAGCTATTGAAGGGAGGAATAATGGAAATGTGTGTGTTGTTTTTGAGGAAACAAGGGGATTCATGGCTAGTCTTAATGGAGGTATAAGAGCATGTTATGTTGTAGGGAAAAGGGGGCCTATCAAAGTTGATGTGATATGCTTTCTATAGAGGAACCAAAGGATATCCAGGATCCCTTCTTGGAGGGATAAAGGGTAGTTGCAATGATGAATTATCCACTATATAAGCCCCTTAGGTATTCTTTGTTATATGTTTTGTATTTCCTTGTGAATCTAATCATTTCTCACCTTGTGATATGTGTGGGTACATGTTGGTACAAATTTCAAGTGTGTGATGTTGAATTACCCATATCATTCCCATGTGGTGTCATGTATATAACAATCTAAGTAAAAAAAAATTTTGGTATTTTACTATTGTAGTTGTATGCCTTTTTTTTTTGGGTGTTATATTTTGTATCAGATATGAGGTATAGGTTATCAAACCTTGGGGAAAAAATATAATTGTGATGATTATGGATGGTGCTAGAGGAGATGGGAAGAGTAATTTGATATATGTTTTGATGTGATCAACATTGTACTTTTGATATTGAATACACCCATTGTGCATGCCACTTAGAGTGGTTTTGTTATGATGTGTAAGTGATTGTGATGAGAGTATTCACTCTCTCTTTCATGGATTCAATGATAATTCTATGAGGGATGTACTTATTTTTGTGTGAAAGGTATGTTATTGTGGACTATGACGTGTTGGAGTGTTTTATTATTATGTGATATGTATGTGTTCTACTGTGTTGTATGACAAATTATTTCATAGTGAATTTTGTGTATTTTTATTCTGGCATTTTTTACTATTGTATTTGTGTGCTTGATTTTTGTGGGAGTTATATGTCATTAGGTTGTTCTCACGCCAATGATGCAAAAATAGAGGGATATAACTAGCTTTGAAGCAAATGTGTGAGATGGAATTCAACACATCCCCTTCATATGCAAAGTATGCAACCCAAAAATGTAGTTCTTTTGATAGTAATGATAGTATGTAATTTTGATTGGATTTTCAAATCACAAACTAGAATAATAGTGTGTATGTTATGTATATATGGATCTCTTATTTGAATTTTCACACTAGTGACAAGACTTACCAACAATAAACTTGGGATAAGGATAAGAAACATAAAAAGGCCGACCAAAAATTTCAAAAATGTTAACAAGAACAAAGAGTACAGAAGCTCCCAGAATGGAAAGGATCACCTTGGTGATAGTGTCTAGTTTTGGCACTAGTGTCCTAGGATAAATAACAACATATGTGAAAAGACAGACGGATAGGGATCCCTGTTTCCCTTATATTAATTCATATAACTGGTATAAAATTCATTCTTCTTCATGTTTCCATTCTCCCATCCTCAAGGGATACCTACCATATCATCTTAATTCAAACTTTATCTAATTATTTCCTTCATTTCATACCCTAACTAACTTTTAGAAGGCTCTCATACTCATACATAGCCAACATGGCCATCTTACATCATCTTGTCAAAATTTGACTAGTTCATTACAACCTAGGAGTTGATTTACACTTACTTAGACTACTCTCACACACTTGTAAACCACTAGACCCAATTTAACTCCTTAAAAACACACTATTAAACCTTTTAAATGCTTTAGTAATTCAAATTTAAAAATAGAGGGAAATGTTAATTTTTGAAATTTTGAACTTTTAACTCCACTTATCACTGTGGAATGATCCTAATACCTTCTCTCATGGCTTCATGACTTGTATCCATTTCTCTTGACTCTGTAAATATGTTAAGAAGGGTATTTTGACATATTTGTATCGTCTTTCCTTGATGCTCCTACATCACACTTCCAAGGTGGAGAATAGATTCCATGTACATTACTTTTATAGTTGAAACTTCATAATTTTTGCATTCTCTAACTCTTCTTCATTTACTCCCACTGTCCTTGTGTGCTCTTTGACATCCTAGATCCCATTTAGTGTTCTTAATTCTTTCATTTTATTTGAATAAGATTCCTTCTCTATTGAATTTCATGTTTATCATCTTCATCCCCATTCTTGCATCAGTTGTACCTATACAAGCAAACACAATAAAAATAAAAACATACTCTTCTCTTGGTTCATGATGCTCTTCTCCTCTTTATATCATTTTCTCATCATGTTTTCTTCACTTTCCTTCTTTGAAATGACTGAAAAATTGTCCATATTTTTCATTATCCCTCTTCTCATCATCTTTATCAAATTCATCATATGATTCTTCCTCTAATATTTCTTCCCTTTTGTTCACAAGCACTTCATCACTCTTTTCCTAACCTCTTTTCACTATACCATCTTATTCTCTTTTGACCTCCTCTTGCATTGAGGCCTTCACATTTTCTTCACAAATCTGATATCCATCCTCCTTTACTACTACAAGTTCCTCTTATTTCATCTCATCCATTATTCCATCTTATCTATCTTGTGTCACATTCTTCCTTTGCCACATTTTCCTTTTCATCTTATGCATTTTTCAAGTCTTTGTGAAGTATGATCCAAATTTATAATCATTCTCTTCCTTAATATTTATATCCTCTTCTCTCACTATTTATTTCCTAAGCCATTTAGGCATCTTGTACCCATGATCTATTACTTGGATTGTGTTCTTAATAATTATCATCTTTACCTTCATCTGTACATCAACATCCTCATTCTTAGTTTCTTGATTAGACTTGAAAGTTTCTTTTAAATCCTCAATGCCTTGCTTCTTGAGCTCATCATCCTGTCTACTTTCTTTTCTTATACTCTTCTTGCTTGACCATTATTTATTGTCATTATCTTTTCGTATGATGTCCAAAGCTTCATGAAACACTATATCTTCTTCATTTTCTTCACTTTTAAGCTGATCAAACTTCTCTTCAATCCACAATCTTTCTTTATCACTCTCTTATTCTTCTATGGATAACTTTATTGATCCATTTATTTCAATCTTATTTCTCTTATCTATTATTTTATCTCCAATTTTCTTCATACATGTGCACAAGAAGTGAAACACAATATTAAATAGAAAAATGACAAACCAAAAAATCTTTAAGAGTGATTAATTTTTAGATTTTTTTCTCTTCTTCTTTATCTTGTTTTCTCTTTCCAAAGCTCTCATTATCTTTCTTCTTATTATAATCATCTCTAAAGGACATTTGACTTTCCTTCTCATCACATATCCAATGACATTGTTTTCTTCTTCCTCCATGATCATCAATTCTTCTAACTTTCCTATACCCTTCCTGAGTTCTTTTATAACTTTTTCAAACCATAAATATTGTTTCCTTACTTATTCTCTTCTCTTAGCTTATTTATTCTTATTTTCTCTCTCACTCTATTTCTTTTTTATAACTTAACAACATCACTAACCCTTTGACCAACTCTTCCTTATCCATTTTTACTTGTATTTCCTTCTCAATCACTGGCCACTTCAAAAACAACTTGCACACTTACAATTCACTATTATAAATCAACTATATTCAATCCTCGTGCTCTGATAGAAAATGAAGTAGAGATCATTGAAAAATTATCTCCACTCATCAAGATTAAAACAACAAATTAATTCATTCTTTTATTTACCATGTTTTAAAATTCTTTTGTTAGTAGGCTAGAATGGCCAAATCATGCAAAGACATTACCTTTTTCTTCTTTAAATGTATAAATCAACCACATTACCTTGTTTTTACATTACATCCTAGGTTATGATAGTCATCATCTTAGTTTAAAACAATAACTTTTATCAAGAACCTTCTTTTCCCATTATATCCTTCTCTAGCTTCCTAGTGTTCTAACTCCAAAATAGGAAAATTTTAGTCTTCCTTGAATTTAGTGACTTCTTCAACCTGTTACCCTATTTCAAATTCCAAAAAAATTAATCAAGTTGACAAAACTTCTGGAAATGAGACAATACGCTCAACTTCCTAATAATTTCATATTAGAACTACATAAATTAAACTCAAAAACGTACTCTTCATTCTTACAATTACATCAGAAGTATTACACCCATTTTTATAGGATAGGTGGTTCCTATATTTAAGGAGAGATAATCTCCATAAATATCTCCACACATAACTATTGTTGCAAATCAGCAGCACCCCCTGGATGTTGATTAGATTTCTAGTTTGATCATACTAGCATCTAGTGTGATTGCACAACATTGAATCCTTTCCCCAAGTGTGGGACTTGCAAAATGAGAAAGGAATCTCCAGTTTAGAGACTAGTTCCTCAATTCCTCTGGTCAAATTTATCACTTACAAGTTGCAGAGGTCTATATTCCTAACCCTACCCTAAATTCCAAAGGAGACAGAGATAGAGAATGCAAAAAAGCTAAAACTAATGCTAATAGGTGATGCACCAAAGGAGTGGTGAGAATTTCTCACTTCTGTAGATTGACACAATTCATAAAATGTAACAAAACAAGATGCACAAACTGATAACTATAATGAAGAATCAGAAATTAGTCAAAAAACACTAGTAGAGGATGAAAAATTAATCACAGGGCCTGTATTGTTATTTTAACATCAAAATCACTTGCATTATAACACCTGGGAGGCAAAAATGAGTTACATTTATTATAAAAGGTCTGATATTCCACCAAAATCACTTCCAACGTGAGAAAGGGGACCTGCAATACACAAAAAATGTTCAACCCTTTGAAAATGAGCCAAAATTAGCTTTTACAGTGCAAGGGACGACCCCAGGAGAGAGAAACATGGGAAAACATGGAAGGGATTCAACCACTAACCAAAACACATTCAAAACAACATGGTCATCCTTACAGACCCATCCCCTAACATTTTTAGCCATGCTGGGAGAGAATGCGAGCCATTCTTCATTAAAAACGGTGGTTGAAACGTCATTTCTATCCATGACCATGTGCCAAAGGTGTTTTTCAATTTTATCTCTCCAAACTCCATAAAAATCCAAAAATGACATTATAATATTGTAGATAATTTCATCATCTTTCCATTGATATAAAGAACGTGAAAAACTGAGCTCTGGATCGAAAGATATGGCCATTTGAAGTTTTAGGGCAAAACAGGGCCAAATCGGGTTGGCGGGAAAAAATTTGATTTTTTTCACCTTTTTGGTCATTTGGAAAATTTTCCAAAATTTCCCCATGCTCTGACACTCTAGGTTCCACATGGCACATTTCTATTGGGCGCGGGCCCATCCTGCTTCATTTTCCTTTGTTTTCGTCTTTTGGAAAAATTCTAAAAATTTTCCCGCCGGGCCGACGAGTTTGGGACACATGGCGAGCCCCAATTAGACGCGGGCCTGTCTTTCCTCTATTTTCCTCGGGTCCCTTGATCCATTTCTGTCCTATAAATGTTGCATAACCCCATTGGGTACAGGTTTTCCCTCTTAAAATTTCACTCGCGGGCTTTCCTTAAGTTTTGGCGCCACCTGGACACGTGGCGAGATCCTATTGGCTCGCAATAAGGGGGGCGGGATTTTCTCTTTGAATTTTCCTTTGTTTTCTCCATTGGAAAATTTCCCAAATTATTTCCCCACTCTACCACTCTAGGACACATGGTACTGGCTGCGGGCCCTTGGAGCAAATATTTCCTTTTGTGCCAACACTTCGGGAAAATTCCAAATTTCCTCATGCGCTCCACCGTTTCGACCCCCGAGGACACGTGTCGAAACCTGATTCACCGGTGGGCCTGTGGGAAAAAATATTCCATTTGAAATTTCACCAAACACTTAGTGAAAATTCCAAGTCTTCCTCTGACCCTCGCCACTTCCATGACACGTGGTGGCATCTCATTGGCCGCGGGCCTTTCAGGGGAAAATTTTCCCAAAAAACTCCGCCGAGTCATAACTTCAAAAATACATGGAGTTAGGAGGAAAAATGTACCTTTCTGGAAATCTGAGAGAGAGCTCTATCCAATGATGTCATTTCCAAAAAGTTTTGAGTGCCTGAAAATCAAAAAATTATGACTAAGGCACAAGAGAGGGAAGGATGAAAGGAGTTAGCCACAAAATGAGCAAGGGACACATTTTGGATAACAATTTTGGTGACGCAGAGGGGTCATCTACCTGTTGGATGAAGTTACCAGTTTCCTGAAGAAATATATTTGGCATGGAGTCATTAAATTCTCTTTTTGATACCCCAACTGACTAGAACATTGCAAGGAGGAAGATGGAATATCACCTGATGGAGCAAGGCCTACAAACACATCTCCAGGAACAACAAGCTTGTGCCAAAGCACTTAGGGAAAGAAAAATAACCTACAGCAGAACAATGTGCACAAGCACTTAGAGGAATGAAAACCTAAGCTAATATTTACAAGGTGGAGAATTTCCCTTTAGTAGCAATGCTTTAGATGGATTTCATTGACTTGAATCTGCAGTTCTTCACCATCCAATGAAGACAATTGGAAGACATTGTTGTCCTTACACTTTGTGACCATGTATGGGCCACTCCAAATGGCATCAAATTTTGAATGCCTCCCCCGTTTTTCTCTATCTGCATCCCATTTTAGCACTATATCTCCAACTTGGAAGGATCTATTCTTGGCCTTTCTATCAAAGGTCTTCTTTATCAAAGCCTGATCCTTCTCCATTGCTTGGGATGCCTGATTTCTGATTTCTTGGAGCTCCATCAATTCTACATATCTAACCTCCATGGGCTCAAACTCCAACAAATCCAATTGTTTCATGAGTTCCAATTTTGGCAACTCAAGAGACATGGGTAAAATTGCCTCTCTCACATAAACAAGCTTGAATGGAGAATTACCTGTAGATCTCTTGGGAGTTATCCTATCAGCCCATAAAGCTGATTTCAATTTAGTATGCCAAGACCTCTGATTTTCATCAAGAGTCCTCCTAATGATCTTCAACAAGTTCTTGTTTGTAAACTCAGCCTGGCCATTACCCTGAGGGTAATATTTTGATGAATTACTTAGGTAGATCCTGTTCTTGACAGCCCATTCAGTTACCTTGGATCCAATGAATGCTAATGCATTATCTGATATTATTGTAGTTGGTATGCCAAACTTGGTTACTATTCCCTCATATAAGTCTAGGATACTAGCTTCATTTGCTTCCTTGAGTGCTACTGCTTTAGTCCACTTAGTGAAGTAATCTGTGGTTGTTAAAATCCACTTGTATCCTTAGCTTGAATTAGGATTAATGACTCCAATGAAGTCTAAACCCCATTGCATGACTGGTTGGTCAACTGAAATTGGATGCAATGGGAGGGCAGCTAGCCTCTCTTTACCTGTGAAGAATGCACAATTTTTGCACCTCTTGATCCATGCATAGCAATCATTGAAAATCTTGGGCCAATAATAACCAGCCCTCATGATCTTTAGAGCTATCACTCTTGGTGCAAAATGACCACCAGCTGGTCCACCATGGAACTCTTCCGACACCCTATGAATCTGATTTGTACCAATGCATCTCAATAGTACTCCATTCACATCTCTTTTGAACAAAACACCATTAACAAGGGCATATGGGACAGCCTACAATCTGAAGTGTCTTCTTTAGGTCTTGTTCATCTCTGGAGGGAATAGGCCTGTGCTTAGGAAGTGCATTATACTCTGGGTCTAGCAATGGGTGGGGACATCATTATTTTCCTCTTGAGTGCTTTCTTGCTCATGGTTGTCTTGCAACACCAAAATAGTCTCTTTCTCATTGCATGCTTCCTCTTGTTTTCTTAAAATCAGCTGCTCACATAATCCTTTTCCTCTAACCAACTTGGTGACCTTGATCTCTATGTCATATTCCATGACATGAGTAATCCAACCTGCTCTCTTTTCATTCAAGTCTTTGTTGAGAAGGAAGTCTTTCACCCCCGCATGAGAAACCAACAATTGAACCTTGTTGTTTGAGACTAAATACTTGAATTTCTTCAAGCTTCTGATTACTGCAAGAACATGCTTCTCAATGAAAGAATATCTCACCTCATAGTCCTCTAGGCTTTAGCTAAAGAAGGCAACTGGCTGTTCATCATTGTCTTTATTCTAATGTACCAAAATTACAGAAATAGTATCATCACCCCCGAATGCATAGAGGATGAAATCCTTGGAGAAATCTGGGTTGATGAGAGTTAATTCTTGAGAGATGGCTTCTTTGATTGCTTCAAAACTTTCTTTTCCTTCTGCTATCCATTTAAAAGCCATGCTTTTCTTTAACATCTTGGCGATAAGTTTGAAAAGAGCTGCAAAATCTGGGACAAACCTCTGAACAAAATTTATTCTCCCCAAGAAACTTTGAAGGGCCTTCTTGTGGCTTGGCAATGGCAGTGCTCTTATGGCTTCAACTCTTTCTAAATCAATTGCTAATCCTTCTTTGGAGACAATGTGGCCAAGGAGTTTTCCTTCAAGGGCTAGAAAAACACACTTTTTAGGATTCAAGTATACTCCAAACCTTCTGCACCTTGTGAACACTTGTCTCAAATGAAAGAGATGGTCTGCTGCGTTTTTTGAAAAAATAGTGATATCATCAAGATATATCAGCACTATGTTGTTAATCAAACCCTTGAACGCCATGTCCATTGCCCTTTGGAAGGTAGCTCCAGCGTTGGACAGCCCAAATGGCATTTTCCTGTATGCATAAGTTCCCCATTTAGTTGTAAAGGCTGTCTTGAACTGATCTTCTTCCTTCATCATAATTTGATTGTACCCTGAATAGCCATCAAGTAGTGAAAACCTCTCAGAGCCAGCAACAACTTGCAAAATCTGCTCCATAGAAGGAAGTGGATAATGATCCTTGAGAGAAGCTCTATTCAAATCTCTGAAGTCAACATAGAATCTAATTTCCCCACTATTCTTTCTGACTGGAACCAAGTTGGAAACCCAACTAGAATGCTTGATAGGGAATATGATTCTTGATTCTATCAACTCATCAAATTCTTTCCTCATGAGAGGCTCCATGTGTGGATTGATTGGCCTTTGTTTTTGCCTGATGGGTTTAGTACTTGGATCCAATTCAATGGTGTGTTGAGCTAACTTGGGATTGAAACCTTTCAAATCTTCATAGCTCCAAGAAAACACATCGAGAAATTCTTGACAAAGTTGTATGAACTCATACCTTTCTTGCTTAGTTTTCATCTTACCAATTTGGAGTGATTTGTTTCCTTCTACCGAGATGGACACTGAATCTTCTCCCTTCACTTGCATGTTTTCTTTCTCCTTCCTAAACTGATCATTAGGATTGAAAATGGACTCCAAAGTAATAAGTCCCTTTGGTAGTTTGTTGGTTCTCAGCTACACCACTTGGTCACCATACTGCTGCTCTAACTTTTC
Organism: Taxus chinensis; assembly: GCA_019776745.2. Classification (NCBI taxonomy): domain Eukaryota; kingdom Viridiplantae; phylum Streptophyta; class Pinopsida; order Cupressales; family Taxaceae; genus Taxus; species Taxus chinensis. The sequence continues at coordinate 55,028,136 of CM034151.1, forward strand.
CTGATTTTTGGCTGAGAATTCAGCCTCTTCTTGTAAGAAATGGATGATTTGCCGATCATTTTCAAACACTTGCCAACTTACATCATTGTCTGGCACTGAAGGCTTCACAATCACATGGATGTTTGGCTGTACCTTGTCTTTTTGAATGCTTTGAACAATGTCAAAGACTGCCCCAATTGCTGCAAGCCTGTCAGCAGCTTGGTTCTCTTTTCTAGGAATGGATTTTATGCTAAAGCCCTCAAAATCTTCAATGAGGTTCCACACCCTATTCTTGTAGCATTTGAGTAGATCATTCTTGGCAGCATGCTGCCCCTTAACTTGGTTGACAATCAACTCACTGTCACCAAAGACTTGCAAGTTCTTTATTCCTCTCTTGATTGACCAATGCAATCCTTGCACCAAAGCTTCATATTCAGCAGTGTTATTAGAGCATGCAAATTGAAATCTAAAAGCTGAAGAATACTTAATCCCTTGAGGTAAAACTAGCATGGCTCCCCCCCTACACCTTGTCTACTCCTTGACCCATCAAAAAATAACTGCCATACCTCATTTTCATCCTTGTGGTCTGGCTTGGTGATGCTAGGAATAGGCTGATTTTCTTCATGCATGCAATAGAATCCTAGCTCAGATTCTTCTATTTATTGATAAGGATAGAAAGCATACACCTTGCTTGCCCATTCATCAAGGGTTAGATCCAGGATACTTCCAACCTTGGTGTCAGCTTCATCAGTTCTTGGGTGATCTTCTTGATCAAACGCTGAAAAATTGGCATTTATCTGACTTGGGGTGTAAGGCTCAATGTGAAAGTTTGCAATAGGTTCAGACCTGATTGTGGCTTTGGTTCCATATCTCATTCTGAATAGCATGTGTGACCAATCAGCAGACAAGTAACCTCCAATCTTAGCTGTGAAATCCCTTGACAAACATAGGGAAAAGAGTGGAGGAAGGTCTATTACTGAGACATCTTGCAAAACAACCACGTTAGGACATGCATGTAAAGTAAGACTCAATTTTTTAATCACTCCAACTGTTGTTACTGTTGTCCCATCCAATTGCACTACCCCTTTGGATATGGTTTCATACTGAATTCCCAACTGATCAGCTATTTTCTTGGGCATTACTGAACTACTTGCCCCAGAATCAATCATGCAATTGTGTACTAATTGATTTCTAATAATTAATGAAACATAGAATGGAGGGGGCTTCAACATTTTACCTTGCTGTCCTCCATGATTCCCCTCAGGATGGGCAGCATTTGTGAGCACTTTCTCTTGTATTTGGACTTTCTGATTTGAAGTTGACCAGTCCTTCATGGTAGCTTGTAGCAAATCTCTTTCTCCTGGGATAGATAGTGATTCCCACATTGATATGTTTACATTTGTCTTCCTCATCTAATCAATGATATTGAATGGAGATGAAGTATCCCTTTGCTTTCCCTTGGCCTACACATTCACTCCTTGCACATGGGTAGCAACAACTGGCATTTGAGTTGGCCTAGGAACTATTTTAGGCTGTCCTTGTGTATTTGGGATTAGATTTTGTTTGCCAACATTCTATGGGGTGATGGAAGATTGTGGATTGCTTGGAGCTCATGGTTGTTCTTCACCCAAATTTCTTCTCTTTGACCTTGTGTTGGCTACAACACTTTGGGAAACCGTTTGATTCATGCCAAAAAAATCTTCTTCCTGACAATTTACAAGTGTGGTATCATTCGAAACCTATTGCTACTAGAATGTTTCTTGTTGTTGGTCATTTCTTTGACTACCTTCACCCTCCACACTAGTAGTTGTTACCATTAATGCTTGATTCAAGGCACTGTTAAAGCACATGGATTGGTTGTGAGTTTCATTGCATGAGAAACACCAATCATACTCTTGAGCTATATTGTTTTGTACTAGCACTAATGCTCTAGAGGTAGATGTAGCATTGGGATTATAGGGCTGAAATGGTCCGTTGGTAGGAGGCCTTGCTTGATTTAGGTTTGCAGCTGGATTGGGTGGTCTTTGGGGTTGATATGGCTACCTGTTAGGCTGAGCTTGGGGCTGGAAAGAAGGTCTAAAACCTTGGGCTTGTTGCCTCTTGAGAGTAACAAGCTCATTGCCTAGATTTTGCAGCTGCTTCATGACTTCCTGAAGCTTATTTGAGGCACTACAAGATGAAGTAGAAGATTCATTCAAATTTTGATTCCTGGGAGTGGGAATAGGAACTAAATTAGGCATTTGATTAGTGTTTGGGCTCTCTAAACTTGGAAACAATGGCATTAGAGGTCTAGGAGCCAGCTTGCTAGCTTGTATCAAACAATTTTCAGCTCTAATGGCAATGCTATAAGCAATGGGAATAGTTGTTCCTCCCATGGATTGAATTAATATAAAAATACCAGAATTTAAAGCTTTAATGTAATAAAGGAAAGCACCTTCTGCTACTGGCTTGACTACCACTGGAATTCTCTCCCAAGTCCTTTGAAATCTGAAATTAAAATTAGTCAGCTACTCATTGGGAGAACTTTTGATGGTTTTCAGCTACTCCAAAAGGGACAAGTTGTCTCCATTTTCTCCAAAATGCTCATGGAGGGCTATACATAGCTGATTCCAATTTTGAATAGAACCTAAGGCAAGGCTCCTGAACCATTGCAATTATTTCCCTTTGAATGAAGATGCCAGCAATTTGTCCTAACTCGGTCATAACTCAGATCACAAGCCTTAAACGAGTTCATGAGTAGGAAATGTAAGTTCAGTAACCGAGTTTGGCTTGTCATAAAAGAGTCTCGATAGGAGTGGAGGATGTTTTCGATGGTTGGCTCATTGAGGTAGAGAAATGATGAGTTCGACTTAGTTTAATTCAACATGGAGATATTGATGCTTCCTTGTTGGAATATGAATTCAGTTTTAATGACTCAACGGAGACAATAGCTGCATCAAGATTTGGTCGAGCTTCTTCCATGGAAGAGAGTTTCCAAAATGAAAAGGTGAGACAACTCAACTAAAAATTTATCTCGTTCTTCTACTACAGTGGCAAGATTTTACAACTGATCACGACTGTGGTCACATGTAACCAGAACATCAGGATCAACACCACGGTTCCTTGGGATCACCCTGCGGCAGCTGTCACCATCGACTCTCTCTGGAGTCCACTCATTTTCTGAGATAATTTTACTTCTCTACCATGTAGCTGCTGCGTATATAGCCAATTACTTCCTCACGGCACTTTCCTAGGAGAATTTCAGTTCTACGCTTAAAGCGGGTGAGCATTCGATGCACAGGCATGTTGCAGTATAGTAGAAGCCTGTTTGAGCAAGTAAGTTGTCCAATGTTGTTATCTGATCAGCATCGAATGCATCCTCAAAATTTGGGATTTTCCTTCAAGTTATTTTTATGAAAATCGATTAAGTGACAGTGAGAGTGTTACCGGCAGACCTGATGAAAATTATTACAAAGATTCTCTATCAAGACCTTACTGGTTTTACGGTGTGTGTAACTCATGGAAGCGAATCTCATAGAGGTGGTGGAACTGTTTCATATCAGAATATTCATGAGGCACAATTTGCTTTACAATTATATGAGCATCTTCAACGAGTCACTAAGTTGTCAGGTATAAACGTTTATGTCAAAATTATCACGCCTTACAAGTAACAGCTGAAATGTTTACACTGAGAGTTTAATGTTATCCTCAAATCTGTTGAAGGAAAACTCGGAAGGAGGAAAATCATGGGAATTCGAGAGAAGCCTAATGCCAAGTAGGTTTTTGTGGATGTCAAGCCAAAGAAGAAATCCTGGATGTGGTAAATAAGGCAAGCAATGCCAAGCGGAAATTTGATGATGGTGGGGCCAGGCTGTTAATCCCGCACTGAGGCTGTTCACTCTGCGTTGGAAAAATTGGATCAGATTACCAAGTGGAAATGTAACCATGGAAAACCATGTTGTTTACTCCACGTAGGGGAGAAGTTGGATCATATTGCCAAGTGGAAAAATTATGATGGCTATCCATCATGAAAGCCCCGCGTAGCTTGGAGTGGTCCGAGTCTTCTTGCGAGTTACCAGGAGAATTAAAGTGGCAGTTACAAATTGAGCGTTGAGTAATCTTCCGATCGATAAGGGAGGATGATGGCGAGATGGTTGAAGATGGGTCAACGTTGGAAACAGTATCCAGTTTTAGGCTCACAAAAAGAAATGCCTTCTCATGGAATACCATAATTGCAGCTTACAGAAGACATAGGTTTCCGAATGCAACAAATAGATGCCTGACCTGATCATTTCACCTTTGCCAACATACTTCTCCTAGCTCCCGTTCAGTTTGCCTTTTCCAGCATACTTCTCTGAGCATTCGGTGGTCGCAAGAAAATCCCATGCACAGTCAGCAGGCATGCGCATGCGCAGTACAGTAAAACCCTTTTGAATGCATTTAAACAAGTAGGTTGTCCAACTGTATTGTTATCTGTTTAGTGTCGAATGCATACCTATCCTTATTCTGAACTCAGATTGAGTGATAGCTGCATGAAACAAACATTCACTACCGTGTATGATGGATTGGAGTCATGCCATTCAAGGCTTCATAAAATTTCCATGAACCAGGAGATGGAGTTTTTATTACGTGTAGAATGAAACGATTCGTATTGCTCAACATTTCTTTTCCTAGAAACAAATTAAATGTGAAGGTCAGCTCTGAAAATACCCGGTCGGCCATTTTTGCTGCATCCTTGTTACTTGTAAATGGTCTCTTTGAGAAACTCTATGGGCAGTAGGCAATATTTATACCCTTCCATTATGTACGTCCAATCAGACAATAAAAATATTCTTTTACTAGGTTCAGAGAAAACTTGTTTTTAACAATGAACGCTTATACTGTAATTTCAAGCTGTTTTTTTATCTAGCTTATTTCTATCAGCTTTGATCCACAACTAAGGAAGAATTCATATGGTTATTACCTGTACATTTTTCCAAGGTCGTTTTGGTTGCCCCAGTTTGTTCAACGTATTTTTTGAAGGGCTTATTTTATGTGTTGCAAATTGTAACATAAAGGATCTTTTAGTTTCTGGAAAAATGAGTATATGGTTTAGCTCACAGCTACCTATGCCATACTAAGATCCCAATAGTGGCATAATTGTTGATTGGAGCCGAGATTTCCGAGTGCACTGCTAAAATACCGAAGCTCTTTGTCCAAGAATCAGTCTTAAGGGTGTCTATCGACATGTTATGGGCATGAACCTGGGTCATCATCATGGCAGCATTAGGTCTTTGTTGATAATGGAATTTTCTCATCATTTGGAAGGTACAATTGTGCTTATTATGGCCAAGCTAAAACATTCTTACTGAAAGTGTTATATGATAAGGAAGAATCGTGAACATTGTCTAACGATGGAAATAACTCCCATCAGGCACTGAAAGAGTTTCCAAATGGAATTCACTGGTAAAAAACCTCATCAGACATGTTTGTTTTTTAGGTCACCTCACACCAATTCACTTGACAATAAGGGTTTTCAACATGTTTTTTGGAAGAAATTCACTCACCAAAGAAAAAACTTTTTAGAGGTTGGGTTAAGCACAACATTCAAGTGAGTTTGAGCCAACCATGGGTGCTTGGGTTGATATACTCAAAAAACAAAGCTAGGTCAAATCAGTTGAAGAGCTCGTGGTGTTGTTTCAGTGAGTTTGAGCGCTTGTTTTATGGTTGCCCAAAGTATAACAATAAAAGGATCTTTTTAGTTTCTAGAAAAATGAGTATATGGTTTAGCTCACATCTACCTATGCCATACTAAGATCCCAATAGTTGCATAATTGTTGATTGGAGCCGAGATTTCCAAGTGCACTACCAGAATACCGAAGGGATTTTTGGCCAAAAAATCAGTCTTAAGGGTGTCTATCGACATTTTATGGGCATGAGCCTAGGTCATCATCATGGCAGCATTTGGTCTTTATTGGTAATGGCATTTTCTCATCATTTGGAAGGTACAATTGTGCTTATTATGGCCAAGCCAAAACATTCTTACTGCAAGTGTTAAATGATAAGGAAGAACCGTGAGCATTGTGGTAAAACCATTCTTTTTAGAAATGTTGGGTTAAGCACGACATTCAAGTGAGTTTGAGCCCAGGAAAGGTAATATCGTTTGCTAGATGAAGAGCTCAGTGACTTCGCAGGGAGCTCGTGGTGATGTTTCATGAAGTTTGAACATGGAATGCATAAATGGCTTCAAGTTAACAGAGGAAAATGATAAGAAACGAGTTTGATAGCTCACCATTCGAAGGACTCAATGCAAAAGAGCCCGATTGCCAAGACGAGGAAAGAGTTAGTGTGGGGTTCAAAATCAATTACAACACCGAGTTAGAGGATTCGAAACTCATCGAGTTGAGATTTGTGCAGTTTCTATCCACATGGACCCCCCTCCTCTTCAAGTCAGACAGGTCAACGGGGGGGTCCCGACATTATGTTAATTAAATTAATATTTTTATTTTATATATTTTAATAATAATATTTATTATTATTATTTAAATATTCTTTTAATTAATTAAGAAGACTAGGTCATCAGGCAATTAATGACCCATGATGGAACCTTCTTAGGTGGTTCAACTAACTGTATAATACATCATGGGCCTTCATTTTAGGAATGTAATTATGGACCATTATCCTCTTCTTTCTCACATTTTTTTCTATAAATGTAAGTTGGAAGCTCATTTCAAAGGGTTCCAATAGTTCAGACAAGTTGGACAGTTAGATATCTCAGGCGAGTGTATAATTTTCAAGAATCCTCTCTCTTCTACAAGTTGTTCTTGTGTGTTGAGAGAACTTTCAAGCCTCCTCTTCAAGACTGTAATGGCAACTATTGCCTCTTCTGAATGTATGATGCATTGTGCATGTTGTTGAAGCAATAAAAGTGGTGTTTTGTGACTAATCTTGGTCCTTTCATCCTTTTATGCTTCTTTGTGCCTTTCTCGTACTTGCAGGTACACTGTGCAAGTTTAAGTTTCTATTGCAGGTTCTTGGAGTTCTGTGCTTATCGAGTGGTGGAGTATTGCATGCAATTGAGTTGTGGTGTCCATTCACCCTTCTTGAGTTCATCCTTCTTCACTGGGAAACTGGTATATTTCTCGTTCTGATAAAGTTTAACAAAGGGAACGCGTGTCTCTTAGTTTGTGGTATCCTGTACCCTCTCTAAGTTACAGTAGGTGAATTTGACTTGTGGTGCACACACCCTCTTCAAATTAACCCTTCCTGAATCTGAGGACACCCTTTATTTGGTGCATCACCATCCCTAGTATAGTTTCATTTATGTAAATCTCTTTCCCTAAAACCCCATGAAAATGTTAGCATAGGATTAGATAATCATTTTTGTTACACTAGGATTAGTACAGCACTTAGTCTAGGAAGAGGAAGCCTGCCTTCTCTAGAGGTTCACCTCGAGCCCAAGTCCCACAGCTTGAGAGGTGATCCCATGTGTCCCAATCACACCAAACGTCCTATTCACATCCTAGCCATTCGGAGGGTGCAGTGATTTGGCGACAACAGGATCAATGACCAAACAAGAATCTTGTGATTACCCGTCACATTTTCATCCTTATCTTTAATATGAGTACCACGGCTCTACTCATGGAATTATTCTCATGGATACTTTTTGTCCTTTTCAGGATGGGATCCCATTGTTTTTCACCACTTAAAACCTTTCTTTCATAACTAACCCCTGTATGCTATGGTTTTGTCTTCATAAAAGAATTTTATACTTCTCTATAGTCTTGTTCATGTCCTAAAAGTCAAAAAACAATTCAAAAGTAATATAGAGGATTTTCAATCTAAAAATCCTCAAGTCAAACTTATAGAAAAAAGATGACTCCATCAAAACAAAAAAAAAGGACATGTAATCTTTCTATCTTGCTGCTATAAATAGACTACTCCCTCGAAGGACAGCTATATAAAGCTAGCCATATTGTACATAGTCTATCACAAAGAAGACTGTTCCTACAAAAATAAAATAAAAATTTTCTGAAGCTTCCTGCATCAATCAAATTCATGAAGACCTCAAGGAGATATTATATTCATCCCACATAAACTTCCCTCATCGATCATTCTATAAAAATAAAAGCACAAAGAAAAAGATAATTTTTTTGTCATGGACTTGCCTATTTTGATCTTGGGTCTCTTGCCAAATAGGCATGTTGTCTAACACCAGGTTAGGATAAACCAACCTCTTTCACCTCACCACCTTTTTCTCTCTAAATTCTCTACCTCCTCAAGGGACTTTCCACAAATGTGACTTTCTTCACCCTTAGAATAGCCAAGTATGTAACACCTTTAGGATCTTATGTTCATAAGCCAATCTTTCGTATGTTAGAATAGCATTGATCCTTCTCATTAAGGCAGAAATTTTTGTCTCCTCTTACCGTTCACCTTTTTTTCTTACTTATTGATTCCCCTATATAGGACCAAGCCATCAACACCTACATTCTAGGAATCCCTCTTTCACCATACTCACCCATGCCCAAAATGACGTAAACTCAACCATGCATGTGACCTACACTCAATCATGCCTATAACCTACATTTAATAATACCTAACACTTACCAACCTATTCTTCTACTTCATCATAATCTTCCCTAGCTTATGGGAGAACTACAACGGCCTGAGGTCCCTTTATGCTGGGAACATGTACGCAGCACTCTGAGGGCATGGAGCTCTTGGAGGTTAGCTCGACCACTCTTTACCCTAAACAATTCCCCCCTTTCCCTTTTCCATTTATCATTTTCACATTCCCATTATGGCATAAATTTGGAAATTAAAAACCATACCCAATATATACATCAACATTTGTCTCTCATATTACCAAAAACTTGGACATTAAAACGACCTAAATCAAGCATGCCTAACTTGACCTAACTCGACCATGCCTACATCAACCTGACTCTATCATGCCTAACTCAACCTAACTCATCCATGCCTACATCAACCTGACTCAATCACGCCTAAACCAACCTGACTCCATCATGCCTAATCCACGTAGCTTCCATCTCATACACACATAATAACAAAAATTAAAATTAATAACCCTATCCATACTATAAATACAATCATCTATAAATTGGAAAGTCTATGTAAACATACATGTGAACATGGATACAAATAATAATCACAATCTCTCAAAATATCTCATATAAAACCTCAACATCTTCAACACGCAAGCCGATATATGATCAATAATAACAAAATATCTCATATACAACCTCACCATCTTCGGCACATAGGCCGTTATATGATCAAAAATAGCAAAAAATCTCATATGCAGTAGCATCATCTTCGTAACACAGGCCAGTATACATATCAAAAATGTGTCAAAAACATGGATATACTAATCATAAATGATGACTAATCATCACCCCACCTGATATCCATCCCTGTCTCATGAGTCACCTCCATCTCCCCTCCATTGGGGTGCCCTGCCAACCTCTCTCCACCTCACCTCAATTTTTCGTCTGATGGTCCCTCACCTGTAGTTGGCCTCTGTATACTGGTAGTCTCGTCCTGACCCTATCTCAGAGTACACTAGCCCCTTGTACTCTCTACATTATAGGTATGCAACTTGGTCCTCTCACTCGAGGCTTGATGTGCTCTATACTCCCTATAGGATAGAAAATCTATCCCTATGGCCATCAACTGATCCTGATAATACCTCACCTCACCTAAGGTATCCCTCAACCTACCTATAGGTACTGTCTATGGTGGTTCCATTGACCTCGGCCCCTGTACCCATCTCTCGGGACCCTATCCCACTGGTACCTGTAAAGAGGGACCCTGTCCCTATGCCTGTGCCTGTCATGAGGGACCCTGTCTCGCCCCTACCTGTATCTAGGCCTGAAGGGCCACAACTTGTGCTTGCGTAGTGGACAAATATCCCTATAAACCTATAATCTATGCATATAGGAAGGCCACCTATACCCCAACCCCATCTCCACCCTATGCAGGTACGTGTCCCTATGGTACCTAGGCCTGTATAGTGGCTACCTATTCCTGTAAAATAATAACCTGTACCTCTGAACCTGTCAGTTTACCCTGCACTATCCCCAACTAAGTAATCGAGTTAGCCACCTACCCCTATAGGGTGTCCCTCTGTACCATGATGGTGGTTAAATCTAGCTACCTTGGCCTCAACGGTACTACTCGTACATGTGTGGCCCACCACTACCTGTATCTATTTGTTACCCTAGAATCATCAATTTGTTAGTCTATCACCTACTCCTCCTACCTTGTTGGTAGTGTTGGTTATGGTAGTGGTAAAGGCCTCTCCACATCATCCCTCCTATACTATGGGAAGGGTGGAGGTATATCCTGAAATAATCCAAACTACCATTTAACCCTCTCTACGGGTATCATCTTGTGCTCTCCTACATGTCACCCCTCTATCCACCAAAGAAGTTATAGCTCCTGTAGCTCCTTTTTGATCCGCCCATATGATGGAAAACCCACATAGGGCCTCGAAATGATGTACATGCTAGACAACCCCTCTAGTAATCATCTGTAATAGGCTATATTGTGTGTAGCTCTAGTAGCTCAATGCTCCCCAATCGTAGGAACCCATCACCTGAAGCCTCCCTAAACAAAACCAAACTTGGATGCATTAACCCGAGGTATACCAAATGGATGCACACACACAATGTGCTCATATGCCCAGCAATGAAGTAGGAAAGTACAACATAGGCTAAACCTTCATAGCCACCCATAAGCTTGTAGCTCTCTATATAACTATAGTAGGAATGTGAGTACCCATGCGAAATGGGTCTTGTCCTCCACCATGTCGTGTAGAACCCCCATCAAGGATTGTAGGAATCTCCCACCCTCTGCATCTGGTAGTGCAAAACAACTGACTACCTCCATCAGCAAAACTGCCAGCCTCATCTCCTCCAGATGGGCCTGGTACATATCTTGGTATCTCATACTGGCACTATGGAACCTCAACTCTGCCATCCCCTTGCCAAACATGGTCAGCATCAACTCTTCCTATGCCTATGAGGAGATAGAATACACATACGTCCCCACTATCAGTAGCCACAAGATCTTGTACACATCCTCCAGGGTGAATGTGATCTCACCCGTCGGTAGATGGAAAGTATTGGTTGCCGAGTCCCATATGTCAATGAGGGTAACCATCAAACTTGGCTCCCAGACTACATGCCGTAAATCTAACCC